>CAJQZP010000160.1:0-1200000 GCA_907164705.1 Parnassius apollo | reverse complement strand
ACTGCAAGACTTCATGATACTATAAGCTCGTTTTGCGTAAATCGGACCAAAAATTAATATTCAAAAGCTGAAGGTAGCCGGACTAACTATGACATTGGGACGTCAAACATCTCAGTCCCCCCCGTGACCATGGTTGCTGTAAAACACACGAAACGTCAGGAATTAAAAATAAGTAAAAATAGTAATAAACGCGATAAAATCCGTAAATTTAGTTTTATTCAATGTGTAGTGTTCGCGTAAATTTAAGAAATCATTACTATAGTTTTATTGTAAAATGGTGTTGAAGTAAGAAAATCCTGTTTAGCGGTGGACTTTTTATAGTCTGTATTTAAACATATGTATGTAGCTATAACCTTGAATTTGTGGCTCATATTCTGGATCCATTCTTAATGTTTTCCATAATAAATTCATAAAATACTAGTCATCAATTTTCAGGTGAAATTCGGAAAAACTACCCAGCGTGCTACCAGCCCAGAGGAAACAAATTTTTACCTTCTTCATTTATCTCTACTTCGTGAATACTTAACCCAGGAGTTTATAGACATTAAAGAAAAATTACCCTTTGAGTATGATATAGAAAAGATTGTCGACGATTGGGTATTAATGGGTTTTCTGGTGGGGAATGATTTTATTCCTAATTTACCCAATATGCATATTAGTAATGATGCATTACCCGTTTTATATAAAACATATATGACTGTGTTGCCAACACTCGATGGTGAGTTGTATTAATGTGACATTTTAAATTTAAATTACTATATTCATAATGATTTCTAATATTTACGTGAACACACTGAATAAAATTACTTTTATGGATTTTATCGCGTTTAATTTAGTTGATTTTAATTTACGACGTTTCAGGTGCTTTCCAGCACCCATGGTCATGGGGGACTGAAGTGATTGGCGTTCCAATGTCAGTGTTAACTCAGCGTACATTCAGCTTTCAATTTTTTCTTATGGTCTGATCTATGCAGAATGAACTTACTGTGTCTTGAAGTCTTGCAGTGGTATGCTTGGGTTTAGTTTTAATTTTATTAATTACAGGATCCCAAGCAGGTGGTAGTACCCAGCCTCCTTCTATTGAAATTAGGATGTGTTTATTTAAATAGACTCACGTATCATCCTTGGCAGGAATCAATGTTTTTTCGTGAGGATTTGTGGTCTTTCAAATCTGATGTAATGGCGGGGCCGTCTAGGATATGATCAAAAACTGCAGACTTCCCGGAACATTGGTGTTTCACATCAGCCATATGTTGCTTTACGCGGTTTGTAATTGATCTTTTTGTTTGTTCTATATATGAGAGACCACATTCACAATCAAGATTGTACACTCCTGCGTCTTGTAGAGAAATATGATACATGACGTATGGTAAGAACTGAGTGATCTTCTTCGGCGGCTTGTAGAATGTTCTAATAAAAGTTGGCTTCAAGATGTAGCCAATCTTGTCTCATTGCATTTGCATCACTATCTACTTGCCAAATGTAAGGCAATATCTGAGTAGGGCTGCACATTCTGTTGTAATTTTCCCCTAGTTTCCTAGTTATAATCGAGATGCAGTCTTCAACAAGTAGGGGCATGTAAATAGAGACTGAACATCAAAACTGACCATGGTTTCATTGTCCGTAAGACGTAGGTCTTTTATTTCACTGACAAAATGGTATGAATCATTAGTGCGTGCTCTTATGTGTCCTCTGAGTGGTGATAGTATTTTCGCTAAGTGTTGGGCCAATCTCTAAGTTGGTGAATCGATCTGACTCACTATTGGACGTAATGGAGCGTTCGGTTTGTGTATTTTTGGTAACCTATACAACTTCGGTGGTTTGGCACACGCAGGTATTACCGAATTAACGTCTAGATTCAATTTCTCGGAGTATTTTTTAATTAGATCGCTAGTTGTTTTAAGCGTATTAGCTGTAGGACCTGTTTTGACCTTTCTGTATGTACTTTCATCCGACAAGTTGTTGTCCATCCACCATTATGTGGAGATTCGTGAGCTCTCATCTGTTGTGTAAGTTTTTGAACGCATTAAATTCATTTTGGGAAGATTTAGTTTCAGCGCTCAACTTCGGCGTAACATGGACGAAATGGAATGACGTATGGCCTCTTTTTCATTACCAATATTATTTTTATACAGACAATCCTCGAAACTACAAATAATGTCTTCATACGGGATTCTTTGCGGTGTTATCGCGAAATTAAAACCTTTCGATAATACTTTTGTAGTGGCGTCGTCCAGAGTATGTTTTGACAGGTTATAGATCGCACGTTGTTTATTATGTGTCTGTGGTCAACGGTTGCGTTTCGTTCTTACGTTAACATTAATGTTGGACATTTTGATTTAGTAGTTAAGTTTTGGTATTGAACGATATGTTTATTATTTCATTCATTGCATTTAGTTGTTTCGCGTTTATATAAAGTTTCCATTTTAAATGTCGATAAAACTGACAAATTGTCTATGGTTTTGTTTATGAAACAGATCGGTACGGTTTTGCTGAATCACCGTTATTAGCAACTTTTCACTTGCCTGATTTAAGATCTTAGCGCTTCCTCGAATGATTTTTTTATTAGATATCTTGACACTGAAATTATGATCTCTGCATCTCTTCAAGAAATTTAAATCTGTCATGTATCTTACGCGCTTGGTCTTGAAATCGGCGTCTTTTATTCTCTATTTTCGTTATAAAGTCCGTACTATATTGATCTAATACCTGCTGTAATATTGAAGTCTATCCATTGAATGGTCCTTCCACTTTTGGTTTGGTTTTCGGTATTTGGTATTTGGAGATAATTATAATAAATTCTGGAATACTGTCATCTTCTCTTTTGAACATGGAATGGTTAGAAGTTAATTAATAGAATCAGGTGTTACTTTGCGGAAATCCATTATATTAAAGTTGTTAGAACTTAATTTGCTTCTTTTCGCGTAATGAAAAAATTGTGCGGTGGCTGACCATTAATAACCAACGACACATCTTCTCGTCATGTATAAAACTGATGTAAACTTAGAAATGAAGATATCCGCAGTAGAACCAGAGTGACCGACATAACCCAACGGATTAGTAAGCTGAAGTGGCAATGGGCCGGCCATATAGCTCGAAGAACCGACAACCGTTGGGGAAAAAAGGTTCTCGAGTGGCAGCCTCGTACCGGTAGGCGAAATGTAGGGTGACCCCCCACTAGATGGAGTGACGACCTGGTAAGACATGCAGGAAGTCGATGGATGCAGGTGGCTCAGGACCGTGCTTTGTGGCATACTTTGGGGGAGGCCTATGTTCAGCAGTGGACTTATGAAGGGCTGTAATGATGATGATGATGATGACCACTAATTGCTTAGCAGTCAGCCACCGCAGAGTCTACTTAGTCTGAAGATACCTCGTGTAAGGTCGAAACACGTGTCGTGTTTTCTAGGGTAGTGTGTCTTTCCTAGTGTAGTAGTGTTGAAAGTGCTTTTGTGTTTTTTGCATACTATCTACTCGTGCTCATCAGACTTGTTGCGATCATTAAATCACACAAGGTATAGTTATCTAAGAGTTGTCAATCATCCGGCAAAGTTAGTAAAACTACAGCATACAAATGCCCTACTACTAGTTACAGGTCTCCTATAATTTATGAGAGAGTTATGGAGTAGTGTTGCCGCCGCGCTACTCCAGTATTTGATGACGGACTACACATGTCCTCGAAATAGTTTCTCGTATGTGCAAGTTTCATCACCATAATGCTTCCATTCAACGCCGGGCGCGTGGTTAATCAGCACTTAAAATTTGCAATTGACAATTTCATTGGTACATGTGAAGATCGAACCCAGGTTTTTCGCGTAGTGTGAAAATTACGGCGACTTTGGCGAAGTTAGTTACGGTTGGGAACTACAATCATCTAGTAAAGTTTTTATAGGATAAGGATGACAAACGAGCACACAGTCCACCTGATGGTAAGTGGATGCTGTGGCCCATAGACATCTACATATATCCTCGATTAAGAATCAAAACGCAGATGCGTTGTCACCCCTGACGACTAAGATGAAATGCCTCGATTTCAGTAAAAATGGGTATCCGGTTCTCTAGACTCACCACATGAAACACTGCAGCATTGAGTTGCTATTTTACGCTGGTATTCTGCGAGAGTGTGGTCCTACCCGGACGAGCCGACCCATTCGTGCTATTCGTCAGGGTGAAGACAGGGGAATGCCTTTGTATGAACTAAGCATAATATATAGCTGCAGCGTAGCTCTACCACGTAAAATGATAACGTACGAAAATAGATTTTATAATATGGTGCCTATATTTTCAGGGTATATAAATGAGGCAGGTGATTTAAACCTAATCAGGTTTGAAACATTTATGCAGGAACTAGCAAAAATCGATAAGGAGAAGTTTCAAGATACCTACACAGATTTGAGATATTTTGAGGCTAAGACCGGAAGGAGGCCTAATACTCAAGAGAGAAAGGAGGTGAGTTTAAAATTAAACATGTACAACTGCTTATTATTTTCCTTTACATATTGTCAAGCAGTATTGAACCTCATTCACAAATTAGTTTTGCAGTATTGCATATGTATAAAAGTAAATTCCAAAAAAAATCTGCTCAAAATCAGAACTGCTGCAGTACCTGCGATGGAATCCTTTTTGACATCACATCACTCGTGGCGAGATTTATTTTTAATTATGTTTACCATCTTGTACCTTGTGGGTTTAAATTTTCTTATGTCCTTCTAAATGTCAATTTTTTTTGAATGTATTGATGCTAATAAATGTCTGTCAAAATTTTAGTTTAACGTGTACAGGTGTGTGAATTTTCATTGCTTTTTTACCTTTCAGTATAAGCCAAACAACGACGAGACGTTTAATATAAACATAGACGATATCAAGGCAAACAAACCTGATGATGAATTGCAGGCGCTTATTAACGCCACCCAGGAAATGGTAACGCTATAACAATATTTTAAAGAATGTGGCGCCCTACTGATTTTTACACGTTTAATAGCTGACAGTTTCAGTTGACAGAATAGAAAATGTTATACTAAGTTAAGTATGATAGAATAAAAATATTTAAGAAGATATCTGGTCGGCAATTAATTTGAAACATTATAATCAATCTATTGATGTTGTGCTGTGCTCGAAGGACCAACTTAGATAATCGATATTAGGCAATTGCCGCTCGGACTGATTATAGTTATTAAAAATTCACATAGTCATTATTCCGTATTCCTCTTTCTAAATTGGACCGATAAATTTATTTTACAAAAACTATTATTAAAGTGGATATGTCAGTATGTTTTTCCTTAAGTAATTTCGGAAGGTTCTTAGTTTTACTTGCTTAGTTTATAAAAAAACATAGGAACGTGACCGTGGTGTGTGTATATATATATATATATATATATATATATATATATATATATATATATATATATATATATATATATTATATATATATATATATTGTACTATAAAAATTGCTCTAGTGTTGTCAGGGTGAAAACAGAGTAATACTTTTCCGTTGTATGAACTAAACATCGTCCAGAAATCCTCTTCATAAATATTAAATATATTTATACACTACACAGGATTCACCTTTATTACTATTATTGGGTACTTATTATTGGGTAAAAGTTCTCTTTTATTAGTTATTTTCTTTCCTTTAAATAATAGATTTCAATAAGATTTCTTATATTTACGAGAACACTAAACATTAATTGAAACTAATTTTACTAATTCCTAAAATTAGTGTCAATACTAGATTTCAAATTAAATGTACCTTAAATTTGCCTCTAGTACGTGGACGACGTTGACGACGTGGACGATGATGAGGAGTATGAAGAGACCAGTGACGGTTAGTAGTTACAATATCTATCATTCAAGTACTAGGTGGTATTACTTCTTTTCTGCCTGTAAACATATAAATGTATATAACATACATATACATGCCTGTAAACATATAACTGTATACATGGTGCTTGTTTCTGTTTAGTAGTTCGTCTGAACAAGTACCACATTCTTACCTATTTCTACCGTCAAATAGTAGTGCTTACACTGCCGTGTTCGGGCCTGAAGGGTATTGAGAACCTGTTAAGTTACAGGCTGTGAGGCATTTCATCTCAGTCCTCAGGAGTGACAACGGACCCATGGGTTTCATTAGCCACTTACCATCAGGTGGACTGTAAGTTTGTTTGTTACTACAGATTTTATTTTTAAAAAAGCTTAAAATATTATGTATTTCTTACTAAACGATGACCGATGATGATGAGCATGTTGCGCCATATATATCGTATATTAAAATTAATATTTGCTCGTTTGTTTTTTGTGCACTGCCATACCGCTGCGGTTAAACTTTGTAAACATATTACTTGCACTTCCGCGAGGATTATAGACATAGTCGAACGATAGGCGGCGCTGTTATAAAATCCAGATATCACCCGTGCGAAGCTGGGGCAGATAAGATTACAAAAAAAGTTAATAAACATCAGTGGCATAGCTTTGTAAGCAAGGGCCCTGGGGCAAGAATTAAATTAGGGCCCTATTTGAACTAAACTAAATACATCAGGTGCAAAACTAGCTCATCATTAGCTCTTTATCGCCCACAGTAGGGCATATTAAAGCAAAGCTACTTACTACTAAGTAGCATGTGTAACGCAGCAGATAATATTTATTCGTACTTCCTTATCTACCAGTATAATATATGTATATAAAAGAGGATGCTCTGAGTAATTGACTCATCTACCAACGCACATCCCAAACTAAGTAGAAATCTGAAAATTGGACAGTAATATAAAAATAAAAATTAAAAAAACATTTTGTATGGTGGGATCGGAAGGGCATCGTTTATTATCAGCATTTACAGCCGGAAAAAACCACCGATTTGGATCTCTATTGCCAACAACTAATGAGACTCAAGCAAGAAATTGCGAAAAAACCGGCCGGAATTGATCAACAGTAAAAGCGTGGTATTTCATCATGATAACTCCAGACCACACACCCTTGGTCATTCAGCAAAAATTTAGAGAGCTTGAGAAGTGTAAATGCATCCACCATTAGTTATATTCTGTCATCATTAGTCTATGTTTTTGACCTTGCAACTTCAGATTTTCACCTGCTTCGGTCTCTTGAGAATTTTTGGGTAATGCTAGGTTAACATCAAGAAAGGACTGTAAAACTACTTGTCGCATTTTTTTAATCAAAAATCCCAAGATTTCTACAGCAACGGGATTATTATAGCAACAAGTTATCGAACTTGACGTGACTTTTTTACCGCCTGGAAAATAATATGGTGTTTTGTATAACTGGAATGGAAGTTATGCTCGAAAACTTTCTAAATTATAACTGATAGAAAAAAATTCCGAATATAATAAAATTACATACAAACCGGTCATCCTACTGCATTTGCATACAACTAAAAATAATTTTTACTTTGATTAAAACTACTTTTACGGATTTTTATCGCGTTTATTTTACTTTTAATTACTTTTTATTTTTAATTCCCTACGTTTCGGGTGCTTTCCAGCACCCATGGTCATGGGGGACTGAGATGACTGACGTCCCGATGTCATTGTTGAACCCGGAGTACCTTCAGCTTTTTTAATTATTATAAAGAAGGTACTCCGGGTTCAACAATGACATCGGGACGTCAGTCATCTCAGTCCCCCATGACCGTGGTGCTGGAAAGCACCCGAAACGTAGGGAATTAAAAATAAAAAGTAATTAAAAGTAAAATAAACGCGATAAAATCCGTAAAAGTAGTTTTATTCAATGTGTAGTGTTCGCGTAAATATAAGAAATCATTATAAATTTTACTGCATTTGCCCAAAAAAATTTTATTTCAAATTAGTAAAATTTATTGATTGATACATTTTATATGTTAATGAAAAAAAAATAATTTTAAAATATCAGTGCCATATGCTTCTACTTCGTTCACCTGTTACACCCTGTTTTTTCCAGATGGTAAAAAATCATCCAGTATATTATAATTAAATGTAATTAAACTTTGAAAGAAATGTCTTGAATTTGTATGTAAATGTGAAAGTTAGTTTCTTTTTGAAGTTTTGAAATTTTGCACACGGATAGAGCTCAACCTGGGTAGGACTTAGAATACTTTTATTCCGGTAAAAGAATCCCATGGGATAATTTTCAATGTTGGTCCATACCATACGAAGTAAGAATGACGAAGTAGATTACAGTTAGTAACATAATATGTACTTAGGACGCTAAGACGAAGTAGACGATTTTATTCTAACAATGATGTTTATGTTCTGTAGGAGGAAGAAATTTTTGTGATTTCGGTTTGAAATTTGCACTTTTTCGAATTTGCACTGCCCCGCCTAGCCCCAAGGTAGCTACGCCACTAAATAACATCTCACATAAACATTGAAGATTGTAGATTTGATGTCTTTAAAATATTATATTTTGATTTCAATCTGTTAACTGTACGACTGAGGTACTTGAATTTATATAACCGGTGTCATAACTATAAAGTCTATTTTAAAACAATCATTTTGTAAAGGAAAAAAATAAACTAAAAATAAGCAATACGTAAACTTAATAATGTTGAGAGTTCAGTAAAAATAATTTGAGATAAAAACTAATTTTATAGCTTTCAGTTGTTTATATTTCCTTTTAGTAATCTGTCTAAATCTCGTTTCACTGTTATAAAAAAAAACTGTGAAATGTTTATCGATTATTAATAATTCTGCCAAGCCTTTTATTAGCCCACTTTCTTATTAGATAAAAACTGTATTCTCTATAAAATTAGGTTTATAATAGTATAAGATGGGTCCCACATATATGCAATAAAGAAACCATATACTTGTTATCGCCTTTGTGTTAAAATGAACGTAATCGGTGTAATTAGGTCAAAAAGTAGATAAGCAAATTTGAACACTCTATAGAATTGGGTCACTAAGTCAATGATTCAATGAACTTGAATCCTTGAACATTAAAAAGCGTTGCAGCAACTAATGGTATTGCGACATATCGACAGCGGTGTCTTTTGTGTGACCCGTGCAATTGTCACTCTTCCAAGGGGTTAAGGTACGTTGTCTAAACATTATTACTGAATTTATTTTAATATTTATTTTTTTGAAAATTTCACTTTTTTATGTTACGGGTTTTAATTTAATTTTAATTTTTCTACACTTTTACTAGTATTACTTGTGGTTTCATTTATTGCATATATGTGGGACCTTCTGTATACAAAGAGCGATATTCTGAAGACAATTTAATACACAAAGAGACCCCAAATTCTACTATTTTTTAAGCAATGTAATCAAACAAAACTTGATTTTGCAGAGGAGGCAAACATGGAAATGGAATTCATTCTTCACAAGAAGGACTATTACATGAACAAATTAGATTACTCTAAAGTCACAGAGTAAGTAAAACATTAGAAAAATAATTATAATATTATGTACCTATATATTTATACATAGAATACTTAGCCTGATGATGCTTCGGGCAATATACATAATTTATATGTATGAAGTATTGAGAAAATGTGTGTTTTTCAGTGAAGTCCTTGCTGACCAAGCGGAGGGATATGTCCGAGCCATACAGTGGAACTTGTGGTATTACTATAAAGGCTGCCCGTCTTGGTGCTGGTATTATCCACATCATTATGCACCCTATATATCTGATATAAAGGGTTTCAAGGATCTGAAGATTGAATTTGAACTGGGCGAGCCTTTCAGGCCTTTTGAGCAGGTGATATAATATTTTTAGTAAATTTTTTAGTCTGCTTCCATGTTTATTTGAAATAGCTGATTAGCCAAGATCAAAATTTGCACAAACATACTTCATTTAAGGATCAGAATGCATTAAGTTGACTGGCCAATGCATATAACACCGCATTAAAACTTAGCTCTGACCCCGTATCACTTCAGATTGTCAACAATATCAAAAGATTTAAAAAAATGCTCATATTTGATTTAGAAAGAATTTCCCTTGGACTGCAATTTTTAGAAGTTATTGTTATTTTCAATATTATGTTATTTCCAAAATCAGGTCTATGGTAATCACTGTAAGGACTGCTCCTTGTAATGGGTGTGACTGCTTTAGGCCCATTAAATTTTTCCTTTCAAAGAAGAGAGATCCATAGCTAACAGTCAAAGTCCTTCAGTGAGCTAATGGATAAATAAAATATTGGAAATTTATGATGCCTTAGCAATTTTTAAAACACTCTTTTTACATAATAATCATTTAAAGTTGTAATTTGTAATAAAACTTAAGCGTTGATTTAGTAAGTTGAGTACCTTGGTACTATTAAGATGATATGTGATATCTGTAATGGTGGATTCTGCAGGGGCAACATGTGAAGGTTGTTATTTTACTTTATAATTCTTCGGCAGCTGTTGGCCGTGTTACCAGCGGCCAGCAAACATTTACTGCCGACCCCGTTCCACGAGTTAATGACAGACGAGGACTCGCCCATCGTGCATTATTACCCGCTTCACTTCGACACAGACCTTAACGGCAAGCGCAACGACTGGGAGGCCGTCGTGCTCATACCGTTTATCGACGAGGTAATTATCTATGTATAATAAGGTAATTTTATTTTAATGACGGAAATAAAAAAAAACTCAAAATATTGATAATAACCTTCAAAAATGCAGTAGCAATAATCCTGAATTGTAATAAAATCTGTCTGCTAAAATTATTCAGTCACTTATGTGCACAATTCTTTTAATTCATTGCACAAACTCCAAAAATTCTGTTATAAACTAGGGATTCCCCCAGCTTCGCACGGGTGATTTCTGGATCTGGACAACAGCGCCACCTATCGGGTCCGATTTTTATATTTATAGAGATAATAATAAATAAAACTAACAGATTAAAAATAACTAGAATTCAATATTTATTCATGCTTGTAAAATCAAAATGGGCAGTTGGTATTTCTACAGTTGGTTTGTACAGCCTAACAAATGTCCAGCCCTGAACATAAGTCTCCTATATAGACTTGCTCCTCATATGCCACACTATAGGCAGGTTGGCAACTGCAGTTTTATTTTATTATTTTGGTTTATTATCAGAAATCAGCACTTAAAATTGCAATTAACAATTTCATTGGTGCCGGCGGGGATCGAACCCGGGTTACTCGCGTTCTGTTATATTTCCAGCGAGCGTTAACCATCTGAGCTACCACGACTCACAAGTTAAGTGCTGATTTACTACGTGCTCGACGGTGAAGGAAAACATCGTGAGTAAACCTGCATGTCTGAGGAATAAGAGAACAAAAATATTTCGAAGACATGTGAAGTTCGCTAACACCATTGGGGCAGTGCGGCGGACACTTCTTTGCCCTCAAACCCTTTAAGAAATGAGGGGAGGCCCAGCAGTGGGACGTATATAGGCTGTTGCTGCCTGTCTCCTGATCAATTTCCTTGTTTTCATGATATTTTTTTTATATAATATATAATTCTTCAGTCTGATGAAATTTTATGTGTATGTTTGAGTGGGTATCTGGATGGTTTAGATTCACAGTGGGACCCGGTAGGTGGCGCTGTTATCTAGATCTGGAAATCACCCAGGCGAATCCGGAGCGTATCGCTAGTTTAATTATATTTTATTACTTGGTAATTGATGAATAAACGTTTCAGAGAGTTATTAATTTTGCAGGCAAATCTTCTATCAGCTATGGCGCCTTGCTACCAAAGATTAACTGAAGAAGAACTAAAGAGGAACAGTCATGGACCTATGCTGGTTTACAACTGGACATCAGCTAATTTAGGTTTGTAATAGCTGCACCTTTTTATATCTCCTATACCTCTTTATATATAAATAATGATTCATGAAAGAAAGTAAATTAATATCAAAAAACAAATATAAAATATAAAACCTAAGTTTTACTACTTTTTGAATTAAAATGTAAGTGTAAGTGCGTTCGGCTGTCCGATATTTTAATCAGCTGGGTAATTCGGTCGGCTATAGATTTATTTAAAAACTGGTGTTCAATTAAATACCTACAGAAAGCTTGCCTTATTTGTTTAACTTAACTTGTAACAAAAGGTCTGGTCAATGTTTAGTCATCCTGTTTAAGTTTGAGAGGATGACTATGGTGGAAGGGTCATATAAGAATATGTTTAAAATATTATTATTTTAAACATATTCTTATATGATTTTCGCAGGCATTAGATTATTCGCAGGCAAATCAATGTTTTCAGTTGAGTAAATTATCACTAGACATTTAAATCAGTAAAAAATAAACATTTAAAAAAAAGTAAAAGCCAATTCCAGAGAACTATGAAAAATAAAACAAGAAATTATTTTACCCCTTCTGTTCAATGAAGTTTACTTTTTATTAAATGTTTCAGTTTTTGTAAGTTTTTGAAACAGAAATAGAAATAGAAACTTTTTTATTCAATATAGATTATAAATAATACCCTTTGAAAGCCACTCTTTTGTTTAATCTACCACTGGCTCTGAATAAAACCTCTGTCCTGGGAAGAAACAGCAGGAAACCCAGCAGAACTTTTTAAGAAAAAGCTTACAAATATATATGTTACACTATTAACAAGAGCCGTGGTAGCTCAGATGGTTAACGCTCGCTGTAAACATAACAGAACGCGAGTAACCCGGGTTTGATCCCCGCCGGCACCAATGAAATTGTTAATTTAATTTTAAGTGCTGATATACCACGTGCTCGGCGGTGAAGGAAAACATCGTGAGGAAACCTGCATGTCTGAGGAATAAGAAAAAAAATATTTCGAGGACATGTGAAATTCACCAACACGCATTGGGGCAGCGCGGCGGACACTTCCTTGCCCTAAAACCCTCTCAAAAATGAGGGGAGGCCTGTGCCCAGCAGTGGGTCGTATATAGCCTGTACTTTATTTTACTTTTACTTTTTTACAATTAACAAAACAATTTACAAATAGCTTGGTAGCGATCATCATTCCTGGGAGTTATTATCATTCATAAATTCCTTAATATTGTAATAACCCTTTTTAGACAAACTTTGTTTAATAAAGTTTTTGCATTTTGAGGATATCAAATTTTGTATACTCCCTGGGGATTTTGTTGTAAAAGCGTATACATCGCCCCAAGAATGAATTACTCCACTCGGTAGAGTCGAGTAATTGGTACTACTAGCAGCCTCTGTCATTTTTGCTAAATGCGTGAAATAATTACCTACAAACGCGAGGCACCCAGAGTTACTTACGCAGTTGTACTAGCGCGTTGTTAAAGTTTTCAACGCTGTTTACGTAAACACTTTATTTCAAATACTTGTTAAAATAGTTTTGTTTAGTGTTTAGTATATTTAATTGTAGGATAAAATAGTTTTTAAATAAAAAATATATATTATGTTATGTCTATGTCCTATTTGAACAATTATAATGAGAAAACGTCGTTCCTACTATAATTGTTGCTTGGATGGGTGCAAAATGACCAACAAAATGTTTCAGATATATCATTCTTTAAGTTACCGAAAGATTTTAGTAGGAAGTTATGAAAGGTGAATTTATCTCTTTTTGTTTTGTTAGATAGATACTTATAGCAGAAAAGAATATGTACAGAAGTAATACCTACGTACTTTATTACAAAACTTAGTTAAAATTTACTTCACTATCCAAGTATCTACTTACATCATTGACTTATATATTAATAGCGTAAGGACCGGGCCGACCGAACAACTAAAACGGACCAGTGCGCTGGCCCTAAAATAACAGTTTAGGGCCAATGCGAATCGGTCAACAGTGGTGCGCGCGCAGGACAGATTTGTCTGTCATAAATATGTCTAGTTGCGGGGTAAAAGGATGCAAAAATTGCGATACAAAGATTAAAAAGGAACGTGGGATATCGTATCATTGGATAATAACTTTGTATTAATTTTGTTTCAATTAAATTATTATATAAACGCATTTTTAAAGTTTTATTTTACAGTTAGTTCAGTTACGTTACCAAGAATAGGCCAGGGTCGGATACGGGCCCTCAAAAATATTGTGCATGGAAAATAAAATTATACTAACGTACGTGATATATTTTTTTTTAAATAAAATTATATTTAAAAAAAATATATCACGTTTGATGTTTCTTTCTTCCCATGTGCCGGGATTTTAGCGTAACGCGTCTAGTTTATCTGTGCGTTACGTTTTTTGATGGATTTATTTTTTTCTGTTTTATTTTTGTCTAAAGAATTTAGTATAAGTTAAATTTTGAATATTGGTACCTAAAATATTTTATATTCAATAAGGGTAAAACGAAAAGAGTACAAAAGAAACTATATCTGCTTAATTGAATCTGAAAATCTGATTCAAAAAATATTTTGAAATTCTGTTTTCAAACCGATTGCTTCTGGAGCATAGAGTTTTTATCGTGGTAGCCCCTCATTATTATTGAGTATGCAACATAAATGCATCGATCGAGCACCGATCGACCAGAAAGGGAGCTAATTCTAATTTTATTTAAAAAACGCGGTACTCGTGTACAATTCAGAAATTCTCGATATCGTAGGGTTAATATTAAAAAGTAAAAGAACCCAATAATATTACTAGTCGACCTTAATGTAAAATTATGGTATTTTCGCTTAGCATTATTACGATACTATATACTGCTAACTATGAAATAATGGTATAATTAGGATAATTATACTACGAAATCCGACCCTGGTTACGTCGTGTTATGATATGACATTTGTATTATGACAGTTGCGTTACTTTTTTTTATGAAAAATGTGCCGGACGGGCGAAACTCTCCGGAGTAAATGTTGTCGAAGATACTTCGCGAGTCGCTCACGTCCTACACCTATAGGTTCCGGTGGGTACTCTCACCGCCGTCTTTGTTGGTGCCGCTGAAATATTGTGGACTGTAGTTAAAATCAAAATGCACGATTAACAAATACAAATAGCAAGGTAGTGGCCAGCGGTTCGACTGATTGATTAGTCGCGAAATTTTATAACTATTTATCACGGTTGTTAAACTACGGTTGTTCACTGTATATTTCAAAAGATTTCTTTAAATTGTACGGTGGTATCAAATATCTATTGGTAGTAGCTGGTTTTCTAACACTACTGACTAGCAGCTATTATCAACTAAACTAGCTGATTTTATCACTTGTGTAACTGCGGATATCAGTTACCACTTTCACTATATGTAACTGCGAATATCAGTTACGACCTTTTTTAGGCTAGCTAACACTTTCACTATATGTAACTGCGAATATCAGTTACGACCTTTTTAGGCTTGCTAACACTTTCATTATGTGTAACTGCGAATGTCAGTTACGACCTTTTTCGGATAGCTAACACTTTCACTATATAACTGCGAATATCAGTTGCGACCTTTTTTAGGCTAGGTAACACTTTCACTATGTAACTGCGAATGTCAGTTACGACCTTTTTCGGCTAGCTAACACTTTCACTATTCACTATATACTGCTACTAGTCACTTCAGCTACCACCGGATACCACTCACTTCACTTCACTTGTCACTGGTAGTTCTTCACACTACTACGGGTACTGGGTCCCGAGCCCCTAAGGTAGACTTTAGCAATACTTTACAGTGAGCCGCTTGCCATTTTCCGTTTTGCCTCTTTATTGCATAAACTTATCACTATACAGATGGCATAAATTGCAATATTTTCTATACAAAACTAATTGCTACACTAACATGCTATACATCATTAAATCGGTAGTCTGATACTTTATTAATATATCATAAAGGTTACTAAAAACATTAACATTGTAAAAGGTTATTAAACGAAATGTCCCAAATTTTCATAATATTTGGGCATTTTAATTCTTTAATTTTTCTATAACTACGAAATGCGTTTAATTATACAAAGTATTCCTACACTTTCTTAATCTATAAGTCATATGCTAATTCAATGTCATATTTATAACTCTTTTAGGACATAAAATTATTTTCATTATTTTTAGTATGATCTATTACGCAGTTAATTAAAAAACTTCTAGAGAGTTCTACGATAAGACGCGCTGTGATTGGTCGATTTTTTGGTATATAATAAAAGTTGTTTATATTACTTGTTATCAAAACGACATTCTATACAAACATATTGAGAGTTATAAATATGCTAAATAACTATATTAATACACGTTTTCACTCAGTTTTCTTGGTAATTTCACTATTAATACATAAAACAATATTCTTTATCATTTTGTTTCTTAAGGTTGTTAGGCCGTCGCGAACAAAAAAGTTATGAGTAAAATGTTTAGATGGGCCTATCCTTCCTTTTGAAATCATTGACTTACATACCTATACTTGTCTTTTGTAATTAAAATATTTTAAGTTATAATAACACAAAATGCTGAAATTAAAACTTTGTTTACAAACAAGATTTTTAACTAAGTATAATACGATCACATTTCTGTTAGGAATCGTATTTCAGGTTTATTTGCTGCTTATACTATCGACCTATTTCTTCCAAGTCAAGCATCGAGATTCGAATGGCCTTGCAAGTTGCATGCATTGGGCATTGCAGAACTTACATAGGTGCGAAAATATGGTTTATCTTCAATAGTCGGAATAGGTTCTTCACCTAAGTAACTTAATTAACATTTCGGAATGAATGTTTTACTCTTTATTGACAGCCCTTAGTAACCACGGAAAGTCCGTCATGCCGTAGGAAGGGGAAAAGATACAAAGTAATAAGGTCACTCGCGCGCAGCGATAAAGTATTTATTTAGCTTGCGTGTGCGATTTATCTAATTAATTATAACTATATAGGCTACTAAACGTCGGCAAGCAGTCTACATCAAAGGAGTGCAACTTCTGTACATAGTACTATTATTTATTCTGTGCTACTAGTTAGTGAGTAATTTAAATAAAATGAATTATTTAGTTAAACCCCGGCGTCAAATTAACAGACTGCCTGTCTCATTAATGCATTGGACTGCGACGTATACATGGATCTGAAGTTTTATAGTAATCTATATATTAAAAATATATATTTGTCATAGGAGTGGCATTTGCACCGGCGTACTTCCCGCCGATCACGGAGAATCACGCGATGGAAAAGCAAGTATGGCGGAACGAGCTGGACGTACCCGAAGATAAACTGAAGCGAGGCATGTTGCCTAATGCGAATCGAGACCTACTCTATCCCGGATTTCCTACCATGCGACATCTCAAATATCGCGTAAGAATATTGTATTTTACGAATTGAGGACATCGTTTTTTTAAGTCTGCTGAAAATTATCTTGATTTTGGATAGCAAAAGCCTGATAGGTCTACTTTGGTCCCTTAGAAAAACAAAATATTAATAAAGCCGGCACATATTTATTAACTATAAATCGATCCAAAATTAAAAGAAAAATATATTTGTCACAGCGCCTCTGTGGGTAGTCGGAATTATTGTAAACAACACGTGCACCGCACACCTGCGCCTTGCACCTGCAGTGGCGCTCGTGTAGCTACTTGTCTCGATTGTATAAAACGGACGGAGCGGCCGCCGTTAAGGCAGTCTTGGCTCTGGCGTGGCACGGTGCACTTGTTGTATCCCGCTACTAGCTCATCCTCGACTATTCGGATAATTAATTCGTGGAAACGAATTAATTATTATTTCAGCTAATTAATTAGTCTCGGTACAATTTATAGTTGATTATCTTTGATCTGTGTATTTCATGATTTTATGAAGTGATAATAAGGTTTTCCATAATAAACCTAGATTTTAATATCTTCCTACATATTCTTAAACTTGGGTTACATAAATTGTTCATTCTTTTTTAGACATGCTTGAAAAAGCGCCAAGTGAAAGTTTTCGACCAACCCTCCCGTAACGAGAATATGATAGTTGAGATAATACGCGAAAAAGATGACCCGCCTCTTGAGCAAGTCGCTCAGGAACTGTTGGGAAAAGTTATATGGGTCGGCTGGCCGCATCTCACTAAAGCAAAGTAAGTCAGTCAAGAGTTAAAGAAAAACAGTCTGAACAATCAGATTAATGATTGTGATCAGAGAAATGATTAATTGTCTAAGATACAAAAATCGATAGAAAAAATGTCAGGTAATCACTTCCATTTTATTTGTTTATTTTCAGTTGATAATTACAAAATGTATAGTTTTCAGATTGCTTCAATTTAAACAATACACTTTAATATTTTCCAAGTTCAATTGAGTTTTTAAAATCATCCAGGGACTCTCTCAAATACATACAAACAATTCATCAAAATCGTTTGAGCCATTTTCGAGTTTTTGCGAGCCTAATGGACAGTAATTGATTTTTATATATAAAGAAAGATATACATGTTACATCTGTACAAAAGCAGCATATTAAAAATTTCAGAGTGATATCGGTGTCAAACGAAAAAACTCGTCTACATCATATAGACAAGCACAACAACAATGTGAACGGTCAGCCCAGTTACACCACTGTGGAAAACTTTGGTAACCTCCACAAACAATGGATCTCTGAACGCTCTACTATTATAGAACAGTAAGTTGCAATTTAATTTTACAATTTGATACTGATCCCCAAATGTGTGGAAAAACTTTGTTTTAATAGTTTCCCTGTCTATACGATTATTAAACAATCGAAATGTTCATAAACTATAAACATTACTAGTACTAAAAGTGTTTATTACTACTTACCTAGCTAGGTAGAGATATTTAGAGGTGCTGGTAGATAAAGAAATGACACTTAATTTTACCCTCAAACCAATAAAAAAGATAGACGTAGCGCATACATACAGCATACAGTTTAAGTAACGCTGTAGTCATGTTCTACTTTTTGAACACACAATTCTTACTTTCTTTACCAGTCCACAAAAGTTCACAGTTCACATGATTTTGGATCCATATCCATATGCTGTTTTTTTATAGAATAAAGGTGACAAACGCGCACACAGTCCACCTGATGTTAAGTGGATACTGTGGCCCATAGACATCTACGTTTATCCTCGATTAAGAATCAAAACCATGAAGGTTAAAGAACAGGGAAACGATCGCCGTAGAAAATAGTGTCCAAGAAATATGTACACCATAAATGAGGCGCTGCTAACGCTAAGTTCCGTCAATAAAAGTCATTTTCAGTCTATTTTTCCAATCAGATGCTAAACCACTTGCACGTCCACGCACAATATAATATTTCACCATTTTTTTAATGTTTCTTTTTGTCAAAAAGTAAAAAATTACGGAGCATTATTATTTTCTCACCAATGCCGCGGAGAAAATTTGTACATTATTAAACTAACTTCATCTACTTGTACTCATAAATAGCTAACTTCGCAGTCACTACTCACCGACCTTAGCGCCCCTATAAATTCTACAATTTTCAAGGACAGGCGGGCTGTGCTTTAGTACGTGGTGATCGTTCTCCCATTCTCTAACCTTCATGATCAAAACGTAGATGCGTTGTCACCCCCGAGGACTAAGGTGGAATGCCTCGTTTCCAGTAAAAAAGGGTCTCCGGATCTATACACTCACCATACCGAAACACAGCAGTATTGAGCTGGTATTCTGTGAGAGTGCGATCCTTCCCCTGTCGAGCCGAACCATTCGTGCTACAACCATAATATAGCTGCAGTGTGGCTCTACCACGTATGAGCGCATGTTCTTGCAATAAGTTAAGCATGGTTTTGGACTTGGTTTTTGCGTCACTTGAAATATACACAGCGCTCTGTCTTTCACTCATTATTGGTTTGAGATTCCACTATAATAATTAATTACAATATTGCAACTATTACGTCGTCATGGGTTCAAGTATTATTTCATGTCATGGGTACAACTGTGTTGCACACGTAGAATACTATAATACATACATAATAGAACGGGGGAGCCCGCGTAGCCACTAAAATGTCACTAACACGTCAATTCACACATATAACTGTCAACACGAAATGTGTTTTGACGTTACAATTGTTTCCAAATTTCGCACGCAAATTATTTAAAAATGCCAAATTGCACCCTATTTACAAATAAATATTTATTAAAATTTAAATGATTTTTTTAAGATGATCTTTAGCATTAATCAAAAGTCTAAAATGTGTAAATTTACTCAGTCTGTCAACACAGCGAAACGGGTTTGGCGACGCCAAACCTCGTACAAAATAAAGTTGACAGCCATTCTATTGTGTATTATAGTATTCTATGGTTGCACAGTAACCATGCAATTTGTTTCGTATAAGTAAGATGTTGTGTTTGTTATTTCCCTTCGTCGCCTCTTTAGACACACACGGGTTGATATGGTGTGGTGGATTCTTTTACGCCACTTTCAGAAGGAATCGAAATAATTGTGGTGTCAAACAATATTTTTGGTGATATATTTTCGTATGGCACCATCTTATGTACGTCGGGTGATATGACTGTCGAATAAAACTTGTACGAGCTACTCGAACTTTTTTATTGTTATTACGGTATAACTTAAATTAGAAATAAAAAAACGAAACAAATAGAGCTGATGATCTTCAAACGGCTTAACAGATTTTCTTGAATCATAACAGAATACTTGATTAAAATACCTTTAAAACATATGATTTTTTTTAATCAAAACTGATTCATCAGCTTCGTTGTTTTTCGCTTAGCAATGAGTTTGAGGACAGTGGGTTTCCCGCACGGGACAACTATTTGTATGACCGACAAGTAATTGTCCTGAGTCTGCATGTTTGTGCTTGTGAAATTTATGTATGTAAACTGCCCCCACAATACAGGAGCAAATCCTAGTGTGAAGGTAACGTTTTTTTAAACAATATATAAAAACACTTCTGGTTTCGTCAGGGGTTAAAAATACATAATCATTGATCATAAGTTTTCTACACAAGCTGAACTATAATTGTACCCTTTCTCTGTCTTCACCCATCTTATTTTTTAAATAAATAATAATAATAATAATATCAGTATAAAGTTAAACAAATTATGTGACTTTTTATAGGATAGGGTGACAAACGAGCACACAGTCCACCTGATGGTAAGTGGTTGCTGCGGCCCATAGACATCTACATCTATCCTCGATTACAAATCAAAATGCAGATGCGTTGTCACCCGTGAGGACTAAGATGGAATGCCTCTTTTCCAGTAAAAAAAGGGTCTCCGGTTCTTTACACTCACCATACGAAACACAGCAGCATTAAGCTACTATTTTACGCTGGTATTCTGTGAGAGCGTGTTCCTTCCCCGGTCGAGCCGACCTATTCGTGATACAACTATACTACTAATATAACTGCAGCATGGCTCTACCACTGAAGGAAATCAACTATAAATATTCTAAATATAAAGACAAGTTTTTTTTTTCATCTGAGCTTACTCTTGTATTGCAATTTTTTATGTTTCAGCAATATGAATCGACTGGGCATTGAATTAGGAGATGTGAACATTATTGTACATGCAGTTAATCTTAAAGGTGAGTTCTTTTCAATGTTTTTGAGTATAATTAATTAGTTCAAAGTTTTACCAATGATTAACTGAAAAAGTATCCACATTTCTTAGCTTCGTTTATGTTTTGAGTGGAAGGCAATTTTCAAAATAAATAAAATTGGCGTAATGTTTGAGGGTTTATAGTTAAACATGTAACGTAAATCTGTATGTTATAGATGCTTTATTCAGATTATTTTACGATTTAATTTTAATACATTTATGGATAATTGTAACTGCCATATTGTTGTATATTAAAACTCATTCCACTTCAAATAAAAAGGGAAGTTTAAACATAAAAAAATTTAAACACAAGGGGTGTTGTTGTTGAGTGAGAGAAAGTTGAATGTTGAGAGTCGATAGGTATTTTTAGAAGGGATTAATATTTGTGATTCGTTTGAATGAATATTTCCATGTATTAACTTTCCTTCTCTTTCTTTGTATTTCAAGGTTTTACTTTCCCTTGTAACTTCTAAAGAAGACGTTTTTTTAACAAACATATTTCTATCCATATGTTATAATTACAGACTGTTATGTTATGACGTCAGCATAAAATAAATATGGTAATGTGTGTGTCACAAAAAGTTTAAAATAAGTAAATACATTTCAAATATATATTGTGTAATTTGTATATAAAATTTATCTTGGTAAGATAACTGCACTCGGTTACTTAGTACAACTACTTATTTAATTAGTTGTAATAAGTCTAAGCAACTCAAGGATGTGTCGGTTCTGTTCCATAACGGAAGAAACGCCTCTACACATCCTAACCGATTGCGGATCCTTAATGCGCAAACGTAACACTCATCTGGGACACTATGTACTCCGCCCAGAAGAAGTGAAATTGCTCACGGCTAAGCAACTCCTATTCATTGAAGACATAGGGCTTAGTAGTGAACTATAGCCATAGCAGCGATCAAAATAGATCTTTTAGGTGGCAGTGATACTTAAGTTTAAGGTTAAACATGATAGCCTGCACTTTATAACAATATGAATTTGATTTCTAGGTTATAAATACATAATCCAGGACAACGTGAAAATGGTGCAAGAGCCGGAGTGGTGCGAGATATCGTGCGGGTACGCGCTGCAGGCTGTGGTGGCGAGCGCGCGGGCCTACGTGTGCGAGGCGCCCGGCAAGTTTCTGGCGCCGCAGCAGGCCTACCCGCCCGGCGACACAGTCTTCTTGTTGACGCACGGACAGTACTACGGATGCTTGGCTACGGTCAGTCCACGCTCAATTTATATTTTAACACGTTTTTATTATCTCGCTTTCGTGTATGATCAAACTAACTTCAGAATCAGATGAGAGTTAAGAGTTTTCGTTCGTCTTGACTGTACCTATTCTTTTTCAGCTGCCCATACAGTACAGTCATGGACGTAGGTCTTTCCAATTATATAACATTTATATTATTATAGGTAATGAAAGACAATTCATCCCCTCATTTCATCCTGTGCTCTCAGAAGCAACTATGGAAAATCCCTTTCTCATGACTTTACTTAACCCACCTCTTATGAGGTGGGATTAGTTAAGTTTGAGTATTTTATATTTAACGTATAAACCGTCTGATGTAAAATAACCAGACCGGTGACAGGAAGCAGTATGGTAGATAAAAAAAATTAGTATTTATTGAAAACTGTTCATTCCACAGCTCTAGGTTATTTAAAATGGTATCAGTTTTCGGTTCGGTTCGGTCAAGCTACATGGCTGACCAACTTCAGCTTACTGAACTGTTGGGTTTCCTTGATTACTTTGGTTCTACTGCAAGTAACATCGTTACAGATTTTAAAATAAAATAATTAATAGTTATAATATCGATTGTCCTTTCGACATTCCTTTTTTATAAACTAAATAAGTTATCTGTATTTTTATCGTAATCAAGTTTATTTTTTGGAAAATAAATATGATTTGATTCGTTCACATCTGTAGACATCATAATATGTGACAGAAACGTAAACGTAATGTTTACACCTAACCCGCGTTAGTGTAGCGTATGCGCATATACACGGACCGCGTATTTGTACATGTCTGTAGCCGTTTGTACGGTTAGTAAGACCACATCGAAGTACACGCACAGAAAACCACTTTGAAAAATAAAACATTAATAGAATTGAAATCTTTGTTGCTATTCTACATAACTGATTCTTCTTTTTCTAGCAAAACGACGACTATGCCTTGTCCTTCTATCGAAAAGTCACTAAACATTTTTATGAGATGCGCGTGCATTCTGTAATTTGTCCACTTGCTCTCTCACGTTTATTTCTTTTCAAATATTATAGATAATTGTATAATCTATTAAAAAAAATTCCGGCTAGGTTTCGCAGGACAAAAGTTTTCCCGAAAGGTCAAAGTTTAAAATGACTTCCAATAAGAATTATTTAAAATCTATATTGAATAGAAATCATTCTCTTTATTCTAATCTAGACTCCTGAAAGGACAGGACTCTCAAAGGGCGCCACTTAACCCGATCGGCTTCACGCATTTAGTTGCTGCTACCCGACTTGTGCAGATTGCAAGCTATGTACAGCTACTGGCTGATGATGAAGATTATAATGATTCTATTGTAAATATTGTGTTGTACTGGGCGCGCCAGGTGGTGGAGTCGGAGTCGATCCGCAGCGGGCGCATCAAGGTGTGCGTGCGCGAGCGCGGCGAGCCCGACACGGCGTGCGAGCTGACCGCCGCCAGCCCCTACCGCTCCGCCAACCACGCGGCCGCCGCTTGCGGTACCTACCACTTTTTACAACTCGCCTTCTTCTCTACTTGTTTGTCGATGCAAACTTACGCTCCACTTATGCTGCTGCGGAACGAAATGGAAGCGAATTTTTGTAACGAAATTGTGCACGGTAAAATGACGCGAAAAGTGACGCAAAGGGACTGGAATCTGGTCTAACTTTTCTACAGCCCTAAACCGATTGTCATATAGCTCGTAGACGAAAGTGAATTCGCGCGTCGCGGCGAAATTGACGGTGGAATTAAACATCGAAAAAGTGGCTCCGGGCTATCCCCTACTGATCCGAGTGAATACATAATTTCTATAAAAACTTAAAAAAAAACGCCGTCTTAAGGTCTAAAATTGCGTAGCGCCCGCGACGATTAAAACCGCTTAGAAATTGTCAGAATCTTAAAATATATTTTTTTAATTATTGATTTAAGTAATCAAAATAATGAGCAAGTAAATTATAAATATTGATGTTATGAATATATTTGAGTGATTCCCAAGCATATAGATTAAGTAATTTCGGTGTAATTTCAACTATAGTTATTTTGTTAGAGGTATTTTCGCAAATAATTATGATCGAGCCAAAATATACAATCGTGTTGTTGAACAAGCAAATTCATGATAAAGACAAGAATTTACCTATATCAAAATTCCACTTTCGTTAGTAGTGTCATAGTCCTATACTATTCGATGAAAGGAGGTGTATTTTTTCGCGGTGTCGCCTTAAAAATTCGATCGCGGCGGAATAAAATTCTACTCCATTCCACCGCAATGTAAATTGAGCTTTACTCTCTGTTTGTTTATCGGTGCAAACTTTGCAATCGATTTTAAACTAACTTCCCGATGGCTCGTCACCGTTTTAAATATTAAACGTTGCCATTAACCATTATAGAAGTCTAGTGAATGGTAAGTGTGTACTGCAGCCATTGACCACCTGCAACCAACTTCAGACAAGGAGAAAAAGAAAAAGATACATTGGCAACACTTGGGAATAAAATTAAATGCCTCACCAGTGGTATATATATATATTATAATATTGATTCTTTGTATCCTTTGGACCGGAAATCATGCTCGCACAGCTGCTAAAAGGATGATTCTTACTGACTCCTACCCTTCAGCTCCATGCCGCAGTAACTTAGCGTTGAATTGCAATACTGAAGGCCAGCAGTTGAGAACCCGCACGGGATAAGTGTTTACATAGGCCTACAAATAATTTCTCCAGGTCTCGATGTTTGTTCTTGTGCAATTTATGTGTGTAATACAGGGGAAAATTCTACTGTGGGAGTAACTATTTTGTAAAAAAATAACAAATGCTAGAATTGAGTTTTACCACCATGGAACCTGCACCCTCCACTTTGATTTATTTTTTATAACATTATAATTTATTATTGTAGAGCTAAGCCGCAACGTATTATGGCTGCGGTACTAATGGGTTAGCTCGAACAGGGCAAACTATGCTCCCAGAGAGTACTAACATAAAATAACAGCATTTCATTCTACAGTCACTATATAAAAACAGCATATTGCTGCTGTATTTTATATAGTGAATGTAGAGCGTCCTATAATACCTTTTATACTAGTAATGAGGCAATTCATTTTAATCGAGATTTGAGTGATGATTTTTTAAACCATTTCTAGGTATACAAACCACCAAAGTATCAAGTGAACTGTTGTCTTTGCCTGTCACCCTTACTTTTATAAAAAAAAAACATCCGATACAGGACCGTCTTAGATCATACACAGTATAAGAAATAAAATAAACTTCAAAATCAAAATACGCCAAAGCACTGAAAATCTGCGCTGAACTCTTGCTCCAAATCCCTCTCGAAAATAAGAGGAAACCATCTCCAATGTCTATGAGACGAGTATAGACAATTACTTTATTAATCTTCTTTTTCTTGTGAAACTAGGCCCTTCGAAAAATTGATGAACCATCAATACGTAATCCATGTCAAGTAATTTACATTTTTCCTACTTGAATATTTTAGTACGTCATATTTTATACTTATTACAGGTATATCCGCTCATTTGCTGTCCCGTATAACGGGATCGGTGTTTGTGATACTTGGACAGAAGAACAATCTACCCTTTGAAAATCAGAACAAAGTCAATATAGGCCTCAATCTGAAATTTAATAAAAAGGTAAATTATTTTTTGTGTGAATAATTAAATGAAGTGTGCGCACTACTTATCTAGTAAGTTGTCTGTAAACTGGAAACGGTTTGTGTGGTTAGAAACGAGACATAGTTTGATTTGGATTGTAATGTCAGATAATATACCTAATACTTTTTTTTTTCATCTAGACGTTTCATCTAGGTCATGTTTTGGAAAGTGTATTAAAACCGTAGTAAGGATAACCGAAAAATGCCGTGGTAGCTCAGATGGTTAACGCTCCCTGTAAATATAACAGAACGCGAGTAATCCGGGTTCGATCCCCGCCGGCACCAATGAAATTGTGTTAATTGCAATTTTAAGTGCTGATTTACCACGTGCTCGGCGGTGAAAGAAAACATCGTGAGGAAACCTGCATGTCTAAGGAATAAGAAAAAAAAAATATTTCGAAGACATGTGAAGTTCGATAACACGCATTGGGGCAGCGCGGCGGGCTCTTCCTTGCCCTAAACCCTCTCAGAAATGCGGGGAGGCCTGTGCTCAGCAGTGGGACGTATATAGGCTGCAACTTTATAAGGATAACCACTTATAACATTGCTTTATGCAACACTCCAAGTTTTAAAGACGTACGTTGGCGCAGTCAAAGTACACCATGCGTTATCTGGCCACCTACCGCAAATTGCCGTGGCTCATATTCTAACGCTATGAATTAGATATATTTTCTGTGCGTGAAGCTTGCTGCCTAACTATTTTTTATAGGACAAGAGTTACAAGTGAGCGCATCTGGTGGGTAAATGGATGTTTTGACCCGTAGACAATCTACATCTGTCATCGATTAAGAATCAAAATGCAAATGCGTTGTTACTTCTGCGGACCTAAGATAGAATGCACAAAACGCAGCAGCATTTTACGCCAGTATTCTGTTAAATAGAAATAATCCCTACCCAGGCGTGTTAGCAAGCGTGTTTTTTTTTTAATTTTAAGCTGTAATCAGGACGCCGCCCATCCCTTGATTGATTTCCATTTGTTGCCTCTTACGTCACCCACTGATTTATATGGGGTAGTGGATCCTATTACGCCCCTAATATACTTATTTATATTAGATTTAACTATACCGGCAATGGTGAGCAGCGTCAAAGGTAAATAATGTCTGGTATTCTTATCGCGAAATCGGCTGCGAAACGTGGCAATTGCGGTAAACCCTCCATACAATGTACACAGCTCATGTCCAGCTCTGTACTTTTTATATACTGATGATGGTAAGGACAATGATGGTGCCAAAATAAAATTAATGGCTGCGTTTGGCAGAAAAAAGCGCTTGTAAGCAAAATGGCGATCGTAAGCAGTAAGCGCTGTCAAATCATAAGTAGCTATTTTCCTCTAGGACACGAAGTTAGTTTTAACCGGGGAACCTCACCTAATTTAAATATATGTTTGTAAAGTATTCATATTAAAAACTTACCAATCATGAATTTTTAATAACGTGTATAATATGTTTATTCATGTCATTATATTACTTGAAAGTAATATTGCACAAAACAACTTATAAACCCTACTTCAAAACAAACAAAGTAAATAAGCAAAATGGCGGATTGTGTCAGCGCTACTGAAGTCAGCAAACGTGTCCTGGCCGAAAACTGTTTAGTTTCGCCATTTTGCTTACAAGCGCTTCCTAGCGCTTTTTTCTGCCAAACACAGCCAATAATTTGCGCTCTCAAAAGATTAAATTGTACCAATTTCCTAGTTACTGGGGTTCTACGTGTTTTATCATCCACACAAACAAGTAACCTTTCTATACTAAAAAATATTTTATATCTGTATTATCCAGAACGAGGAGGTTTCGGGCTACACGCGTCGTTGTAACGTAAGCAACGCTTGGCTTTACTCAGAGCGTTGCATAGAGCTGGTAAAGTCATACGCTCAACAGTTCCCTGATTTGTTCGACACTTTGCCGCATTATTTCGACAAAAACATGATTTTCGAGGAAGAGCTGTGGCCGGGAGAGGTTGGGTAAGTGACGTGTTTTATATAAGTATAGGATAAAGGTAACAAAAGAGCACACAGTCCACCTGATGGTAAGTGGATGCTGTGGCCCATAGATATGTCGCTTAAGAATCAAAATGCAGATGCGTTGTTAGCCTTGAGGACTAAGATGGAATGCCTCGATTCCAGTAAAACGGGTCTCCGGTTTTCTACACTCACTATACGAAACACAGCAGCATTAAGCTACTATTTTACGCTGGTATTTTCTGTGAGAGCGTGGTCCTTCCTCGATCGAGACGACCCATTCATGCTACAACTATAATAGCTGTAGTATGGCTCTATCACGTATACAAATCACATATTGTGGTAGAGAGGCGTGGAATTTTGCCTTGTCGTTGGGACTTTCCCAACTGCTTCTACTACAACAAGCAACTAGCGTACTTGATGTGGATGGCCACATAGCCAACTGCCTCGACCATCTGCTTACTCCCGATCCTCCTCATAGCAACAGCGTATCATCTCAATTACTTCACTGCGGTACCTCTATGTCAGAGCTCCGTATCACCAACACGGAGGTTTTAAAACCTTGGGAAGGCTAGACGTGAACAATGCTAGTGGACCTGATGGTATACCAGCTATAGTTCTAAAGGTCTGTGCACCTGAGTTGTGCGCTTGTTTCGCCTCTCATTGTGGACTGAAATAGTGTCTAAATCTTGGAAGCTGGCCAATGTGCAGCCTGTGCCTAAAAGAGGTAGCCAAGCCGACCCTGTCAACTATCGGCCTATTTCAATTACTTCCATACTCTGCAAGATTATGGAGCGTGTATTGAATGCCCGCTTAATGGAATACCTAGAACAGAATGGCCTTCTTAGTTACCACTTACCAGCAATACGGGTTTCGCCAAAATCGGTCAGTTGGGGACCTTCTAGCGCAGTCTTTCTCAAAGTGGGCGATAATGCCCCCTTGTGGGCATTGGAGACCTAGAGAGGGGCGTTAAGGGGCCTAGAAAAATTTGAAGGACGTTGGCGTTGTTTAGGGGGGCGATGGTTGATTTGTAATTTCATTTAGGTACTAATATTATAACCTATCTACTACTCATCGAATAATTAGTTTATGTTTTTTCCCTGTATGATGGTATATAAACTGGAATACTTCTTTTTCGATGGCTGCTATGCTAAGACGATGTCGGAGTTCGAGCTTCATACAATATCTCATTGTTAATTGCTCAAATAGGTAAAACACACACCAGCGGAGAAATAATTGAATTGCCGGCAATAAAAGAAGTTATAACTACTGTACTCCATAAACCGACGGCAGACATAATTCAAAAATTCTTTTCAGCAATAGTTCTGTGCAAAGACGAATTGATGAAATGGCTGAAAACATTGGAGTCATTGTGCAATAATCTGAAGACTAGCCAATTTTCAATTCAGTTGGATGAGTCCACTTTACCAACTAATGAAGCATTGTTGCTGTCGTACGTGAGGTTTATTAAAGATGAAAAAATATGTCAAGAACTATTATTTCCTAGAAATTTAGAAACACAAAATGAGAAACCATATTTAAATTAAAACACTGGAAAAGTTTTGTGATGAAAAAGGGATTCCTTTGAAGGATATTACGAGGGCGGCACTGATAATTTCGGGAATCAAGGAAGTGACACAAAATTACTATTTAAAAATGTATTTATTGCTTTTCGAAGTATTCTCCGCGAAATTTGACACATTTTTCCATACGATGGAACCAATCATTGAAGCAATTGACCATTCCATTCGGAAGTTGGGGTCTCCAAAATGGCCGTTTTGTGGGCGTCCACAGCTTCTTCTGGTGATGAAAATCTCTGTCCACGCAATTTATTCTTTATTTTAGGGAAAGTATAGAAATCATTAGACCTTAGGTCGGGGCTGTACGGCGGATGGTCTAATAATTCTATTTTTTCTTGCTCTAAAAACTCTTTGTTCAGTGTGCGGTGTGAGAACTCGCATTGTCGTGATGGAGGATGATGCGGCGGTTGCAGTTCTCTTTACGGAGTTCAGAAACGACCTATGGCAAACAAATGCTAGCATACCATTCTGCATTAACCGTTCTTTGTCCCTTAAGAGGAATAGTCGTAACATGGCCGGTTTTGGAGACAAACGTGGCCACCATTTTTTTTGCAACACTCCGTGAACGAACAATTTTTGTTGGCTTTAACTCATTTTCGAACACCCAAACTCGTGACTGGTTTTTTGTTTCGGGTTCGTACGCGTATATCCAGGATTCGTCACCTGATACGATGTTGTATACAGCATTTGAGGATCCTGTGTGGAATCTTTCGAGAGTTCTGACGAACCAAGTAACGCGAGCCGCTTTTTGCTCTTCACAGAGCGAATGGGGTATCCGATCGGGAAAACAACTTTTTTACACCTAATTGTTCATGCAAGATTATTTGTATTTGACTCATGCCAATGTCTAAAGTTGCTGAATTTCGCGGTATGTCACATGTCGATCTTCCTCAATCGGCTTACGCACAGCATCAACGTTTTATTGGGCGACTGCAGTTTTTGGACGACCTTGACGGAGATCATCACTGAGCTTGACACGTCCACGTTGAAATTCAGCAAACCAGCGATAAATTGTGGTTTTGGATGGGGCTTCATCACCAAATGCAGAAATCATCCGGTCAACACACTGTTTTTGTGTTAAACCACTTCGAAAGTCATAATAAATCATCGCTCTTGAATTTTCTCGAGTCAATTCCATTTTCTCAACGACTAAACAAGTTTGACAAAACCTTGTGACAAGACCGAGAATCTTTTTTTAAATAAATAAATGGTATTCAATTTTTAAAACCAAGGAGTTTTCAATTAAAAAGATTTTAATATGACAGGAACAGTGGAAATATTCCATTCCCGATACTTTTAGTGCAGCCTAGGTATATCAGCTGCTACAGATGGTGCTCCAGCTATGACGGGGCATGGACCTAGAAAAAAGGACGGACGCCGTCTCTTAAAACAATTACTGACGCGTCCATGGTAAGTCAGTCCGCTAATACAAACAAGCCGGCACGCACACGCACACACGCACACCATTGTAAGTCTACCGGCCGCCATTGCGGTGCGTCAATTGTTTTTTAGCGAGACTGTCCGCCCTTTTTTCTAGGTCCATTTGACGGGGTGTCAAAAAGGCTTCATAGCGTACTTAAAAAAGGGAATTCCAGATGTGCTTGCTGTACATTGCATTAGACATCGACAACATTTGGTTGCTAGAAATTTAAGTGAACAACTGTTTTCAATCATTGCAACATGTCATCAGAGCATTCAATAAAATCCGAAACTCTTTAAATTACAGAATTTAATCAGCTTCAGAAGCTCTAATTTGTTCTCCATGGTGGAACTACCGGAGGGTGAAGCAAATTTTTTGGGCTTGAAGAACTACAGACCGATTTCCCTTCTGAGTGGTCTACGTGCTGTTTTTTTGAGAGTCATTACGAATCGTCTCGCACGCAGACTCAACGACTTCCAGCCTCCCGAACAAGCTGGTTTCCGAAAAGGCTACAGTACCATAGACCACATACATACCCTGCGGCAGATTGTACAGAGTACCGAAGAGTACAATCTGCCACTTTGTCTGGCATATGTGAAAGCCTTTGATTCCGTCGAAATTTGGGCGGTGCTACAGTCCCTTTAGCGGTGCCAAGTTGACTGTCGGTATATCGAAGTGCTGAAGTGTTTGTACAGTATGGCTACGATGGCTATCCGAGTACAGAACCAGAGTTCGAAACCTATCCAACAGCAGAGAGTTGTAAGACAGGGTGACGTGATATCCCCGAAACTCTTCACCGCTGCGTTGGCAGACGTTTTCAAGCTACTGGATTGGAAAGGAATACGGTATTAACATCAATGGCGAGTACATCACTCACCTTGTTTGCCGACGATATAGTCCTTATGGCAGAATCGCTGGAGGCGCACTATGCTCAATGACCTCAATGGTGTTTCTCAACGGATAGGTCTTAAGATGAACATGGACAAAACAAAGATCATGTTTAATGTCCATGTCACACCTATGCCGGTAGTTGTTGGGAGCACTATGCTCGAAGTTGTTGACGAGTACGTTTACCTGGGAAAAATAGTCCGACTAGGTAAGTCCAACTTCGACCGAGAGGTCAATCGACGGATTCAAATCGGCTGGGCAGCGTCCGGGAAATTACGACACATCTTCTCGTCATGTATACCTCAATCTCTGAAAACTAAAGTGTACAACCAGTGCGTGTTGCCAGTGATGGACTTACGGATCTGAGACGTGGTCCTTCACTGCTGGCCGTATGAGGACGCTCAAGGTCGCTCAGCGAGCTATGGAGAGGGCTATGCTCGGAGTTTCTCTGCGTGATAAACTCAGAAATGAGGACATCCGCAGTAAAACCAGAGTGACCGACATAGCCCAACGGATTAGTAAGCTGAAGTGACAATGGGCCGGCCATATATTTCGCAGAACCGATAACCGATGGAGAAGAAAGGTTCTCGAATGGCAGCCTCGTACCGGTAGGCGTAGTGTAGGGCGACCTCCCACTAGATGGAGTGACGACCTGGTAAGACAAGCTGGAAGTGGATGGATGCAGATGGCTCAGGACCGTGCTTTGTAGCATTACTTGGGGGAGGCCTATGTTCAACAGTGGACTTGTGAAGGGCTGTAATGATGATGATGATGATAATCAGCTTTGTGTTACTAATGATGAAGATTTTAACCGATTGATCTTGCACACAGAAGTGCGTTGGCTATCAAAAGCAAATTGTCTGACTCCATTTTACAATCTGTTTGACTATGTCGTAGAGTTCTTGGAAAACAAAGACACGGAATTGCGCGACAACCTCATCACATCAAAAAATGATATCGCATTCCTGTTAGGCCTTTATAAATTGCTTAATGATATGAATCTCCAACTTCAATTTTGAAATTGGAAATACCAGACTGGGTGGTAGATCCTTTTTCAAATGTCAACATAGCAGTATCACTCCAACCGGAAGAAGAACTTATAGAATCGGCAACGAAAGAGGAAATAAAAATCAAATTCAAAAATAGCCACGAAGAATTTCGGCAACAAAAGTTAATCCCGCGGTTGTACCCTGGATTGTGGTCGATCGTTCAACGATTTTTGATAGCATTTCTATCGCCATATTTGTGTGAACGTGGATTTAGCGCTGTGACAACGTAGCTTACTAAAACAAGAAAATGTTTGCATATTACCGAACGTGGCGGCTTACTACTGTTTTTGAGTAAAATCGTACCTGAATCTATGTTGTTTCTTTTAATTTGATTAAAATATATTCTTAATATTATATAGTTGCGTTTTAATTGCTCTCACTGGTAATAATGTCTAGTTTAGAATGTAAGTTTAAACACCAGAACCACCATAACTAATAATATTAAGGTAATGAAATTGTGATTTTAAAGTTTTAGGAGTGTGTAAAAAATTGTGGGCGCTGAAAAATAATTGATTTTCAAAGGGGCCGGGGTAGAAGTAGTAGCAGTTTGATAATCTCTGTTCTAGCGTATGCCACCCACGTATGGGGCGCAGCACTCGAGAACTGGGGAAGCACTTGCTGTTTCCCTTGATGTTTCGAAAGCCTTTGACAGATTTTGGGTCGCTAGGCCTTTTTGGTAAACTTCCAGCATACGGCTTATCCCTGGTCTGATTGAATGGGTAGAGAACTTTCTGAGTGAACGTTCTCTCCGGGTCGTCGTCGATGGCTGCTCATCCGATCCTGTGGCGACTGACGCCGATGTTCCTCAGGGGTCCGTTCTCTCCGCAACTGTCTTCCTGCTGCATATTAATGATCTGCTGCCCGGTATCTATGAGTATGCAGACGCATAGTCTTAGAAAGATACCAACCAAGTGCCCGGGGGCAGTCTGGATCAAATCCAGTCAGAAAGAGAGCTACATATGTTTGAGCGTGTGAATCTCACACTACATTCAGTCTCCGAATAGGGCGATGCCAATTTCGTGAGATTCAACGACTCCAAAAACAAACGTGTCTTTTCACCGCTGAGAGGAGCCTGCTCACCATGGCCCCTACTTTCCGGAATGTATCCTTGCAGTATATTACACTGACCGCCTTCTGTTGTTAGGGGTTGAATTTTCTCCGAAACTCAACTATGGGCGGTTCATTGAATCAAGAGCTAAAGCAGCCTCAAGGAAACTTGGTGTTCTTGCAAGGGTGCGGCGGTACTTCACGCCGGGGCAACTTCTTACTTTATATATAACGCAAGTCCTGTCGTGCATGGAGTGCTGCTGTCACATATGGGCGATACTGGTGCTGCGAAATGCCACCTGGCAGCGGTGGACTCAGTGTAGAGATGTGCTAAGAGGCTCATTGTGACCTTGATCTGGTTAAAACCAACCTTGTCAACTGCTTCTCGATATTCTATAGGATGCATTTCTGTGAGTGTGCGCAGTAATTGCGCGCTTTGATTCCTCCCTCCTCTCCACTATCGTACGACTAGGCGGTCGGCGGGTTTTCACCCCTTTGTTGTTGATATTCCACGCATTTTAACTAAACCGTTTGATTCGACTTTTTCATGCGTACAGAAATGCAAAAGCAAAGCAAAGGAGTCGAATAATTTGCCGGCGTCTATCTTTCCGTCCGAATACAATCTGAGCGTCTTCAAGGCAAGAGTGAATACGCTTTTGTTACGCTAAGACAGTGCGACAGAAAAAAGATCAAGCAGTGGGGTGATATGACGGCGCTGTCGTCGCGCCACAAGCGAAATACACCGAAGCCTAAATCACGCTATCAACATTCTGAAAGGAGATCTCCCCTTTTCCTTCCACGGCCACAGTGGTGACCACCCGACATGATCTGAACACGCAACCAACAATCTTCGAAAACTACAACTTCAAGCCTTCGGTATTATCCTCAAGAACTCCTACCATTCACTATTGAGAATCGTCTTCTGCAGTCTTCAGTTCCTGCAAACCAGTCCAACTTGTCTTCGTCTCGACTCACCGCAGACTACAAGGCAATCTCCTGGCACTTGCACAATCGTCGACAACGAGACTGCACTATCGACCTCCGATCTGATCAGGGGGATGATGTGGCGGCGCTGTCGTCGCGCCACAAACGAAATACACCGAAGCTATCAACATTCCGAATCTTAAACAGTATATATAGAACATCTCCGAAGTCCGAACTATGACACGGAGCGTTGGCCGCTCCGCGGGCACAACACCTTGCCTGGCGGGAGATCTCCCCTTTTCCTTCCACGGCCACACTTATTATATTCTTATACCAATAAAAACAATTTCAAACGTTTTTTCAATTTATTCTAAATATTTCATCAAAAAATTGACAATTGTGATTTTTTTGTTTTTGATGAACTTTTGTTCTCTAAATTTGAAGAAAAATTTAATAATTAAAAAATTAAATTCATTAAAGAATTTTAATTAAATCCATAAATTTAAAATTTATATGTTGTTATTGTAGCGCCACCCTAACTTAACGCATTTTGACGGTCAATTTTTCATAAATAGAGATAGTCCTCTTTACCTCTACCCTCCATATGCGTTTCCTATTGACCAATGAAGTTGAACTGTAATTCTAAAGGTCCATTAGGCGAGGTAACTAAGAAAGTGTTTCGTTGTTTGTTTTTGCACAGCTCAAACAAACCGCAGGACGTAGTGGCCTGGTTGCGTACGCAGCCGCATAATAATGCCGTGCGCCGCGCGTGCGGCTCGCAGGCACTGGAGCCGGACGAGCTGCGCGCACTGGCCGCACACATCCGCGCGCAGCCGCGACACACGCACCGCACGCTAAACCTGCACGTCAAGTGGAACCTGCTCTACAAGGTACCGTCTGTTGACGCACACACGCACCGCACGCTCAACCTGCACGTCAAGTGGAACCTGCTCTACAAGGTACCGTCTGTTGCCGCACACATTCGCACACACGCACCGCACGCTCAACCTGCACGTGAAGTGGAACCTGCTCTACAAGGTACCGTCTGTTGACGCACACACGCACCGCACGCTCAACCTGCACGTCAAGTGGAACCTGCTCTGCAAAGTAACCGTTACGACTACAAGAAAATATTGCCCGTTACGTACACGTATTCACGTAAAACACACGGCCGTGTACACGACACAGCAATACCCAGAGTTGTTTTATTTCACTTTCATATGATAAAACTATAATATTTTGTCACAGTTACTTAACAACTGAAATATCACAGGTGATGATTTTTAAATGAGACTAACGTACAATCTTCCTTTCCTTCGTTCATCATGTAGTAAATCAAAAATAAGAATTTAGAATTACAACCAATTTTATAAGTTTCGACTATATAAAAGATGATTTGAAAAACCGTAAGAACTTTGCATTTTCTCTTAGTCGACAAAGTTTCGCTTAATATATTCTGGCAAATAGTATTTTTAATTTGTATTCATACAGTTACTCAGAATTTCCGCTAGCGTCAGTAGTTGGTCTGTAACCTTCATCGTGGCAGTGCATAGTTCAACTCGAGTGGTGTCCTAATATTTTAGTTTTATTGATTCTGCATTCATCCATTCGTATTTCGTATATCATTATATGTGGGTTTTGTATACATCCCAATCAAAAAATTAATGTAATAAAATTAAAACCGCCTATTGTACCCCAATAGCCAGAGTTACATGAGGGTAACATCTCGCCGGACCCGAAAGCCGACTTCAAGTTGTTGGACCGGGTGGTGTGCGTGGCGCGCAACATGACGGTGCCTCTGGGCTCGCGTGGGACGATAACGGCAGTGTATCCCGCCACGCCCTGCAACACGGTGCGCCTAGCGGACAAACTCAACAGTGAACCCACCTACCAGGTCATGTTCGATGAGCCCTTCCCCGGGGGCATGGTAGAAGAACTCTTCGAAGAAACCAGGTTCTACAGGTGAAATACTGTTTAAAGACGTAATCATTTTTAACCCCGACGAAAACAGAGTGGTGTTATTAGTTTGTAGTGATCTGTGTGTTTGTGTGTGGCATCATATCTCCAGAACGGACAAACAGGATTTTGATTAAAAAAAATTGTTGAAAGATCTTAGTCGAGAGTGTTCTTAGCTATATTTCAAGTAAATCCATTCATAATCAGCTCCTTTTGTTTCGGAGATTCTTTCATGTTTAATTTAATTATATTGAATTTAATATATTTATAATTCTTTTCATTTAATCCTCAAATCTCCCATCAATTAAATGAATATAACGCCTCAGAGGATTAGTGAAGAGACTGCCTTATTTGTTTTGTTTATTCAATCAGTCCTAGTGATAAAATATATATTTATTTAAGCTGTATCACACACACACACACACACACGCACACACACACACACACACACACACGCACACACACACGCGCGCGCGCGCGCGCGCACGCACACACACGTGTACACACGCGCGTACACACACACGCGTACACACACACGCGCACACACACACGCGCACACACACACACGCGCACACACACACGCGCACACACACACACGCGACGCACGCACACACACACACGCGCACACACACACGCGCACACACGCACACGCGCACACACACGTGCGCGCGCACACACACACACACACACACACGTACACATGTAGTTATATGACTGTATTAATATGAATATTCTGTTAGAATATTTAAAATCTGTTTATTATTTTAAATAATTTTTATAATTAATTTCATCACCCTCAGAATGCTCGGCACAAACATGTTAAACATCTCATATGGCCGCAAGCTCCGTAATATAAAAATAAACGAGCAACAACAGGAATGGATGGGCGTGAATGCACCACCAACATTGTTACGTCGTGATCAGCACCATTCTGCCTTCGCTAGCTATAGGTAACATATCCACTTTATACGGCTTACACTAGTTTTAATCATTAATATTTTATCATAACTTAAATGTATTTGGAACAAATCTCACAAAACCTCGGTCTACTGGAAATAGTTAGAAAATTATTTTAAATTATTTCTGATCTTTATTTCGGTATTAAAATGTGTAATAAGTAATAACATACAAAATAACATACTTCGTGTAATGGTGGTTTAAAAATATCCACTACCCCATATCATCCCGTGGGTGTCGTAAGAGGCGACAGAGGGAAATCGAAGCAGGTGATTGACAGCTGCATCTTCTTGATAACAACTCAAAGTTAAAAAAATACTACGGTTGCCAATCCGCTTGCCAGGATTGGCAGCTATGGAAATCTCCCTCCTCACCCTATGAAGCAATCTATTAGGGAAGCCTATGTGGACTTAAATAAGCTGTAACTATAACATATTAAAATCGTCACACCGAATTTCGGACACGGCGGTACGTCTCAACAGAGACTAACCCGAGACTATTCTGCGCAGGACAGGATTATAGTGTTCAAGTAAAAGCGCAAGCACAAGTGCACTCTCTATTTTCTCACGCCCACACTTCGATGGGACGATGAAGCGTTACGACGGGAGAGATGACAAGCGCGGGACCAACGCCTTTACGTGCTCGAGGCGCGTGGGTGATACAAAGTCAACTTCCTGACTCCGGGCTGCTTCTGAGAATTTTTTGACTGAAAAACCCAATAACTGATTTAGACCCGCCTCGAGATTCGAACTTGGGACCACATGCTCAGCAATCGCGTTCACGACCTCTAGACTAATGAGGTAGTGTGATGGCGTCTGAAATTTTTTTCCCAAGGATGTCATAAGAAGCAACAATGGTAAATGACGGAAATATCTTACCTATCTATCTATCTGTCCCATCCATCCCAGGTGGATTGGTGATTTAGATTAAGCACGATAACTATGCCAAGTCCTCTATAAAAAAGCAGTGGCCCATGTTTAGTTTCTGATTGTTATGTTTTCATAAGGAAAAATGGAATAATTATTTCCTATGCGAATAAATAAAAAAAAATTGTTACCGATTTACGTAAACTCAAGAAAATCTGAATAATATTCCAAAAGAAATAAATTCAAAAATTTAGTTTTATGTTTGTTTGCCAGTCCACCGGCTGACAGCAAGTCGCCGGGAGCCGAAGTACGCACCAACTCATTCCACAATGCAGTTAATAATGTAGGCGCACCTGTAAGTATTTATTTAATCCGTCATTTCGATAAAAATTATAAGCTATTATGATCAGATAATACATAATTGGTTCATATTAGTATGGGTGAAGATCAGAAGATTCTGATGGTAAGTGGGTACTGTGGCCCATAGCCCATCTGTCCTCGATTAAGAATCAAAATGCAATGTGCTGTCACCCTTGAGGACAAAAGTTGAAATGTCTCGTATCCAGTAAAAAAGGTCTTACACTCACCACACGAAACACAGAAGCATTGACATTCCACAATACTTCACAACCTCTAATTCTACTGGCTCCCTATACCCTACAGACCAGAACACAGCATTGCTATTTGGCGCCTAAAATAGGTTTAGAGTGTGATAGCTGCCTATACGAACTCCTAAACTGAAAAGAGTCCTGCCACCAGTAAAACGTATGGGTGACATACAAGACAGTCCTCCTGATGTAAAGTAGATGCTGTAGCTCATAGACTCCTACATCTATTTTTTTAATAAGATACGGTGACAAACGAGCACACAGTCCACCTGATAGTAAGCGGATGCTTTGGCCCATGGACATCTGCTCTATCCTTGATTGCAAATCAAAATGCAGATGCGCTATCACCCGTGAGGGCTAAGATGGAATGCCTCGTTTCCAGTAAAAAGGCTCTCCGGATCTCTACACTCACCATACGAAACACAGCAACATTAAGCTGCTATTTTACATTGGTATTCTGTGAGAGCGTGGTCCTTCCCCGGTCGAGCTGGCCCATTCGTGCTACAACTATACTATTAATATAACTGCAGCATGGCTCTACCACGTATAAAAATCTTTGATTAAGAGTCAGAGCATAGTAATGTTGTAACCTCTGAGGTTAAAGGCCGTCACGAAATTATCTATAATATTATATTATATCAATATAAGTTATAGCAAGAAATATATATAGGATACGTATATTCTATAATAATTATTGAATAACCTCGCATGAAGTCATAATAATATATAATTTTTATATTAAGACGTTACAATATCAACGTTTAGCATAACATATTTTAACATATTAATATTTATTATAGTTAAGTGTGTGATGGCTTAAGTTGGAATCAATATAAAGGTATTCAGTGTGGCACTAACCATACGAAACGTAACAAAGTGGAAATATACCAAATTTTTAGCCAGCTACAAATCTCACATAAAACATCGCCTTTGAAAACACCCTAAAACATGATATTTTCGACGCGAACTACGTGCACCTTCTTAATTATTTTAAAAGGATGAGGTTCTTAATTCAACTAGGTTATTTTTGTGTGTATGTTATGGGATATATTCGTCTATTGTGAACCGATTTTTAACGTTTATTACAAGAGTCGCTATACTAGTACGAATGGGTCGGCTCGACTGGGGAAGGACCACGCTCTCACAGAATGCCAGCTGCAGCAGCTTACCTCTGCTGTGTTTCCTATGGTGAATGTAGAGAAACGGATGGAAGAACATTCCATCTTAGTCCTCACAGGTGACAACGCATCCGCAATGTAATTCGTAGTCGAGGATAGATGTAGATGTATATGGGCTACAGCAACTACTTACAATCAGGTGGTCTATGTGCTCGTTCGTCACCCTCATCCAATAAAAAAATCAAGCATGCAAGATAATTATTGTATTGCCTACAGGACAGCGCAACACATCTGTTACGAAATCTTCTTAAGATAAGTGAAGACTCGGATTCAAGTAAAAGGAATAACAAGGTACTTTTATCTTTATCGCTTCAAAAAGTTGTTAAGAATTAATTCGCACACATCCGCTCAATAAAATAAAATGTTGTGTCTTACCTAGTTTAAAGAGCCCCTCCCGCCCTCCCTCAATTGCTTGCATTAATCCTGTCACTACTAATCCCAGCACCACTACTCCCAACACCAATACTCTAGGAAAGACACACCATCGACGATATAACGACACGTGTTTTGCATCTACGCGAGGCATCCTCAGGTGATGTAGACTCTGCGGTGGCTGACCGCTAAGTGAGTGTAGTAGTCTAATACCCGTATTTATAAAGAAGTAATTGCTTGTTGCTAAGTAATTTCTTCCTTAAGTCATTACTTAAGGTTAGAATTCTTAATTGCAAAATCTCATTCTATAGTTGAGTAACATACTTTACTTACTCGAGCAAATGCCCAAGTAACACTCTAACGCTTGGTGGTTGTTTCTGTGTTCATAAACATCGTTCTTCATTATTATGAACGATGTTTTGGCTTACTGTCAAAGGTTTCGAAATAACCAACAATTCGAAGGCGTAAAATTCCGTATTGTTAAAACGAAGAGATACGAATTTTATGGCGCCGAGAATAAATATTCGTAAAAATGTCGAAGTTAGATAACGTCTAAACTTTTGAAGTAAGAAGGTTTATTTTGCAGAAATAACACAATCCCGGAAAAAGGGTTACATATATTCATGTAATCACCTGTCACTCCTCCGGAGATGAGTTGGAGATGTGAGATGGCATGAAAGGGTTGTCACCCGGGCTTCTTAGCTTAGCTAAGATCTATTTACCTGTCGTGCCAGCTTCGGTACCCCGTGAGCTACCCTTTGGTACTAGGCGCCAGGTTGTCGTTGCCGTTCTAATGCTATCCATAGTTTCCATTTTTTTTATCCAAAATAACCTCAAAGTAGTGCCTAAGTAAAGGAAATGGTGACTATTACTTGGCTGAGTATTCTAACTTTTGACAGTTCTAACTTGGAGCAATTACTTAACTATCGAATAAAAATCGTTACTTGAGTAATTACTTTTACTCAAGTACTTTTACTTGTTTATAAATACGGGTGTAAGTGTGCTATGTCTTTCTTAATAACTTTAATATAATTGATTTTCACAAAGTAACGCCTGATTCTATTATTTTATCACTTGATAGATAAAGTGTTAATCAGTCTTTCACTTGTCTGGTGTTTATTCAAAGTATTGATCCTTTAATTTAAAGTTTCGATGTAGAATAGGTTGTAGTGACTGTACCTCTTTTTGACTTAAAGAAAAGTGAGCCTTACTATATGGTAAAGGTAATACTGACTTTTTTTTACAAATAAAATAGAATGATTTTTATTCGAAATATAAAATAGCGAATCCGCCCCGGCTTTGCACGGGTGATTTCTGGATCTCGACAACAGCGCCACCTACCAAGTCCAATAGTGAATCTAAATCATTTAGGGACCTACTCAAACACACAAAAAAATTCATCAAATCGGTCCAGCTGCTCTCAAGTGATGATTATACACGCGGCAATTGCTTTTTATTATTATATAGATAGATTACCAAAATACTTCTTACTTTCTTCAAAAAGTCATTTATACTTTTACCACTGGTTCAGAAAAAACCTGCGGAACTTTTTTTAAACATTAATTTACAATACAATTGCCATATACAGTCATATCATAAAATATAGAGCCACGCTGCCGCTATATTATGGTTGTAGCACGAATGGGACGGCTCGACCGGGGAAGGACCACGCTCGCACAGAATATCAGAGTAAATTAGCAGCTTAATACTGCTGTGTTTCGTATGGCGAGTGTAGAGATCCGGGGATCCTTTTTACTGGAAACGAGGCATTCCATCTAAGTCTTTAGGGGTGACAACGCATCTGCATTTTGATTCTTAATTGAGGATAAATATAGATGTCTACGGGCCGCAGCATCCACTTACCATCAGGTGGACTGTGTGCTCGTTTGTCACCCTTATTCTATAAAAAAAACATATAATATAAATGCTCCATCACTAAGTCAAAGTGACTGTTTGCGTATTGTACTTGTTGTACGTTGTACGTACTGTAGCGTTTGAGTATTTGGCCAAATATGTTGTATTATTAAGTATAAGAACAGAAACAGCATGATAGCAATCAACTCATTATCAGTCTTGTACTCTTTAGTATTTAAACATTGTACTCTTTAAGAGGATTGTAAAGCTGTAAATTTTCATACAAAAATCGATAACGTTTTCCTCCCGTAAACATAGTCTAATTTTCATAATTTTGTAGATATAATGAAAAACTAGGTCCGTACGTTTTTATTTTAAGTAAATATTACGTACGATATGAGTTATTAGTATCTGAATGTCTATGTTTTTGACGTAAAAACTTCATCGAGTGTTTTGTATTTTTTTTAATTAAACTAAACTGAATTACCAAAAAAGAAGATCGTAGAGACCTAAATTAAAATATACTGAATATAATGAGACCAAAATTGTCTCATTCCGAAAAGGTTTAGGGGGGTGAAACCGTTTATCGTTCGAAACAAAAATTTATAAATAAAATGTAGGCAATTACTTCCAACATTTGCAACTCTCTCTATCGCAGGACGGCGATACGAAGCGAGCGATGTGAAAAAGATTTTCGAAAATACCTACTCGCGCCGCTTACTGGCTACTTCACAGTCGTTTTAAGTAGTATAATAACTCTTAATAAACAATTTTTGCACAGTAAACATTTTAAACTTTTTGATAGATGATAGGTCCTGTATATTAAGAAATTTTGGTCTGCTTGCTTTTCGGACTAATCTTCGGTGTGGTTGAATGAATTGTCATGAAACTTCGCCAACAGGTAGAGAGCAATGCCAGGAGTGGTCTTGGTTTTATTTTATCTAAAAAAATCTTTCCGAAAAAAGATCGGACATTCTCAAGTCCGAAGAAGATTTTCATCATAAAAAAGATATTTATAGAATGTTTTATAATATATAATGAAAAGATAAACGAACGCGATGTAACACCTATTTTAACAATATCACCATCATCATCATTACAACCCATCAATATCCACTGCTGAAGACATCACTTATCAGTTATAAGGTATAGGTCTATCCCATAGTTTGCCCCATAGGAGAATATTGTCATTAACTTTACTATATGGAATTCTTCAACTTACCTCAAGTTTTCAGTTGTTCTGGGGGGCAGTAGTCACTAACCATCAGGTGAACCGCATGCTCACTCGCATGCAAGATTTTTTGTTACATCGAAAAACTGATAAAATAAATGATTTTTGATGATTATCTGATTCGCTATTAGACTTATAAGAAAGGTTAGAATTAAACTTAACGCAATACAATAAACGTTTACACAAAATAGATCATCACACTTTATCTTATATCTCTTATTGATGCAAAATAGATTTTTAACATTTTTCAACCGACTTCAAAAAAAGAGGAGATTCTCAATTCGTCGCAATCTTTAATATTTTTTATGTATGTCCACCGATTACACGAAAACGCCTGTTCCGATTTGGAAAATTATTTTTTTTTTTATTTGAAACCTGGTGCTTTTCGTGTGGTCCCGTATAAATTTGATCAACATCAGACCAGTAGTTTTTGGATAATCCTTAATAATGCGTATTTAATTGACTTCGAATACATTGATGATGTTCTCATTTTATTTGTACTGAAGTCGGTTGTGCTAAATTTTTAATTTTACCACTTGTTTTTAAATATAACCTAAAGTGCTAAAGGGTAAGGCGATAAGTCCTTTTTTCGTGAAATTCGCAGTTCTTTAATTTTTATTTCAAAAATCTGTCATAGCGTCACGCATGTATCCCCGAGAGGGTAGAAGAGTTTAAAGAGCAGCTAGCTACTCGGATCGGACCACGTTTAGCCAAGAAAGATATCCCACAGTTTTTTTACTTGCACTTAAAATGGTTCTTACATAATTGAGCTACTTGCCCAAAGACCTCTAATATAGAAGTGCATATTTTTTATGATTTAATATTGCACGTTCGAGATACGGGTAAAAGCTTGTTAATAACAATAATAATAATAATTTATTAACACTTATTGTACACGTATGATCATAAAAAGGATAATTAATAATCTTGAATAATTGCAGAATGCTAACGAACAAAGCAATTGGCGCAATTCCGACAATAAGAGGTCGTCTTCGCCGATAAGGTAAGAGTTTTTAACACATTCAATAACAGTTTATCAGGAAACAGATATAAAACAATTGCACAACACATTAATAATGTCCTCCAGACTGAATTTTGGTCAGGGCGGCCTGCCTCTGCGGAGACTAGCCATCGGCGCAGGACAGGATTATAGTGCCCAAGTGTATGCGCAAGCACAGGTGCACTCTCTATTGCCTCAGTCTCATAACCCGATGGGACGGTAAACCGACACGACCGGAGAGAGATCAGTCGCAGGACCAACGGCTTTACGTGCTTTGCGAGGCACGGGGGTGAGACACCGCCAACTTCCTGACTCCGGGCAACTACTGAGAATTTCTTGACGGAAAAACTCAATAATTGAGTTTTTGGCCCGACTTGGGATTCGAACCCAGGACCTCATGATCAGCATTCGCACTACTACAACTACTAGAGGTAGACCAACGAGGCAGTCTAATACGCATTACATTACACACATTACAGATGTAACATTTAATGATTTCTTATATTTACGCGAATACATTGAGTAAAACTACTTTCAGGGATTTTATCGTGTTTAATTTACTTAATTTTAATTCCCGACGTTTCAAGTGCTTTGCAGCACCCATGGTTTTTTTTTTTTACCCCAAACTTTTTTTTTTTTTTTCCTTTTTCACGGGGGACTGAGGTAAATGACGTCCCGATGTCAAAGTTAACCCGGAGTACAGTACCTTAAGCTTTTAATTAATACAAATGGTCCGATCTATGCAGTATGAGCTTACTGTATCCTGAGGTTTTTGCAGTAGTATACTTGGGTTTAGTTTTAATTTTATTAATAACAGGATCCCAAGCAGGTAGTACCCAACCTCCTTCTCTATTGAAATAAGGATGTTTTTTAATTTCAATAGCCTCGCGTAAGTAATTTATGTATGTAAGTATTATGTAGCTTAATATAAACATTATATATTATTTACAATCCAATGTTATTTTTGTTTACTTTTACTGGTAGAGAATAGCAAAAGGCATTAAGTATGCCCTCTATATCTTTTTTTTTGTTACAAGGTAATTCCATACAAAATAAATACCGTAATCTAACTTACATTTAACTTTACAAGCAGCCCACTGCATCCGTTCTGGAAATTATTTGCTGGGTAAGAAATATATTGTAAGCTAAAAGGTTTAAAAACATTTTTTATTTAACAATCACTGTTATTGCAGTCGCTCACAAGGTCACTGCTGTACACAAAGTATGGTCCTAAGCCACCTATATCTAATCAATACGTCTATATCGATCACCTGCATGTTTGTTTTATCAAATCGTCACTGCATCTATTTCTCTTATTTGTATTTTTCCTCTCGGTATGTCTGTAATATTTTTAACTCATCTTTGCTTCTACATTCTGATTATAAGCCCTGCTCACTCCTTTTTAAGCTATGAACTCTTTACATCTGTTGTTTTAGTATTTTTTTTCTTCGTATTTATTTATTGCTTATTTTGTCCGCTTGTCTTATACTAGGTAGCTAGCTTTATTTTAGTCTCTTTCTTTTAACGCCTATGTTTGACAACCATAAGTTAGGCATGGTAAAATAGCCATTGTAAAGACTATTATTAAACAAACTGAGGTTTTTGCATTTAGAATTTCCTTTAAGCTCCAAAACTATCTCAAATATTTAGCGATTTTGGTAGTGTAAACAAATTTGTAAGTTTTGTCATAAAAAATTTTGAATAGAGAATTTTTGCAATAGATAAGACGCAAAAGTGACATTTGACCATTTGACTGATTGCAAATCATTGTTTTAGCAAAAATAGGTTTTTGTTAGGATATTAATTTGAGTCCCAAATACAAAAGGGGATGATCATTTATTATTAAAATCATTTAATTTATTGTAATGAAACCTTATAGTGTGTTGATCGACTGTAAACCAAAATAAGGTGATATTTTAAAATCCCCGGATTACTCGGGGTGCGCCGGATATTTAGATTCAGTACCTTTTCATGTCGATTCAATACATTGTTCGACGAAGTTTCCCTGCTCCTATAAAGAAGCTAAGACTGCCATGTAACGTATTAGAGTTTAGTGCAAACATAGAATACTATAATACATATATAATAGAACGGGGGAGTAGGCGGAGCCCGTATAGCCACTAAAATGCCACTAACACGTTAATTCACACGTGTAAATGTCAACACGAGATGTGTTTTGACGTTACAATCGTTTCCAAATTTCTCATGCAAATTATTTAGAAAATGCCAAATTGCACGCTATTTACAAATAAATATGTATTAAAATCTGTCTGTCAACACAGCGAATCGGGTTTGTAGTAGTGATAATACGACGTTATTGCTTGTATGTGTGCTCCCGGCGACGCCTATCGTCGTACAAAATAAGGTTGGCAGCCATTCTATTGTGTATTATAGTGTTCTATGAGTGCAAACTTATTAAAATCAATAAAATACAGAAATCCACAAAAATTATTACCATCATCATTATCATTACAGCCCATCAAAAAGACCACTGCTGAATTAAGGGCTCTCCCAAGGAATACCACAAAGCACGGCTGTAAGCCACCTGATACTTAGACTTCTTGCATCGGTTGCCCTTTCGTCACTACATCTAGTGCAGGGTTGCCCCACATTGCTTACGGGTATGAGTCTGACTCTCGAAAACCTTTCTACCCTATCAATTGTGGGTTCTTTGAGCTATAATATTGTCGGCTATAAATATTATTACGATCTTAAATTTTGTAATTTAAGTATCGTAATAATATTTTAATAAAATAATCGTTCTAATTTTCATGTCACGTGGGTGATATTAAAATATCATTTACAAGGTGAATACAATAGCACAAGTAAAATAGCATCCAAAAACCACAAAGGTTTCTAAATAACGCTATCGTCTACATCGATATTTCCATAAGGTTTTGATAAAGAAAAAAACCATAATAGTACATTGTGTTTCAATCAATTTTAAAATCTAGTTAAATTCATAATTTTGATATCTTAGGTAATTAAATAACTAGATGTTTTGTAAGTTCACCTTGTTGAATTATAAAAAAATATTTTGCTTGAGTTAACGGAAAATAAATAAGGAGGGTTTTATGATTTTAGCAGTCTATAGTCTATTCTAATAAGGTATGTGTACCCAATTTCAAGTAAATCCATTTAGCCGCTTGTGCCTGATTGAGTAACAAACATCCGTATATCTTTATTAAATTTCATATAAATTATATTAGTATGAATGTAAAAAGGCTTCTCGTGCGTAGCATCAATCTTGTATTATAGTTTTACAAACTTAATTTATTTTCTGTGTCGACTTTCAGATTTATTTTTTAGTAGTCGAGAATTACTAATGTTTTTAATAGTAGTAGATTCTACTCATTTATACGGGGTTGTTTTGCAATAATCGACCAAATTTGCAGAGAAGGTTTAAAATACGTAATATAGGCAAAATGGTAAAGAAACATTAATTTAAAAAAAACTCAAACATTCTGTCCTTTATCCTTTATATCTTTTAAATTCAAAATGCGTGGTAATGCAAAAGAATGCATTACCAACTGTTTGTATTTATCCAATTGTATGAAACTGATTTTCACATTATGCGTCGGTCGGTAGGCAAAAACGTTGTTGAACATAAATCACATTCAATTTGGGATAATTTTAAAATAAAAGTAGAAGCCTTATATACTCGTATTTTTAAAAACTGCAATAACGGAATGTCATTATTTATATATTTGAACTCAAGTTTAAAATTTGACTACTTATTGAAAAATAACCTAGTATATTACCACCAGCTTAACACTTACTGCCCGATTTTTCCAGACACAATAGTAAGAGAGCAGAAAGAGAAACGTTTTTATTTAATATAGATTATAAATAATATGTATTGAAAGTCACTTTTAATTTACCACTGGTTCGGAAAAAAGCAAGCAAGATATTCAGTGAGGCTTTTTTAAAATAGCTTACATTCATGTTTGTTACAATTAACAATAAAAAACAAATTAGAAATAGCTTGGTAGCGATCACCATTCCCAGGGGTTATCTTCATCCATAAATTCCTTAATATCTACCCTTTTTATACAAACTTAGTTTAATAAAGTATTTGAACTTTGTGCAGGTCAAATTTTGTATATTTTCTGGAATTTTGTTGTAAAAGCGTATAACATCGCCCTAAGAATGTATTACTGACTCGGTGGAGTCGAATAACTGGTACTACTAGCTTGTGTCTGCTCCTAGTATTTACAGAATGAATATCACTTATTTTTGTAAAACTACTTTTATTTTTGTGTACGTACATTACACTTTCATAAATGCAATACAATACAATACAAGAGGCCAATGTTAATATATTAATTTCCTTAATTTTTTGTCTGAGCTACTCTAGGTTTTAAATCATAGATTGTTGAAATGTTGTCGGTCACGTGTCCCCATAGCAAAATACCGTACGACATTATGCTAAGGAAATAGCTAAAGTAAACTAGTCTAGCTGTTTCAACACTAGTAAGGCAATAGCAATGACCTATATATGGCTCACGGGAGAGTGAACGTGTTAAGTTTCTATTTTAATCGTATTTCGTAAAAATAAATGTTTACACTATATTAACTTAATTTCCTTTTACTCTTCTAAATGTAAACCATTTAGAAGAGTAGAAACAGGTTTCATTCCCCCTTTTCACTAGATTGTTTATGATATATATTGTTTAGAATATAAACGAAACAGTTCGTAATAATATAATAATAAAAAAACGTTAATTTTGGCAGGAGTACTCGGCAACAATACTGGCGCAATGAGTGTAACCCGTCGTTTAGCGGTAGTAGACCGCCGCAGGCCTTCCCTGATTGGACCAACAGTAACTTTAAGGTATGTAAGCATTTTTCACATCCGCTTTGGCCAACTTATTCGAGACAAGATTCAATTTATTATATTTTTGATATTTTTTTAGAATTACAATTTTCACTATAAATAATATAATGTTTAAGGTTAAAGGTTACAGTCCATATACATCCCACTGCTGGGCACAGACTTCCTTTCATTTTGAGAGGTTTTTAAGGCAAGGAGGTGTCCGCCCCACTGCCCCAATGCGTGTTGGCGAACTTCACATGTCTTCAAAATATTTTTTTATTTCTCAGACATTGAAGTTTCCTCACGATGTTTTCCTTCACCGCCGAGGACGTGGTAAATGTTTAATATAATTTTTACTGTAATGAATATAGTTTTCAGTGTATGGCTGTAACCATAGACTAAAATTTATAAACTTTTACGTTTTGTTACAGCCTATCAAAAATCCAGAGCTAAACATAGCTCCCTCCATAGATTGCCTCAGGAGGGATATTTGCCAAGTTGCAACGCTATTTTTTGTTGTTGAGGGAAACGCAGCTGCCCATATCTTGGTTTATTTTCTCAGTCGCTTCTTACGACAAACACGGGACTATATGTGGTAGTGGATATTTTTATGCCACCACTACACGGATAAGAATCCACCACTTCATCTCGTCGTCGTAGCATTCACCTATCATGGATTATGTGTTCGTTTGCTACCCTTATTTAATGTTTTATAAAAAAAACACAAAAACCCGGTAACAGATTTAGGCCTTTCGGGATTCTAATCTAGGAACTCATGATCAGTAACCGCGTTTTCGATCACTTGACCAACGAGGAATTCAATCTATGGTGGCGCCTATGTGCAGCAGTAAACTTTCAATGGACTGTAATGTAAATGTATGTAAAGAGGTGAGTGTCGATCATGCAGCAGGGGCCCGCGCTACTGCCGTTCCCGGGCGCCGCGCCGCCCGCGCACGCTCCCCCCGCGCCCGCGCCCGTCCCCGCTGCGCGCCGTGCACCTGCCTTCCCGCCGCACCTGCCCAGCGTCACCCTAGCCCCCACCTGCTACAACCTCGCGGTATGCATACATCTAGACATATTAATACAACTGTAGTGTCTGTCTGAATTGCTCTTAAATAATAACGACATTAATATTTTGTGTATTGCTGAACATTAGTTAGAAGCATAACTTAACCTCTAAAACACCTTAGGTCGGATCCGACCACGACGATATTCCGTCAAATCTCAAGCGGTTGGATCCGACCGCACTCACCCACAGCACTTGAAACCATAAAAACTTATATTTAGAGACTACTTTTCTATGAAGAAGTTTGCTATTATAGAATCTATACGAAATTCTCTATTTTATAGTCTTAACAAAAGTCAGTTACTCTATGGACTTTTATTTTTATTCTACTGTCAATTTATGACATTTGCCGACCATACGAAAATGGCGCAATTTTACGGTAGATTAAAAATAAAAATCCATAGAGTAACTGATTTGTTTAGACCACAGGATAGAGAATTTCGTATAGATTCTATAATGCCAAACTTCTTTATAGAAAAGTAGTCTCTAAATATAAGTTTTTATGGTTTGAAGAGCTGTGGGTGGGTGCGGTCGCATACGACGTTTAAAAAATAAAAATCCATAGAATAACTGACTTTTGTTTAGACTATAAAATAGTGAATATTGTATAGATTCTATAATGCCAAACTTCTTCTTAGAAAAGTAGTCTCTAAATATAAGTTTTAATGGTTTATAGTGCTGTGGGTGGCTGCGGTCGCATGCTACTGCACGGAATTCGACGGACGCATGCGACCGCTTGGGAATTTTAAAATTTTAAGGTTTATGAAGGGTTAATGTTTAACTTGGTCAGTTCTTTCAATAGAGAAATAGTTTTAAAAGGTTGCTCCTTAATTTGAGCTAGTAAATTATTATCATGTTAAGAACGTAAGGATATTGTGAGCCTCACTGTTCAGCGAACTATAGAAATGGCATGTGTTGAGTTTGAACACCTCATTGTTGTGAGCGTCTACAGGTCCCCATGTTCTATATATCTTTAAAAAATTACGGAGAAAGTTTTTTTAAGCTTAATAAAGAGAATAATTCTGTTGTAATATGTGAAGACTTTAATATCTATCCCCTAGAAACTTCCTCTACTAATATTAAATTTAGATCATTGTTTAAATCATATGGTCTTTTTAATTCATTTTGAAGCCAACGCGTATTGCTGAATCTAGTGCAACAAGTATAGATAACATTTTTACAAATGTGAAACCGTTCCAAAAATGTATAATTCTAAATTTTAGTTCTAATCACTGCGGACTTCAGAGTTAGTTCAGAGTTAGTAATCAGTGCAGAGTTAGTTTATTTACATTATGTTAAAAAAGCAAGTAGATGGAAAAGTTTTGTTTGTTCCAGTAAATGCACGTCACTTTGAGAAGTTTAGAAGTGAAGTGAAAAAGCTTCCAATCACTTTCATACCAAAATAATCCAGATTTTTTGTATGGAACATTATTTGCAATGAATTTGATAAAACTTTTACTTTTAAAACATACTCCTTGAACAATCGCAAGGCATTTAATGAATGGGCGACAGTAGGAGTCCATAAGAGCAAACAAAGATTATATGGAGAAATAAGATTATATGGATAAAATGGTAGAATGTAAATGGGCCATTATTCATAATTTAAGATCATACTTTATTGTACACATACATTCTGGCAAATAAATGAATTTGAATTTGAATATGAACTTTACCATGAAAGGTCATATAATTCCAGCGTCGAATTTAAAGATTATGTAAAAAAATATTCAAAAATATTTAAAAGAGTGTGCTCCAAGTCTTTGTATTTGAGCCACAAAATAACGGCTATTTCAAATAAAATTAATATGACATGGAGTAAGAGTGAAACTGGTAAGGTCAACTCTCGCAATTCAAACTACCAATTAAGTTTTAACGACGATTTAACTACATCAGATCAGGACGTTACAATGGTTTTTGAGAAATATTTAACTGATATTCCGATCTTAACCTTACTGAATTCTTCTCCTGCCGTCCCCGAATCATTAAACAAGATGTAAATGCGTGTACAAAAAATTTTACATTTCATAAATTATCAAAATATATTGTAATATATTTTAAAAATATTGATATTAAGAAAACCGCAGATCTGCGGGGGATTTCCGTTAAAGTTATTGCATCTATGATAGATACAATCGCACCTCAACTGTCTGTACTGCATTATTTTTATACTAGTATCGAATCTGGTAGTACATTGTACCCCACCAATTTTCGACCTATTTCTATACTGCCAACACTTTTTGAAAAAAAAATTGATAAAATTATTCTTGTTCAAATGTTACATTTTTTAATGTAAATAATTTACTACATAAAAATCAATTCGTCTTTACAAGGGGTCACTCAGCTGATGCTGGTGTTGAGCTGATTAAATATATCTTCAATGCATTGGAGAATTCAGTGTTTTGAGTATATTCTGTTCTTATCCAAAGTCTTCAATTTTGTTGATCACGAAACATTAATCAGGAAACTTCAACAACACGGTGTAATTTTCCCCCCTCCCATAAATACGATGTGTGAGAGCGCGCACGCGCGTGTGCGTGTGTTTGTGGGGGGAGGGGGGGATGCGTGCGTGGTGTGTGTGTGTGTGTGTGTGTGTGTGTGTGTGTGTGTGTGTGTGTGTGTGTGTGTGTGTGTGTGTGTGTGTGTGTGTGTGTGTGTGGGTTTGCACATGTATCTACTTATATTTTGTATTAAATTAAATAGGAATTAGTTAAATTTTTTGTTTTTATTAGCACCTGCCAACATTTTTGTTAATTCCATCTTTCCCCAGGTTTGACTGGTGGGGAATGTCATAGTGCCTTAAGTCCACCTTTTGTAACGCCTAGTTGGTGTTTGCAATAAAGGATAAATAAAAAAATAAAGGGGGGATAAAGTTCCCCTTTACGCCTGGCGTAAAATATACAGATCAGCTACGAGGAGGAAACTTCAAGGTGGTCACTTGTGGTACTGCGTTTGTCAATTCATCTGCCAAGCGTGAATAAAGGCAAATCCCTCCTAAAACGTGAGGGAAATACCAAGCGGATGACCAAGCAGTGGACTTTTGTGAGCTAATGAATAGAAAGGGAAAGAAGGGTACAGAATTAATGTGTATTTCTTTTCATAACTGCACTTTTTTGCTACATTTTTTTTTGTTTTTCTTTTGTAGAATCTTCCAAGTATGCCAAATCAAGGCAAGCCACATTCATCAAATATCCAGCAGTATGCCAACGTAGCACCAAACGCGGATAAAGTGAACAACCCATTCGTCCCGCTACAAGTTCAAACCAGTCAGAGGTAAGACCAGATTTTAAATGCACTTATACTTTACGATCGTTTTTTAATGTCTGTTAATTATCAATTTTTTTCCAATTACATAATACATATGTGTATAACGCACATAAGCATACTTAACTTTGAAATTCATGTGTACGTGAAAAAGCCTTTTGCATCTTTTTTTATTCTCCCGAGTAAAAACCACAAGTTTTCACTATCCCCTGTCTTTACTTTTTCAAAAAGGATTTTTGAACCAACTTATATGATTTTACGATTTATTTCGATTACTGTCCATTAAACTTAAAATATGTCGAAAAGTAGCAATACATCAATATCATTTTAGTTTCTGCAATGAAAATAGAGTAGAGGTCTATCTTATAACGGTTTTTTTTAAATCAATTATTCATTCATTGCAGCCTGTGAAAAGACCACTGTTGAACATTGGCCTCGCCAATAGGTTTTTTTTATAGGATAGGGTGACAAACGAGCACACAGTCCACCTGATGGTAAGGGGATGCTGTGGCCCATCTATCCTCAAATACGAATTTAAATGTAGGTGCCTCGATTCCAGCAATAAGTGTCCGGTTCACTACACTCATCATACGAAACACAGCAGCGTTGATCTGCTATTTTACGCTAGTACTCTGTAAGAGCGCGGTCCTACCCCGGTCGAGCCGACCCATTCGTGCTACAACTGTACTACTAATATATCTGCAGCATGGTTTTACCACGTATAAAAGGTCCCCTCATAAGGGGGATAGTTTCCATAGTTTTCACGCTTGACGGGAGAGTTGATGATATTTGATCTTATTTTTTCTAGACGTGTACAAAATCACAGTGGCCCATCACATAGTAGAAAAGATTTGGACGGACTGCCGGCACCAAAGTCAATTATACCACAACCACAACCTTACACTGAACCAGTAAGTATAATCCATAGAATACTATAATACACAATAGAATGGCTGTTAACCTTATTTTGTACGAGGATTGGTGTCGCCGTGAGTACACATACAAGCAATTACGTTGTATTATCACTACTACAAACCCGATTCGCTGTGTTGACCGACTGAGCGAATTTACACATTTGACTTTTGATTAATGCTTTTGACACATCAATATTTCCTTATTATTGTTTCTAATATTTACAAAATATAAATAATATGTCTCCTTTATTTAAATTCCATTTGCCGCTGTTCTTTCGACACGTAGTTATTGCACAATTTACCATTTTTTAAATAATTTGCATACAGCGACGCTTGACACGAAAATTGAAAAGGCTTGATTGTATTGACATTTATACGTGTGAACTGACATGTTAGTGACATTTTATTGGCTACACGGGCTCCGCTCACTTCCCCGTTGTATTATGTATGTATTATAGTATTCTATGATATAATCGCACATTCCTTGAAATAAACTCCAAAGTTAATTTATTCTTTATTCTTAGTGTTTTTTCATTGGGCGTTTGCTATAACAATATGACGTCACCGACACACTTCCCTAACAAATAGTATCTAGAAGCTTTTTTTAGCCCTCGACGAAAACAGAGGGGTATTATAAGTTTGTAGTGTATATCTGTGTGTCTGTCTGTGGCATCATGGCTCCTGAATGGATAAACCCATTTTGCTTTAGTTATTTTTTTTTCATTTGAAAAATTTGAAAGGTGTGAGTGTTCTTAGCTATGTTTCAATAAAATCTGTTCAGCCGTTTGAAGATCATCAGCTCTTTTCGGAAGTTTTTTAAATTTTTAATTTAAGTTATCGTTCAATGACATGGCGATGATACAGTTTTTTTACGATTTGTCGACTGAAGCAGGCAAAGGTCATTGACTACACAGCCTAATCTTTCATGTTTGTAAATTCTTCACAATATGCTGCTGTGTCACAGCGTAAAGATTTTTAGAAATTTTGACAGCCTAACCACGCTAGGTTAGAAACAGTTGGTGAAGATAGTATCCACCGACGCGAATAATAAACTTGAGATTTATGTCATCATCATAGCAGTTGTAACTTGTAAACTTAATGATTTCAATATTTCTTACGATATTGTTTTTCTTGGAATAATATGCACAAACTATTTTTTTTCTAAATAGGTCCTCCAACAACCTCAGAACTCAAGAAGTAAACCACAAAGAAAGAAGAAACCAAGAATTGCAGCCAATTTACCTTTCCAAATTGATTAGAATATAGTTATATTTTTGAAATTTACTCACCATGTTGCCAACATAAATAATTCTTACAATCCAGGAAAATTTGGTAAATAATGAAAATCTCTGACTGGCTTGCCAACCCAGCATGGTGAGCATGGAATTTTCCTAGCAATGCTTATTAACTGATGGGTACTTGGGAAAGCCTAAAATACAGCAGTGGATTTAGACTATTGATATGAGATAATTACAAAATAATATTATAATAATTTTGTTTATATCAGTAATATGTACATTTTGTAAATTTATAATAATGTAAATAATTATTAATGTATTAGGCGACTTTAATTGATGGTGAGTGAAGTTTTATTTAAGGATATGTTTTCAGAACATTAAAGTTCCTGATTACTTTTAAGGCGATCATTGCAACATATTTCATCGTACATAATATAAAATCCTATCAAATTTAATATTCTATTAATAAATTTTGATCATAATTAATATGCATAATATGATACACTAACTAAATATGATGAACGCCAAATAAACTGTTATGAATCCATTTTTCATAGACGACTATCATCTGTTATAGTGGTACTATTTCTGTTGCAGAATTTATTTTTGTTTTTAAAAACAATTATACCCTAATATTGCAACACTTGATGACCTGGATGATAATTTGAAAAATATAATCAAAGTTAAAAAAGTAAAATAAAGGTAAAAATGTTCTGTATTATTTCAAAATTTTCTGTGATTTTGTAGAAGAAATCAAGAATCAAACCTTCATTCAAACTTTCGTAGTTTGACGACTATTTTTTAATAATAGTTTAATAAAGTGGTATTTCAAATTTAAACTCTAATTTTATTTTCCATAATTCTACCTTCGTTTGTAAATACTTTATTACAAAGGCGAAAGAAAGCAGATGCGTTGTCACCCTGAGGATTGAGATGGAATGTCTAGTTTTCAGTGAAAAGGATCTTCCAGTACACTAGAAGTGTAGGGAACACTCACCATACAAAACTGCTATTTTACGCTAAGCTGCTATTTATTTTCTGTGAGAGCGTGGTCGTACTCCGGTTGAACCAACCCATTATGTAGCTGCAACGTGGCTCTATCAAGTAAAAAATGTCTTTTTTTTCCTGTGTTAATATTGTCAACCACAAAATTTTGAATATTGCATTATTAAATAGCAACACTCAATCTGTCATTTCGTTTAACCCCTAGAGCGCGGGTGTCCCTCATTGCTCCTCATTCCAAGCGTAGGCTGATCTGATAGATCTATAGAAATTCTATGATCGTTTGCTTGTTCGCAGTCTTCTGTTAAAGTTTTAAATTTTTTTTTTGATCACGTAAATTTTGTATTACTATTATTTAGTACCTAGTGATACGTGAAGAACGTTCCGTAGTTCGTCAGTGCTTTTTTATTATAGGATAGGGTGACAAACGAGCACACAGTCCACCTGATGGTAAGTGGTTGCTGTGACCCATATACATCTATCCCCGATTACGAATCAAAACTCAGATGCATTGTCACCCCTGAGGAGTAAGATGGAATGCCTCATTTCCAGTAAAAAGGGTCTCCCGGTTCTCTACACTCACCATACAAAGCACAGTAGTATTAAGCTACTATTTTACGCTGATATTTTGTGAGAGCATGGCCCTTCCCCGGTCGAGCCGATTCGTGCTACAACTATTGGTATAACTAATATTATTGTAGCATGGCTCTACCACATTTGGTACTAGTTTTACTTTGACTTATTTTGGTTTGGGTTGGTACCACAGAAATCTAAATAATAAGATACTAGAAATTCTTTCTACTATCTTTTAATATCGGGACGCGTGTCGCCGGTTCGCAGCTAACACACATAGACAAACAAGAAATACACAATTCCGCCCACACAAATCTCTAGCATTCATGCAACAAAGATTAAACTATTAATTATTGTGTTAAGGAATATTTTATAAAAACACAAAATCTCAGGAGGCGTAGCCACTTGGTCCAATAATTAACGTGTGCGAAAAACAGAGAATGACATTGCGCGCTCACTCTCACTTGGGCATAGTGCAGCGCAACGCACGTTTCGATAACTTTCTATTAAGCGTCGTTGATCATCCAGGAGTCTCACACTAAGATATAACTAATTAACTAAAAGTGTCTCAGTAATAGATGCTTTTAGTAATGGTAAATAAACGCTTTTATAACTAAAGAAAAGAGGAAATAATAAAACGGTAAGGATAAGTATATCCATTTATCTATGATATCCGGATCTTTTGGAAACCCGGAATAATAGCATTGTATTAAATAAACAGATGTATAAATAAAATGAATACAACAAACAAACACACACACACGCACATATATATATATATATATATATATGGGTGACATATTTATCATTTTTATTAGTTTTAAATATCTGTAACTGACTTTCTGTTGTTTGTTATTTTTCAGTTACTCGGCTTCTTACAGATCGAATTTATTCTACCACCCTTACAATATAATTACTTATACTTGCAGTATATTAAAATTGCATCAATGTTTATAGGGTAATTTGAAAGTACTAACAAAGAGATAATCGCTGATAAAAGGTAAACGGTATAAAATATTTACAAAGAAAAAAATAGAGGAGGTGTAAATAAATATTTAACGAAAACTCACATTTTATTCCCCTTTCTGTAAAACTCAAACATAATAAATTATCGATACAAAATAGTAGTGTCACGCCACTGTCTCGCGTTCGACTCCTGCGGCGGTGTTCTTGGAAATTTACGTACGCAACAATATTGTTTATTGCCCATACTATAAATCCATCGCTGCTTTTAGCTGTCGTAGTCGTAGACATGAATTACCTTAAGAATCAATAGATATTGAAATGTGAAAACAATTACATTTTCGGAGACAATCGTAGTACGGTGAAACCTTACATCTTTGCCCACATATTTCGGTTTTTATTACTTTTTTTCAAAAAATATCCACTTTATTTTGATGGTTGCTAAAGCTTTAAACGACACTATATGCAACAAATAAACTGTTAAAACCAGGTGAATTAATTCCTAACAGATGCTGAGAAAAAAACAAAAACAGACGCGGGCAAAGTTATCTCCACTTTCTTACATCTTTGCTCAACCTAAATTTCTCAGCAACTATAAGCTCTATGATTTTGATTTTAAGATATAATTGTTAGCAAACCGACAATATTGAATACCAATACATTTTCAAATAAATAGAAGTCCATTTTAAGTTTTAATGGCGGTGGGCAATGTTATCACCACATTTAGTCACACTTTCATACTAAGAAATTTGAGGTGCTAGGGCTGTGCCTCAGATGAAAGGAAAATAATAAATTGATTTTGAGGCATTGCATTTTTTATTTTTAAAATTTAAAACAACAACTAACTAAACAACAACAAAAATCAAGAAAATCAATGTTTATAAGTAGTTGGTAGGTAGCGTACCTATTAAATATTTATAAAAAATAAAAAAGGTCTCTGCTAACGTAAGCGTGCCTGTTAGTTACCTGCGTGAGTATTAGTTATAAAAAAAAAAGTAAGCAGCGCAGAAATTTTTTATCACACGCACCCAAGGCAGATTATCGCTCCTAATACAAAAAAAATAACAAGATATCTCTTCTAGAACAAAAAATACCAAAATTAACATATAACAGCCTACAACATTATCCTTATAGTGCTTAGTTCAAGAATTACCTTCTGAAATTGACAAATTAACTAACTTCTTGAAATTGAAAAAACTACTTACTAACAGTCTTTGATGTTACCCTTACGATTCTAGCTCATAATTATAGGTATAAGTATATACACTTCTCATCAGAAAAATCGATACACCTCACGAGTTTACTTATTTAATATAATACGAGGCCAGCTTATACCGACTTTGTTACCACTGATGTACGTAGTTCACCTATTATGCGTACCAATCCATTTTGTCAGCCATTTTTGTCTGCGATCGTTAATGTCTAAAATCGTAATTTTCTTTTAGACTTATTTTTTTTTTTTGCAATCGAAATGACGCATAAATCTTATTAAAAAACTTTAGCCTGAAACTGACAATATTTAAAGAGAGAGCTTTCTCTTTTGGGAAACTAGCGGTTTCTGACAAAAATTCCCGACAAATATATATACCTATTTATTATATTTAAAATATATATAAAACAGCATCTAGTTACCTATATAGTTATCAGAACAGTAGTTTAGTTCTCAGTGAACAGTAGTTATATTATATAGGTAGTATTATAGTATAGTATTATATTGTTTTTTTTTTTTTTTTTTGATGTACCTATATACATTTATTTAATTTATTAAGTATATTATTTATTATGCCTAGGTACATGTTTCCTTATTTTATTTCAATAGTGTCAACCCTATTAACATTTTTGAGCTGGGCAATGTTGTCGACCTCAGTCTATAAAATTGCTTACAACATTGCCCACAGAAATTTCTCGCTAACTAAGACAGTTGTAAGAAAGAGACCATGATTAAAAGCAGCAACAATTAATGCCCTAAACGTAAATAATAATGAATCTTCCCTGCGCAGCGTTTCTTGGCAATGCGGGATGCAAAACTGCAACAATGTTTTTGCACCACCTTCGACACTGTCCCTTTGAAGGTTGCTGACAGATGACTGAATGTAGTTAGCTGCGGTTGTAGTAGTCGGTGTTGCCAAACATATGTTCTAGTTTTCTCTTGGTGCCATACAAAGTTGCCCCGTGTTAAAATTAAATTTCTATCGGTAGTTTTAGTTAATTTTCGTGTTTGGGCAAAGTTGTCCCCCAAGGGCAAAGTTGTAAGGTTTCACGGTACTGGAGGTGAATAATTTTATTTAAGTATATTTCATTAAAAACACCATTATTTAAAACACTAAGTACTTTTTTATGAAATTTTATCCCTTTATTTGAAAACTTGCAAGTTGTGGAAGAATTTCCGCAGTTGGATATGCTTCAAAACTCCATTTTTACGTCTCTGCGTCCGAAATACCTGGTGTCCGCAACAAACGCTCCTTACGCGCTTGTGGCCTACGAGTCACATGTGCGTCGACGAGGTCACGCACTTTTACGACTTCTATTGCCTTATTATTTAGATATCTGTGGTTGGTACCTATTGTGTTTTGAAAATGCAGTGGTCGCAAACATTCATGCGTGTAATACGAAACTGATCTGGATTAAATTTTGCATAAAGGTATAACACGATCTACAGGATTTTATCTTCTCATATCGGAATTTTATTCCTAAATCTAAACTAATTGCCAAAGGGTTGTTAATTTCTACAACAGACCGTGGCATATTTTTGCTGACATGAATAACTCCGAAAATATAATTTATTTACTTGATCGTGTTGAGTTTTGGTGCTCTCACTGCGAGTTTACTATTTATGATCACTATCTTAAGGATGAATGCGACTATTGTACCTAATATGTACGAAATTACTATCTACTTGATTCTATTTTGTGAAAGGCTATTTTTGTTAAATTTTGATATGTTAAGTTTTGCAGTTAGTTGAAATACAATTTTAATTTTTATTCATATTGGACGCTAAATTACTAAAAACATGCATATCGTGCTTTATTTGGCGTCCGTACTGTAACCTTAACTACTCCGTACTGTAACTACATTAAGAACTTTCCACGCTTGTTTGCTTGCATTTAAGTTTCTTTAGTTATATTTAGTAACTTAGGTAAATAAACTTGTTTAAGTTGATTAATGTAATATTGTCATGGACATTGAACGGAGTATTTACCCATATACGGACGTAAGAATATCCTAAAATATTCTCACTAAGTTTTATTTGACATCCATTTCTTTGATATCTGATGTCCAATGTTGTGGTTGATTATTGCGTTTTACTATTTATTTACGTTGATTACTTATTTATTTAGTGCTCAAGGCATATTTTGGTATTTTTTGTCGGTTTATACTGTACTCAGTGCTATTTTTACTTTCAAATTTCTTTACGTGTCCTTAGATTTAGCCACATATAATAATACGGACATTTGAATATCCTAAAACATTCATACAGAATGATATTTGACGTCCATATTTTTGAATTTTGTTATATTTTTATGTGTGGACGTCAGATTATCGGTAAAGTTTCATACCACACGATATTTGACGTCCATAATAACCATGAATATATTATAATTCCTTGTGTATAAGACACACTTTAATGATAATTGCTTTAATGACATTTTTCGCTATTCTTTTTATTCATATTTCAGTGTAGGGAGGCCATGTGGTGTAAAATAGTCACTTTCGTGTTTCATAAAATGTTTCATTCTAGAAATGATAAAACGCTAAGAACACCTTTCTTATTTCTTTTTTGATAAATGTTGCCATTTGTAGCGGTTTTTGGGGCACTGTGTGCGCCAAAAGTTTTACTCTAAATTACTACCTATGTTATTTCAAGTGCCAAATTGTGTTAATTATGTTCCTTATAATAAATCTTTATTCTAAGTATCTACTTACTTCATTGACGAATGTTTGAAAGAAGATGCTTGTTCAATCAACGTTTTATTTGATCTCAATATTTGTTTAATTTTACATCAGTACATATTTACAATATTAAAGTAAATAATTAATATATTCAATATACAATTTATCACGGCTGGGCAATCCTAGATATTTTTTCGTATTGACTCAACGAATAACTAGTTGGTAAAATCATGATATATATAGTATGTTTTTTTTTTTGCCGGAGACAAAAATGACATCTCTTAATTTTCGTAACTGTTCATTCTGTGCATTTATTTCATTATTATGCACAATATACGAAACCTAAGTGACTAAAATTAAATCTAATCTGAACCAGAATCATAAAAACTATATTATTCGTGCTAAACGAATATTTTTAATTTGACGTAAAGATCTGTAATTTTTGTCTCCTGCCAAAAAAAACAGACTATAGGAATCTATCGAATACCTACATAAACAAACAGAACAGAGAAACCTATAGACAAATTGACGCCTTCTTTCGCATTCGCACACGAAAAAGATAGATTTATGCATACGTCTTGCATAGAAATGAGATAGAGCGGTGTGATTGTTTGTCCCTTTTCCGTGCCGGTTTTTTTGTTTAGCAAACTCTACAGTTTGCTAAACAACTTTGACAGCGTAGCGATTTAAGGAGTTTACAAGTTGGTTTAAGTGAGAAAAAAAGTGTTTTGTGAGCTTAAGATTGGTGAATCTTGTTCAATTCAGTTCTTAGAACAATTAAAATTTTTATCTAAAAAAAGTCATAAAGATTATTCTATAACCTAAAAATTCGTTATCGTTCTTTCTCACTCGAGGCCACGCCGATCATTAGTCTATAGGTTTCTCTGTCTACGCTGGTAGGCCTGGGTATAGAATTTTTATCTATATATTTTATCACACTGTCTTATCTCTATTACTGTCAGCGCCAAAATGGCGAAAATCAAATTATAATTAATTAAGGTTAAATAAACATGAAAATAAACCAAAATTTTGTAATATTTCATGAACACCGAAGATTGGCCTTTGACCTGGTGAAAGTGACACGGGCGTAGGACAAAATTTTTAAATGTTGGGATTTAGGGGTTATTGTTTATCAATTTAGATTCTTTATTAGTATTCAGTAGATTTAAAATTCAAACAATTTACTTCAAAGTTCAGTCTTATTACTAATTCAGCTTTTATTAAATCAAAAGCAGCTGTGATGTGAAGAGAAGCTGTTTGTCTGGAGATTTTGAGTTTTGTCGGGAGTCTGGAGATCATTTAAAATGTTGAGAGAATCCGGACGAATCCCGACCATCTGCCAAAACTAGGGCAGGACGGGTCTGCAAACTGTCCGGCAGTAACATCTCCCCTAAGATGGACTCTCATATTTTTTAAAGCTCAGTTTTGTCACAATTTTGGCCACAAATGAGCCCGTTTCACGCACGTTTTAACTTCTTCCGCTCGCGTTCCTCGGGGCACTACTGGTAAAGTCTACCGGAAAACGCCTGCTAACAATACGGCGACAAATGGGAGGAGTTAATTATTATTCCTAATATCTTGTAAAGATCTATTTAGGGGTTCGAATTCGAAACCCCCTTTATGAGCCATAGTACTTCATGCCAAAAAATTAATTTCGATTTGCGGAGTACTTCTACCATATTACTTTGTTTGGGTATATTGCAGTGGGGTTCGGTTTGTATCAAATCGAGAAACAGAAATAGAACCGTTTTTATTTAATATATATATAGATTATCAATAATACTTATTAAAAGTCACTCTTTTTTTAATTTACCAATGGTTCGGAAAAAACCTGTCCTGGAAAAACCAGTAAAAAAACCCAGCGCGACTATTTTTGTGTATTTTTACACTCAAACAGTTTGTCTTGCCCATATCGCATTATCTGCCCGCGCTATCACTTCGTTTTCGCTCAACATTGTTTCTGACTTTAAATAAACTTAAAAAAACAGGATATTATAAATAAACCAGATCATTTGAAAGAATTCCAAACCAGATGTATGATTTTTCCGATCCCTTATTACCTTTATTAAACTATCTAATGCCAGAAGAAGCAATCAGTGAGAAAATCCGGAAAACTTTTGCCACATTAAAGCCAAGAGATGGTAAGATCTTCATCAGAAAATTGATGATGAGTGGCGAAAGCTTTCGTCTGTAATTAAGCATTCCAAATTAGAAGTATCGCGCAAATAAAGACATAACTTTTGGTCAAGTTTTAACGTAACCTGAAATCGGTTGCAAAAATTTAACCGGTTTTGTCCTTAGCGTATTATCCTTTCCGTTCCGTGAAACAATTTTAAGTGAGGTCAATTTGATAAAAATAAAAACAAGAAATATAATTAATACAAAAATAAAAACTTCCACAGCAGATGTAACTTTACTAGCTAAGCACATTATCTGATCCCAAGGAAAATGTGCAAATTTCAAACCGAAAAAACAAATGATAGGTTATATGAAGAAAAAATAAATAAATATAAATTGAACAAAGACGAAATTTTGGATACGATAAGAAATTTGTATAATGACTATGAAGAATAACTTTTTTATGCCATGTTTAATCTTAGGTGTTAATTTAAAATAAATAAAAGTGTATACGGCAAAGTTTTTATTCCAAAACACGGCAATCCAGATCCCAAAACATGGCAACTTAAAATTTCGAAATTGAAACCCTGGTCCATGAAGGTTAGAGAACAGGAGAACGATCGCCGTAGAAAATAGTGTCCCAGAAATATGGACACAATAAGTGAGGCGCTGCGATCGCTAAGTTTGGTCAATAAAGTCATTTTCAGTCTATTTTTTCATGCAGATGCTAATGCACAATAAAATATTTCTTCATTTTTTGATGTTTCTTTTTGTCAAAAATTAGAAAATTACGGAGCATGAAAATTTTCACACCAATGCCGCGGAGAAAATTTGTACATTAATCAACTAACTTCATCTACTTGTACTCATAAACAGCTAACTTTGCAGTCACTACTTACCGACGTCAGCGCTGCTGTAAATTCTACAATTTTCAAGGACAGGCGGGCTATGCTTTAGTACGTAGTGATCGTTCTCCCGTTCTCTAACCTTCATGCCCTGGGCAATATTGACATTTTCAACGGTAGTTCGCAGAGTACTCTTTGTTGACGTTATTTTGAACCGTTTGAACAACCGAATTGACTATAACAGACACGAACTACTTGTATTACACAAATTAAATTAAATTCTACTGCTTAATGGGGAAAATAAGTGCTGAAACGGAGGAAAATGTAATTTATTATATTAAACCCAGGTAAGTCTTCTTCGGGTGAAACACGCACTAAAAAAACGACACGTATTCATGGGGAGGCTTATGTGACAGCAAAAATAATGTGGGGCCTATGCAAGTGTGCTAAAAATGCTGGGAAATCATATCCGAAAATGACAAATTAGGGAAACTTGCCAAATTATATATCTTGGCGAAAAACAATAAACAAGATATATATCTTCAGGCATTGAGTTATACAAAACTAGAGGAGTATACTACCGCGCGTCGAAAAAAATAACCACTATCCAACTGCGACGACGTAGCTCTGAAATTACTAAGCATTTTAAATAAACATATATCTGTCTACTTACACAAGTTGCGAAAACAATACCGTCACTAAGGTTAGATAAAGATAGACACACAAAATGCAATGTCGGTTTGGTGTGGCCTGCTATACGAAATTTTACCCAAATTATGCAATAAAAAGGAGTATTTTTATACTGCAGTTAATTGTTTTTATTTAAAAATATATTTTCTCATCACATGAATAGATGTAAGCATAACTGATGAAATAAAACATATGTTTAAAAATATTTTTATTGTGCTAAATAATAAGGTGTCGAGGTAGACCGAGACTAACTTTCGAAGACCATGTGAGCAAATTGCTCGAAGAGGGGAGGGTCAAGAGTACTCGGATACCTAGACGTGCATGTATGAAGAAGTTAATGAACCTGAAGGAAGCGAAAGAGGTATGTAAGGATCGTGACACTTGGCGATCTGTTCTCTCTGGCTACCCCGTTAGGGATTGTTCGTGAAGATAAGTAAGTAAGTAAGCTAAATAATCAAACAATATAAAATAGGTAATAAAATATAACTAACATAAAATTCATATTAAATTATAATTAATATAAAATATTTTAATAGATCATTCATTAATAAACTAAAATAAGAATAACTAATTATTTTGTATGAAAATTAAAACGTAGTTTTTAATACAATTTCCAAAATATTTAAAATCAGGTGTAACAAATTAACTTACTCCATTAATTATATATTAATGTGGAATAATCACAAAGGCGGAAAAGTGGCAACATTGAACTTAAATCGCAATTTTCGATAATGTTACTGAAATATTTGAGGTTTTTACGTTTATATGAAAACATAAAATAAAACTTGTGTGAAGAGATTCCGCTTGATTTATTGCTTTTGTGACCTTGAATCACATTCTTTCACCACGCATTAATCCATTTTTTGTCGCGGATCGTTAGGCTCAAATCTGTCGGCGTCAAATTGAACACTGAACTGGAGTTAGCTAGGCATATGGCTGTGGCCATATGTGCAGTGGCAACGCTTTGGCGCGGTGATTACTAACCTAGTATAATATAATCAATGTCTTCAGGGGTTAATATCCCTGTATATTCATATATCCCGTTTTCCAGCAAAAGAGAACCACTTCTCATCTGGCATAATAAAGTATCTTCCTGCTGACCTATAAGTAAAAAAAAAATGTTTCGACTTTATAAGGAAAAATAGCCAGGAATTAGGATTAAGTACAAATAATATAAAACAATATTTAGCGAGAACTTCGCTCTTTGCTTTTGACGACTAGCAGTAGATACGTGCTGCCTCTGCGAGAGTCTAGACTTGGAAATCTATTTGAAAACCCTGAATGATGTAGCTGGAAAGAATTTCTATAATAAACTTCAAGAAGCAAGGCAAAGATCCCAAAAAGATGAATCAATTTTGGGAATTTGCTACGATTACACGCAGAATTTTATTGTCAATAATTTCAGTGCAAGAAATATTTTATTTGCGGCAGCTGAACGTTTCTATCTTCTGCATCCACAATTTAAAAACAAGTAAAAATGTCCTGTTCCTATATCATGACGAGCAAACAAAAAATGGACCAAACGAAGTATGCTTGTTTATTATGACATATTAAAGAGTATATCGACAAAAAAGTGGTAGGACTAATGCTCTTTTCTGATAACTGCGCAGGGTAGAATAAAAAAATACAGCAGTACGAATGAATATGGCCCTAGTTGACAGTGAGCGTTTCAAAATTATTCAACAGATCTTGCCGATGCGTGGCAATTCTTTTTTTCTGCCGTGTGATAGAGGAATCTAAAAAGAAGCCTTCGTCGTAAAGAGAGGCTGTACAGTGTATGAGCAGTGATTTTTTTACAGTTCACTTGGTCAGCGGAGAGGAGGTAGCCGAGTTTAAAAATGGTGTGTTCAACATTTCAAAAAGACTGCACTATCCCTTGAAACAAGATCAACGAATTGCGAGAACAGAGAAAATAAGCTTTAGTATCTCACAAATTCCATCACCTCACATTCAAAAAGATCGGCAGTGACGTGCCGGTAAAAACGCATGAATTCATTGATGAACTGATAAAGTATACATTTTTGTTGAAGATAAGGCCATAGATTACGAATGAACCTGCTTATGGACTTACTTATGACAGCTCTGCATTAATGCAAAGATACAAGACCTGAAAAAATGCATTCAGTTAGTGCCTAAAGACAAAAAAAAACACAGTTTTCATTGATTTTCTGAAACTTTTGCATTTGGTCTGAAGTGGGTTTTTACAATCATGCATTCAATTACTGACTTGGTAGAGTTGAGTAACTGGTACTACTAGTAGAGTTACCAACTCTCGAAAGGGCCAACCCGGGAGAATTTTAAGTAATGTAGGGAAGGGGAGGATGAAAGAAAATCTCTAATCATTTATCAATTTTTAAATTTATATTTACTTGGCTTTCGAGCAACATCTAATATGTGTCGGTATTTTGGCAAAGCGAGTGCGAGCAGCGGATGCATATATTTTTAGAAAAACCAGAGAAATTATTGCACTCCGGGAGGTTGGGAGATGTACTATTATTACCGGACTCTCCTGGGCAATACTAGTACTAGCTAGCGTCTGTTTCCTAGTATTTACAGAATGAATATCATTTATTTTTGTGTACGTATATTACATGTTAATAAATGTATTGAAAGGCCAAAGTTAATATTAATTTCCTTAAATTAGTGTCTGAGCGACTCTGGGTTTTAAATCATAGATGCTCCCACTATCAGTACAATAGTAAGGTTTATTAACTTCCCATTGAAGTTAACCAACTCTGCTCCCATTTTTAAAAATAGACACACAAACTTATAAATATAAGAAAATTGCGGAAAACCATTTACACTAAATTATATTTCTAAGACAAACTACAACCTATTTAAATAATAAATATCTATACTAAAACAAAAATAAACTATATTGTTATACACAAAATAAAACACAGATTTCTACAATAATAAATACCTATATTATACACTAACAAATCAAACTCGAAAAATCTTGTTTAATTCTTATAACAACAAATGAAAAAGAAATTAAATTAACTACACTCAAAATATTCTAATGAAACAGTGAAACTGAAATTCCAAACAAATTATACAGCAATCGCAAATATTCGGTAAGTAGGTAATCTAAGAGATTTCCATGGAATTTTAAAAGGAAAATCAAATTATAAGGTAAGTTTTTCATTCAAATAATCCAAGAACGAATAAAATTTAAATTTCGAATTATTATTTAATTTAAATATTGTTTTATATTTGACATTCCAATTTTAAAGAGTTCTTTCCTTTATATATATATTTCTTCTTTTTCTTTTTTTAAATATATTTCAACACGAGTTCTTTCCTTTAAAGCTATTGTTCATTTAAGTAATATCTTGATAATGTTACTTAAATGAGCAATTTTTTTCTTCTGTCTTCTAACTTCCTCATTGAGTCTCTTTATAGTCATGGACTGGTTTTGACATTTGTCCTTTAACATCTTTATTGTTTCAATTGAGTCTGCCTGAAATCAAATAAAATAAGATATAGGTAATATTGAAGACAAGCAACAGATATTTCCCATCCAGTCTTAATTCAGTGGATAAGATATCATAATTGAGATCAAATCCGCAAATAATGATGATAATAGAAACAGAAGCTAGACATACCGATAAATCTGGCGTAGCGGAGGCGCTAGCAGCTAAATCTGGCACAGCGGAGGTGCTATCAGCTAAATCTGACTCAGAGGAGGTGCTAGCAGCCAAATCTGATGCAGTGGATATGCTAGTGACTAAATCTATGCTACTCCTTTTCGTAACCTCTCCAGATTGATTTTGAATGGTAGCCACACAAAAAGGATCCACCTAAAAACCACTCTTTATTATTAACATAAATATTGATAAAAATAGAAAAGTAAATACAGTAGAACGCCGATTATCCAAACGTAGATTAACAGAATTGCCAATTATCCGAATCATAAAAGGTAATATTTTGGTGTTTTATTAAGATCGAACGAAGCGAGCTCAGGACTTAGGCCATCCCAAGTCGGACAGGTAAGGTTAGAAGGAAATGGCGGCGTCCGCGATAGTATAAAATTACCAACTTACTAAAGTTTATTCTATATGTGACAGTTTGTTTTTCTTTATTACCAGTCTATGACCAATTATCCGAATTTTCTATTATCCGAATCAACTCCAGTCCCAATTAATTTTAGTAATCGGCTTTCTACTATACTTAAAAAATTGTATGACTTTGCAAATAATAGTGTTATCCTGCTGTTTTAATAAGAAAAAAAATTACCATAATAGGAGCACCACATCCAGATATTGATTGTGTGTTTGTTTGATTTTGATCATTTTCAGACATATTTGATTGAATCGCAGGCTGTAAACAAATAATAAAATTATTCGTATTTTTGATGTTTCTGGATTCTATTTTTATTTTTATTTTTTATTAATCTTAAGACCACAGTCTTTACATCAACTATTTGTGACCATTATACAAGTGGTACAGGACGATTGACAATCTTTCTTATTAACTGACGAAATATTTCAGTGGGGTCCAGAGTCATGTACGGACTATGTGGTTTCAATTAATGGCATAACGTCATCACCACTCATTTTATCAGCCACAACAACAAATTTATAACATGCAACATTACTTACCAATAAGGTTCGTGAAGGTAAAGCATCATCACGCAATGTTACTTTATTCAGTGTCCGGTTGAAACATGATTCTTGAAAGTGAAGAGAACAAATATGGATTGTTTTCGTTGACATCTTTAAATTTTCAATACCAATTGTTTCCAGCCAAATTTTCTTTTTTCCTTTATTAGCAGGCAACCTTGAAAGTAAAACATAAAACCAATACAGAACCATAAAATAGCATTACCGGTAAATATAAAACTGTCAGAAAATGATTTCATGAAGTACAACTGTTGAAAATAAAAGCAAAATAATTAAAAGTTCACTGTTGAAACTCTTCAACAAAAGCTGAATCCTTCGTTTTTTAATCTAAATCTAAAGATATTTCAGCTAAAATAAAGTAAAATAAACGTACTGGTGTAATGTTACGTTCGGGTGATTTCTGCTTCTTTTGATGCCACATCCGATTATATTGCAATTGGGCATCTTGCTATTGACGATTGCTACTACTGAACCGAGTTCAAACACAATAAACAGCTAATTACTCCAAAATTCACAAATTAAAATTACACAAACAGCTCAAAAGTCAAAAGCTTTTGAGAAAATAAAATGGCGATTGGCGACTAGTTTTGGATAGGGATGTTCGATGATCATCGATTAGGCATGTCGATCTGAGATCGATTAATCGAAGAACCGATTTCTTGTGTCAAAAAGATCGAACGTTTTAATCGATATATAGTACTGAATCGGACACCCTAAAAACTCTATTTTTTACTCTCTATTTTCGCATCTTTTACTGTTTTCATAAGAACTACAAAATTATTGACAATGAGTTGAATGTGCCCAAACTCGTAAAGAACGACAGTTTTTCTATTCAAAATCTAGCAAAACTGCTGTGTGCTCGGTTTCTTTCGCCTCTTCTTAATGGATTAAATAAATAAAGTACCTAATTTTTGTAATCAATACTTTATACGAATCTGAAAGCAAACCGAAATAAGATCGATTTTTGGAAAATCGATCTTTTAAACCTTGCTTTTTTGTGAATCGATTCATCATCAGATTTCCATTTGAATCGATTTAAAAATAGACACTTTTAGGATAAAATTTATATCCCTATCATCGTGTTAAAAATTAAATCATTGTTGATTTTTAACAAGTTTGTTGATGTCAGGTTCGATTTTACTCAAAAACAATCGTAAGCCGCCGCGTGCGGTAACACAGAAAGAGTAGATCTCAAAATTTAGTAGGGTAGAGCTCAAAATTTTACTGCCGCAAATGTCACCTCAAATGTCAAGCCGCGTAGTAGCGGAAGCCGTGTAATGGCGGTGTAAGAATAACTACACCCCCCGTATCGTCCTGTGGGTGTCGTAAAAGGCGACAGAAGGAAATTGAAACAGGTAATGGGCATCAGTATCTTCCTGATAACAACCCGAAATAATAAAAAAACTGCGGTTGACAACCCGCTCGCCAAGCATGTCAACTATGGCAAAATCCTCGATGAGGCAGTCTATGGGGGAGTCTTATGTTCAGCAGTGAACTTTTATAAGCTGTAATTGAAATGTCACCCACCCCGGCAATGCTGTATCACACAGAAAAATCGCTTTCCAACGAGATTGAATACAAAACGAAAATATTTTTTCCTTTCACATTTTTTTCTTATTATTATTACAGCAAACAACAAAATTATACAATGTGTCCAGGCATCGGTGTCGGAGACTTTGGGGGGTTGAAATACTAAATAATATAGACAAATCAATATCCCTATATTTTTTCTCCCTCCATGATCAAATGGCAGCCATTTTTTTCCTCGAGGCATGGGCGCTTGTACTGATTAAGCCATGGCTACCCTTTTAGAAGTCCTAGGAAGATGAAAAAGGACTCGTTTGATAGCTAATAATGTAGACAATAAATCAGTGATAACAAATTTGTCGTTCCTTTTTTATACAAGAGCAAAAGAGAATTTTTAAAAGAAATTAAAGTTTTTTTTTATTTTTTATTAAATTATTAGTTTTTTCATAAAATCTAAGCTGTCAAGCTACATGTTTCCATACCATTTTAGAAGAGTTCAAGAATGAAATGAACCAGATGTTGCACGAAGGTCAGTTTTTTTGTTCATGGATATCAAGAAAAGTGCGATCTAAACCAAATTTGAAAAAAAAAATTGTAGATCGATGACGTAACTTACACACAATTAGGGTACACAAACCACTGCAACGAACATCTGTGGCTCCACGATAATTCTCATGCTGCGAGACAAATTCTCATGCTGTGAATGTGTGGGCTGTAATGATCGACGATATACTGATTGGGCCTCTCATTTTGCCAGTCACGATGAATGGCCCAAGATTTTTGGAGTTCCTGGAAACTCATTACCTAGACGCAATAATGGAAATACCATTGACTTATAGGTCACGAATGATGCTACAACTGGACGAAGTTCCGGCACATTTTGCAGTAAATGTAAGAAACTATTTAAATGAACGATATTCGACTTGGATTGGACGAGGTGGAACAATCGCTTGGCCACCGCGTTCTCCAGACTTGACCCCCTACCCCTCGATTTTTACTTATGGGGCACAATGAAGCAGAAAGTATACGTCAACTTGCCAAATACTCGCGAGGAACTTATTGAAAAAATTATACAAGTTGAGAATGAATTTAGGAGAGACAAAGACGTGATCCGACGCGCTACACAACATGTGTTAATTAGAGCTACAGCTTGTCTACTACACCACGTAGGACATTTTTAAACGTGGCTGTAACTTTTTCATTGATTTTGATAGAATAAACCATTATGGTAATGTATTTATATTATTTTCTTTATCTTTTTCTACTCCAGGGATAGAAACACTACCATGTTTAAATCATCATAACTTCTAAAATATCTTGCGTAGGCCTAAGATAGAACTAATTTAAAGAGCACACATTCTATACTAACATTCAAAAACAAAAAAATGTAGCTTGACAGTTTAGATTTTATTAAAAAGCTTATAATTTAAAAAAAAAAGTTTAAAAAAGCTTTTGTTTGTTATAAAAATTCCCTTTTGCTGTTTTATAAAATAGAAACGACATCCTTTTTCGTCTTCCTAGGACTTCTAAATGGGTAGCCATGGCTTAATCAGTACAAGCACCCGTGCCTCGAGGCAAAAAAAAAAACAAATGGCTGCTTTCATCATGGAGGGAGAAACATAAAATAGGGATAGTGATTTGTCGATAAAATTTACCCTATTTCAACCCCCCAAAGTCTCCGACACCGATGACTTGACACATTGTATAATTATTCAAAACATTTGATTTATCGACAATGTCCTGCAGTTGTCGTATCTCTAGCGTTCACTTGTCTTTTATACAAAAAATTCGATATATTAACCATCGATATTTTTATTTTTGTACAAGAAAATAGTAAAATTAACTAGCAAAGTGTAACTACGTTTTATTAACCTTCATTTTAATTACAATAATAATAAAATCGTAAATATGAAAGGAGAATTTTTGTTTTGAAAAATAAGATGTTAAGTCTTCCTGTGCAAGTAATTAGAAGTTGTTATAATGAAATATTACACAATATCTACAATTGTATCATTTAATTTTGTTCTTAATTTTTTTTTTGGAGAACATTAACATTTAAAAAATAAATAAGTGAAATAAAGATAGACGTCGAAGTTACATATTATTTAGTATGTAACCCCGAGTGGCTCTTGATTTTCTCTTACAATTTATCTGCAAACAAGACAGTTTGGTGAAATAACATATTTACATTTATCATTACTATGCATTATTTAAATTTAATATCAAAGTTTCTTCCGCCACTAATTTTTAAACTGTGAACGTAATTTTTCGTCTACTACATCAGAAACAGAATCAGAAACTTTTTTATTCCATGTAGATTATAACAATACTTATTGAAAGTCACTTTTTTCATTTACCATTGGTTCGCAAAAAAAAAACCTCTGTCCTGGGAAGAACCAGCAAGAAACCCAGTGGGACTATTTTTTTTCCAATAATAGCTTACAATCATGTTTACAATTAACAACACAAGACAAATTAGAAATAGCTTGGTAGCGATCACCCTTCCCAGTGGTTATTATCATCCATAAATTCCTTAATATTATAATAACCCTTTTTATACAAACTTAATTTAATAACATTTTTGAACTTTGTGTATGACAAATTTAGTATATTTTCTGGGATTTTGTTGTAAAAGCGTATACATCGCCCCAAGAATGAATTACTGACTCGGTGGAGTCGAGTAACTGGTACTAATAGCTTGTGTCTGCTTTACAGAATGAATATCACTTATTTTCGCAAAACTACTTTTATTTTTGTGTACGTACATTACATTTTCATAAATGTATTGAAAGGCCAGAGTTAATATATTAATTTCCTTAAATTTTTGTCTCAGTGACTCTTTTGGTTTTAAATTATATATTGCTCTAATAGCCCTCTTCTGTAAAATAAATATAATTTCAGTGTCAGTCGCGTGTCCCCATAGCAAAATACCATACCATAGGGCTATGGAAATAACTAACGTAAACTATTCTAGCTGTTTCAACACTGGTAAGAGTTCTAATCTTTTTTACAGCATATGCTGCAGAACTAAGTCTGCCAGCTAGTTTTGATATATGGGTGAGCCATTCAATCTTTGCGTCCAGTGTGATTCCAAGAAAAATAGTGGTATCAACAAGACTCAGTTCCTCCTCATTTAAAATTACATTAGTATTGACATGTTGAACATTAGGAGTTACGAATTTCATGCATTTAGTTTCAGTTCCATTCAAATGCAAATTATTAACATTAAACCAATTGACTAACTTAGCTATAGTATTATTTACTTCGTAATATAATAACTGTCGTTTTAATTTGAAAATTAATGAAGTATCATCAGCAAATAATACTATATCATGGTTATCCCCTACTATGTAAGGTAAGTCATTAACATATAAAAAAAAAGGCCCGAAATTGAGACCGGGCACGCCCATTTGTACACGCGGAAATATATATTAATTTTTCTTTCCAATTCCTGGTTTTCCGTATGTTCTTGGTGAACACAATCAAAGGCTTTGGATAGGTCACAGAACACACCCAAAGCATCCTGTGAATTCTTCCATGCATTAAATATATATTTAATCAGCTCAACACCAGCATCAGTTGTCGAGCGACTCCTTGTGAAACCAAATTGATATGAAGTATATTTACATTAAAAAAATTAACTTTTGATCAAGAATAATTTTTTCAAAAATTTTACTAAGTGTTGGCAGTACAGAAATTGGTCTAAAATTAGCGGGGTCCAATGTACTACCAGATTTAAATAAAGGTATTACTTTACTATGCTTCATTAAATCAGGAAACACCAGATTCGATACTAGTATTAAAAATAATAGATAGTTGAGGTGCGATTGTATCTATTATAGACGCAGTAACTTTAACAGAAATCCCCCACAGATCGGCGGTTCTCTTTATATCAATAGTCTTAAAATATTTTACAATATCTTTTGATGACACTTTGTGAAATGTAAAATTCTCTGTACACACATTTATATTTTATTTAAGAAATGATTCGGCGATGGCTGGAGAAGGATTTAGTGACTCAGTGGTTAAGATCGGAATATCAGTAAAATATTTCTCAAAAACCATTGCAACGTTCTGATCTGATTTAGTTAATTTATTGTTAAAACTTAAATGGTAGTTTGAATTGCGAGAGTTGACCTTACTTATTTTATGGTTCCTAATTTTATAAACATGTTTTCGCCTGAAACTAATATAATATAAATATTACACATTTTAATAAATATTCATCCTCCCATAGAAGTTCGTTAAAAGTCCAACAATACCTAATCCTATGGTCACTTGAGTAGAAAGGGACGCCTGGGAATCCTGTTTAGCACCATCTCGCTTGCTCTCATTATTAACACATCAGTGCACAATCTAGTTTTTAATATATAATAATAAAGATATAATTATCTTTGGTGACAACTCGAGTACAGACTCAGATCTCTCGCTCTATAATCACTCGCATAATGTATGAGGTCGAGCGGCCTGTGTTGGTAAGCAAATCCGAAACAACACAACCGTTGCTATGGACCGTTCTTATTGAAATTTTTAAGATTTAAATAGTACTAATGTCATTATGAATTACTTACATACAACGCTATCTTTTTGCAAATTTGACGTGGCAGACCTGGTTTTGCAGCAAACAACTTAACAATTCGGTATTTTTGTAGGACGTCAATTCAGTGGTCCAAATAAATTTAGTCTAGTGAGCTGTGCGGTTGCAACCTAAGTTGGCAGTATTTGTTAGGTTGCCATGATAAAAAAAATGGATTAATCTGTGGATTGAAAATTCCAGTGGTGCCAAGTTAGGCGATTACTCGTAGTTACTTATCTCGAAGGGTGTCGGGGTGGCTAAAAACTGCCGACTGGTCGCAATTTAGGCTACTTCAGATAAAAACGAGGATGACTTTTACGTATGCTAAATTAATTTCTCTTTAATAATGTTTTTCTCACAGAGAAATGTCAAAGAAAACTAGATTTAAAGGTATTCAAAAATATATTTTACCGGTAGTGACATAGAGACCAAGACAAATAAATGTATTTTAAATTATTTGCCCTTGGCTCCGCCACCACGCTGGATGTTCCCCTCCTCTTCCTCAGTCCTCTAAATATATGATTGTTGTTTAATTTCATTTGTTTTGCAGATTGCACAACAAGATGCAGCTGCTTTAATGCGTGTTTTGGGTGTCAGAAAAATGTTTTGCGACAATTACACACCTACAGAGGTTATGATTTAACTGCACAATTTACATAATGAATATCCTCAACACCACAGACTTGACGCTCAATTTGGTTCTTACAACTCTGTTACTGATCCCTCTATGATAATGATTATGGAGGCATTTTAGAAAAGGATCTTTCATTGGCGGTTTTTAACAAGTAATATATGTTCTACTACTCAAATGATGTTTTTAGTTGTAAGTAAAACATTTTATGTCAATTTGTAAAATACTAATAAATAATAGATTTTATATAGGTTTACCCATTTTCCTCATTTACAAGAAACTGCTTTAAAATTTATTTTGTTAAAATTAAAAATTAGGTTGTTTAAGGTAGGTAAACGTGACATTACATTAAACGATTTTAGGCTACTTTCAAGAAAAAAAATTAAGGGAATTTAGGCTATTTGGCGTTAAATTTTTGACGACCTATACCGACTTCCGATTCCGACTGGTGGATACCAATTCAATTCCATGTCAACCATGAAGACCCCCATGCTAACCAGCATGGAGGTTAAAGAGAACAGGAGAACGATCACTACGTGCCAAAGCATAGCTCGCCTGTCCCTGAAAATTTGTAACATTTATAGCCGCGCTGCCGTCGGTAAGAAGTATCTGCAAAGTAGTTTTTTAATTATTGACAAAAAGAAACATTAAAAAATGGTGAAATATTATAAATAATAATAATAATAATTCAATAATTTATATTTGGGATAATTAATTATATTTATAGTAATTAAAATTATAAAAAACATAATTTATAATTTATTTATTAATAAATAATAATAATAAATAATAATATCGTTATTTTCGCACAACAGCCCGATTTTATTGAGACAACTGAGCGATCGCAGTGCCCCACTTATTAGGTCCATATTTCTGGGACACTATGTACCGTAATGTTTCCAGTATACTGGCGAATATAAAAAAAATTATTAATTGACGCCATTTGCATTGGCCAGTACACTGGGTTCTATTGGGTTCTATTTTGGAACATACCCCATATAAACTGGTTTGGTTAGCGCTTATTCATTTGTAATTATCAGTTTATAGTTTAACTTAGTAAAGCTTTTTGATTATATATATTCAATATATATTATATACAGATAATAGAATATTTAGAATACTACTAATAGGCAAGCATGACAATCGGCAAGTACAAAATTTAGTCCCTAAAGTTAAACGTATTTTCGAAAAAATTTAATTTTATAAGAGTCAAGAGTACAGTCAATCTGGGTATCTTTGGCCCACTTTTCGGATAAAAGTGTTAATAAATGCTTAGGTTAGTCGTTTAGGTTTTGGTATATAAATATATTTTAGTGGCTGTAGGTGGTCTTTATTTCAAAAATATTACCAGTTTTTAAGTAAAAGTTGGAGAAAACCTTTAAATTCCTATGGGCTAAAGTTGTCTATGAGTTGGGCTTGGATTGGATTGGTCTCAACTATTGACTGTTTTCGAACCTATTTTAGCGTTTATTTTATAGCCTTTATAACGTTTGGTGAACATTTGCCTACGAATTGGTATTAAAAAATATAAGGCCGACAGCCATAGACAAAGTTTTCTAAGACAATTTGTTTTTAAATTAAACGTAGACAGAGAAATCTATATGCCCCATTTACATTCAGCCCTGTTGGGCAAGGAAGTGAGCAGGGCAGTGGGCAGGGCAGTATGTAAACAGGCTACTCGCGCTGTAACTGCCGCTGCCGCTGCCACTGCCCGACGATCGCTCAAATGTCGGTTTTTCGCGCGGAAGTCAAAGGACGGGCAGCGCGAGCGGCAGTGAGTGTTCACATTCAGCTCCATCGCTCACTTCGCGCCAAGCGCCTGGATGAACGGACGTGCGTGCCGTCTTGTTATTAAATAAGTACGATCTACCAAAAAGCCTTTCGAGTGGAATAATGAAAATACAATAAAGTTTTAGAACTGCTGGAATCAGAAAAAACTATATGAGATTTCAACGATAAAAACCATAATTCATCATCTTCTACGAATACGAATTTTCTTTTTGAGATAACATAGTACCTATGTACATAATTAATTATAAATTCGTCAAATTTATTATATTAATATAAAATTTAGTTTAAGGAATTAATGAACATTTACATTTTATTTCTAACAACGATTAGTTTGATTATTTATTTATTAAAATGTGAAATTAGTTAAATGGTAATATATGCATAATAGCCTGAGATTTTTAAATTATAATTTTATTGTAGTTAAAATTTGAATTAATTAATACTGTAGTGTAATTATTAAAATAATAATAGCTTAACTAATCTCATATAATATTTAATATTATTTATGTAACAATAATGTAATAATTCAATTAATAATTTTTGAACAATTTACTATTTAGTGGATCTGTATAAGTATTTAATTGTACATAATACCTATTTGAATTCAAAAAGAATGTTTGTACCTAACTTTTAAGCAATACAATAATTTTAAAATGTAACATTGGGTTTGTGTAATTAGCCGTATTTCATATCATTTTTGCATGCCAATTATGGCAAAACATGTCAGTTCCACGTCATTGATCATCTTATGTACCATGTTTTTAAGCAAATAAATTTTCTATCTATCTATCTTCTTTTGAATTTGAAATCTTTTTAAATTATTAACATAATTTTGTATTGCAAGAAGACACAGCGCGGACGCTGTAATTATTTCGACGTCTACCATAGTCGAAAGCCGAAAGCGATGTGAGTGGTAGGGCAGAGTGTAAATACACACTTCCCGCGATCCTGCTACGGCAGTATTTAGGGAAGTATTGCCGGCAGCGCGAGAAGCAGTGGCAGGGGCTGAATGTAAATGAGGCATTAGACAAATTGACGCCTTCTTTCGCATTCGCACACGAAAATGATAGATTTATGCATACGTCTTGCATAGAAATGAGATAGAGCGGTGTGATTGTTTGTCCCTTTCTCCGTGCCGGTTTTTTTGTTTAGCAAACTCTACAGTTTGCTAAACAACTTTGACAGCGTAGCGATTTAAGGAGTTTACAAGTTGGTTTAAGTGAGAAAAAAGTGTTTTGTGAGCTTAAGATTGGTGAATCTTGTTCAATTCAGCTCTTAGAACAATTAAAATTTTTATCTAAATGTGTTCAAAAGTCATAAAGATTATTGTATAACCTAAAAATTCGTTATCGTCCTTTCTCACTCGAGGCCACGCCGATCATTAGTCTATAGGTTTCTCTATCTACGAAATTAAATATGGGGAATATTAAATTTTGCCATAGAAAAATCAACATTTCTATTTATTAATATCTATTTAGTCAACAATTAGGACCTTATGTTTCATACAACTACTTTGAGGCACTAAAAACAACCAAATTTTTTCATATTTTAATTTTCGTATTAATATAGAGAAAAGTTTGCTTTATCCTACGTAAAATGAGATCAAAATCTTAATAATTAATCACCCCATTCCATAGCTAGGAAGTCTTCCATTGAGTAATATCCTTTATTTCTTTTAGTTTGGTAGTCATTCAGCACCCTAATAATATCTTTGTCATTCATTTTGGGCCAAATCCACTATTCTTCAGCCTTTTGCAGGAAAGAAACTTTATATTTCGGAGTTGACATTGATATTCGTCCTGGAAATAGGGTTCCTTCATAGTTCACAATGCAATAACGATCCACCGCTTTTAGTGCATTATTAACCATCTGAAGCTCCAGTTCACCATCAGCATTAACTTCAAATCTCTCTATAATATAATCTTATCCTGGGTACTTTTTTCTCCTTGTGCCTTTTCTTCAAGGTTATCGCACTTTTGAAGCACTTTTGAAGCGTTTTGTAAGTTTTCTACATCATCATCTTTCTCACTCATTCTCTTTTTATTTGTAACTTTCATTACATTTCCTGGTGTCTCCTGTACATCTTCCAACTATTTATGACACACACTACGGCTTGTTTTCTTCTTTTTTATTTCATCATTCGTTTTGGTAACCGTAGGTCGTCCTCTTTTCTTTGTCGTTTTTTTTTTGGTTTATTTTTAGATTCTTCTCTTTGGTCAATGAACTTCTGCATTTCTGCCACGGATACACTTTTCCCGGCTACAACTGAAATCTGCAACTTTTTTATTTGCTTCATCCCTAAGTCAATGTTTCTTATGTCATCAATGTATCTCTTGAAACTTTCTTCGATTCTTTCTCGTATTTCTTCTATTGGTTTTTCATAATCAGGAAGTTTTTCTAGAGGTACGTTGACATCACAAGGAAACAATCCTGTTTCTTTAGATCCTGCAATTATGTTTTTTCCCGCCAATAACGAAGCAAAGACATTTTTTGGGAGAGCTGTTGCAATCTTTCCACGTCTAGTGTTTCTCCAATTATTCAAAACAGAACGCCAATTAGTTTTTAAAGAACTGAAATAGGCAACGTCAAGGGGCTGCAATAAATGTGTGGAGTTTGGTATCAAGCATATAAACTTAATATCATTCTCCTCGCATTGGGCTAAGGTTTTAATTGAAATGTCGGAGCTTAGATTGTCCCCTATTATAGCCTTGTTTCCTGGTTCGACTTTAAGAGCTGTTAAAACCTCAGACACAAACCATTCATCAAATGTGTCAGCATCCATACAGCCACTTTTTGTTACACTCATTCTCGTTCCAGCTGGTGCCCCAATGAGTCAGTCACTCCATTTTTGCTTGGCTTTATAATAAATGGTGGTAAAAACTCTTCGACAAAATCATGTTTTACTGTCACAGAACATGACAGTAAAACATGATTTTGTGGAATTTTTTATGATTTCAGGATTTTTTAAGTGCGTCTGAATTTGGATTATCGTAAAAGCCGGTCTAATCAAAATTGTAAAGATTTTCCGGTGGTACATGTGCTAATTCTTTTTTCAAATTGTCAAAAAAATTTTTAATCATCTCTTTATTTATTTGTGCTCTTCTCCTACTAATATTGTGACCAATGTGTTGTTTTATTTCTGGATGTCAATTGAGAAAGTTTTTACCCCATTCCCAACCAGGCATGTTATTTTTGTACTGGTTTATACTTTTACTCTGATCATCCAAATATTTTTTTTAATTATAATATATATGCACGTCATGTATTCCAACTGGGATCCCTAGATCGGCCAAAGTCACGATATGACTTAAAAAAATTCTCTTTGGATTCTAAAAGAGCTATTGGCTTTCCAAATGGTTTATTATGCTGTCCCTTCAATTTATATTTCAATTTAAATTAAATTTGGATTTTTAAACAATTTTGCATTCCGTTTGAGATAATTTGCAAGTCCTTATTTTATCTAAAGCCTCATCTAAGTCTTTCTGAGAATAGTTACTCTTGGTCCCGTATCTCCTGACTCCAACCGCAGATTTTTTATTACGACCCATAATGACTCGATTGCCTGTGACAGAAGTAAAATATTTCTGCTTTAAAACTGTTGTCAATGCATTCTTTAAAAATTAGAATTAAAATAAAATATGAACAATTAAAACTTCAACATTTCAACGTTTAAAATATTCCGCTAACTTTGGCAAGGGCTAAAGTTACCCTGATCCGTTGGTTATAATTTACCTATACAACATTTATGTTTATGGTTATAACATTACAGTATACCTCATTAACTGCATGAATTTCGATTGTAATCAAAGACAGACAGATGTTACTCAATTCAAAATAATACTTACCTTTGTATGTTACTAAATAGCAATGCAACAGACAACTTTTTGGCGCATACAAAACTAACCGATATGCCTTATTTACATTTAGCCCCTGCCGCTGCTCCTCGCGCTGCCTGTCATACTTCGCTAAATACTGCCTGTTCGCGACGGCCTAACAACGTTAAGAAACAAAGTTATAAAGAATATTGTTTTTTGTATTAATAATGAAATTACCGACAAAACTGGATGAAAACGTGTATTAATATAGTTGTGTAGCATGTTTATAACTCTTAGTATATTTGTATAGAATGTCGTTTTGATAACAAGTGATATAAACAACTTTTATTATATTAAGAAAAATCGACCAATCACAGCGTTTATCGTAGAACTCTCTAGAAGTTTTTAATTAACTGCGTAATAGTTCATACTAAAAATAATGAAAATAATTTTATGTTCTAAAAGAGTTGTAAATATGACATTGAATTAGCATATGGCTTATAGATTAAAGAAGTGTAGGAATATTTTGTATAATTAAACGCATTTGATAGTTATATAAAAATTAAAGAATTAATGTACCCAAATATTATGAAAATTTGGGACATTTCGTTTAATAACTTTTTACAATGTTAATGTTTTTAGTAACCTTTATGATATAATAATAAAGTACCAGACTACCGATTTCATGATGTATAGCATGTTAGTGTAGCAATTAGTTTTGTATAGAAAATATTGCAATTTATGCCATTTGTATAGTGAAATGTTTATGCAATAAAGAGGCAAAATGGAAAATGGCAAGCGGCTCACTGTAAAGTATTGCTAAAGTCTACCTTAGGGGCTCGGGACCCAGTACCCGTAGTAGTGTGAAGAACTACCAGTGACAAGTGAAGTGAAGTGAGTGGTATCCGGTGGTAGCTGAAGTGACTAGTAGCAGTATATAGTGAATAGTGAAAGTGTTAGCTAGCCTAAAAAAGGTCGTAACTGACATTCGCAGTTACTTAGTGATAGTGTTAGCTAGCCTAAAAAAGGTCGTAACTGATATTCGCAGTTACATATAGTGAAAGTGTTAGCTAGCCTAAAAAGGTCGTAACTGACATTCGCAGTTACATAGTGAAAGTGTTAGCTAGCCTAAAAAGGTCGTAACTGATATTCGCAGTTACATATAGTGAAAGTGTTAGCTAGCCTAAAAAGGTCGTAACTGATATTCGCAGTTACATATAGTGAAAGTGTTAGCTAGCCTAAAAAGGTCGTAACTGATATTCGCAGTTACATATAGTGAAAGTGTTAGCTAGCCTAAAAAGGTCGTAACTGATATTCGCAGTTACATATTGTTATCGTATAATGTAGTGGTAACTGATATCCGCAGTTACACAAGTGATAAAATCAGCTAGTTTAGTTGATAATAGCTGCTAGTCAGTAGTGTTAGAAAACCAGCTACTACCAATAGATATTTGATACCACCGAACAATTTAAAGAAAGCTTTTGAAATATACAGTGACCAACCAATAGTGAACAACCGTAGTTCAACTGTGGTCAATAGTTATAAAATTTCGCGACTAATTAATCAGTCGAACCGCTGGCCACTACCTTGCTATTTGTATTTATTAATCGTGCATTTTGATTTGAACCTCAGTCCACAATATTTCAGCGGCAACCACAAAGACGGCAGTGAAAGTACCCACCGGAACCTATAGGTGTAGGACGTGAGCGACTCGCGAAGTATCTTCGACAACATTTACTCCGGAGAGTTTCGCCCGTCCGGCATACTGCCGTAGTAGGATCGCGGGAAGTGTGTATTTACACTCTGCCCTACCACTCACATCACTTTCGGCACACATTTCACATAATAAATTTGACGTATTTATAATTAAGGTACTGTGTTATCTCAAAAAGAAAATTCGTATTCGTAGAAGATGATGAATTGTGGTTTTTATCGTTGAAATCCCATATAGTTTTTTCTGATTCCAGCAGTTCTAAAAACTTTATTGTATTTTCATTATTCCACTCGAAAGGCATTTTGGTAGATCGTACTTATTTTAATAACAAGACAGCACGCACGTGCGTTCATCCAGGCGCTTGGCGCGAAGTGAGCGATGGAGCTGAATGTGAACACTCACTGCCGCTCGCGCTGCCCGTCCTTTGACTTCCGCACGAAAAACCGACATTTGAGGGATCGTCGGGCAATGGCAGCGGCAGCGGCAGTGTCAGCGCGAGTAGCCTGTTTACATACTGCCCTGCTCACTTCCCTGCCCAACAGGGCTGAATGTAAATGGGGCATAAGACTATATATTAGATATATATAGACTATATATAGATTATAGTCGTCAGTTGAAAATCAGTTGAAGATTTTACCTATTTTCTATACTCAAAGGTCGTCGTTGAGTCCATTATATACACAGTAATCTATGGTTGAGTCGTTATCAGTCGAGATGTCAGTTGTTTCGCGGGTTTTGCGCGTTTACAAAGATATTTTTTACACGTTGTTTACAAAGCTTGTTTCAAATAAATAACATCGAAACCAAAACAAAATTAAAATGCACAATTTCAGTATCGGGCCAATGTTATATTGAAGGCTTCAGGTACCCAAATTGACTGTATTTACAATGAATAACGAATTAAATGAGTTCAATATATCTGAAGTGATAGATGGTACTGAACAATATTTTAGTAGTGAAAACCATAATACGGATGTATTTGATTCAGAAAACAGTATTGTTCAAAACTCTGAAGATTTAAATTCCGAAGAACATTCCGAATCAGAGAAGAAAACTCCACAACATAAGCCGGAAATTATTCGAAACACCAAGCTACCTATGGCTAGAATTAAGAATATAATGAAAATGGATCCCGATGTGAGCATAGTTTCTGCTGATGCAGTCTTCTTAGTGACGAAGGCAACAGTAAGCGAATACATCTGACATCATTTAAACATTCAAAAGTTGTATGCAGTATTCTTTGTTTTAGGAACAAGTGCAAGTTTCCCTACTGTTAGCATCCCATTACAAGTTATTAAAATTTGGTGCTGAACATAGGCCTCCCCCATAAATTGCCTCATATATTTGTCACAGTTGCTATGCTTGGCAAGCAGGTTGTAAACTGCAGTTTTTTATTTTTAGTTATGAGGAAGAAGGTGCTGCCCATTTCTTGATTTGTTTCACTCTATCACCTCTTACAAAACCCTAATCTTTGTCATAACAGAACTAAACTTGCATGTGCTTGTGTATTTTGTTTTGAGAGCCATCAAAGAGTACCTATTTAATAATTAATGAATAATTATTCATTAATTTCAGCCTATCGAAAGTCCACTGTAGAACATAGGCCTCCCTAACTCCCCACCTTTTCCCATGTCTCCTGCTGCTCATGTCCTGATTGTCTCAACGTAGACTCTTCATACAGTCAAGTGTTGACTGCAGGTGTCTATGGACTGCAGTGGCCACATGGCATCAGGTGCTCTGTAAGTTTGTCACTACAGATTTATAAAAAAATATTTCGGTAATCCGGCCATATTGGTATTGTTAGAGCCATGCTGCAGCTATATTATGGTTGTAGCACTAATGGGTCGGCTCGACTGGGGAAGGACCATACTCTCACAGAATACCTGCTTAAAATCAGCTCAATACAGCTGTGTTTCGAATGGTGAGTGTAGAGATCCGGAGACCCTTTTTTAATGGAAATGAGGCATTCCATCTTATTCCTCAGGGGTGACAACGCATCTGCATTTTGATTTTTAATCAAGGATAAATGTAGATGTCTATGGGCCACTGCATTCACTTATCATCAGGTGGACTGTGTACTTGTTTGTCACCCTTATTCTATAAAAAAAATGGCATCAGGTGGTTGGTCTTCAAGTTTGTCACTACAGATTCATAAGAAAATAGTTCAGTAATCCTTTCATTTCAAATGTTTTTTCAGGAACTGTTTTTGGAGATGATGGCAAAAGAAACTTACACATACACCACTACCAGCAAAAGAAAAACTATAGCTAAGAAAGATTTAGATCTTGTTATTAACAAGGTTGATTGTTTATGTTTTTTGGAAGGTGCATTGGACTTTTAAGATTACTAATCAAAAGGAGAAGTGACTGGCTGTTACTAAAAGTTACTAAATTTAAAATAAAACAATATTCTATAAACAAGTAAATTATTTCATTTGCATAAAATATCATATAATTTCATCTATAAACTATAAATAAATTAGTAAATAATTCATTTAACATAAAAACTAGGCTATTAACAACAATTTTCAACAGTTTCAAAGACGACAGCACAGTGTGATGATATTGGCAGGTAAGCCTTTGATAGTGAACCTCTGTAAAGAAAAATAATAAAAGTGAAATTAATGTTTTTATTAATTAAGAAAATTTATAATAATTCCATAAAGGTATAACTTTTTGTATTTTATTGATCCCCTTTTAATTTAACATCAGTGCTGCAAGAAGTTTGAAGGATAGGTTTTTAAATACTTGTATCTATTGTTGTTGTGTTTTACCCAAATGACCGAAAAAGACAGCTATGAGGCCAACTGCAGGTCGGACTTATAATTTCTATGAAAATTAGATGAAATTTTCATCCAGTATTTCTGTTTCCTCCCCCAAGATAGGTCTGATTTAATTTTTTTCTTTATTGACATAAGAAGGGTTGTGACTATGTCTGTATTTATTTCTTTTGTTAATTTATATTTGTTAATTTTAGTTGTTTTTTAAAAATCAATTCAATAAACTGTACGAGTATTTGAAAAAAAAGCCTTATCCTAAAAATAGTCTATATTAAGATATCTAAACATAATAATATTATATATTCTCTGCCTGAAATAGGATAAATCTGTATTTTATGTGTATGTGCCAATAGATATGCAAACAAATATTTTCTGTTTCTTTTATAAAATTAATAACATACCAACTTATTAGGGTTAATTTCACTAAAATATACAGGGTTATTTTTCAAAGAGTTGCTAAATTTTAAACTTGAGTACAAATATATAAATAATGATATACCATCATTGCAGTTTTTGAAAATACAATTAAATAAGGCTTCTACTTTTATTTGAAATTATCCAAAATTGAATGTGATTTATGGGCAACGTTTTTGCCTACCGATCGACCCTTATGATAGTCTGCGTGCACAATGAAATCAGTTACATTACAACACATTTTATATTAAAAAGGTAAAAAGGACTGAATTTTTTTTAACATTTGCCTGTATTACTTATTCTGAACCTTGTCTGAAAATTTGGATGATTGTTGCAAAATAACCCTGCATAACCAATCATTATTTTAAAACAATCGGCAACTAGAGATTTATGGGGAATGTTTGTACGAACTAAATAAAATATGAAATTATTCTCATCATTAATCAAGAATCATCTTTTATTCGTGGCCATGCTGCAGCTATATATTATGGTTGTAGCACGAATGGGTCGACTGAACCGGGGAAGGACCACGCTCTCACAGAATACCAAGCAGTAAAATAGCAGCTTAATACTGCTGTGTTTCGTATGATCAGTGTAGAGATCTGGAGCCCCTTTTTTAATGGAAATGAGGCATTCCATCTTAGTCCAACGGGGGACAACGCATCTGCATTTCGATTCTTAATTGAAGATAAATGTAGATGTCTAATTGTCTATAGGCCATAGCATCCACTTACCAGGTGGGCTGTGTGATCGTTTGTCACCGTTATCCTATGAAAAAAATCATTATAAATTACTGTTAAATAAAAATAGGGAATATTAGAGATATGTATCTACATGCTAATAATTACAGTCCTCTATAACCCTTTCCCTCCCCCATGAATCATATAATATGAACATTTCGATTGTTTAACTATTGTGTCCGTTTCGCGGAAAGGGAAACTGTTAACCATATTGCATTTTGAAAAAATGTAGTAAGGAAAATCATAAATGCAGTTATTTTTTCTAACATTTGAAACAATGTGCAAAGCATGTCGATATATAACCTATTATGTACAATATAATTTATGCATACACGTACCCTTTTTTCAGTAAGCAGTCAATGCCAGAAGCGACCACTATCATCTTGTTGGGCAGCAGGCGTAATGACGACAAGTTTAAAATTTCATCGTCTTGAGATAGGTTTATAATGCCAACTATTCCTGGTGAGCCTGGCAAAAGCCTGTTTAAAGGGAAATATTTTATGGTTTGAGAAAATTTAAATTACTTATTGAACAGGAAAAAAATTAGCTTAAATAAATTCATAAAAAAATTGGTTTACAATTATTAATGCGCATAGATATTGGACTTTAATGAATCGCTACAAGTGATTAAATCATCTTGACGGATGTATGTGCGAATGCTAGTTCGCGGACGCTCAAATAAAAAATTCAATAATTCTTACCGAGTGACAACTAAAATTGATTCCGATAAAGCTCTTGTTTCCAAATCCCCGTAACGAGTTGCTGGTTTTTTCTTGACAGCCGCCAAATCCTTATAAAACTGTAAGAATCAAATAATTACTGTGTTATATAATTATTTGTGTGTTTTATAAATAATATATTGGTAATTGTATTGTTACATAACCAGATTTAGGAGGGGCAGGGGCGACATTGGCAGAGTCCCAGGAGCTCAACAATTGAGCGGCCTCCAGCGTGACCGGGGCGATTTTGTATAAAAGTAGGCGCAACACAAATACCTACTCTAACCGACGTGTTTGTCAGAATACTTCTGGAATGTATTCTGACGGCGCCTCTACACGTTGGCCAATACAGTGGCGAATGTAGTGGCCAATAGCATTGGCCAACGTGTAGACGGGGTGTTTGGGCTTCACTGTTATGTATTGGAACGATGGCCCGCAAGTTGGCGCGAGATCCGTGTGGTGTCGGTTTTTTACAAAACATCAAAGGATTGTTGGCAGAGTTTGGTCACCGCGTCCACACGTTGGCCGCGCGTTTAGTTTGCTACAAGCTCCCAGAGTGATTGCACGTGTCTGATTTAAATTTTACATTTAAGCTTTGTAGGGTGGATGTCCCAATTACCAGCCTTTTAGTGCCAATTTCAACTTTAAACATTCCTACTACTTTAATTAGCGCGATTTAATTATTATTGAACATTTGTTTTAATCAATAAGCTATTTATTAAAAAAATAACGTTTTTTCACAATCAGAATATTACGAGAACAATTTCAAAATGAAAAAAAATGAAGCACGTCGTTTATACGTGGTAGAACCATGCAATTATATTAGAAGTATAGTTGCAGCACGAAGGTCGGCTCGACCGGGGAAGGACCACGCTCTCACAGAATATCAGCGTAAAATAGTAGCTTAATGATGCTGTGTTTCGTATAGTGAGTGTAGAGAACCATAGACCCTTTTTAAAGAAAACGAGGCATTTCATCTTAGTCCCACGGGTGACAACGCATCTGCATTTTGATTCGTAATCGAGGATAAATGTAGATGTCTGTGGGTAGTAACCACTTACCATCAGGTGAACTGTGTGCTCGTTTGCCACCCTATCCTATAAAAAACGTCGATTTCTTATAATTTAATCGTGCAAGATTTCGAATCATCATCATCATCATTACAGCTGTTCACAAGTCCACTACTGAACATCCTACTCCACAGACTACCGCAAAGCATGGTCCTGAGCCACTTTGCTCATCATGAGTTTTTCACTTATGTTCTAAGTTATAATTAGTACCTATTATTAAGTCAGTGTTAATTATATTTATTGCTATTGTTTTCGTCTTTCTCAAAAAATAATTAAATTACCAAATAAATTATAAGGTGTTTTTTATATACATCAAATGTCTGATAGAAATGAAAGTACATATTTTGCTAAACTTTAAAATCAAAACCCAAATTTAAAACATAGACTAATCGATTATAACTCCTTTAACTTTAAAATAAGTTAAGTTCTTATTAATGGTATTTATTCCAGTTTATGATGCATGTAAAGAATAAATAAAGCTAATCGTATATCGTATATCTATTTACAGCCCCATTAATATCCACTATTATTTTATAATTCTTTTATAAAAACGTTAACCCCACACTAGGATTTTCTCCCGTATCGCGCAGGCAGTTTACAAACATAAATTGCACAAGGACACACATTCAGACCCGAAACAATTATTTGTAGGACATACAAATACTTGTTCCGTGCGGGATCAAACCCGCGGCGCCCGGCGCAGCCACTCATTGCTGAGCCACTGCGCCACGGTGCTTATAAATTCTTCCGCACATTGGCTCGAACCGAAGTAAACTGAACGACCTTCCAACGTGTGGACGCCGTCACCAACTCTCGGCCAGTATATTCGCCACTGTGTTGGCCAACGTGTAGAGGCGACATGAGGCTACAACTAACTATCAAAGCATCGCCAATGCAGAATACCTACAGAATGCAAATAAATCTCAGGTTAAATCGTTCTCACTATCATTTGACTGCTCCATGGCGCAATGGCTGAGTAATGACGTTGAGGGCCCCGAGTTCGAACCCCGCACGAAACAAGTGGTGGTATGGTCTACAAATAATTGTTCTCGGTCTGGGTGTTTGTCATTGTGTAGTTTATGTATGTACTGCCTTAACAATGCAGCAGAAAACCATAGTGTAAAGGTAACATCTTTTTATAAAGAGAAAATAAATCTAATTTTATCTTAAAATATTTGCTCTAGTGTAGGGGCACATGTTTGTATGAACCCGTGGTATGAACTAAACGCCTTATATCTTAATAAAAACAAAACTGACCGTGTAATGGGTCTTCTCTTCGAGCTTTACCAAAATTAAGAAAACTATTCAACTGCAGTATAATGCTAAATCGATGCCTGTTTGTTGCAACGAGGACGAACCATAAGACAAACATATTAATGTTTAAAAATTCAACAACATTCAAACGCCTTAGGCCCGCCACGGATTCCGAAACGGAACAAGCGGGTCGGTCGCACACGTACGGAATCCCGTTTTGGGGCGCAAATTTTCGAACGGAAAACTGCCGTAGGTGTGTGACGGGTCCTTGATTTTATATGGACTTCCTGCATCGGAATCCCATACATACGGAATTACGTTTCGGGATTCTGTATGTAGTATATAGCGGGCCTTATATCCTCTTAAAAACACTGACCGTGTAATGGGTGTTCCCCTCGAGCTGTGCGGCCAGGTTGACCGTGCGGTGGTTGTGTGCGAGCGGCAGCCAGGTGGCGGCGCTGGAGAAGCCAGCGTGCGCGCTCGCGTCCCAGTGGTAGGGCGTGCGCGCCGGGTCCCGCGACAGCCGCGCGTAGCGGTCCGGCCCGCTGTTGCACGCCAGCGGGTCCCTGCTGTCGCGCCAGCTCACGAACCCATCGCTCATGCCTATCTCTTCACCCTAGCCGGATGTAACTTTACTTTTATAATGTAACAATGTTTACGTGGTAGAGCCACGCTGCAGCTATATTATGGTTGTAGCATAAATGGGTTAGCTCGACCGGGGACCACGCTCTTAGAGAATCCCTTCGTAAAATAGAAGCTTAATGTTGCTGTGTTTCGTATGATCAGTGTAGAATCGGAGACTATTTTTACTGCAAACGAGGCATTCCATCTTAGTCGTCGGGGTGACGACGCATGTGCATTTTGATTCTTTTCGAGAATAAATGTAGATGTCTATGACCAACCACATCGACTTACCATCAGGTGTACTGTACATACATAAACACTCACGCCTGTCACCCAGAGGGGTAGGCAGAGACTACAGACTCCCATTTGGCACGATCCTGACACACCTCTCTTGCCTCCTTTACATTCATACACCTACGCATACATGCTCGTCGGTTAAGGGTACTCCTAATTTGGCCCGTTTTCAATAAATCGCCAATTTGGTCGATAAATTTTCGCCTAGGACGTCCCTTTCCGACTCTGCCATTCACTTCTGCACCATAAATTTTCTTTGTCACTCTTTCCTCATTCATTCTTTCCACATGACCAAACCACCGAAGCATTCCTTTCTTAATCCTGGTCACAACATCATCTTGCAAACCACACTCTTCTCTTATTACACAATTTCTTACCCTGTCATTCAGATTCAGCCCCAACATAGTCCTTAACGACCGCATTTCTACTGCGTTTATTCTACTCTCGTGCTTCTTCTGCCACACCCAACTTTCACTACCATACGTTAAAATAGGGACCAACACAGCATTGTGAATTGCCATACATGCCTTTTTCGACACATTTTGACTCTCCACAATAGTGTGCAAGGCCCCAATTACTCTATTTCCCGCATTCACTCGTCGTTCTATATCCTTATCATATCTCCCGTCCCTGCTAAATACGCAGCCCAAATATACAAACTCATCTACTTGCTCGATCAACTCCCCTTCTATTCTTATTTCACAAATCGTTTTACTTTCTTCTCTTTCAAAAACCATAACCTTCGTCTTACTTGCGTTCACTTTCATACCCCTTTCTTTTAATGATCCGTTCATTAATGTAACCATCATTTGCAAAAGGCATTTGACGGTTAACTCACCCATTCTTAATCCGCATTCTTCAACTTTCAAATTTTGCAAACAACTGTCCATAAATAGGTTGAACAGCCACGGGGAAGCCACACAGCCCTGTCTGACACCTTTATGGATGTTAAACCAGTCCGAGTAGACCCCGTTGATCCTAACACAAGCACTAGAGTCCCTATAAAGAGACTCCAATGCCTGTATCAAGCCAGCGCTCAACCCAAATGAGTTCAGTGTTTGCCATAGCAAATCCCTATCCACTCTGTCATAGGCCTTTTCCAAGTCCATGAACGCACAAAAAACCTTTTGGTTTTTGGCCAGAAACTTCTCCGCGATCATGCGCATGGAAAAGACTTGATCTGTACATCCCATTCCCTTTCTAAATCCCGCTTGCACATCCCAAATTTTTCCATCAGTTTCTTTCATGACCCTTTCAATCAGTACCTTAGCATACAGTTTCCCACAATGCTAAGAAGGCTGATGCCACGGTAGTTTTTACAGTCCTGCTGCGACCCTCTTCCTTTATATACTGGGACTATCACGGCTTTGCACCAGTCTACCGGTACCCGCTTCAGTTCCCAGCATAAATTAAACATGGTGTGCACCAGGCCTGCCACCACTTCCTCTCCAGCCATTAGCATTTCGAGTGAAACTCTATCATATCTGGCAGCCTTACCTGCTTTCATGCTTTTCATTGCTTTCATTATTTCATCTATACTTATCTCGCTACCTCTTTCCTCTTCTTTCGGTGTTTCTACTTCACTTAGTACACACGTTGTCTCCTCACTCATAAACACGCTTTCAAAATATTCCTTCCATCTCTTTAAACTCAAAACTTCATCATTCAGAATATAGCCATTCTCGTCTCTTATAGCATTCATCATAGGCTGTTTTGAATGTCCCCTGGCAGTTCTAACAAGTTTCCAGAACATTTTAATATTTGCCTGGAAGTTATCCGATATTCTCTATCATTCTTATCCGTTCTTTCTTGCTTTTTTTTTTCAACTACTTCTTTTACTCTCTTATTAAGATGTCTAAAGACTACCTTTTTTCTTTCAATATCACCATTCGTACCACTAGAATTAGCAGCCTTTGTTGCTAGTAAATCTAGCCATGCTCTCTTCTTTGCTTCAACTTCCATACTTATCTCATCATCCCACCATAACGTATTATTTTTCCTTTCATTCTTTCTCTTACTAACACCACATACTTCGGTAGCTGCATCCACTAAACCTTTCTTTACATTTTGCCATATATTCTCCAAGTCTTAACTCCTTCATACATAATTCATCCAAACCACTTATATTTTCTTTCAGTCTGCATTTGAACTTGTTTTTATCACTTTCATCTTGTAACCTTTCCGTTCTAATACGCTGTAAGGCAGTGGTAGACACAGACGATCGATGGCGCCAACGCCTGAATAGATCATTAATTCGGCATAAAACTAAATAATGATCCGTTCCTACGTTAGAACCCCGGTAAACTCTCGTATCTACCACTGCGCCCCTCAATCTTTCATCCACAATTATAAAATCTATCATGCTTCTATCGTCACCTCTTTCCCAAGTATACATGTGAATCCTCTTGTGCCGAAAGCAAGTGTTCGTCACAAAAAGATTCTTTTCCATACATACGGTGAGGAGACTTTCACCATTCTCATTTATACTTTCATCACCAAACGTTCCCAATATCCTTTCATAATAAAGCCTCCTGACCCCAACCCTTCCATTAAAATCTCCTAAAGTTACAGCCTATATACGTTCCACTGCTGGGCTCAGGCCTCCCCTCATTTCTGAAAGGGTTTTAGGACAAGGAAGTGTCCGCCGCGCTGTCCAAATGCGTGTTGACGAACTTCACATGTCTTCGAAATATTTTTTTTTCTTATTCCTCAGACATGCAGGTTTCCTCACGATGTTTTCCTTCACCGCCGAGCACGTGGTAAATCAGCACTTAAAATTGCAATTAACAATTTCAGTGGTGCCGGCGGGGATCGAACCCGGGTTACTCGCGTTCTGTTATATTTACAGCGAGCGTTAACCACTGAGCTACCACGGCTCTGTAATCTAATATAAATAAAATAACTCCTAGTATAATAATATTTTCATTTCCCTTACACTTCATTAACACCATCCTTACCATTTCCCAAAACTGCTCTCGGATATAAGTGGGCTTAGATATGTCTGGGGCGTAGACCCCTAACACAAACAACTTCTTTAAGCCCACTTTCATTCGTATCCATAGCAGTCTTGGGCTTACACATTCATACTCTTTCACACATTGGCCCATTCTTTCTGAAAGGATGATACCTACTCCCTGGCATGCCCGCTCGATCTCGTCTACACCAGACCAGTATGCGGTATACATGCCATGTGTAGTGACATCCTTCCCCTTTCTTTTCGTCTCATTTACGCATAACACAACTATTCCTCTATCATACATCATATCGCATACTTCATCCGTTTTATCATTCATTGCCCCACATACATTCAACGTAGCCAGACGGGCCTCTGCAATCCACTTTTCGCCTCTCCGGGAGACAGAACGTGACGGGTGGCGAACCTCATCGCCGGTTTTCTCGCGGAGATTCTTCGCACCCCTGCCCCATTAAAGGGCGCCGGGAACTCGGGGCCATTTCTTTAATTCGATTCCTCATGGTGCGAAATGGGGTGGTATATTTAACGCCGCTACCACGGCGTGGAGCCGAGTCTGTGGTATCGGCTTGTCGCTCATTTAGCACCACCTGGGGGACACGTGTAGGGTGGGCCTAGGAACAGGTGGTCAAAGCCTACGGACGCGAGCGACTTATCCCCCTACCCAGGTGTACTGTGTGCTACGTATATAGCGTCATCAGAGTGACTGAATGAACCAAAGAGCAACGAGCTATTTGGATTACGTTTGACTACACATATCTATGACACATTTACAAGAACACACACACGAGTACGCGTGTGCAATGCCAGGAGTGACCTACGCTATAATTTATCGAAAATAAAAACAAAAAATGTTAAATTACATTATTATTGGTTAACATAAATAAATAAAAAAGACGTTTGGGTAGCGACCTTCATGGGTAGCGTTGCCAGGCGCCCGGATAAAGCCGGACACGGACTCGATACATTACATTCGGATACGGATTCAAAAGTGAGCGATAGGTTACATAATTTTAGCGGAGCGTCGTATTAATGGTGGCGAGTTGGAATTGAATATATATCGAGAAACTCTCCTCCTATTCGTTTGGGCAATATAAAGTTCACTGAAGTAATTTCGCCTAAGTCATTCAACGAGTACGAGGACTTAACTCTCCGTTGTAGTAATTCTTCTAGAGGTAAGGAAAATGGTGTTGCTGAAAAGCTGTTCTGTGTTACACTGAAATGTGTGTGTGAGTGTGAAATTGTTAGTTAATTGTTTCAGTTACGAAATTACACGGTGTCCGGCCTGTGCTTTTGTTAGGCTTTTTAAATTTGACACATTTACACAGCCTATTTGCATAGTTTACATTTTCATGTATTGTATGTTACAATATTGCAATTATTGAAGTTAATATTGTAATGAATATCGGATGAATAATAATAAATACAACTGATTTATCCAGTCTTATTGTTATTTAAATATACAATTAAAATTAAATGATAAAAATCATTGTTTTAATTTTAAAAAATTGTCATGACAAAAAAATTAAGGGTGTCCAACCTTTTTACCAAAATGTCCGGCTAAGCTTGCTAGTTTGTCCGGCTTTTCGGTTGTAAGACCTGGCAACCCTATTCCCGGGCGACGCAAGGACGGATTATCTACTCTCGTTATTAATAAAATTCGTACTTAAACGTCACTGGTTTCGTAACGTATACTTTTGTCAGTGCCGGCTTGCTTGCCCCTAATTTATGCCAGTTGTGCGTGCACGTCACAGGGTACTTTTTTATATAGGGAAGTGCTCGTGCAAGTACTGTGCTCGTGGCACTGCTGCACATGGCATTGTGTGCTCGTGGCACTGCACTCCTCACGTTATCTATAGGAATGTATTTGATGTAAAAGGAAAAAACAAAATTATGTAGGAGTTATGGTACATTTACTTAAATAATTCAACAACAATAGACAGAAATGTAACAGTTCTTATTAAAAACAAACTTTTTAGGTTTAGCCTACAGGCTCCTAACAATAACATAATTAATCCATTAAATGTCGCAAAAATTGAAACAATAGCAATCAGGAGTTTTAAGGACATACGGGTGGTATGTTCTTAAAACACTCAATGGGTTAATTATATACTGTTCAAATAGAAAACAAATTTTAAGTAAATCGTTGTTTACGCACTATAGCTTTAGAAAATTCTTTATGACCTCGTACGATATTGTCTGAGCTATATCATTTTTAATTGACAGGCTAGATCAGAAAGCTTATCTTCTGCAAGAGTCGACCTCAGGTAAGTTTTAATTAACTTAAGCTACTGTTACGTTTTAATTAGCTTAAGTTACACCGTAACTGTTCCGGTAACACCGTAACCGGAATAGTTACAAAAATCCGGAGGGTTGTCTAAATATTAGGGAACGTCTCTTACCAATTATTTAATGCTAACAGCTGAGGACTGCTTTCGAATGACCTTTATCTTTACCTTTAAAAACTTTTTTGAACACATGATTTCTCTTGAAACCTGTAATACAGAAATATCGAGATTATGTTCATGTGTTAATTTTTCCTCTGATTTTAGGCATACTTCCTTCAAATTCTCCTCGGTCTTATTCAAATAATAAGGAAACGCCTCAATAATTGTAGAAATTTGTGTAAAGCATGCCTCTATTAAGTTTATGGCAGTTAATATTGGTTGGAAAACATTTGTTCTAAGTAACATTTCCGGATCCGTAGATGCGTCATCTTCATTTTCATATGAGAACGTTTTCTTTCAAACTCCGGGTTTAGTTCAGCTTCTTCAGCTATATCTTTAGATGCAATGAGAGCTTTTGTTAATCCTTCGCCTGTATATACTTTCAAAAATTTTAAACGTTTGTGCATCATTTTTATAGCATCTGATAAATTGAAGCGCTATCCATGCTTGTATGGATTTGCTGACAAGATTAATGTGGAGTAAAATGTCGTAATGACTAAAGAGAGCAAAAACTCCAACTTATCCAAATTGGCTACGAGTGATTAAGCTTCCAAACTTGCCACGGGATCAGTTGAATGTCGATACTCTTCTTCCAAGGCACTTTTTACTTTCCACGTAATGATACCGTAGCGCCTGCGAGCTGTTGATTCCTATCTTGTATCAAACACCTCCTTTAAAGTTGTATGTTTTGAAATAATTTCCCATCTTTTTGTTGAGTTCGAAAAAATACAAATAAGCATTGGAGAAGGTCTAATGAGGAAACTTATTTGACTGAAGTTTTAGCTGCATGAGCTACAACAAGGTTGAGACTATGGCAGCCACAAGGATTACAAAACGCCCGGGGAAACCTTTTAGTTATGCGTTTCTGAACTCCTTTTCGTTGCCCAACCATATTAGCTCGATTGTCATACCCTTGTCCTAGCTATTTAGGGTTTACTCAGGCGGATAAAATTAAAAATTCACTAAAAGATTCTATTTTTCTATTATGTAGGTAACTATTCTATAATAAAATTTGAGTGAAGCGCCTCGTGGTATTTGCCGCTTCGTTCGCCCTATGGTAGGGCCGGCCCTGCTTTTACTTATGATCAACTCCAGCCATTTACAGAATCGGTAATATTTGCTTGGCTAATACCTACCTTCATTTTAGTTCCAGTACAATATGAGTTAATGTGCCTTATCTTTACGTAATACCAACAATAGTTTTAACCATATAAGAGTATTGTTGCATGAATAAGTCAACTAGCGCCATCTAGTGTCAGGAACGAGAGCGAGGGGAGCATTGAGAAAATGACATCACAAATCGCTCAACTGACAGCGCCTAGTCGAAACTCGAACGCTCGGTACCTTCCGCGTGTTTACTTGAACATTCTGGATATTTCTTTGCTAATTCAAATATATAGGCGCTGCAAGATGCGATCGAGGCAGTGTTGATTTGGGCGAAACAAGCGAAGCTTCGGAGTGGAATTAAGTGAATTAGTGTGTTTAAATTATTAGTGTTTTAACTTTAATTTGTGTAAAGTAAATTAAAGTGTTAATTTAGGTAATTTTATCGGCAACTTTTATTGTCACGAACCTCAAGCTCGTAACAATTGGTGTCAGAAGTGGGATAAAATCATGCCGATTTTACCTAAGGAGGAAACGGAGGGTGTCCGTACCCGAAATCAACGCCAGCAGGAGACGGACCAAAGAAGATTTGGTGGTGCAACGCCGCTGACGTCGGAGGGCCAGCCGCCGGCTGCAGGCCCGTCAGTAGCTCCTCCATCTGCAGCACCCGATTTAGGTGCTCTGATGGTGATGCTGCAGGAACAGGCTCGCCGACAGGAGGAACAGGCTCGCCGACAGGAGGAACAGGCTCGCCGACAGGAGGAACAGGCTCGCCGACAGGAGGAACAGGCCCGTTGGTTGAAAGAGCAGCAGGAGGAACAGGCCCGCCGACAGGAAGAGCAGATGCTCCTCGTGAAGGACATTCACGCTAACTTCGGGAAAGAGATTAGGGAGGTGAAGGATAGGGTTGCTCAACATGACAACCGCCTGTCGGAAGCTGAAACCCAAATCAAGGAAGCTAAAACCCAAATCGACCAAGTAAACAATCGGGTTGATTACGTGATGGCTGACGTGAAGAAAACGCTGGACGACCTCAAACTGGGGGATGGAACTACAGCTCCCGTAGTAGCTATTACACCTTCGCTACGTGGGTTCAAGGTGCCACCATTCGACGGGACTTCTTCCTGGTCAGCCTACAAAATCCAGTTCGAGGCTGTTATGAAGGCGAACGGCTGGAATAAAAGTCAGGCCATGACTGCTCTCACACTAGGCCTGCGCGACCAGGCCTTAACAGTTCTGGAAGCTCTCGGTGAGGAAGTGACTTATGAGCAACTCCTTGAGGCATTGGAGGCGAGATATGGCGACGCTCACCTGGAACACGTCTTTCGTGCGCAGCTTAAAGATCGTGTGCAGCGCATCAACGAAAACCTGCAGCAGTGGGCTCTAGAAGTGGAGAAGCTGGTGCGAAAAGCATACCGGTCTGTACCTGCGCTCATTGAAGGGAACCTGGTGCAGACATTCATCGACGGCATCCGCGACCTGGAAGTCAGAGCTGCTGTGAGGCTCGGGCACCACGAGACGCTTAAGGACGCCTTGGCCCATGCACTGGAAGTGGAAGCCGTGCGGCAGGATCATCGTTCCCATCGCGTCAGGGAGGTTGCAGCAGCTACAGTTCGCGACCGCAACAAAGGATACAGCCCAAGGTGCTATGGCTGTGGGGAAAAGGGCCATCTTCGATCCAGCTGCCCTAAGCGAACCCTAGAAAGGGAAATTGAACGATCTCAGGAGGGTAGTGCGGCCAACAGCACCGCCCAGCAGCGGCAGGGAAACGAGTAAAAGCCAGAACTGCGGGGCGGGTGCTGGCTGATGTTAAAAGAGCCCCAAGGATCTCGATCTCACAAACCCATGATGGGAACAGCCTAATCATAAAGGGCGAGATCAACGGAATGCCGTGTAAGCTGACCATAGACACTGGAGCCTCTCGTACGGTTGTTAGTTCCCAACTTATAAGTCAGTTCCTTGGGGACTCCGCATACAACCGAGAACGCCTTAATTTGGTAACAGCCACCGGTCAGCGTATACCCGTCCGTGGAGAGAAGGAGATGGAGTTGAAGCTAGGCAACGTGATCTACCTGCATAATGTCATCGTGGCTGATATAATGGACGACTGCATCTTAGGCCTAGACTTTATGAGGAATAATTGTTGTGAGATCGACGTTAAGCAAGGTGTTTTGAAATGTGGACAGGAGGAACTTTTTATGGAAGGTGCGTTACCAGGGAACGTGTACAGCATCAAGAAGATTGTTCTTCCGCCGAGATCGGAAACGATTGTTCCGGTTAGTCTACCTCGAAACGCTGGGCAAGCTCACCGTTGTGTACTTGTGGAAAGGGTAAACAATGACCTTCCATGGAAAGTAGCTCGAACCTTGGTCAGGACCACTGACATCTCAGGAGTACGTGTGCTGAACCTTTGCGACCGGGAACAGATTATAGAAAAAGGCACACTGGTTGGTACTTGTGAGGAAGTGGATTGGTTACGTCAGTGCCAATATATATCGAGTGGGACCCCCAGCAAGGATTCAGAAACGAGAGTGACCACACTTTTGGAAGACTGTCGCAGTGTTCTGTCCCCGAACGAATTGGTTAAGGCGAAGAAGTTGTTACTCAAGTACGCCGATGTATTCTCATCAAATGATGCTGACATAGGAAAGACTGGCCTAGTTCAACACAAAATAAACACAGGAGAGGAATTGCCTATCCGTCAGCGGCCAAGAAGATTGCCGGTAGCACGTGAAAAGGAAGTGGAAACCATGATTGAAGGAATGGTGAAGGATGGTGTTATTGAACCTTCCTCTAGTCCATGGTGTTCACCAGTGGTGCTGGTGAAAAAGAAGGATGGCAGCATGCGGTTCTGTGTTGATTACCGCCGTCTGAACGACGTTACAAAGAAGGACAGCTATCCCTTGCCAAGAATTGATGACACGCTGGACATGCTTACAGGAGTAAAATGGTTTAGCACGCTGGATCTAAAAAGTGGCTACTGGCAAGTTGAAATTGACCCTAAGGACAAGGAGAAAACTGCGTTCTCGACGGGAAAGGGTCTGTGGCAATTCAAAGTAATGCCGTTTGGGTTGTGCAATGCTCCAGCAACGTTTGAAAGGCTGATGGAACTTGTACTTACCGGGCTAATTGGCGATGCCTGTCTGGTCTACTTGGATGACATCATCATCGTGGGCCGTACGTTTGAGGAACACCTTCAAAACCTGGAACGCGTGCTCATGAAGATTCAGAGTGCCAACCTCAAGTTGAGCCCGAAGAAATGTTCACTATTTCAACGGCAAGTTAACTTTTTGGGGTTTGTAGTATCGGAAGAAGGTATCCGCACAGATCCAGAGAAAATCGCCGCTGTCAAGGATTGGCCGGTTCCAAAAGACAAGACGCAGGTTAGAGCATTTTTGGGTTTGTGCTCCTATTACCGGCGATTCGTGAAGAACTTTGCAGATATAGCCAAACCTCTGCACAAGCTAACCGAGGAGAAGCGACATTTCTGCTGGGATGAAAGTTGCAATATCGCATTCCAGGAGCTCAAGGACCGTCTGTGCAAAACACCTATTTTGGGATACCCTGATGCAAGCAAAGAATTTATAGTTGACACAGACGCAAGTGATATAGGACTCGGCGGTGTGTTGTCTCAACGGAATGGTGACCAAGAGGTCGTGATAGCGTACTTCAGCAAGTCGTTGTCAAAACCGGAAAGGAACTATTGTGTCACAAGACGCGAATTGCTAGCTGTGGTAAAGTCGTTGCAACATTTTAGCAAATATCTTCTGGGACGAAAATTTCACTTACGAACTGACCATGCTGCACTAAAATGGCTATTGCAGTTTAAAAACCCAGAAGGACAAGTTGCGAGGTGGATTGAACTACTGCAGGAATACGACTTTGAGATCGAACATCGCAGCGGGAAATCTCATGGCAACGCAGATGCATTGTCAAGAAGACCTTGTCCTGAAGATTGCAAACATTGTACTAGGCAAGAGAGTAAGGAAGTGGTATCCGTGAGGACGCTCAGGGCAGACCACCTCAGCAACGAGTGGAAGGACAGCTTACTACATGCACAGCAGGAAGATCCGGACATCAAGCCGATTCTGGAATGGATAAAGGCCAGTGCTCCCAAGCCCAAGTGGAGTGACGTCTCAGCGATGAGTTCGACCACTAAAAGCTATTGGGCCCAGTGGGACAGCTTGCTGCTTCAGGATGGAGTTCTGTGTCGTAAATGGGAAAACGTTCGGGGAGACAGCTGTCATTTGCAAATGGTTGTCCCTAAAGTTAAAGTACCGGATGTTCTACAGCTGTACCATAATGATTGTTCAGGAGGCCATCTGGGAGTTAAACGAACTCTACTGAAGATCCGAGAACGGTTTTACTGGGTCCACTGTCGAAACGATGTCGAGGACTGGTGTCGCAAATGTACAAGTTGTGCGGCTGTAAAGGGACCTCAGACTCGTAGTAGAGGTGCATTGAAGTTGTACAATGTTGGTGCACCATGGGAGAGAATAGCCATTGACGTGGCGGGGCCGTTTCCGGAGAGTGAAAGCGGTAACAAGTATTTCATGGTTGTGATGGATTACTTCACTAAGTGGCCAGAAGTCTTCGCCATTCCAAATCAAGAAGCTTCAACAGTTGCAGATAAACTAGTTCATGAAGTCTTCTGTCGTTTTGGAGTACCTTTAGAGATTCACAGCGATCAAGGAAGGAATTTTGAGTCTCAAATATTCCAGGAAACTTGCCGAGTTATGGGTACTCATAAAACAAGAACGACTTCTTATCACCCGCAATCTGATGGAATGGTGGAACGATTTAATCAGACATTGGAGAGGTACCTAGCAAAAGTTGTAGACAATCGGCAACGAGATTGGGACAAGCACATACAACCGTTTTTGTTGCCATATCGAAGTTCTGTTCACGAAAGTACAGCAGTGACACCAGCTTTCGCAAACTTTGGAAGAGAATTACGGCTGCCTGCAGACCTGATCACCGGGATACCACCCGATGCTCCACGCAGTATAACCGATTATGCAAATGACTTGCGGAAAAAAATGAATGACGTTTATGAGCACGTCAGACAATCGGGCCAGCAAATGTCTGAAAAGATGAAAACCCGGTATGACCGCAAAATGAACAACAAAGGGTTCGACGAAGGTTCACTTGTGTGGTTGCACAATCCAGTCCGCAGCAAAGGGAAATCTCCTAAGCTTCAAGCTAAATGGGACGGCCCGTACCGGATTGTAACCAGGATCAACGATGTGACCTACCGGATACAGAAAGGCGCAAGAGGGACTCCTAAGATCGTCCATGTGGATCGCTTGGCGCGTTATTATGGGACCAATAATGCTCGGGACGAGCATGTCTTAGGAGGGGGCAGTGTTGCATGAATAAGTCAACTAGCGCCATCTAGTGTCAGGAACGAGAGCGAGGGGAGCATTGAGAAAATGACATCACAAATCGCTCAACTGACAGCGCCTAGTCGAAACTCGAACGCTCGGTACCTTCCGCGTGTTTACTTGAACATTCTGGATATTTCTTTGCTAATTCAAATATATAGGCGCTGCAAGATGCGATCGAGGCAGTGTTGATTTGGGCGAAACAAGCGAAGCTTCGGAGTGGAATTAAGTGAATTAGTGTGTTTAAATTATTAGTGTTTTAACTTTAATTTGTGTAAAGTAAATTAAAGTGTTAATTTAGGTAATTTTATCGGCAACTTTTATTGTCACGAACCTCAAGCTCGTAACAGTATTTTACCTGGTACGTGATAGCAACTCCGGGTAGTATGAGGGCCAGCATGTTCATGGCGTCCACTCTGTCCGTGCCCAGACGCGATGCAAGCCTGCTTTGGTCGTGATTTCCATTCTAAAAACGTTGAAAGTAATAATTCCCTATATTTACGCAAAAACTCATCGAATTAGACTTATTTTATCCGTAAGACTGACGAAAAAGCAATGTCTTGTGTACTTAGCATATTATGTATAAATACTATATTTTTAATTATAGTTAGTTAGCGACCAGTCTACATTTGCTCGTTGCAGTTTTTTCTGAGAGGTTTTTAGACCAGGAAAGATTTTACAGCCGTGTTGTGTCCAAATTATGATATACATACTTTGTAGGATTTAGATTTTCTTTTGAATTTTATAAGACGCAACCTGCGTGTTTTAGGATGCCTTCACCGCTGACTGCGCGGCAAATCAGCAATTAGTATTGTATTCAACAATTTTAATGGTTCAAGTGAGGATCGAACTGAGTTTGCTCGTGTACTACGAAATTTTTAAAGAGAGCGATTATCATATGAGCTACGTACTACGGCTCGTATAAAAAAAGTACGTTTCACTCATATGAGTCAACATGCGGTTGAAGTAAATTGATGAATATTAGTATTTATTTTTGTAATGTATTCATTCTTATAGTTTTATTTATTAATAGATTTATATACTAAAATATTTGTCAACAAATTATTAATAATAATAATTAATAATTCGTATATATATACATAATTTAATATGTATAAAACTGGCAACTGTTATTTTATAAGTAGATGACTGAAAATTGTGTAGATGTTTTGTAATTGTATAATACACATACTTACGAAATACTATAATAACTACACTAAAAAAATAGACTGCGTAAATAGACTAAAGATTTTACTACAAGATTAAAAGAGAAAAATATATAAATAAGATTAACTTCTAAATTCTAAATTAAAAGTAATTATCTAGTTGTCAAATTGTAAACAAAGATGTCGAACAAGCAAGAGAACCTACCACCCAGTTGGCAGTTTGTCCACTAGGCATGTAAGTCATCCATTTATCGATGACCAGCTTAATATCCCGGGCGTTGGACTGATTGTTTATCTCCTCGAGGAAGAAGAAGTTGAAGGGTATAGAGCCGTTGCGTTTGCCGGTGCCGTAGTAGCGTATCATTTGGCCTATTTCAGTGTAGGCCTCCGTAATCATGATCTTATATTCGCCGTCCTTGTCGGTGTACTCGTCTAGCAAATCCCTCCATTCAAACACTACGTTGTACGACTCATTCAAATTCTTAGTATATATATGATTGAGATATTCGTAGTCATCTGGTCCAGTGCCTGGAACGCCTAGAATATAAAATTACTTTAAAAAATAAAAAGCGACTTTAAAGAAATAAAAAAATGTATAATAGCTTTATAGTCGTGTAGTGGCGGTTGAAGATTATCACCTACCATTCATCATGTGAGTGTCGTAAAAGGCGACAGTGGGAAACAAATCTGAAGGGCAGCAGTTTGTTTCTAAAAAAAAACCGGGCAAGAGCGTGTCGGGCCACGCTCAGTGTAGGGTTCCGTAGTTTTCCGTCCATCACAATAAGTGTTCCCACTTATGTGTTTAAAGGTGGGTATCCATTATGTTCGCGCTCCAGCAGCGCTCCCCGTCCTGCAACTGTTCCCGGTAGTGGGTGGGTGTTTCCATCCAAGTTCAAAATGATTTTCCTAGAAAGTCCTTATAAAGTTCTACTTTTCAGATTTTTTTCACATTTTCTAAACTTATGGTTCAAAAGTTAGAGGGGGGGGACACATTGTTTTTTTACTTTTGGAGCGATTATTTCCGAAATTATTGACATTATCAAAAAATGATTTTAGTAAACCCCTATTAATTTTTAAATACCTTTCCAACAATATATCACACGTTAGGATTGAAATTAAAAAAAAATCACTTCCCACTTTACATATAGGGGGGCTACCCTATACATTTTTATTTTACCACTTTGTCGGCGTGATTGATACACATATTGGTACCAAATTTCAGCTTTCTAGTGCTAACGGTCACAGAGATTAAGCGAGGACGGAGAGACGGACAGACAGACATGGCGAAACTATAAGGGTTCCTATTTGACTACGGAACCCTAACGAGACAATAAGAAATTGCTGTTGCCGACTCGCTTGTCAAGCGTAACAACTATGGTGAAAATCCCCATTTTAGGTAACCTATAGCGATACAATATTGACAGGCTTTAATAAGTTTTAGTTTAAGTTCATAAACTGAAGTGGCAAACGAACTTACAGTAAACCTGTCCATGAACACCTGCAGCCTGCAGACAACTTCATATAAAGTAGGTTATAGATGCGTTATCACCTCTGAGGTCAACGCGTCACTCACGGCCTGTCTACTACCTTGCGACCGGAACACAGCTGTGCATGCACTGCCCTTCGCAGAAGTAGGTAAAGAGGGTGTTATCTACCCAGATAGAGACCTAGTAGAAATAGTAATGGTAATAGCTTCAGAAGTCGGTGCAGTAGTGTACAGTGCACAAACGTACAGTGCACACAGTACAAAGTGTGTAGAATTAAATCCTTGATTTCTTAAGCTATTACGTGGAAATCACTTTACTCTTTTTAGTTCTTTGAAGTTTTTTTTTATAGTATATATGGCTCACTTGATGATAAGTGACTACCGCCGCCCATGAACAAGTACAACACTAAGGGAATTGCCGGTGCGTTGCCGCCCTTTTAAAAGGAGTATAGTTCATAAAAGATAGCTTGATCTCTGCGACAGCTGTCAGTAAAAATCACGCCTATGAAGTCCTGAATTTCTTAGTAGTACAGACAGTACCTGTCAATGTCATACTTTATGGGCATGCCGACCTAATTAGTGCATGCCAATAAAGTGTGACATTGATAGGTACTGTCTGTACTACTAAGAAATTCAGGACTTCATAGGCGTGATTTTTACTGACAGCTGTCGCAGAGATCAAGCTATCTTTTATGAACCATAGGCTCTTTTCTTGAACGTCCCTAAGTCGTATCGGTTCTGAAAAATCGCTGGTGGTAGTCGATTCCACAAGAAAGTTGTGCGAGAAAGAAAACTTCTTGTAAATCGCACAGTGGTGGAGGATATGCAGTGTTATGAATGGTAAATCGAGTTTCGTTGCGATGTGCGATGGTGAAATTGAGCGACAGGAATTAGTTGGAATAATTCCATTTTTACTTTTTACTACAAGTATAATTTTAGACTCTATTGAGCGGACTAAAAAGAAATACAAGAGGCTCGAATATCGTCTAAAATCTAAATAGTCAGATTAAAAACTTTACTCCTTTTTTTACTTCATTGGTGGAAACTTTCTTTAATTTATACGGGACCACCTCTTAAGTATAATCTATTTAATAAAAATCGGTTCACATTTGACGAAGATATCGAGTACCTAACATACACATTACATACAAAACAGAACGCTTAAATGTATACTTGAAGTCCGATCCTCCTTTTTAAAGTCAGTAAAAAGGTTTGTTATCTATTGCCTGGAAGCGTATACTGCACAAGTATTTTGTAAGGTGATGTTTTCGTAATAGAGTACCTGACTGCCTCGTTGGTCTAGTGATTGCAGTAGTGCGACTGCTGATCATGATGTCCTGGGTTCGAATCCCGGGCCGGGCCTAAAAATTCAATTATTGAGTTTTTCCATCAAGAAATTCTCAGTAGCTGCCCGGAGTCAGGAAGTTGGCGGTGTCTCACCCCCGTGCCTCGGAAAGCACGTAAAGCCGTTTGTCCTGCGCTTGATCTCTCTCCGGTCGTGTCGGTTTACCGTCCCATCGGATTATGAGAGTGAGGGAAAAGAGAGTGCACCTGTGCTTACGCATAAACTTGGGCACTATAATCCTGTCCTGCGCCGATGGCTAGCCTCCGTTGAGGCAGGCCGCCGCGACCGAAATTCGGTTTGGAGAACATTATTATTATTATTACCTGATTGGGGTTCATCCGGGTACCGTCCCCCAAACTCCCGCGGGTCAACTTCGAACAAATAATTCGTAGCGTCCACTCTGAACCCGGATATGCCCATGTTCAGCCAGAAACGAAGTATTTGCTGAAGTAAAAAATAACGTTAATATAGGATTCACAGTCTCATATCGTCCCGTGGGTTTCGTGAAAGGCGACGTAGGGAAATGAAACAGATCATGGAAATAAATGAATATGCAGCATCAACAGGATTTTTAAGCTGAAGTAGCAATGGGTCAGCCATATAGCTCAAAGAACAAATGGAGATTAAATGGCAGATTATCGAGGGGCAACCTTGAATTGCACCGGGAAACGCAGAGCAGGGTGGCTTCACTAGAGGGCCTGATGATGATGTGATAAGACATGTAAAAAATAAATAAATGTAAAGTTAACACAGAAACAGTTTTTAAGCCAACTTCACACTGCTGTTACTATAGATGGCACTATTCCCATTTTCCGATTATCCGTTAGGTGTTGTCCTAATTGGCTATCGATCGTACGATTCACGATCCAACAGGTGTCCTAATAGTTCGCACGATGACGTGATCCCGCCGAGCTGTCTAGCTAGCTAGAGGTATTTGATGCCCAGTCTGTTTACTCTCTTAGGTTTCTACTCGTCTCTAACTCGACTCACCGGTGCCCTTGCGTTGCGCTCGCGCTTGCTAATCAGGGCAACGCCTTATTCCTTTGGTACACAGTGATTGTGGTGGAAACGATTGAAGTTCACGATCATGTCTGACTTAAAATTTATTTTCACAAACTGCCACCAATCATCACCATTACAAGTGTAGTCAAGTTTCAATTTAATACGCCGTTTGTTGCAGACTATTATAATGTATATTTTAAATAATATAATAATAATAATAATGTCCCCCAGACCGAATTTCGGTTACCTCAGCCTCAACGGAGACGAGGACAGGATTAATGTATGCGCAAGCACAAGTGCACTCTCTATTCCCTAACTTCGTGTTGTCGTCTACATGCACCGAGGTGACATGCAGGTATTGGGCCTCGGGGTAGCCCCCATTGCCCGGGTGTTCCTCATGTCCCATGGCTATGAGACAGTCCTTGTAGTCTATTCTAGACTAGATAGAATTAACGGATTTCTCCGTGATGGTAAATATACTTTTCCGTAGTTATCCGACTACGGAAAAGGAGGTTATCTGATAAGTCTGGGTTGGCCTTTCAGCGGCATTGTGGGTTGTTACTCAACTCTCTAATCACATATAGAGAGGAGTTCTCTTTGAAGAGGTCGCCCGTCCGGTGGCCGAGTGTGCAACGGCGCAAAGCCGTTGAGGTGTCCATGTGGCCCGTTGTCGGCGCGGTCGAACATGCCGCGCGCTAGCCGGGCCACGAAGTCGGTGATGTTCTCGATCTTCAAGTCGGCCGCTATTACGTCATTCCGGACGTAGCGACCTGCTCCGACGATCGTCCTTAATGTCAGGTTCTGCTGGGCCTGTAGTCGCCGCCTCAGAGGGTCGCTCAGAAGTGCGTACCAGGCCGGAGCAGCGTAAGTGATGATGGTCCGGATATACATCTTGTATATCCGGAGCTTGGTTCTTATCGGCAGCTTGGATGCCAGGACCGGCAAGAGCGTCGCCCGCGCACATCGGGCCCTGCGGACGACGAAGTCGACGTGCGCGGTCATGCGCAGCGTCTTGTCGATCCTGCACCCAAGGTAGGTTACGGCCTTCTGGTACGCAATCTTCTGGCCGTTGAGGGTCAGCGGAGGTGGAAATTTCCTGAGACGGCGAGTGAGCAGAGCGGTCGTCTTACCAACGTTGACGACCATCCTCCACTCTTCCAGCCATGGTGGCAACAGGTCCAGCAGACGCTGCATCTTGGCAGTGGCTATGTGGGCTCCTCTGGACGAGGTGAAATAGGCGCTATCGTCCGCATATAGCGCCAGCTCAACGTCGTCCTCCCACTCTTGAAGCCTGCCTGCCAGAGTAGGTATATCATTGGTATAAGCCGCGTACAGGACTGGAGACAAACAGCTGCCCTGTGGGACGCCGGCTCTGATGGTTCTTGTTGCGGACTCGGCGTCCTCTACACAGACGTAGAACTTCCTGTCTTCCAGGAAAGACGCCACCAACCGCAACACAGCAGGAGGGACACTGGTCTGTTCTTCCAGCTTGTATAATAATCCTATGTGCCACACCCGGTCGAACGCCTTCTCGATATCGAGAAAGACGCCCAACGATATGCGGCCACGATTGTACTCGGCCGCAAGCATGTGCAGCACTCTAGTCAGTTGTGTGACTGTGGAGTGACCCCTCCTGAATCCGTGCTGCTCCGCCCGCAGTTGGATGCACGGACGGAGACGTCTCAGCAGCAATCTTTCAAACAGTTTAGCTATGTGCGGTAATAGCGTGATCGGCCTGTAGCTGGCAGCTCTACGCCTGTCCTTCCCGGGTTTCGGCAAGACGATCACTTTGCCTTTCTTCCAGTCCTCCGGGAAGTGGAATATCCGCAGTATCCTATTGTAGAGTCGACCAAGCTCTACTAGGACTCTATTGGGCAGCTGTCGGAGTGCAGCGTTGGTAATCCCATCGTGCCCTGGCGCCTTCCTCGGTTGCAGGCGGGTTACTGTCCTCCGCAGTTCAGCGGGGGAGATGAACCACTCTCCTGCAAGAGGCGGCGCGGGCAACGACAGGAACTCCTGTACGCGACTTTCCTTCCGGGCATGAAGCTCCATGAACTCCGCACTTGCTGGGTTCGGCATAAATTGCTCCTCGAAGTGCTCGACTAGGATATCCGCTCTGCCCTTGGCATCATAGCAGCGTTTGCCCGCGTTGTTGGTCAGCGGGCAAACGGGAGGTTTGGTTTTGGTCAACTGCCGGTTCAGTTTGTAGAGCGACGCATCATACTCGTCCGCCTTCCGGATGCGCCGATCCCAGGCCTCCCCTCTGAAGGCCTGGACTGCAACCGACAGTTCCTCCGATAAGGTGTTCAGCTGGGTCTTTAATCTGGGACAGCGAGTACGCGCCCAGAGCTTTCTCAGCGCTCTTTTGCGCTTGATCTGCACGCTTATCTCACGCGGCAGATCGTCTCGCCTTGCTGTAATCGGAACGATCGTAGAGGCCGCGTGGAGGGCCTCCTTGATATTCTTGGTGATTCTAGTAGCAGCGGCCTCTACGTCGTCCGCTGTGCTTATTGGCTGATGTGCTGGAGGTCTCTGTTTAAGATGTTGACAGTAGAGTCTACAGTCGACACGAGTTTTGAACGCTCTAGGCGGCGTAGTCACCGCCTTTAGGCCAAGGGTTATCAGTAATGGGAGGTGCTGTGAGGGGGGTCGTACAGCACTTCTACCACTATGGGGTAGTTGACGTTCCTAGTGAGCACGATGTCTAATACATCCGGATGCCTCCGTGGGTCGGTAGGAACGTGTATTGGTTCCTCGGGACCTAAAACGTCGTACAGGTTCTTCTCTGCATCTTCATATAGTTCAAGACCCGGTGGGGTGATCAATCTGGACCCCACGCCGGGTGTTTAGCGTTCAGGTCCCCGGCGATGATCGTGGGTGTTTCACCTTCCATCACCGTCCGGATGTCTGAGGAGCAGAATGGAGTCCCTGGCGGGCGGTATGCTGCATATATCCTTAGTTCCTCGCCCGCCGCCTCCATTCTTATGCCGATAGAGCACATAGGCTGGTAAGATGGTAACTCCAGCTCTTGATGGACGATGTCCCTCCTCACTAGAACCGCCGTCCCTCTGTAGGCGGCCCCTTGAGAAGTGACCTCGTCCCTTCTGTAAATATGGAAATTCGGCAGCTTAATGTGCGTCTTAGGATTTAATTTTGTTTCGCCCAGCAGTATGATGTGTATGTCCTGTTGCTGGGCGACAGTGCGGGAGTTCATGCAGCTTCTGCTGTATTCCGTCCGGGTTCCAGTACATTAGGCGCAGGTTATTCTCCTCCATAATGCCTGGCCAGGAGGATTGCCAGCGCCTTCATACAGTCCCTGTAACTCATACGGTCGCTGTAACTGGGTCTGTCCCGGCTCTAATATCGGCCAGGACTTGTGTGCCGACCTCGATGGCAATACCAACTAAACGCTGGATTGCATCAGCTGTTTCGAGGCCGGCAGTCGGTGGTCTCCTATATGAAGGCGTTGGCACTGGTCTCGGGCGTTGGTCTTCTTGCTGTCTTAGCTTCTGGGTAGCGCTCTATGTACAGAGCGGGCTCTATCTTCAGGTAGAGCCCTTTCTTGCAGTCTACCCACGCCCTTTTTGGTGGTGTCCTCCGGGAGTAGCCCGGTAAGGTGATCCCCTGCCTCCAAGCAGTCCTCCTCAGGACTGGACAGCGGCGGTCATTAGCTGTGTGATTCTTGCCACAATTGGCACACGTGGGTTCTTCTTCCCTACCCCGAGGGCAAAGGCTCGCTATGTGCTCCCCGGCGCAGCGCACGCACTTCACCGGCCTGAAGCAGTTAGCTGAGGCGTGTCCGAAGGCCTGGCAGCGGTGGCGTTGGGCCGGTCCTTCTTTCCTTTGCCAGGCCTCAATGACTACTCCTCTCATGAAGAGTAGTTCGTCAATTTTGTATAGATCTTTGAGCTGCTCCAGGCTCAGGTGGTCAAATTGGGCGAAATAGACACATCCAGGTCTGCCCCTTCGCGGTGGAATCGCCTTCACGTACTTGACCGGGAAGCCTTTTGACTTTATGGTCTCCTCTATAGTACTGGTGTCTGTGCCCATTGGTAGGCCCCGGATGCCCACTTTGGTGGACTTGTCTTCATCCGGGGTATAGCAGTACCACGACACGACACGACGTTTGGTATCTCCTTGGAAAGTTCAACCATGTAGCGTTGAACGGTCCGAAATTCAGTGGCACTCTGAGGTGTGAAACGTACTCCCCTCCCGAACGGACGGGCATTCAATGGGTGGCCCAACATTCTGTGGAGCTCCTTAAAATGCCTCGTCCAATCTGGGAGGCATTCAGTCACTATGGGCGGGTATCTGGCTTTCTCCTGGTCGGCAGGCTTATCAGAAGGCGCTGCCGCCGGTTGTGGTCGCGGTACTGCTGGGCAGCTACCATGTGGGCGTAGCTAGTAGATGACCGTTGGCCATCGTCCTGCGGAAGCCCGGACGGATTTACGGTTGTCTTCTTGGGAGACGCGGACGGCGAGTGTCCAACCGATGTGTTGGGTGCTAAGGTCGCGTAGGTAGTTGCACTCCACCCGTACGACTCTTCTCCTCCCTGCTCTAGATCGACAGCATCCATGCTGGAGTGGTGTTCCTCTGATCTAGGAGGCTTGGGTTTGTTCGGCGATGGCGACTTAGGTGGTGATCTCCTTATTGGTCGTTTTGGTTGGTCTTGTTCCTCCTCGGATGTCGAGTATTCCAAGGAGTTAGAGGATCCGAAGCATTGCCTCTTTTCCTGAAGTGATGCTACAGTCTCGGGTGGAGTGTGCCTTCTCCACGACTTCTTAGCCCGCTGCTGTTGGGGGAACGGTTCTAGCCCAGTCGTACCTTCAGGTACGATGGTCGGTCAGAGCGCGGTCCTCGGTGCGGGTTCTTTGCCTGGAGATGAGGGTTTCCTGGTAGGGATCTGCGAGTAGGAAGACACTACTCGAGTCCTCTCCGGATGGAAGATATCACGGTATGCTATCGGTCTGTCCAAAATACCTGGTCGTTCCGGTGGTTTCCTGGATCTAGGTGGTGGCTCCCCCTTATCGTTGTCCTTGTCGGACATGATGGTGAACCCTACCTAGTGAGTCAGTAATCTAACCTTACGGCCCTGTCTATTTCCAGCCGATCGGCAATAATGCGCGACGCGGATGGAGGATATAACTAAGTTGGCGTAGTCACTTCGGGTACTGCCTACCCCTTTTATACCAAAAGGGTTGGGGGAAGTGCGGAGGTGGCACTTTACAACGCGACTGGGCACAGGATGCACGGAGCGCATAAAGTGCCAAGAATCACCTAGGGGCCGGTGACCTCGACGCCTCACGGAATCACGGGACTCAACGATCGGCGGAGTTTGTCGAACCGGCGGTTATTTGCAGCCACTGCTAACTACGAATAACGCACACCTAGGAGATCCTTATTCCCTCACTCTTATAATCCGATGGGACGGTAAACCGACACGACCGTAGAGAGATCAGGCGCAGGGCCAACGGCTTTACGTGCTTTCCGAGGCACGGGGGTGAGACACCGCCAACTTCCTGACGCCGGGCAGCTACTGAGAATTTCTTGACGGAAAAACTCAATAATTGATTTTTTGGCCCGACCCGGGATTCGAACCCAGGACCTCATGATCAGCAGCCGCACTAATACAACACTAGACCAACGAGGCAGTCGAGTCGAGACTTCTTCAATACGCGTAGTATTACGATTAAAGTTGCGTCCCGCCGCATGCGTTTGGAGGTCTGTCTATTCAGTTGCCTGTATTCTGTCAAATCTGCTGACGATTGCAGCCTCATCTCCCGTCTAACAGCCATGAGATTAAGAGGGTGATCGGAGAGTTTTTGTGTTCTTCTGCGGCGGGTCTTGCAGAGCTTAACTCCGGCCGCATAGACAGTTTCCACGAACTTGTCAGTCATATCGTCCACTGCATTACAATTTTCTAGGCACTCAAAGCGTTTTTGTAACTCGAGCTGAATGGTTTCGGGATCCTGGATTAGAGCACGAGGGGGACGGAGCGTTGACTTCATTAGACGGGACCTCTCCAACTTAACGTTTAAGTTCAGTTTGCCTCTAACCATTCGGTGATCGCTGTCAGTTTTCACCCTTGCGATCACTGAGACATCACTGAACAGTTGTCGTCTAGTCGTCATAATAAAGTCAATCTCATTTTTTGTCGAACCGTCGGGGCTCGACCAGGTCCCTCTTTCTCCACGAAGTCAGCCAGCTGCTGGCCCCTTGGGTTCCGTTGCCCTATCCCAAATTTCCCTACCTTCAGCTCACCGTTCTTTCTTGTGCCTAGTTTTGCGTTGAAGTCTGCCTTTAACACCGTATAGTGGGTTTTGGAGAAATGCATGGCTCTAGATCCTCATACATTTCCTCCACCTCCTCATCGAGATGATCCGACGTTGGTGCCTAAACCTGTATGACCTTTAGCGAATGCCGTTCAGTGATAAGGTACGCAACCCTCGTCGATACACTCCCAATCTTTACAACGTCGTTAACGAGAGACTTGTGGACGATAAATCCAACACCTCCTTGTGACAGATGGTCGCCCTCCCGGTGATAGAACAAGCTGCCGGATTCGAGAGTCACCGTGTCCTCCCCCTCTCTTCGGACCTCGGATAATCCTATAATGTTCCATCGCAACTTGTTTATCTCTTCTTTCAGCTCCAGGATATTCTCGTCAGTCCTCAGGGTGCGTGCGTTGTATGTTGCCAGGTCAAGTCGTCGTAGGTGGCAACCGAACCTCCACCGGAGATTCATAGCACCCCCTGCCCCGCCGTTACCATGGTCACCACCGTAGCCAGTATAAATACATATTTGTTCCAGGCTTCCAGGCTTAGATATTTCACTGGTAGCTCATTTGTACATGTATACAACATGTTATAAAAACCATGTGGTTCCTGTTATGTGCGTTATCCGAATCAATATTCAAACAATATATTAATAACTTTAATGATTTATTAAATTTACGCGAACACTACACATTGAATAAAACTATATTTATGGATTTTATCTTGTTTAATAACTTATTTAAACATATTTTTAATTCCCGACGTTTCGGGCGCTTTACAGCATCCGTGGGTGCTGTAAAGCTTTACTTAAAAATTTTCTTTAACCGCTTGTCTGTTGCACGCTGGTATCCCGACGGATGTCAAGAGTCAAGACAGCCGATACTGTTGACCCGCCGGGAAACCAGCGCAGACCAGCTTTTGGCGCTATTTTTAACCGTTGAAATCATCGACCACTAATAAAGAACTTTTAACTTTTAATAAAGAACTTTTCACTTTTTATTAGTGATCGATGGTTGAAATATTTCTCTCTCCTTTTATCATATACTAAAATGCTAAGGAGTAAATGGGCTAGCAATAATCACACCTTTTTACAATAGAGCTCTGAAATATGAGACCCATTTTTATGACTCACAGAGCGATAGTACTTTGTACCTAAGTTTGAAAATATGTGTTGTGTAAAAATATTGTATGACACTTGTAAATTTTATGCTTTTAATTGGTTTATTATATTATAAGCTGTAAATAAAAATTTATGGTCAAGTACGGTGGGCCTCGCGTCTGGGACAGCTTCCATCTGCTGTGCAATTTGTGCTGGCGGACGGGAGATGTCCCGGATGATTGGCGATCCGCGGTCATTGTGCCTTTATATAAAGGTAAAGGTTCACATTTTGACTGCGGGTGCTATCGGGCGATCAGCTTGACCAGTTTAGCAAGTAAAGTTTACTCGAAGGTTTTGACACGTAGGATGCAAGAGAAATCGGAAAGATTCTTATGGGAGGCACAATGCGGATTTAGACCTGGAAGAGGATGCACGGATCAAATGTTTTCTCTCCGCATGATCACGGAGAAGCTTCTGAGTGTTAATCAGAAGATTTTCTGTGCTTTTGTGGATCTGGAGAAAGCATTTGATAAGGTTATAAGGAAGAAAATGTGGGAACTGTTGCCGGGATATGATGTGGATGGTCGATTGTTGAGGGCTGTGCAGTCACTTTACTATGACTGTAAAGCCTGTGTGCGGGTAGGGCATGACCTGTCACCCATGTTTAGCGTCCAAGCGGGCGTAAAACAGGGTTGTGTCATGTCTTCCCTGGCTGTTCATACTGTATCTCGTCAGCTGTTTACAGAAGCTGAAAAATTGCTGTTTGGGTGTGAAATTGGCTGACATAAAAGTTAATTGTCTGCTGTATGCTGATGATGCAGTGCTTATTGCACCATCAGAAGCAGAACTGCAGGCATTAGTCACGTGTATGAAAGAGAAATGTGAAATTAAAGGTCTCCGTTTGAATGCTAATAAAACTAAGGTTCTGGTATTTGAAAAGGACGAAGAGAGAACGAAATGTGAAATATGGGTAAATCAGGAATGTCTAGAACAGGTAAATGAAATTGTATACTTGGGGAGTGCTTTCAGCCGGGATGGAAGATGTGATTTAGATGTGGATAGCGTGTCGCTGCCGGAAACAAAGTCAATGGTGCCCTGAATGCATTAGTAAAAAAGGCAAGGCGTGGTGAAGAGTGCACGCCTTGCAATACATAATGCAGTGTTGGTACCGACTTTGTTATATGGCAGCGAAACCTGGGTATGCCAGAAGAAGCATAAAAGCAAGTTGAATGCAGTGGAGATGCGATCTCTTCGTAAAATGTGTGGCGTTACCTTAGCCGACCGAAAGCGAAACGAAGAGATTCGCAATATGGCAGGATTGAAAGATGACCTTATCACAAAAATTGATAGGGGCGTACTCCAATGGTTTGGGCACGTTGAACGAATGAGTGAAGACAGAATGGTGAAGAAAATATATAGAGCGAAAGTAAATATTAAAAGGTGTCGAGGTAGACCGAGACTAACTTTCGAAGACCATGTGAGCAAATTGCTCGAAGAGGGGAGGGTCAAGAGTACTCGGATACCTAGACGTGCATGTATGAAGAAGTTAATGAACCTGAAAGAAGCGAAAGAGGTATGTAAGGATCGTGACACTTGGCGATCTGTTCTCTCTGGCTACCCCGTTAGGGATTGTGCGTGAAGATAAGTAAGTAAGTAAAGTAAGTGTAAATAAAAATAAAAATAAAGACCAAATATCTTATTCGTTTTATTTCGGAAAGAAAAAATATAAACTTTTAGATGTTGCCATATTTAGATTGAAGACTGCAGCTGCAGTTTAGTCTTTTAATGAAGAAAATTTAAAGAAAACAATAGAATATATAATAGAGAGTAATATTTAACTCAGAATTATGAATAATTTCAATTAAAATAGAAGATATTTGAATCTAAAGAAAAAAAGGCCAAAACCAAGCCTGCGTCTGTTGAACGACCGGGAAACCATCAACAGTATCGGCCATATTGCGAAATTTTTATTTAACAGGAAGGGTTATAAACTCACCATAAATAATGTAACTTAAATAACTGTTTATTTTCAATTTCTATGTGGTTTTATTACCTTTGTATTGGCCGGATAGTAAATATCTTGACAAAGACCCCGCTTACCGATTCGGGTGTCACTTAGAACAACATAACAATAGTAACAAAATAAAGTAATATTTTTTATAGTCAAGTTTTTAGAAGTAAAGTTATTTTTACACCTTCGAATACTAGTTCTGATAACGCACTTAACGTGAACCACAGAGTTTGTGTTACATGTTGTACAGAAGAAAACGAATAAAAGGAAACTAACTGCTAGAATGTATTACCGATGCGTTTACCTTCATTTCCTCCTGCACCCTGGGTTCACGGTAGTTAAGATCAGGTTGTCCGATGACGAATTGGTGTAAGTAGAACTGTCCTCTTTCTTTATTGAACTCCCAAGCACTCTTTCGGAAATTACTAACCTGGTAAGTTACATAAAGTGCCTATTAAAATATTGTTTTCGAAGCATCACTGTTGCTATAAATATAGCAATAATTGTTAGACCTATTTATTAACACTTAAAAAATATATAAAAATCAATTTTTCTAATTGTTGATATTTTTTTAAATATTGAATTGTCGATATATATATATATATATAATACAGTTGCCCTGGGGTTGGAGAAAAGTTAGTTTAGATCGGAGATACCCCGGAAGACGCGCGACTTTTTTTGGCTTATATCTAGTGTGCACGTTACACAGTTAACATAAGACTGATTTTACTATGTACAATTTCATTACAAAAATTCGCTTCCATTCCGTTCCGCAGCAGTGTGAATTGAGCCTTACTGTGGGCAAGTTATCCGGGTTCCCTCAGCACAAATGAAATAGATAATTGTAATTTAAGTTTTTTTCATAGCATTAGGGTGACAAACGAGCGCACAGTCCACCTGGTGGTAAATGGATGGTGTTGCTCATAGACATCTACATTTAACCTTGATTAAGAATCAAAATGCAAATGCGTTATCACCACTGAGGACTAACAAGGAATGCCTCGTTTCCAGTAAAACGGGTCGCCGGATCTCTACACTCACCATACGAAACACAGCAGCATCCAGCTGCTATTTTATGCTGGTATTCTGTGAGAGCGTAGTCCTTCCCCGGTCAAGCCGACCCATTCGTGTTACAACCATAATATAGCTGCAGCGTGGCTCTACCATGTAACGTAAGAGTGATTAAGTGCCGAACCACGTGTTATAATCACATCACATCGCATGAGATTTTTTTCGAGATTTTTTTTCGATAACATGATGTGAAGTGCGCCAACACCTTAATGAGTAGGGCGGTGGACCGATTGCTCCATAACCCTCTCAGAAATGAGCACAAATAACAATAATGAGTAAGACGGCACACCGCCGCAATTTCTGCGGGGTCTTGCCATAGCAATTATTATTAACAATTACAACATTCAATTAATTAATTAATTAATTAATTACTGCGCTCCTTATAGCATCCTTCTAATTAATGCAGTTAATAATTGTTGAATATGTTATGGGTGGCTCAGGAGCGGTGGTAGCTCAGGGGCCAGGCGCCCACAGTAAATCACGCAAAAAACTATGGTTCGATCCGAGTCGGCACCAATGAGAATTTTTAGTTCTTTTGAGAGGACTATCAAATTTTTTTTTGTAGTCTATCAAATTTTATCTAATATCGGGGATGAACCTGAACATGATCACAGAATGCAGGCATCCCGTAGCGTCGATTCGGGGAATTTACTCGAAACGACCGTAATATAAAAATAAACTAACTAAACGCGAAAAAAAATTTAGAAATTAGTTTCATTAAGATTCTAAAAGATTAGCACCTACACATACTTACATTACATTACACGTTACAAATAAAAATATTTTGTAAGTTATTTACCCAGTTGCTCGGAGGTCTTAAGACGTCAGGTTTGTCTGGATCGGGGATGCCATCTGCCCACACATAATAGTCCTGGAATACTGGTTCTCTACGCACTGATCGGATGAACCAATTGCTCTCGTTGCTCGTATGATTTGGCACAAAATCAAGTATCACACGTATACCTAAAATTACAGAAAATAAGATTTTTATTCCAATAAAATAATCACAAGAAATCAACCAGACTAGGTGAAACAGCCCTGTCAAGTGTCAACATATAAACTAGATTGATATTTTCCTAATAACAATAAAATTCTAATCATCAATCAATGAAATTTATTTATTTGCAGAAATATGAAATCTAGGTACGAAGTTATTTCTTTTGTCACATAAACGCATATCGTCGACAGAAGCAAATAAAAATAAGTATACTGGATGACTAAATTTATTGTAAATTTTATCGCCGTGCGTAAAGTATGATTTGAACATGTTTTGAATTTCGATATTTTAATTAATTTATTTATTAAATTTAAATGTTTTGTTTTTATTTTTTGGAAAATATCAGTGCCATAGGCTTCTACTCCGTTCACATGTTGTACTCTATTTTTTCCAGACGGTAAAAAAGGTCATTCTGTATAAGACATATGTATTATTAAAAATGAAAAATTTTAGTTAAAAATACTGTCAATTAAGAATCTGTTACGTGCTGTTTTTATGAATCTAAGTATGCTTTATATACTTCATAAAAACAGGCAAAACAGGTTTAAGTTACAAAATATATGTTACGCCAGTTTTCCTTATAACTCGTATTTGTAAGTTGGGATTGCCTCTACAACTTTTTTACAAACTCTTTCGACGGAGGTATGGAGAATTCGAGAAAAAATTATGATCTATGAAACATTTTAAAATTCTAGTCTATGAATTAATCTAAAAGTAAGAGATTAATAGAATATCGTTTACAAATACCATTTACAAATGCAAAAAATTAAACGAAAACATCATAAATTAGTATACACATAATACGTAGCTTTAGAAACTGTGCGCGACAACAACAGATAGTCCAGTATTAGCTGCTATCTGTTTGTAAGAGCTTTATTTTTTGAGCGAAATAAGAAATTATTTTATTTTCATAAATACAAAGTTCTTTTTCTTTTATATCAGCACGGAACAGACTTAAGACTTGAGTCTTTTACTTTTTTGAATCGCACTACCAGATATCGCGGGATTTTCTATCCGCCGCCGGCAGCTACAATATGGTTCTTACGTCTGACGTAAACCATCTCGCTTGCGTCACACGTAAAATGTCCAGACCAGCAACGGCCAGCAGTGCCAAAGTTGCCAGACGTCTGGCCTGGAATGGTCAATCCACAGTCATCGTGAATATTAATGCTAATCCTTTTTAAAACAGGAAAGGCCTATGTTTAGCTGTTGTGTTGAATTTTAGAAGCTAATAAAAAAGAAGAAGATTACGACACATTAAATTAATACGAGATTTTACAACCAGTGCGTGTTGCCAGTAATTATATATGGATCTAAGACGCGATCCTTCATTGCTCGCTGTATGACGAAGCTTAGAGAACTGTATGAGCAAGCTATCGAGAGCGCTATGCTCGGGGTTTCTCTGTGTGATAGACTTAGAAATGAGGATACTCGTAGAAGAACTAAAATCACTGACGTAGCCCAACGGATTAGCAAGCTGAAGTGGCAATGGGTCAGCCATATAGTTAGAGGAACCAAAAACCGATAAGGAAGAAAGTTCTCGAGCGGCAGCCTCGTACTGGTAATCAAAGTGTTGGGCGGCCTCCCACTAGATGGAGCGATGACATTATTAGATATGCAGCAAATCAATGCGTGCAGGTTATTACCAGCACGGAATAACTTACAAAGCATACTACATGCTTTGTAGCAGTCCTCGGGGGGAGACATATTGTGTTCATCAGTGGACTTGTGATGGGCTGTAATCATGACGATGATGAATGAATAAGAAAAAGAAAGACACTGTGATTCCAACTTTACTCATAATCCACAAGCGATAAGGTAGGAGGTAAGCTAGGATATCTACAGTTACGAATTCAGACATGAGGGAACAATACTCGTAAAATAAACCATTAACCAAAACCCAATGGTTTGTGTTTTAACACAAATTATTAACTGATGAACTAATAACATTCTGTTCTTTGTAAACCTTTTTAGAATAAAAGATCCCGGAGTTTCTTGCTGGTCCTTCGTTGAGTAAGTTTTGTTTTTACGAAGCAATGGAGATTATGACGTTCATAACAGCAAGCCTCAATTGGATGAAACGTTTTGATTTTGCGTTTGAAAAAAAAAACGTGGACTTTCCTGTCCTGTTACACATTCTAAAACGCAGATTGATATAAATATTAACGATATAAAAACATGTTTTGTGAATTTTTCTTTCATTGTAAATGCAAGCAGAAAACGTAGTTTATATAGATAATTACTTTATTTACATGTTTACACTATAAACTTCATCATCACTTTCTGACGCAGTTTAACAGTTATTGCGCAAATATTTTTGGAAGTGTTTCTTTAAAAACAATCGATTAATTCTATTGACGAACTCTGAGTATCTGGAATTTTGTTTTGTGTTTATAATTAATAATATTGATAAAGTCGAATCTGTGTGTTTTTATCTTCGAACGGATTTTTAAATATCGTCCTTTTAATGGTATATTAAAAACGTTTCTTCGAATATGCTTAAATTTATTTAAAAAAAAATTAAAGTTACAGCCTTTATACGTCTCACTGCTGGGCACAGGCCTCCCCTCATTTCTGAGAGGGTTTTAGGGCAAGGAAGTGTCCGCCGCGCTGCTCCAATGCGTGTTGGCGAACTTCACATATCTTCGAATTTTTTTCCTTATTCCTCAGACATGCAGGTTTCCTCACGATGTTTTCCTTCACTGCCGAGCTTGTGGTAAATCAGCACTTAACATTGCAGTTAACAATTTCATTAGTGCCGGTGGGAATCGAACCCGGGTTACTCGTGTTCTGTTATATTTACAGCTAGCGTTAACCATCTTAGTTACCACGGCTCACCGCGGCTTTATTTAATATAATTTATTTAATGATAAAGTATGGTTACAGTATGAATATAAATGAGTCGGTAAGACCGGGGAAGAATCACGCTCTCACAGAATACCAGCGTAAAATACCAGATCAATGTTGCTTTGTTTCGTATGGTGAAGTAAACCGGAGACCCTATTTACCGGTATAGAGGCATTTTATCTTATTCGTCATTACTGACAACGTATTTATGAGTTTCATTCGTGAAATAAAAACTACATTATTACTGAGAACAAAAAATACTCGTGTAGCACTTGTTCCGGGTTATATATTTTAAATATACTCGTAATTTATTCTAAATAATTTATTTCAAATCATCGTGGAACCGGATTAATGCTAAATTTATGTGTTAGTGGAAGCGTAAATCAATAGGATGTGAGTGGCAATTTAAAGTGACAAAACTGTTAAACAAAACTGGATGAATATGATTGGGCCCACCCCATTACAATAACGTGTATATATATTTCGTAGCATTTATAAAGAAAGTACAATTAAGATAAATAGAAGGAAGGGAATTAGAAGTCCATTGATAGACAGATATTTGTATAAAATGTATTGCGAAGGGATTATTTATTTAGAGTTTGGAAAACGGTTTTAAAGAATATGAACAAGAGGTTAGTCTATACAAAATTTAGAAACAAAGTAAATAAATTAATAAATATGACAAAAATAAATATAGACTGGAACAAATTATAAAACGTAATGGAGATTTTAGGAAAATAAAGACAAATATAAACATATGGTTGGGTCGAAACAAAACTAGCTTGGATGATGTTATTTTAAAGCAATCAGGAAAAACACATAGCATAAAACAGATCTAAACCAAATTTTCTAAAACATTTATGGAGGAAATAAAGGCAATTAAACATGTATGTAACTTGTAGTTTTTAGACAGAAATAAATATGTAAAGCTGAGTGAAGTAAGCGATAGATACACTAGGGTGACTTCGTCAGATATAGAGAAGGTCATAAGTTACATTGTCCTGTGAGAAAGCACCCGGTTCAGATGGAGTACGGGCGCAAGACATTGAATATTTATGTAAGCAAATAAGTCCTGTTCTAGCTTCACTAATTAATATGTCCTTATTTAGTGGTATTGATCCTGACCAGTTAAAAAATGCAATTAACGTCCCATATACAAATCGGGAAGTCATTTAGAATATGTTAATTATAGGCCCATCGCATTATTATCAGTTATAGATAAAATAACTTAAAAAAATTATAGTAGGACAGATTAGCGCGTTCTTAGAACAACACAACATATTGTGTGACTCTCAGCACGGTTTTCGGAAAAAGCGCGATTTTCAGATTTTATTAATAAGTGCTTAGATTCTGGCAAACAAATTATAGCACTTTTCATTGATTTTAGAAAGGCGTTTGACACTTTAAACCACGATATCTTATCACAGGCAATGGACGAATGTGGAATACGCGGTCCCACAAATTAAATTGTGTTAATTGTATAATTGAAATAAATTAAATTGTAACTGTAAGAGATTGGATTATGTAGATAAATTTTAATGTTAAGGTCTAACAATAGATAAGAATTTTAACTGCAGAATACATGTAAATGAAATTTGCAATAGGCTAAGATTTGTGCTAAGTAAGTTATACCAATTTAAAAAAAAATGTATTGAACAAACAAACGTTAAGAATAAAAAAACAGTTCTCCAGACCGAATTTCGGCCACGGTGGCCTGCCTCAACGGAGGCTAGCCATCGGCGCAGGACAGGATTATAGTGGCCAAGTGTATGCGCAAGCACAGGTGCACTCTCTATTCCCTCACTCTCATAATCCGATGGGACGGTAAACCGACACGACCGGAGGAGGCACAGGGGTGAGACACCGCCAACTTCCTGACTCCGGGCAACTACTGAGAATTTTTTGACGGAAAAACTCAATAATAAATTTTTTGGCCTGACCCGGGATTCAAACCCAGGACCTCATGATCAGCAGTCGCACTACTACAACTACTAGACCAACGAGGCAGTCTTACGTTTTACGTTACGTTAACATTAAGAATATTATTATAGTATATTTTGCACTTGCCGACTCGCTGATGAGTTATCCATCCCGTATACAAGAAGTCCATAAGGACTCCTTGTATACGTAGGACAAGCCTTGTAGGGCGAACCTTTATTACACATGTAAAAAATATCAGAGACATACAAACATGATTAAGTTTCTAGTTAGTAAAAATGTTAAAGATAATTACAACAAAGACTATGATAAGTTGTTTACCATTTGTAAAATTATTCCTATAAATAAAAAAGTAGATTATTTGGTAGGTATGGAATATTATTATAATGAGGAATATAAAGTTAATGTTAAAAACAAGTACAACACACATAGGGTTAGGGAACACAAACTGGTTAAACTAAAAATAGCAAACTATTATGGTAAGATAACATCTAAGTATTTGGTAGCTAAAGTGTTTAACAAAATAGATCTATTAAGAGAAAAAGTTAAAATTGTTAAAGGATCACTTAAGAGAAAATTTAAAAACATTATACAGTATGCCTAATAGAATTAAATACGAATTCATTCTAGTAGATTAAACCATAACAATATAATATATAAGTATTAGGTATTTAATTTATATAATTAAAGTTACATGTATATAAGGTTATATAGTTAACATAACAACAAGATGTCATAGGTTTATATATTCCTATATTATATAAGTATGTATTATTGTGTCTAATATTAGGAAGTACATAAGTTGGTTGGTGGTAAAAGAGCGCCTATCGTCATCAAACGTAAAAGTTTGGCGAGTTTAGAATTAAGTAACACTACTGTATTATTAATTCATTAATAAATTGAATAAATAAATAAAAAAATTAAACATAACGCAATAAATCTACACTAAAATATTTATAAATAGGAAAGTTTTGTTTGTTTGAATTGAATAGGCTCCGAAACTACTGGACCGATTTGAAAAATTCTTTCACAATTAAAATCCTACATTATCTCTGATGAACATAGGCTATAAAATATTTTTATTTGAAAACATCGTTAACGTAACACCACAGTATAATAAAAACATAGTAACACGGTGTAAAAAATATACCAAAAAAATCCTTATATCGCGAACGCTGCGGAAACTATTGACAATAGAGCAAAGTGATGTACTGCGATTTTGTAGAGGACATCAATATCTACCAAAAAGTCTGCGACATCGTATATCTAACTATTACAGTTATGTCACAATAACTACTTTTCATGTTAAAATATGCAATAGTAACGCCGCGCCGGTACAAACTAGGCCACATTAATTAATTTGTGGCAGTTTGCTCAAAAAAATGAAATGATATCGCTTTAGTTTGTATAAAAGGTTGACTAAAATTTATCAAGGATTGTTTGGTCACTCCACAATTTTCATGTACCGTGTACAGTTCTCTTTAAAACTGGATAAAACTGCATTTTGCGGCACTTTCTGGGGCGCGGGGGCGCGAAGCTTATCCAGGAAGAGAAGAGAGAGTGGATAAAATTTAACTTTGCTGTATAACGTACATATGCCGTTAGATAAAAGTACTCTAGATAAAAATATTTTACCAAAAAAATAAAATGATTGAACTACATGAGCAAGGTGTCATGTCATGTCGAGCGGCGCAGACGCGCGACATACTTGGGTGTAACCGCGAGGCACTAGGTCTAAAACTTGTGGTAAGGGCACCGATTGTATAAATAATGTGTGATCGATCAAGATAACAAATGTGTGCTTCTTATATTTCTTAAATCAAACATAAGAGCTCATACGAGGCTATTGATTAATTCAGATCTCTATATTCACGACGATAATTATTTATATTGGATGACCTTTTTTACCGTCTGGTAAAAAATAGGGTGTAATATGTGAACGGAGTAGAAGAAGCCTATGGAACTGATATTTTACAAAAATTAAAAACCAAAATTTTGAATTAAATAAATAAATAAATTAAAATCTACCTAAATTCGTATCATATCCACCCTACTTTACGAACGGAAATAAAACCACGAATTTATTAGGCATCGTTGACCTTGTCACTTCGCAGGGTCACAGGCTACGGAGGATATGATTTCGATATAATTTTATTTATTTATTTATTTATTTAATTCACAATTTTTGTTTCAATTTTTTGTAAAATATTAGTGCCATAGGCTTCTACTCCGTTCACATATTACACCCTATTTTTCTCCTGTGGGTAAAAAAGCACATTCTGTGTAAATACTAAATATAATACAAACTACCATATAATGGCAAAACAAAAGTATAGATAACCTATAAATGCGTATGACGACCACAAGGAAATGACTTCCGCGAGTGTTTAGTAATTGACTTACGCTTGTCACCACCGTGCTTACAATCTATAGTGTATTTTCCTTTTCCTGGGTATGTGTGACCTTTCGATAAGAATGTTGACGACAAGGACCAATTTCAATGTCTTAGAACTGCGTGCCCAGACTCTTAATACATTCACAGATGATATTTGACAATACATTCCTATTTTACCTTAATTTTTAATCAAGTCTTGTGTTTCGTGGTTGGTAGAGCCATGCTGCAGTTATATTAGTAGGAGGTATAGTTGTAGCACGAATGAGTCCACGCTATCACAGAATACAAGCGTAAAATAGCATCTAAATGCTGCTGTGTTTTATTGTTGTTTAATGCTGCTGTGTTTGGTGAGTGTAGAGAACCGGATATGCTTTTACTGGGAAGGAGGCATTTCATCTTAGTCCACACGGTTGACAACGCATCTACATTTTGATTGATAATAAACGATAGATGTAGATGTCTATGGGCCACAGCAACCACTTGCCGTCAGGTGGACTGTGTGCTCGTTTGTCACCCTTATTTTATAAAAAAAATACGTTGAATAAAACTATTTATACGGATTTTTTTAATTACCGACGTTTCGGGTGCTTTATAGCACCCATAGTCACAGAAGGGACTGAGATGTTTGACTTCCCAATGTCATAGTTAGCCCGGCTACTTTCAGTTTTTGAATAACAATTTTTGGTCCGATCTATGCAGAACGAGCTTACAGTATCTGGAAGTCTTGCGGTTGTATGCTTGGGTTGGGATTTAATTTTATTAATTAGATACAGGTTTCATAAAATGAGAGATTTACAGCAAACAGACACATACATTTTTATGTTTATATAAATTTATATGATCTAACCGAAAGAAATACTTTTCACAACTTGCATATTGAACAATAAGACATTTGGTTGTCCGATTTAGAGAGAGGCATCAAAATTTAACAGCTCTATTGTTTTAACGATGTGTTGTATTGATTTGTTTCAACCTTAAGGTTTTCCGTTGGTTAGACAGGTTGAAATAACTTGCAGTATATGAAAATATGACAAAAAATGTAACGATAAACACATTTTAAACGATTTCTTATATTACATTCTTATATTTACGCGAACACTACACATTGATTTTTTGTATATATATATATATATATATATATATATATATATATATATATATATATATATATAATAAACGCGATAAAATCCGTAAAAAGTAGTTTTAATCAATATTTTAAACGATTTAAAAAAGGAGGAGGATATCGAAAATGTAGGATTTACCAGTTTTTGCCGTAATTAACGTCGACAAAGTCAGCGGTCGCCGAGCGCAATTTGAATCCGCGGCCACGTATATTGAAGAAGGAAGTCGTTCCCGTAGCAGCCTGCGTAATCATTGAAGACGCTGATGTCTGATCCTGATGTGGTTGAGAGTATAAAAACCGTATTTGAGTGAGTTCGTTCCAATTAGTTATTTTCCCGCTTTCTTTTCATGCCGAAAAAATCTTTTTTACATCTTTCATTGACTAAGTACACTTACTTTTAATAAGTAGGTACCTAATTAACTTCAGTGCTTTAAAAATTGCTTTGTCATTGCATCGCTCGCTTGTTTAAATTTAAATGTTTATTCCGTTACAAATATCAAGCGCTCAAGCACAGTAATTTTATCTATCTTATTTTATCTATATATAGTTAATATTACCGTGGCTCAAGTGTCGATTTGTTGACCTTGTGCTGATTAATATTTTTACCTGCGTGCAACAGTCCCTTTTGTTCTCGCATAGCTGTAGTCTTTTTTTGTCCTAAAGTAATCAACGTTTTCTTTTCTTTTACTGTGTTCATAGAAAAATAAAATGGCAGATAGTTTAAAAACTTTATTGAAGAAGCGTAGTTCGATAAAATCAAAGCTTACAATTTACAACAATTATTTAAATTTAATTAAAAGTAGTCTAGACTTAGCGGAGCGTTTTAATAAATTCGAAACCTTATATTCCGAATTTGACGAATTACAGACAAACATAGAAGTGCTTGCCGATGATGCGGCGTCTGCGTTAGTTGAGCGTGAGGACTTTGACCGTCAGCTCTTCAATCTGGTGGCCATCACGCGTAGCCTGCTCGGTGCTTCGTCCAACGGTACTGGGTCGGAGGCGGGCTTCAGAAACGCTGACTCAGGTGCACACTGTTCTAATAAGAATAGTTTTGTTCGTTTGCCTAAAATTGATTTACCTCATTTTGATGGGAACTACCAATGCTGGCTCGAATTTCGAGATACATTTACGTCATTGATTCACGATAACTCTAGTATCAATGAAATAAACAAGTTCCACTATTTGCGCGCTTCTTTGCATGAAAACGCAGCCTTAGTTTTTAAAAATATTGATTTTAAAGGCGATCATTATAAAATTGCGTGGGACTAGGGTTGCCAGATGGTCGGGATTCGTCTGGATTCTCCCGACATTTTAAATGATCTCCCGACTCCCGACAAACTCAAAATCTCCCGATAATCAGCTCCTCCAAAGTTCTATAGAAAATAATAATTTGAAATTACCGCGCACTTTCACGTTCACTCCATTTTCGAAAGGAACGTTTGCGTTGGACCTAGCCCCGGCCCATGTTAAACGGAGGCTGGGGGCAGGTTGCGTGGCATGAAACGGTGGAATTGCTGTAAGCTGTAACCCCGCGTTCGCCCGATTCGTAGGTTTACACTATTTCACAGCTTCTAATAGTAACGTAGGTAGGTATCAAGACGAAGAGGAAATTATTGACAATAAATTCGAATAGGTATTTTTTTGTGTTTTATCTGCGTTATTTACTTATGATTTCAATTTTAAAGCATGTCACATTGTCGAACGATTGCATGGTAGCTCAATTTTACTACCTACACATGTATTTACGCGCGATTGACAAATAGTATCTAATTAGCTACTTACAGAATTTAATTGATCGACAACAATTGATTGTCCAATTTATCTACCTGTATTTCTTTTATTTATTTTTTTGTTGTAAACTGGTCCCTTATCGTCTGTTCTTACATAATAAATTATTGATAGTTAAAATAGGTATAATTATCATCAAAAATCATTAATAGATAATATTTTAATTTTTTTAAGTTTTTAATTTTTATATATTTAAATATTTAATTTAAATTCACATCATTTTATTTCTATGGCTTGGTGGTACTTGGATGTATTTGGCTTGTTGATGTGGCGTTAGCGCTAATGCTGTTTTGTTTAAGATAATGTCGGCATCTAAATCACCAGAAAAGATAGACAAGGAGGCTAAGAAAAAAAGTTTTATACAGTTTATTATAATAACTGGGAAAATCATCCAGTGGATCTACTCCAAGTGGATACACAAAAAAGATGATTTTACGGTTTTATGTAAATTGTGTCAAATTGATATTTCAATCAAATATGAGGAGAGTCGTGGTTTAGAAAAACATAAGCAGACAAAAAAACACGGTAAACTAGAATCGTAACAGAAAGTATCAGGTAATCTTCTAAATATCTTGGTAAAGAAAGATAGCGATGAGGGAAATGAGATATCAAAAGCGGAATTAATGCTTGTATTTCACAACGTAACTCATAGTATAAGTTATAACAGCCTCGACTGCCTGATGAAACTAGCTTCTACTGTGTATTCTGATAGCAAAATTTCTGCTAAAATATCTTGTGGATGCACTGTGCAATGTGCTCGCCCCATATGCATAAGGACAAGTCGTTACCGAACTTAAGGACGCTGAGTGTTTTTCGGTAGAAAGCGATGTTTCTAATGTTGGAAACATCAGAACCTATCCTTAGGCTGAGCAATTTTTTAATACAGAGACAGGGATATCTAAAAAGCTGCTAGATTTTTATGTTGATCCGATCGTCAAAGTCAATCGTATATATATGTATATGTATACATATATCTTAATATATATAAATTACGTCTTACGTTGTTTGTCCGCGATGGACTTCTAAACTACTTAACCGATTTTAATCAAATTTCCACACCGTGTGCGGTTTGGTCCAACTTGAGAGATAGGATAGTTTTTTGCCCATGAGTAATCCACAACTTTTATGCGAATTTAGACTCTTAATAGCACATAACAAAGGGTCGTCGAAAAGGGCAGAACAACGTCTGTCTGGCAAGCTATTATATATATATATATATATTTTTTATAATTTTTGTTTTTTATTAAAAATATATATATATATATATATATATATATAACGATATACTTTGTACCTACATAAAACATGAAAATATAATATAACTTTTTATAAAACTGAACTGACAAAAAAGTGCTTCTGTTATCTATATATATATATATATATATATATATATATATATATATATATATATATATATATATATATATATATATATATATATACACGTGGTTTAATATAACGAAATACTTTTGAGACGACCTATTGACGAAAATTGCTTAAATTTTAAATCTTTTCTGAATTCCACTAAAGGAACCCCAAAATTAAGTGTAGTTACATTAATTACAACTATGTTAAGTATATTTGTAGCCCATTAATTTAAAAAATTATATTTTTGTTTTACATTTTTATTTTTAACATTTATTTCTCCCGACAACAAACCCAAAATCCCGACATTTTCAAATATTATCCAGATATTTTAGTCTTCCGATCTGGCAACCTTACGTGGGACATGTTGTGTGAGCGGTATAATAACAATTGCCTTCTTGTGAATAATCATGTGCAAGCATTATTTGATGTCGATCCTATAGTCAAGGAGTCAAGTATCTCTATCAGAAACCTCGTAGATACAATTAATAAAAATGTAAGGGCACTAACAAAATTAAATCAACCCACTCAATATTGGGACACATTATTAATATATGTCATGACTAAATTTGATTTGACAAAGTCGTGAATGGGAAGAGCATAGGAACAATATTATAAAAGATGATCCTACTTTGATGCAATTTTGTTCTTTTTTAAGTAGGAAAGCGGATAGGAAGAGTCAATTCTTCTCAGACTAATACTATTGTAGCTTTAAACAATAGTCATACATATAAACATTCTAATTCTAAAGTCACTCAAGTTAATAAAAAATCAGATAATAATTTTAATAAGATAAATAAATGTCCACTTTGCTCCCAGGCTCATACATTATATAAATGTGAATCCTTTAGAAACTTAACTATAGAGGATCGCATAAAAAAAGGCAAATGGTTACAATGTTTGTCTTAACTGCCTGCGCGTCGGACATTCTGCTAAGCAGTGTAAACTCACACATTGCAAATATTGCAAAACAAAGCACAATACGCTTTTGTATTTAGAATCTAGTGAATCCAAACCATTTGCTAACCCATTGCCTTCTGCTATGTCTTCTGCTTTGCCTTTTGCGTCAAATATCGCACTATCAGCCAATTCCTTGCAGCTTGCTACTTTTGCGCATGTTTTACTGTCCACAGCTATGGTGAACGTCACCAGCGGGTTGGGTAAGAAATACACTGCGCGGCTACTGCTGGACAACGGTAGTACCGCCAACTTTGTTGCACAGAGACTATCAGAGAAACTGGGTTTGTTACATCGCGGTACGAGCACCAAGGTAATGGGTATTAATAATCACATATCCACTAGTACACAGTCTTGTCACCTCACAATTGAGTCTTTACGCTGTGCCTTTACTGTCGATATCGAGTGTCATATTTTACCTGAAATTACAAAGTTTCTACCGTCTTTATTCGTGCATATAAATCACGTCCATATTCCTTCATCTCTTACACTAGCAGACCCGAACTTTAATGTTCCGTCGGTCGTAGACATCCTGGTAGGGGCTGAGGTGTTTTGGAATGTCTTAGGAAGCAGAACCATAGATCTAATCTAATTTCCCTAAGGAAACATCTACCTAAATTGTGCGAAACTGGATTTGGATGGCTTAACTCCGGTAGTATTTCACATCAATCTAGTTCTGTTTCATCACTCTATTGCCATCATTCCAACGTCACTGCAGACCTAACTCAATTTTGGGAGCTTGACAACGTGTCGTCAAAACATTCTCTTGAAGAAAGAGTCTGTGAACAACTATTTGCCCAAACCACCGTTCGTAAAAATGATGGTAGGTTTGTCGTGACGATGCCCTTAAAAGAGGACCCTAGCACTTTAGGGCATTCGTATGAAAACGCAAAAAAATCATTTTCTATCCCTGGAGCGGCGATTTAAGCGCGATCCTTCATTTAAAACTAAATATTGTGAATTTATGAGAGAATATGAGCATTTAGGTCATATGACTTTAGACTCTGACTGTACTTCTACGCCTGAAAACTCCGTGATCACATATTTCATTCCACATCATGGAGTTATTCGTAGCTCTGGTACCACTACTCAACTACGCGTAGTGTTCGACGCATCAGCCTCTGCCAGTTCGGGCGTGTCTCTTAATGACATACAGATGGTCGGTCCCGTAGTGCAAGACGATCTGTTTTCCATTTTAATACGTTTTCGTCAACATAGATACGTGGTCTCAGGTGATGTAGAGAAAATGTATAGAGCCATTGAGCTAAGTCCAGTCCAACGTCCTCTATAAAAATTATTTTTCGGTTTGATCCTTCAGAACCTCTTAGAACCTATACATTAAATACGGTCACCTATGGTACCGCTTCTGCTCCTTACTTAGCCACGAAATGCCTGGTAGGTCTGGCTGATAACATTGAGGATAGTCAGGTCCAGCGGGCCATACGACGTGACTTCTACGTGGATGACTATTTGAGCGGTGAAAACACCGTAGCTGATACTGTAGCAATTGCAAAACGGGTACAATCGGTTCTATCTTCTGCTAAATTTAACTTACGCAAATGGCGATCAAATACCATCCTCAAGTTATAAATCAAATTATAAACAGTAACGAATCGTATAATACTCATACGTTGCATTTTTATGAGCAGGGTTTAAATTCATCTCAATCTAAAAATTTAGGTCTTTATTGGGCCTACGATTCTGATTCCCTTACTTATACTATTAACATAAAGTCAACCACTAAAGTCACTAAACGTCACGTCCTCTCAGTTATGAGTCAGATCTTTGACTCATTAGGCCTCGCAGGTCCGTGCGTTGTCGAAGCGAAAATAGTCATGCAGCGTTTATGGTTACACAACTATGACTGGGACGACGAAGTATCGCTCGAGGTCAGAAACCTTTGGTCGACATTCCAAAATACAATAACATCTTTAAATATTAAGATTCCTCGTTAGGTTTTGCGTGAAGACTCTAGAGCATGCACCTCACCGATACGTCCGAAAAAGCTTATGGCGCATGTGTGTACATTCGGTCATGCAGTAACAGTAAATCTAAATTGACGTAAAACTTCTCGTTTCTAAAAATCGTATAGCGCCCATCAAGCCGTCAACAATACCAAGGCTTGAACTGTGTGGAGCTTTGTTAGGTGCCAGGCTGTGTATAAAGTTCAGGAAGCGCTAACTTTACCCATTCACCGATGTAGATTCTGGTGTGACTCAACCATAGTCTTGGGTTGGCTCTTACTCCATCCAACCAATTAAAACCTTTTGTGAGAAATAGAGTCAACGAGATACAGGAGAGCACTTGTGGTCATACCTGGAGCTACGTACCGTCGAAGGACAACCCGGCGGATTTTGTTTCCCGTGGTCTTAACGCTGACGTTATTAAGGACACACCTCTCTGGTGGTCCGGAACCCCTTTTCTGTTGCGTAATGAAAATGAGTGGCCTAAAATGCCAAACACAGAGAAACATGATTTGCCGGATGTAGTGACTCATTTCACATGTAGTGATAGCGACCATCATGTTGTTAGTAATCATTCACATTCAACCATATATTCATCTATCATTCATCGCTTATTAGAAAAATATTCTAGTTTTCCAAAAATTCAAAGGTGTTTGCATATGTACAAAGATTTATATATAATCTAAAAAATAAAGATAAATTGTGTGGCGTTTTCCGTAACAGAACTCCAAGATTCGTATAATGTAATAATACATTATTCACAATTAGAAATGTTTTCTGAAGAATATTATCTTTTAAAATCTAAACAAAAATTGCCACGCAATAGTAGATTGCTTTCTTTGACTCCGTTCATTGACGATCATAACCTCATCCGCGTGGGCGGGAGCTCGATAACTCCCCCTACGATTTCAGTGTAAAACATCCCATAATAATATGTAGTAAGCACATACTTACTAAGCTTATATTTCAAATGAAACATTTAGAGCTACTACATGCCGGTCCTCAATTACTATTGTCACATATAAGGCAGACTTATTGGCCTATAGGTGGTAGAAAACTTTCCAGAAATGTCGTGAATAAATGCCTTAAGTGTTTCAGACATAAGACTCAAAGCGTTCAGCCTATAATGGGTCAACTACCTCAGTCAAGAACTCATCTTGAATTTCCATTTTTAAATTGTTATGTTGACTACGCTGGGCCGGTATTGGTGGCCGATCGCAGAGGTCGCGGCTGCAAACTTACAAAATCTTATATATGCATTTTTGTTTGCTCTGCAGTGAAAGCCGTACATTTGGAGCTCGTCACTGACCTCACCTCTGAGGCTTACATGGCCGCTCTAAATCGTTTCTTGGCGCGTCGAGGCAAGCCTCAAAGCATTACGTCTGATAACGGGACAAAGAGGCACAACAAATACGGAGAAAGCATATCGGGTTCTTGCACTCATCGAGTGTTGCACCTGAAATAGCACAACAGGGTATCGAATTTATTTTCACGCCTGCTTACAGCCCACATTTTAATTCACTAGCTGAGGCTGCTGTTAAATCTTGCAAGCATCATTTAAAAAACTCTTAAAGCTTACCCATTTTACTTTGAGCAGAGGGCTACTTGTCTTACGCACATAGAGGCGGTCTTGAATTCGCGCCCTCTTACTCCTCTCTCTTCAGACCCTAACGATTTTTCGGCACTTTCCTTTTTGATGGAGAACTCTTATAGTGATGATGCAAAACCTGGAGGAGAAATAATCAGATAGATTTCTGCCTCTCTCTGCTGCAGGCCAAATCCAAGTGGTTTCATTCCAGAGGTGAAGTGAAGCCGGGGTCTTTAGTTCTTATCAAGGACAAAACAACACCACCGCTGCTCTGGTCCCTGGGCCGGGTCATGACGACCTATCCCGGCGTAGACGGAGTCACGCGAGTGGCTGAGTTGAAGACGAAGCGAGGTATCATTCGTCGTGCTGTCAACTGCATCTGCCCTCTACCAATTGAAGATTGAAGACGTCTCTTCAACCCGGGGAATATGTCGGCGCACGTCATCGCGCCTCGGCCAAAATGATGGAAGCGTGGGAGCGCGGACCGGTCGCTGACTTCTGCTTTGTGCGAACGGTGCAACGGGCACCTTATTTTTCAATTTATAATATGTTTGTTTAGAGGTTTTACGGCATTAAACCTATTGTTAATACAGTCCACTCATTTTATTTCTAAAGTCCCGATAAGGCCTAAACACTTTTTATATTTGAAAGATGGTGCGAGTAATGTGTCTCCCCAGCGCTGCCCAGTCGAGTTGAATCGATTGAGCTCTCGGTCGAAGTTGAACTTACCTAGTCGGACAATTTGTCTTAGGTAAACATACTCGTTGACATCTCCAAGCGTAGTGCTCCCAATAACTACCGGCATAGGTGTGATAAGGAGCTTACATGTTTACAATTTATTTTGAATTGAATTCATTTCAAATTAATAAATTTGTAAAACTTGAAAAAGTTGAAGATAGCACAAAAAATTGATTTGTAGATAGCGGTAACTCCATAGAAAACTATAATACACAATAGAATGGCTGTCAACCTTATTTTGTACGAGGATAGGCGTCGCCGGGAGCACACATATAAACAATTACAAACCCGATTCGCTGTGTTGACAGACGGATTTTAATACAAATTTGTTTGTAAATAGCGTGCAATTTGGCATTTTCTAAATAATGTGCATGTGAAATTTGGAAACGATGTTGACTTTTATACGTGTGAATTGACGTGTTAGTGGTATTTTAGTGGCTGCACGGGCTCCGCCCACTCCCCCGTTCTTATGTATGTATTATAGGGGTAGTTCTTTTATTTTATAAGATTATATTTTATATTCCTTACTTACCCAACTTTTTAGCCACTTTCATGAGCGCGTGAAAGTCTTCCATAGTTCCATACTCTGGCGCAATCTCCCGGTAGTCGGCGATATCGTAGCCGAAGTCGTACATGGGCGAGAGGAAGATAGGTGACAACCATATTGCGTCAACTCCAGTTTCTTTCAAGTACGGAAGCTTCTCTGTTATACCTGTAGCAAAAGCTATAATTTAATTATGGACATAATGATGCTGATGATGTTATCTTGAAGGAACAAGGCGACATAATTCGGATTTTATCAGGAACTCAACTGTATGACGCGAAGTGACCAAAACAATTGGCGCATGACATATAAGACGTCATTAGAACTAGGGAGGGAATATTGAACGGTGATTTGTCTCTTGGAAGCGGGGATAGAGGCGGGGGCCACTAAACAGTGGGCTTCTGATCGTCATAATGAAGTCAATCTCAGTTTTTGTTAAACCGTCTGGGCGTGACCAGATCCACTCTGTGGGGCCGCTTCTTAAAAAAGAGTTCATCATAACGAATCCCTCTTTCTTCATGAAGCTGGTCAGCTACTGGCTTCTTGGGGTCTCTGTGGAATCTCAAATTTCCCTACCTTCAGCTCACCGTTTTTTTTTTGTGCCTAATTTTGCGTTAAAGTCTTCTATTAACACCGTATAGTGGGTTTTGAGGAATGATTCGACTTGACCGCAGTCTTGTCATGCGCCTAATTGTTTTGGTCAAGTAAGAACAAATTAAAGTACCATGATATGTGTTTAAAAGAACCAGTACGGTGACAAGCAGCAACATCAAAGATGCGCGCCGTCTGCAACTGCGAATGTTATGTCTGTCAAGAGTGGCGATCAGGGTTCATTCTCTCTATAACGTGACGGGACGGGCCATGTCCAGAAAAAGACTTATACCGGCTGATGAAGAAGATGAATATGTCAGAATACACCGATAGGGCAAATGAAACAGAAATTGGGCAGCAATATCTTTCTTTTTTTTTATAGGTAAAGAAAAGGAGGCTTAAAAAATGATTGCCACGTCTTTTTAAGTAGAGAGGTTTAAAACACGTTCTGATAACAGCTCAAAATAATTATAAGCTGCGGTTGCCAACCCGCTTGCCAAGCATGGTAACTATGGCAAAATCCCCCCAAGGCAATCTATGAGGGAGAACCATGTTCAGCAGTGGTCTTTTATAGGCTGTAATGTATGGTTGAATGAATGAACCACCGAGACACTGATTGGTCCGGTTACGATGGGTAATACCCGCTTTTGAATCGGTTCCAGTAGGTAATTTCCGGGTTTATACGTGGTAGAGCCATGCTGCAGTTATATTAGTTGTATAGTTGTAGCACGAATGGGTCGGCTCGACCGGAGAAGGCTCACGCTCTAACAGAATACAAGCGTAAAATAGCAGCTTAATGCTGCAGTGTTTCGTATGGTGAGTGTAGAGAACCAGCGACCCTTTTTTACTGGAAAGGAGGCATTGCATTTTAGTCCTTACGGGTGACAACAAGTGGAAATTAAAGGCGTGATGTGTGTTAGTGAACTGCCATTGTTTTCTGATTTTTTTGTGATACATCTCATTGTGTGATGGACTTGGGTATGTCATGCTGGAAATGGGCAAGTAAAAATAAATATCGATTTATATCGTATGGATATTTTAATAAAAGTATCGAACAGTATCGATATATATCACGTGATAAATATCGATATATCATGTTTTGCACGATGTAGTAGGATAAGTCCCAAAATTTAATCACTGGAAGGTTGGATAACAAAAAAAAACGACAGCAGCACATGAATGCTTTTGTTCCTTAATGTGATGTCGATTAATATAACATTTTAAAATATATATAGAAATTGATACTTGATATCGAATTGGTGTGCGATAATAGTGAAAATATTAATATTTATTTATATTAGGCAATTGATTCTAACTTTCATACATTTTTTATAGAATAAGGGTGACATACGAGCACACAGTCCACCTGATGTTAAGTGGTTGCTGTTGCCCATAGACATCTACATCTACCCTCAAATACGAATCAAAATGCAGATGTGGAATGTCTCATTTCCAGTAAAAGGGTCTCCGGTTCTCTTCACTCACCACACGAAACACAGCAGCATTAAGCTGCTATTTTACGTTCGTATTCTGTAAGAGCGTGGTCCTACCCCGGTCGAGCCGAGTCATTCATGCAACAATTATAATATAGTTGAAGAGTTACTCTACCACGTGTAAATAATAAATTTTTATATTAAATTCTCTTAATTTTTATTAGTTTTCATTCAATACTTAAAAATACCATTACATATGTATTTAATAGCAATATCACCACACTCATAAATTAAACATTATCATATATATTACATAATAATATTTAATGTAAGATTATGGTGATATAACATAATATTATGTACTTAATTGCTCAGTAGTAGTGCTGACCGGTTTATTTATAAAATATCATACAGCCAAATCTTCTACTAAGTGAGTAGATTTGGCACTCTAATTGACTATTTTGTTTTAAATAATTTCAGTAAATAAGTTTTAGTATAATTAAGTTGCTATCCCGAATAAGTAAACGAAAAAAAAAGTTTTTTTACGTGGTAGAGCCACGCTGCAGCTATATTACTAGTATGGTTGTAGCACGAATGGGTCGGCTCGACCGGGACAGAACCACGCTCTCACAGAATACCAGCGTCAAATAGCAGTTAATGCTGCTGTGTTTCGTATGGTGAGTGTAGAGAACCGGAGACCCTTTTTACTGGAAACGAGGCATTCCATCTTAGTCCTCAAGGCACACAACACATCTGCATTTTGATTCGCAAACGTGGACTGTTAACCATCAGGTGGACTGTGTGCTCGCTTGTCACCTTTTTCTATAAAAAAAAAGTAAATAAAAAGGCTTGCATATTGGATAATTTTATGTCATCTGGTACTTCAAAAAACTGTTTGAAAAAATATTGGTTATCACGCAACCAATGAGCGTAAGATGCAGCACAGATGGGTCAACTCGACCGGGGAAGGCCCACTCTCGCACAGAAAACCATCGTAAAATAGCAGCATAATGTTTCTGTTTCGTATTGCGAGTAGAGTGAGAGTGTAGCGGGACTGAGTGCCGCCTGAGTGTGCTGAGAGTCGACACAATAGAAAGCTAGGAAGACATCATCATTGTGTTTAAATTCTGTCGGATGAAAGCATTTAAAAAAGTATAGCTCAGAGGATCAGCTATTTCCAAATACGCAAGCCAACAGAGTTCGATCGCCGTCCGCATCACCGAATATCCTGATCGTAGTTTTAGGTGATGATTTATAAGTGTTTTTTTAAGTGACGTACCTATTGATAATTGGTTTATCTGATTTATATTGGGTGCGTTTGGCAGAAAAAAGCGCTAGCAAGCGCTTGTAAGCAAAATGGCGATCGTAAGCGGTAAGCGCTGTCAAATCGTAAGTAGCTATTTTCCTCTAGGACACGATGTTAGTTTTAACCGGGTAAACTAACCTAATTTAAACATATGTTTGTGAAGTATTCATATTAAAAAATTACCAATCATGAATTTTTAATAACATGTATATGTCTATTCATGTCATTATATTACTTAAAACTAATATTGCAAAAAAAACATCTTATAAACTCTATTTCAAAACAAACAAATTAAATAAGCAAAATGGCGGATTGTGTCAGCGCTACTGAAGTAGCAATCGTGTCCTGGCCGAAAACTATTTTAGCGCTAGTAAGCGCTTGCTAGCGCTTTTTTCTGCCAAACGCACCCATTGTGAATTGATAAATGGTATTTTTCTATGAAGGTAAATATCGTAATTAAATCGGCATGTATGAGAAATTAAGAAAAAGGTCGTGTGAAGTCCGTCAATATACATTGGTGCTACGTGGAGGACTTATCCTGCGCAAAAACCTCAGAAGCAGGAGGAGGTCTGCGTCCAGTTGTGATACAGTTTTAAAACTATTAACAATTTAGTTGTTAATATTATGCTATTCATAAATTGCGTTCAATTACTAATCAGTTTCACGAAGGCTGTTTAAGTGGATCATGAAGATAATATTTAACGAACAAAAAAAGGTTGTGTAAAACTGTAAAACCATATTATATTGTAATAATGTTTTATTTATTCATAAATGTTTAATAATGGCCAGTACTGATTTTTTCAGTATTCAATTTTTTTTAGTTTACGTAAATTTGAACTTGAACTAAATAAGTATATGAGTTGAAAAAACACACGCAAACAGTAGTTGGGGATATAGGTGTGTACAGTTGTAAAATAACAAAAATGTACAAACGAATTCAGTATAAATAAAATGAGAACAGCATCAATGTAGTCGAAGTTAGTTAAATACGCATTATTAAGGATGACTCAAAAACTACTGGTCAGATCTTGATCTTTATACGGGACCACACAAGAAGCATCAGCTTTTAAAAAAAAGACATCATCCAAATCGGTTCACCTAGAAAAAGTTCTGAGGTAACAAACACAACAGACAGTTCAAAAAAACAGTCGAATTGAGAATCTCCTCCTTTTTTTAATCGGTTGAAAATCCCAAAATACAGAAATTTAATGTATACGGTTTTATCGTATATATAGATGCAGCGATAAAAATATTAAAATTTAAAAATAAATCAGTAAATTATGTAAATATTGTTACAAAAATAAAAAAAATGTTCGTATACGATTTTTAAATATCATACCATTTAAGTCTCCAATGCCATCTCCGTTGCTGTCTTTGAAGGAACGTGGATAGATTTGATAAATAAGGGCTGATTGCCACCAATCATAATCGACCGCACTCGCGGCAGATGCAAAGATAAGCATGAGAGCCACAAAGCGCATATCGCAACAATATCTATTACTTTTTTCTTAATTTAAATTATTCGTTTATTTTCTACGACACTCGTGATACTCGATAAAGATATTATATGCGACGAAATTTCAAAACAGTCGTCTTGACCACTCACTACGATGTTTTGCGAATAACAACTGCACTAACCGATCGGTGTTTCTTTTATAGTTTGAAGTTTAAAGTTTGAAGGTGAATTATTGTTCATATTGTCTAGACGTTTTTAAAACAATTTTGATTTCAAAGTTGTAATATCGAGAGTTTACTGGTGAAATCTGCAATTTTTTGGTAAAAATGAGTTAAAAATACACTTCGTCTTATTTTTTTTCTCAATGTTCTAGTAAAACGGAATATTTGATATGACCATTATTTATGAAGATATTTCAAAATTTTTTTTTTGTATTACCGTGTCTCCGCATGGTAAGGTTAAAAATGTCTCCGTAATATAGTTTTAAGCCTTTATTGGTTCGAGGCATTTTATTTCTGACTATGAAAACATGGTACAATTCGATAACTTATGTAACTTGATGAAACAGTTATGGATATATTTTTTAGGGTGACAAACGAGCACACAGTCCACCTGATGGTAAGTGGATGTTGTGGCCCATAGATATCATATCCATCCTCGATTAAGAATCAAAACGCAGATGCGTTTTCACTCCTGAGAACTAATATGAAATGCCTCGTTTCAAGTGACAAGGGTCTCCGGTTCTCTACACTCACCATATGAAACACAGCAGCATTGAGTTGCTATTTTACGCTGGTATTCTGCGAGAGTGTGGTCCTACCCCGGTCGAGCCGACCCATTCGTGCTACTAATATAATATAACTACATCGTGGCTCTACCACGTATAAAAAAATAATATTGTTTTTACTATAAACCAATCGCAAAATGTCATTTAGTTTTTTTTAGCAGGATAAACCGGCCGATAGATGTAGATGTCCATGGGCCACAGTATCCACTTGGTGCTACTATGCTTACACAGATGGAATGTGTGCTCGTTTGCCACCCTTATTCTATAAAAAAAAACTCAAAAGTATTACGTAAATTGTATTCTTCTTTGCTTTCTATTACTCTAGTAAGAGGAGAGATCTTGTACTTTTTAATTTATTGGTAATTATGTGAACGTACTACATTTTGTAACTATATAATAGTTGGTATTAATATATGTTTTACAGATTGAGTAGCGTGAGAGATTATTAAAAAAAAGACCTTTGAACTTGAGAAAACCAGAATTTTTAAATGGACATATTAAAAGTTACAGCATATGTACTGCCCACTGCTGAGCACAGGCATCCTATCATTCCTGAAAGGATGTGTCCGCCATACTGCCTTTGTCTTTGAAATATTTTTTTTTATTTTACAGACATGCCGATTTCCCCACGATGTATATTCCTTCAGCGCCGAGCACTTGGTAAAACAGCACTTGAAATCGCAATTAACAATTTCGTTGGTGTCGGCGGGAATTATGGACATGGAAAACCAGTTAACTGCTTGACCTTTCGCGCTTTTTTAATTTTCTGCCAGTTATTATTAAAACGCCTTTTTTCTTTTAAATAGTTCTACCTTAATAACCAAGTTATTATTAAAAGTTATTATCAACGTTGCAAGGTGTCTGTAATAGTTATGTGTTTTCACTTTTGGAAGCAGTTTTATATAAGTATTTAGGTAACTGGTTTTATACGTACCAGTAAACCCTCGATATGTTAAAAATAAATACCACAAGAAATGGACATTTCGCAAATTACGTATTTTCTAAAGACATTAGCAAAATTATAACGTTACAGAAGACACTGACTCCACTGTATGATTGTTATTGCTGGTCAAACAAAGGCGTTATACTTTCAGTCAACGGACATTGTTTTTGACCATGCTATATAAGCATCTATATAAGGCGGTAGGGTTTATGATACGGATGAAAGACCTTTCCAGGTCAAAGCTAGTCTTAGGTGGTGTCTCTATTTTCTGGATGTTAGCGCTGTTAGTCTATACGACTCTTACAGCTTCATCTGACTCAGGGCTTGCAGGCCGCGAGCTAATTAAAAAAGGGAAAGGCAATGAGGTGAGGATGATGATGAGTGGTTTATGATTTGATAATGTTACCAATCATCATGTCGCCTTTTTAGGCGTTTCTTGAGCTATCTAACCGCAGTCCGAGAGAAGGAGTGCGGACCCCTGTCTCTGACTGCTCAGCTCGTGTCGGACGATGGTCTGGGCGGTGAAAACCGCCCAGGAACGCGGGTGTACGGTGTGAACGCGGTGTGAGCTGGAACGCGTCGTGCCCGTCTGCGGGTGCGACGCGCCTCATTCGTTATCCTAGTAGTGTTTGTCCCATTTAGTGTGGGTGTAGTGTCATTGTGTGATGTGCCTGCGACGTTTGGGTCGACTGGATCGAGCGGTTGCAGGTGGTGTTTAGTGTGTAGGCACTTAGGTTTCTCAGTGAGTCCCACATAATGCTCTGAGAAAACCACGCAGCCGGCTGCGTGGTTTTCTCAGAGCATTCAGCACCTCCCTCCTCCGTTTCCCGGAGGGTAACCCTATACTTTGCTTCTGGGCGCAAAAAAAAATTTTGGATTAGAATGCATTATAGTACTGATCGTAGTCACGTAATCACCTTTAAGTAGGTCAGTATTGCACTGATTAGTTTTAATACATATTTGTAACGTAACCAATTGCCACACATGGTCAGTTCAACTGATCATTTCAAACTAAAACTGTTGATATTTTTTTTAAATATTGAGTTTTCGATATATCGATAATTATAAATATATCAATATCGAAGTTTTAAATATAGGTTTATCTATCGATATATTTTAAAAAAGCTATTTAAAAAAATATCAACAATTTTTATAAATCATAAGGCGGGGTAAGATATGATTTAATGAAAGTGGGTAAGCAAAGTGAATATTAATAGTTGATACTGTTACTTAAAGAAGTTAGTACTCATTCGTATTTATTATTATTTTTATTATAATTTAACACTTTAGAGAGTATTCAGAGGAATTTTAAATTCTTTTGCAACATCACTTTTATTCTCACCTCCCTCTACTTTTTCGATTAACTTCTTCTTATCAGCAATCGTCAAGCATTTAATACTTTTTAGGCCTCATAACCAACACAAAGTTTTAATCTGTATACAACCAAACCAACGAAAGAGTAACGGTAACTGAAACATAACTAACTAAAAAAACCAATTCGTGCGGAAGTGTGTGTCAAACTAATCATAACAAAAACAAAGGCTCACATAGCAAAAAAAAATTTTGAACTTGTCTCAAAATGTACTTATAATTTTTCTGTCCTATCTCTCTGCAACTTTGAATTGTCGAGTGATTGACGCCGATGAGTTTTTTTGTTACGTAGCAATGATTTATTCGTTCGAAATTCGAATTACCAAGTGCATAAAAATGTACAACAAGTGTAACAAGTGTTTTGTTTTTCATTTTACAAATATGAAACGGATACCTACACAGATTTTGCAAGCGCTCGAATTTATTATGGAGATCCTCTGTAGCATCCATAGATATAGTTCAGTTTATGCTAAATCTATGGTAGCATTAAAATAAAAAGCCTCAGCATACCTAATCAAGCAGAAACAGTATGAGAGTGAGCGCGAGTGAAGACATTTAAGTGAATGCAAGCTAAAGTGGACCTTACGAGTAACCTCAGCGATATACAGGGTGTTTGGTGGGTGGTCCGACAAACTGAAATGGGAGATAGATGGGTTCATTAGAAGCATATTTTCTTAGTAAATTTTTTTTTCTATCTCTTACCATTTTTTTTTTAATTGAATTTTTAAATTTTTTTTGTAATTATCCCAATTTTCTAGTATTTTGGTTCAATAACTTCTACTATTTCTAGTTTTCTACCATGTTTTTTTATTTTCCCTAAGAAATATATTTTTTTTTAAATTAAAAGAAAGATTGAAAGCCTAAAAGGCATAAGAAAAAATACTTACGACACATTGAAAGTGAACAAACGAGAAAAAAAATTGTAAGCCCTTAAGTTTCCAGCCCCTTAAAAAAATAAATAAATATGTTGAGTAATTTCAAATGGCCATAAAAAAAATTCTATTTCATCCTCTTTCTATCGGTATATCACATGTTACATAAAACTTTAAATTATCAACAAAATTATTGATAATCAAATGTGAGGACGGGGGAATTAAAATATTACAAGTTCCGTAAAAATTGCCAGGGCACCCTAAACTGGTTTTTACCCGTGTAAATATTTTTATGGTTTCATTTATGCGTGTGCGAGCCAGGTAGATGTTGTCTCTTTCTGGTGGTACAGGCGAAGTTACGACGCGCGGATCAGCTACCTGCTTCTGTTGTTATTTAATTTAGTCGTGATTTGACTGTCTCTGAAGCTACTTGCGAGTTCTTTTTCGACATTCATTGTTGAACAGTTTCGTTGAGTTTAGTTTTTGTTTCGTTGATTGTTAAGTTTTTGTTTGTTATTTGTTTCTGTTTTCGGACGGTAGTGTTCAAACTTAATTCAAAACACTGCAGTGATTATGGCTCAACGCACTTATTTTACTAACCAGGAATACGCTGATATGCTTTTGGTTTATGGCCGGGCCCTAAATAACGGCCACAGAGCACGTAGACTTTATGGAGAGCTGTATCCCACGAGAAGGTTGCCTAGCCATGATACGTTTGCAAATACTTATAGAAGGCTACGTGAAACTGGCAAATTGCAACACAGGGAACCAGGAGTACGTGGAAGACCACTTGATGTTGCTGTGGATGAGCGTATCTTGGCGGCTTTTGACGATGATCCCACTATAAGCATTAGAAAAGTAGCGACTGAACTCGGCTTTTCTGTATGGAAAGTGTGGTCGGTTCTCCGCAACCATTGCAAGCACCCATTTCACCTCACCCCAGTGCAAGGTACTTATTATTTCTTCTTTTTATAAAATTACTGTTTATCTTATACATTATTAATTATTTCATACATTTTAAAGTGAGTAAAGTAACTTACACTATTTTTTGTGCTAGGTATCGTGGAAGGAGATTTTGCACGGCGTACAGAATTTTGCAGCTTTATACTGCACAAAGATGTCGACGATAATCAATTTTTGAAGAGCATTTTATGGACCGACGAGTCGAAGTTTACACGAGAAGGCATTTTCAATCAACATAATTTACATTATTGGTCAGATAAAGATGAAAACCCACGTAAAACGAGACAAATATCGCATCAGACACGGTTTAGTGTTAACGTGTGGGCAGGTGTGATCGGAAGATATTTAATCGGTCCTCATTATCTACCTGATAATTTAAACGGAGATAATTATTTACATTTTTTACAAAATGATCTCCCGGAACTAATGAGCGAGGTACCAATAATGAATGAGGACACAAGAATAATATTTCAAAACGATGGCTGCCCTGCCCACTATCGCAGAACCGTGAGGGAATATTTAGATGCGGTATTTCCGAACACGTGGATAGGGAGACTCGGACCTATCGAATGGCCTGCGAGATCCCCAGATCTGACTCCACTGGATTTTTATGTCTGTGGCCGAGCAAAGGAAATTGTATACGAAAATGAAATACAAACAAAAGAAGAGTTGATTGGAAAAATAAATGCTGCTTTTCATATTATGAAAGAAGAAATACGATTAAAAACTACCACGACTGAAATACGTCGAAGATATCGAGCGTGTCTGCATAATGTAGGAGGATATTTTGAACAAAATTTGTAAATTTAGTAAAAAATTACTAGTACTTATTTTTTTATTATTATTGAGCAAGACCCTGGTTAGTGTAGTGTAGACACAACCATTAACTTTTTTGTATTAAATACAATAATAGGCGCTCGTATGAGCTGGTAGCTGTAGCTGACCCGCGGGTCCTAAGCGGAAATATTTTAATTCCCCCGCCCTCACATTCAATTATCAATGATTTTGTTAAATAATCTAAAGTTTTATTTGACATATGATATACCGATAGAAAGAGGGTAAATCAGGAAAGTTTTTAAGGCCATTTTAAATTACTCAACAATTTTATTTATTTTTCTGGGGCTGGAGAAAACTTAGAGGTTTACAATTATTTTTCTCGTTTGTTCACTTTCAATGTATCGTAAGTATTTTTTCTTATGCTTTTTGGGCGTTAAATCTTTTTTTTTTAATTATATACAAATCATTATACTTGGGAAAAATAAAAATAAATGGTAGAAAACTAGAAATAGTAGAAGTTATTGAACCAAAATACTAGAAAATTGGGATAATTACAAAAAAATTTAAAAATTCAATTAAAAAAAATGGTAAGAGATGGAAAAAAATTTACTAAGAAAATATGCTTCTAACGAACCCATCTATCTCCCATTTCAGTTTGTCGGACCACCCACCAAACACCCTGTATATGCGTGGACCCAACGTAGACCATGATAAATGGTGATCAAATATGACGCCTGTTTGACAGTGTCGGCAAAGGCTATAGGAACGCCGTTAAAACATAGTACGTGAGTTAGTAATGTAAATTATAATTTATTTCTCAAATGTGTGCTACTTATTATGATGACCTGCAGTTTCGTGGGATTAACTAATAATTCATAACTGCTTTCATATTTTTTATTGTTTCAACTTTTTATTAAATGCTTTAAAATTGAAATGTTTTAAGCACAATCCAACAGATAAAAATTATTGCTATAAAGTTTTGATCAGGTGAACATTTTATCTTTGAATATATTAGTTGCATCTACTGCACAACATTAAAGAACCATTTTTTTAAGTTATTTAGTGTTGGGTACATACAACGAAACAACTTTATAGGGAAGACCAAAACAGAGGCGATTTATCCTGTGACAGAGGTAAGGAGGACAGACTGTGTATAGAAAAGCGTTATATAAGGGTGGCGCCACTGTGGCTAGAGGGTAAATTTTAAAGAACTTTTTATAACATTTTATCACACAGACTTTTACCATAATTCTTTTTATAATAATTAATTTATTGGTTTCAAAAATTTTTTTTTTCAAAATCGCTCTCAACGTGTTTTACGACGACTTTTGCTAGGTTATATTTCTTAAATTATTTTTGACAACGTGAGTACTTAGTTGAGGTTTTAAATACTGCAGTTTCGTCAACTACTTTAGTCACCACAAATATTAAACTCCTCAACTCAGCACATTTCACTCCGTCGACAACTGCTAAGTTCATTTCATACCTTCTAGCTCTAGCTTCTCTAGCTCTAGCTTAGTTCTAGCTTCTAGCATATAGGTACTTCAGCGCTGTTGTGGAGAGTTTTTGAACTGTTATTTACTGGACACTTTTTCAACGATTCTCCTATGTGGGTTGGTTCTACCTCTACACTCCATGACCGAAACATTGATAATAAGCAGAGCAGTAGCAAAGCGTGAAAAAATCTGACCTTGAAAAATGTCACAATTGTGTTTTCAGTAAATAAAAAAAGGTCAAAGGTCAAGGAAAATCATCAGCCCATAAAATCCACTACTGGACGTGGGACTCTCCCATTAAAGGGTTTGCTTTTATCGTCTCGCTTGTCAGGTGGATTTGCGATCGTAGTATCCAACGTCATATACCTTTGACGCTCGTAGGCTAACGTGTAGTTGCGGTGTGAGGATATACACTATCCCGTATCACCCCGTAGGTGTATTACCAAGTAACAGAGGAAAAATACAGAGGAAATGATAGCCGCGTGTAAATTGTCAGTCGTCAGTGGATTATTATAGGCTAAAACTTTCGATCAACAATACCAGCTAGGTTACAATAACAATAATAAAGTTGGTATTGTTGATAGAAGGCTCTAATTAAGGTAAGCTACAATGTTTTTCTAACATTTGACATAGGTAGTCGCCTAACAACACCCAAGGGTGCGAAATTCTATAATGTCCCTTTTCTTATACGCTATCACCACAAGACCGATGTTTAACGAAGAGGCGACTTGTCAATGAAACGATATTCGCTGACTGGTGATATGTCGTTTACTTTGTTTTCAACAACGAATTGAAATTGTTACCGATTGCGATGACAACTGGGAACTGGCTGCCCTAGTTGTGAATGTCACCGCCATCTGCATACTCACCTACCTTCCAATGTATCGGAGCACGGGTAGTTCTGGAAGAGCCAGTATCTTTGCGACAGCGCGGAAGCGTTGCTAGCAGGCTAACGGTCGGCAAAGTGAGAGGGGTAATCAATCGGCCTAACTTACGCTCGCGGCTATATACTTGTGCCACTATGCGCAGTCTACTGCATATGGCTACCCTGGTGAGGCCGACCACGTGGCTCTACCACGCATAAAAACGTATCCCCGCACAAGGATTTCTCCTGTGTCGCAGAGGCATTTTAAGCAACTTGCGTTTAAAGCAACTGTTGAAATTTTATTTATTATATTTTATTATATGCACAATGCAGTGTTGGCAGGGTGGGAGATTTTCCCCTTAATTTAGTGGATTTTAAACGGCTTGGTGGAAAATATAGGTGAAACATTTTTTTAGGGGATTTGTTCAGGGGATTTAAATACTTCCTTAAATTTAAGTTAAAAAAAGAGGGAAGAATGATTTAAGTTCAAAACAGAAATTTTAAATTTACTAAACTATCAATGAAAACCAAAAACATGCTTATAGATGAATAAGAAAAAAATTGCTAATAATTGTTTACATGTTAAGTAGCGTCCCCGTCTGAAACTCACGATAGATCTAATCTTAGCTATTAATATATTCTTATAAAAATATGTTTTTTTTATATTTTATTATCGCCTGACTAAAAAAGTTTAAAAAAGCCTGACTAGCGAGGCCAAATAGTTGGTTAGTAAGGGGATTCCCCCTATTATTCAAATGTGTTGTAAGCCCGACCAGACCAGTCCCCATAATCACAAGCAGTGCGTGTGTGGTACCTCCTCGAACATTTTAAAAGGAAGAACACAAATTTTTGAACGTTCTTTGCTGAAATAAAAAAGAAAAGGAAAAATAAGTAAGTCGTGTTTCGGCCATAATAAAATATAATCGTCGGTTTACGTTGAGTATCAAAACAAAATTTACATTAAGTAATCGTTTTATGTACATTTAACTCAATTACAATTACTGTACAAATCGAACACACATAACATATTTTGATACTTACTAAAATACCTAACAATGAAAAGTTTGTGATCAAAATTGTGTCCATGTTTTTTATTACGACGCTTATACTATCCAAAATTCTATTAAATCTTTTAAAATGCAATATGTAAAGTTATCACAATTTAATTTGTGACGAACAAAGGTGACAATTAAAAACAATAGGATACAGTAGATAATACAAAATATTTATCTTTTGTGATAATAATCCATTTTTATTTGAATGATTGGACGAGTGAACTCGTCATCGTCTTAATGATAAAAACTCAAATTTTTATTTACTATTTAAAGCCATTTTCAGTCAGTTATTTTAATAATAATAATAATAAATTGTCAAGTATTTTTACTATGGAAGGAAAGTAATTTTTGTTTTAAATATCAGATCTTGACATAGTAAATGAATCTTTTTAACACTTTATTACGCATTACAATTCGTACATGTAAAACATGTTTTGGCTCGTATTATTTGTTTAGAAGTATGTTTTACAGTATGTAATATTGTGAAATTTATAAATTTCCTTAAAATACCCACTATAATAATTTTGCAACAGTTTTGGAAGAATTTTAACACAATTGCTCTTTAATAAACATATACATCCATACTTTAAACTTTATATACAGACTATATGTCTAGTACGTAGTAATATAGTCTAACTACCAATAACAAATATAACTCAAAAGTTACATGTAACAATGTTAGCACAATATATAGTATATATAAATCTTTGTAGTATTGATTAAGGCACTTCTATTCCTAAAATGTATATTTAATCTAATTTTAGCTTTGGGAAATTCTTGAGACACACACATCTATCTATACTCAACTGTTATTTAAAATAATAACTCAACAATTTAAAGATAAATCCCATAGTGTCTTTATTACTTCGTAGGTTTTTATTTCAATACTTCTTTGTCTATGGTACTTTAGAATCAGTCTTCAGTGTAGCCATAATACAATTTAATCGCTTTTCATAAAATATTTTAATAAAATTTTAAAAATATTTAAAATGTCATAATTTCATTTTTTCCAAGGAAATACCAATTATATTTAATCACAATAATTTCACAATTTAGCATCTAATTTTAATGATATAAAAATATATTTCATTTAGAGCAATTAACTGTAGCTTTACCTCTTTCAATTTTAAACACAGAGATGTCAACTTTACTTAAAAATATCCAAATATAAGTTTCGCAGTACTCAGCAATAATTTATCTAAATTTATTATAAGTTGTTTATGATCAAACAAATTTTAAGAACGTGGTTTTATGGAATGATATGACGCAGGTAATAGAAAAGAGAACATGAGTGAGAGATGTCAGTATTTTAAGCCACTTAAAATTAAAGTTCGACTGTAACATGTCGTTATCAGAATTACAAATTGATCAATTGCTGGAGTAGACAATAACAAGATGTCTGCTTGGCCGTCTTAATCTTATAGTGCTGCAATGGTACCAACACAGTAATCAGTATTAACAACTAACATAGAGACACTCACTTCTCCTAACACATCCATGACCAACTTAGTAACCCATAAGGCCATAAACATATGAAATCTAACAATTGTTGTTTCTGCGTTAATGTTAGCTTCAATTTTCTAATCGAATTTCGATCGTAACCAGGTACTTTGGTCACTATCCTAATCGTTAGTCAAACTTCAGGATGTATCTTTGAATTTGAGACGTTGACATCACTCAAGTTTACATTCCCATATCTGATAAACATCTTTGTTTAATTAAGTATTTTAAACCAGTTCTTCTCTTCACTCTTTGTTTTTAAACTACAAGAAGTGACGTATACAGATTCTACCAATTCTTATAAGAGCCAACCAAAACAAGAGCAAGCTGCTGTTTAAAGGCTACAATATACACATATTCTTGGTATACGATAGCATATAGCTGAACAAGTTTCTTATATCAGCGATGCTCTAAGAAATCTTAATTCACTTTTCAAGTTTAATTAAGGCATAACAATTTCTTCCAGAAGGGTCTTTTGGTTTGTATTACAGGCAATCCTGCCAAGATGGCAGCGTCAAAGGCATCTTTCAGTTGCTTTCGAGTTTTCGCCGATGTCTCTATGTATACAGCGTTTATTTTTGTAGCCAGTGCTCGTGCTTCCATCTCTGTAACTACGTGTTCGCCGCGAGTCTGAAAGAGAAATAATTATTTAAATACATGGTTTCTATTATGAAAACATTAGCAAAATACGCCAGTAATATTTACTGCAATTTTAAATGCTTTCAGTATAAACCTATTGTTTCCTAACCAATTTTTACCAGACTAACCTATAAGGAAACTATAAGGAATTTGATGTGTTTGTATTTATGTATGTATGTATATTATGCCGGTTTTTATGGCACGCTTGAAGTATAAACGGCTTGATATACTATAACATATAGGGTGTCATTATTCTGGTTTAGAAGTAGAAGTATAATATTTAATAATTCATTCATCATATTACAACTACGAGTCACTGTAAACGGGATAGACGCTGTAGCCTGTAACAAGGTATTCAACTACCACGGGCAGAGCAGACGTACAGAGCTTCAATATAATTTGTGTTTGTTTAAGTTATGTGAAATACTATAATTATTTTGGGATATTTATAGAGTATTCTCATCTTTATTATCACTAATTATTATTATTATTACTATATTATGGGATAGGACCACGCTCGCACAGAATACCAGCGTAAGTGCTGCTGTGTGTCGTATGGTGAGTGTAGAGAACCGGAGATCCTTCTTATTGGAAACGAGGCATTTCATATTAGTCCTCATGGGTGGTAACGCATCTGCATTTTGATTCATAATATAAGGATAGATGTAGATGTTTATGGGTCACAGCTTTCACTTACCATCAAGTAGACTGTGTGCTCGTTTGTTACCCTTATTTTATACAAAAAATTACATTGGACTGGGTCCTTCAAGACAGGATATAGCATTGCGATCACTACCAGCTACAGTAAAAATTGGTGAGATGTAAAAAAAATGGACCTTTAGTGGCTTATTAATTTTAAGACAAAGTATAAACAACACAACAAGCTCAAGATTCCCAATGTGTCTAACAATTCTTTTAGCCGCTGCCATCGCCTTGGACGTCCGATAGAAAAGAAGCCAAGACCAGTTCTTGTAAAGTTCCGGGATGTCCGAGTCCGTGATCAAGTTCTCAAAAACAAAACTGAAAGACACGGGTGTAACTATGTCCGAGTTTTTAACAAAAGATCGTCACAAGATGTTCATGGTGGTCTGGCAGAAGTTTGGCATAAGTAATTGCTGGACTAGGGATGGTTACATTCATATTATCGCTTATGACGGTTCGCGCCATCAAGTTGAATCCCTCGCTGAGCTCGAAGTCGTCCCAGTGGCACCAGCTGCTGCTACCCAAGAACAGAAGGCAGTCGCTGGAAGTAATAGACCTACTGACAAAGTAGTTTAGCGCTCCAAGAGGATAGTGAAGAAATGATAGTTATGTGGTATAGGACCTTTAGTTCTCTTCAATAAACTGCATGTATTGTCTTTTATCACATTATGATTTCTGTCAATATTTCAGTGTCTCCGCATTGTGCTTTTTGCTAACCTTATTTCTTTTTTTTACCAGTCTTATGTTAAGTGTTAAATAAGATATGAGTTAATTATTCCATAGATATAATTAGTCTAGTAGTTTTATATATACTCGTATATGAGTTAATTATTCTCTGCATTGTACTTTCGATAACCTTAATTCTCTTATACCAGTCTAATGTTGAGTGTTAAATAAGATGTGAGTTAATTAGCAAATTAGTCGTTATGGATCCCTATTATATACGAAGTATTATCTATCTACATCACTTTGAAACTTAGACTTTGTCTATTGTTTTGATTTTATTGTTCTAAGTTAGGTTATTATAACAATGTAGGTATTTGATATTGATACTGATAATTGAGTGTTATCTTAGGTTTCGACCACAGATTAATAAATTTTTGTTTCTACAATTATGCAAAGAGTATATAATCACTATGTTATTTACCTTAGAGAAATATCCTCTCATTACAGAGTATTACTTGTATTTTTTTATGCAAAGGTATCCATGCTTATGCGGTCTTGTCGGACGTGTACTTTGTTTACATTATCGCAAGCATAAAAGTGGTTTTGACTTAATGTTTAATATATATTATACGGCCGACGTATCTTGGCGAGTCTGAATATAGGCTCTGCGAAGTTTAGCGCATGAACACTCGTGAAGAAAACTGTTATTGTCATTTTTTTATATATACCAATGTACAAATAAAATTTCCCTAATACAGTGACCAAAAATATCAAAACACTTTGGAGACATTATAAATTAAAGATTCAATTTTGATACCTCACCTTTCGATAGGGGCAGATTTTATCACAAACACATACAATATTATTTACATTTAATACTTTTTATTTATTTACACTTATTATTATTTAATCACTGTCGCTGAGGGGGGAAATTCCTAACATAAAGTCGTCGGCCCCTTGTGTACCATGTGAGGTACTTGGCATAGGTTCATCTTCGTAATCGTCGCTCTCACTTTCAGACTCACTTTCTGAATCTGAAGCTGTATTAATGATGAATAATTGATCCGTCATTTCGTCAATAATATGGTCGCTCTTCCTATAGTCATGTTCGACCTCTTGCACTTTTCTGCATAAAGCACTCCATTCATTCTGACCCATTAAATTTACTTTTTCTTGTATGAGCTCCATTGTCCGGGTTACGTTCCAGTCGACGTTTTTAGCGGCTACGTGCCCTTTAATGGCAGCCCACACCATCTCGATGGGGTTTAAATCGGGATGATATGGGGGTAAACGAAGGACATCGTGGTTGTTTTGTTTAAACATTTCATCTATTACGTATTTTTTATTCACGTCTTTGTTTTTTTTTATTAGATCGTAAAGTTGTGGTTTACGCATGTCCTTTTCATATGGTATACCCTTTTCTAATAACCACGATTCCATTTTTGCCTTCTTGTCATTAGATGTAGGGGCAGGATCCATTAATTTGTTGTGGTACGGAGCATTATCGATAACCACCACCGAGTTAGGGCTCAAATTTGGAATCAGTTGGGTCCGTAACCATTTCTCATAATTTTTGAAATTCATGTCATCATGATAGTCTCCGGTTTTGCTGCCAGATTTGAACATTAGTAGCGCGTTCGGAACAAACCCTGCTTCTGACCCAGCGTGTACCATCACTATCCGCTGATCTTTTGATATCGGGCGCTTTAGTCCTTGAGCGGAACCATCTGACCACGCCTTACCTTTTGTATGTGATGAGTGGGCATACGACTCGTCAGTGAATACAATTGGTCGCCCTTCGTCCCTGTATTTTTTCATTGCCTTCAAGTACAAGATCCTTTTCAGGCGAATGTCGGTCTTCTCTATAAGAACCATTCTATTGGTTTCGGTCTTTCGCCACTTGAAACCCAAGTTTTTGATAATTGTCTTTAAGCTCGTTTTACCACCTTGAAAATTTATATCCCGTTTGAGTTTCGCTAGTAATTTGTTTATCGTCGGCATTTCTTTTTCAGTTTTGTGGAAGTTGTGTATGCATCTTTTTACTACTCCCTGGTCAAAATTATCCATATCAGTAATAGGTTTTGATCTAGACCTTTTTTTACCAGGCGTGCGGAATACTGAAAGTAAGCCCGAAATATTGCCTTCAGTTGCGATCCGCTGTACTGTGCGTTGGGACACACCAGTTGCGTTAGCAACTCTTAAATAAACTTTATCGACATCTTTTACGCCTTCTTCTTTTTCTTTTTTCATATATTGCGTTAAATCGTAAATAATTTTTCTCGCCTGGCGATTTAACACACTGTTATGTTTTGGTGGCATGTTTGGCGAATAATATAAGTGCTAACTGACACTTGCAAATAAAACAAATAAAACAAATAAAACAAACAAAACAAACTTAACACTATTAATAAAAACAAACAACAATAACAACGAAAACTTTTGTAACCGACTGTGCTCAAGACAGAGATAGCGACACGAACACGACACCAATGCTAACGTGTGACTGAGAAATATTACCGTGTACCGAGCATTGCCGAATAAGCACGAAGCTTTACGAAGTAACCAGAAAGGGATGTCCAACACGCGTGCCTGAGGGTGTTGTTTAATCGATTTTTATTCAAATCGATTAAAATTAAGACATAAAAATATATTTATTTGCAATTTATAAGGAGGTTCTAAATTTTCTCAAATAGTCGTTACTCAAGAAGACGTTAATAGATAATTGATATTTAAGTACATTATGTCTTTCAGCTGAGAAAATAATATGTTTTTAGTTTTTTTTTATTTAAGTCGAAATCTTGTTTATTATCAACAAAATTCACTATATTTGTAAATCTATTTCGTTTAATATCTTATATAAACAAAAATCAATAACTTCTAAATAAAACTAATCGATTGCGATATTTTATGACTAAAGGGTCGATTGTGTTTACTTATGGTCAATCTCTAGCCTAGACCACCGCCCCCCCGTACGTCGCCTCATGCCACCATTTTGTTCCTTAAAAAAGCTATTGCGCAACCTTCTGCGCGAAGGTCGGACTCGCCAAGATACGTCGGCCGTATTGTACTCACAAATGATCCTAACGTACTACTCACAGTACATAATTCTATTTATCAGTGTCTGTGGTTTCAGTTATTTCTCATTAGCACATTGTGTTATTTTTTTTTTGTTCAATCAAATATGACCTGAATGGCATATGTGTAGTATACATACAGTGTAGTAGTAGTAGTTTTTGTTTTTCTTTTTAAATATTTGCATTATTTTCTATTCTGTAAATGCTGGTAGGTAGTAAATTTAACTAAAAGGTTTAGTTTATAATTTTATAGTTAATAGTATTTTTTTTAATAATTTACAGTTGTTTGAATTTTTTTTTAATATTTTTGTAAGGATAACATGTCCTTTGGTGAAAGTGATCATATTCAAAGCTCCTCCTCTTTCTTTTCAGTATCTGATGTATTAAGTAATGACGACAGTTTTAAGAGCATTCCTCCATTAAAAGAGATCCTTGACTCCCATTTTTCTCAAGCTATCAAAAACTTCAATATAGTCCACATAAATGCACAGAGTATTCCGGCTCATTATCCCGATATGTTAGCTAGTTTTGAAAGTGATAATGTTCACGAAATTCTCGTTTCAGAGTCATGGTTAAAGCCATGTCTTCCTTCTATATACTATTCCATTCCAGGATTCCAGTTAATACGCAACGACCGAACTGCGCGAGGTGGTGGTGGTGTTGCCATTTACATTCGTGCTCATATTCCTTTTTCTATTGTTTGTTTATCATCTCCATCTCAAGCTGAGAACGAAGCAGAATACTTTATTAATTATTTGTTGAAGTACTTCTTTCGCACAACAAATTACTTCTCGGAGTTTTTTATAGTCCTTTTTTCCACAGTGGACTATTTTACTACTTTGGATAACCTTCTTGAAGAGTTAACACCATTATATACACATAAAGTGCTAATGGGCGACTTTAATACTTGCCTTCTCAAGAATGATGCCCGATCTCTCCGGCTTAAGTCCCTTATAGAAGCAGCCAATTTAAATATTTTTCCTCTCTCTGAAACTCATTTTTTCCCTAACTGTATCCCATCCCTCCTTGATTTGGTTATTGTTTCTTCTCTTAACCATGTTGATAGTTTTGGTCAATGTGCTGCCAATGCTTTTTCGTATCATGATCTCCTGTTTCTATCTTATAAAATAAGACCACCCAAAGCCAAAACAAGGATACTTCTGCAGCGTAATTTTGAGAAAATGGATTTGGATAAGCTTCAAAAAGACGCTGCTAATATGGACTGGAGCGTTATAATGAAGGCTTGTGATGTTGACGAACAGGTAGCATTGTTTAATTCACTGCTTGTTCAACTTTATGATGCTCATGCTCCTGTCCGTCCAGTGCGAATTCGTCATCCTCCAGCTCCGTAGTTGACCGAAGATCTTAAAAGATTAATCTGCAGGAAGAATAGTGCAAAGTCAGTATCCTAAGAATGACAGATTTCGGGAGAAGTACAGACTCCTGCGAAATCAATGCAACAAGATGTGTAGAGATTTACGACGCCGCCATATCCATAAATCAGTACAAAACGAAGATCCATGTCGTATTTGGAACTTCTTAAAGTCTATTGGAGTTGGGAAAACTCGTTCATGTCCTATTCCAAATAACGTTGATTTAAATTTGCTTAGTCAGCATTTTTCTTCCGTTTCTTGCCTGAACAATATGGCAAAATCAACAACACTTACTCAACTTTCATCGTTTCCCACTCCTGACTTTTCTCCATTTGTGTTTAGGCAATTTGCAGATTGTGATGTTAGGAAACACATACTCTCTACCCATTCCGACGCTGTCGGAAGTGATGATGTCAGTCGTAAAATGATCATTCCTGGACTTTTTAACACCTATTATAACCCATATCTTAAACTTTTCCATATCCTCATCTTCTTTCCCTTCCCAATGGATGGACGCTCAAATCATACCGTTACCTAAAAAAGCAAATCCTTCAAGTTTTTCTGAATATCGTCCTATTTCAATTCTTCCTTTCCTTTCCAAAGTTTTAGAACGCCTTGTCCAACAACAAATTAATTCCTTTTGTTTAAGAAATAACATCCTTAGTCCTCTCCAATCTGGCTTTCGATCTGGTCATAGTACGACTACGGCGTTATTAAAAATCACCGACGACATTCGTCACGGTATGGAGAATCATCAAGTCACAGTATTGGTGTTACTGGATTTCAGCAATGCCTTCAATACTGTTGATCATGATATCCTGTTAGGGATTATGCGTTCTCTTAACATATCTCCAACTGCAATTTCCTGGTTTCATGGTTATTTGCACGGGCGCCGGCAACGTATTCGTGTCCAAGATAGACTTTCTTCGTGGCTTGATACCGTAGCTGGCGTTCCACAAGGTGGTGTCTTATCTCCTCTTTTATTCGCAATCTTTATTAATACGATTACATCCCAAATATCTTCTCTCTACCACTTGTATGCAGATGACCTTCAAATATATTTACAAACAACCATCGAAGATCTTGCCAAAGCTGTTGAATGTATCAACAAGGATCTGGCTTTTATTCTCGACTGGACACGATCTTATGGGTTGACGGTTAACCCTTCAAAATAGCAAGCTATAATTATTGGGAGTTCAAGAACTATTTCCAAAATTAAAATATGTCAAATTCAACCCGTTGTATTTAATGGTATTCTTATTCCATATAATGAAGTAGTTAAAAATTTAGGTATCCTTTTGGATCCCAGTCTGTCTTGGACACCCCAAATTAATGCAGTGAGCCGAAAAATGTTTGCGGCTTATGCTTCACTCCGAAGGCTTAACTACTTTTTACCCATTTCCACCAAAATTACACTTGCACAATCTTTGCTACTCCCTATCCTCGACTATGCTGACATTTGTTACCTTGATATCACCGAGGAGCAACTACTAATAAACTTGAGCGACTCCAAAATCTCTGTATACGGTTCATATTTGGGCTTCGTAAATATGACCATGTCTCGGAATACAGCACTAAACTCAAGTGGCTCCCAATCCGTCTTCGTCGGAATACTCATATACTTTCTGCGCTCTAATGCGTCTTATTTAATGTATCAAGTCCTCCCTATCTGAAAGAACGTTTTAAATTTCTTAGCTCTTGTCACGACTTTTCCTTACGGTCCAAAGAAAACCTTTCGCTCCAATGTCCTGTACACTCCTCGACATTTTATGATAAATCTTTTGCTGTTCTTGGAGTAAGACTCTGGAACTCCTTACCCCAGTCCATTAAAAGTGCTCAATCTTTAAATGTGTTCAAGAAACAGATTAAGGAACACTATTTGTTCCTTTAACTCCTCTATCTTTCTCCTCTTAATTATGGTCACTAATATACCTTAAGTATGTTGTCATTTTATAGTATATAAGTTGTATTTTTTTTTGTCTAATTTAGTGCACCCTACCCATTAATCTTATTTTTATTTTCATTAATTTCCTCTTCTGGGTTGTCTGGAAGAGATTGCTATGTAGCAATAAGACCGCCTTTTGTTTATCCCTCATTATTTGTTCATTATTTGTTATATTTATGTTTTGTTGGTGTACAATAAAGAGTATTTGTATTGTATTGTACAAACTATATTAAATTAATATAAACCAATGACGCCTCTTCACATCCTAACTGATTTGGGACTCTTAATGCGCAAACGTAACACTCATCTGGGAAACTATGTACTCCGCCCAGAAGAAGTGAAATTGCTCACGGCTAAGCAACTCCTTCTATTCATTGAAGACATAGGGCTTAGCCGTGAACTATAGCCATAGCAGCGATCACAATAGATCTTTTAGGTCGCAGTGATACTGGTCTCTTTACCTAGACCTGCATAGCAGCTCGCATATAATACCAATGAGCATTAGTATCAAGGTCATGGTCAATGCATGTTTTTTAAAATTTTTTAAAATTCTGATACCTGGCAAATTTAAGCACTACTAAGTCATGGTCATTGATTTGATTGTAAGTATATCGTACTTAATATGAGTATGTCCACAAAATTTCAGTTTATTCAGACTCTGGAAATGGGTGAAAACTGAATATAAAATTACAAAACATAAGTACATAATATAAACATATATACAGTTCCAGCTCAAAAAAGCGAGTCAAAACCGTACTATGGCATTATATGGTTCTCAAGAATTATTATTGTAGTAATATAGGTACATATACAGAATAAAAACAGCACCATAGTGGCAAAATATCTATATATTTATCATGCGTATCAAAGATGGATAACGTGTTATGCAATATGGGTAACAGTATAAATCAAAACCGATTATTATTATTGCGTCAGCACCCAAATGGACCCGCATAACCAGTATAGACTGCCAGATGTTATCATCAAAAGAAACGTTGCCGTGAAAAGAAAGCTTGGGCCAGATACTAATGATTAAATTTATTACACTAAAATACAGCTGACAAAAAAGGGTGCGTACGTTCAGAATCGATTCCATTATTGATGACTCTCCAAGCATATGTTGTGATAACCTTAAAGTATCAGAATTATATTTTTTTTGTGGGGTGATGGGGAAAATTTATTTATTTTTTTTTTTTTTTTTATTATATTTGTTTAAAAAAAAAAAAAAAAAAAAAAAAAAAAAAAAAAAAGTAAAGGGATGGGGGTGGGGTGGGGGATATAAATGTTGTACCAAGGAAGGTGGAATGTCCAGCAATATCGCAATTACGTGGTAATAAGGAGAATGTTTTCGCAGTGGAGCCATGCTGCAGTTATATTAGTAGTATAGTTGTAGCACGAATGGGTCGGCTCGACCGGGGAAGGACCAGGCTCTCACAGATTACCAGCGTAAAATAGTAGCTCAACGATGCTGTGTTTCGTACAGTGAGTGTAGAGAATTGGAGACCCTTTTTACTGGAAACGAGGCATTCCATCTTAGTCATTGATTTATATGTTACACTAGATAAGTAATTTCCGCGCCAAAGCGTTGTCACTTCACATAAGGCCACAGCCTTATACTCAGCGAACGTCGGTTCAGTGTTCAAGGTGACGCCGTCCGAGTTAAGCCGAACGATTCACAACAAAAAATGGGTAAATGCGTAGTGAAAGAATGCGTTTCAAGGTCACAAAAACATAATAAATCAAGCGGAATCACTTTCCATACGTAAGTTTTAATTTATATATTCATATTAACGTTTAAAACACTAAAAAATTAAATAAAATATCGAATATTGCAATTTAGGTTCAATGTTGCCACTTTTCCGCCTTTGTGATTCTTCCACATTAATGGGAGACCGTATAATTTATGGAATAAGTTAATTTTGTTTTAAAATAAACAAGTAAAATTGATTGCTTAAAAATAAAAACTATGTTTCAACCTTTATACAAAATAATTATTCTTATTTTAGTTTATTCATGAATGGTCTATTAATTATATTTTATTATTTTATATTATATTAATAAATTTGCAGTGTACCTAAAGATGCAGCACGCAATGCAATACAAGTTGATCATTCCCTTTTATTGATTAATGCCATTATTTATAAGTACTTAAAAATAAGATTGTACCACGAAAGTAAATTATACACTCAAACACACAAAAAAGAATCCAAAAGGCAATTATATAACAAACTGATGCTTCATAGCGGAGTTTGAGAGCATGGACTATTATGAATATTTAAGCGGATTAGTATTACAGATTAAAACCATTTATATTATCTTACAAATAGACTTCCGCAGAGTCACGCCTGAATCCATTAACTATCCTCAGTATTGTTGCAAAAAAAATATAAAAACTTTTTAAAGTTGTTAAGTAGTTTAGAAATTCTATAAACAAGAAAATCAACGAAATTTATTGATAACCAAAGTTTTTGTAGCTAATGTCATGAGACTAAATTTAAGAGACAAAAACTTGGTGATGATTTCACAACTTATGCATATTCAACACAGATCTCGCTTAAGAAACCTAAAATTGTTTTTTTTATTTGCTTTATTTTTTGTTTGATTTATTAGTACAATAAAAATAATATATAAAAACATATTTTATTTCATTACTTATGCTTACTTCTGTTCATCTAATAAGAAAATATACAAATTTAAAATAAAAACAATTTACTGCAACTTTAAAAAAAAAACTCCTTTATATTGCTCATTTTGGGTAAAATTTCATAAAGTATGCAACACCAACCCGCCACTGCATGTTTGTGTGTCTATCTTTATCTAATCTTAGGGACGATATTGTTTTCCGCGACTTGTGTAAGTGAGACAGATATATGTTTACTTAAAAATTTTAATGATTTCAAAGCTACGTCGTCGCATTTGGATAGTGGTTACACTTTGTTCGACGCGCGGCAATGTGGTTTGCTCCTCTAGTCTTGTATAACTCAATGATCTTAGTCCTCACGGGTGACAACGAATCTGCATTTTGATTCGTAATCGAGGATAGATTTGGATGTATCTGGGCCACTGCAACCACTTACCAAGTGGACGAGCTCGTTTGCCACTTTTATACTAACAAAAAACCTGCTAGTTACATTAAAAACTTTATACCCTATTTGTCCATCAGAGTGAAATTTTTTTCTTCAAACTTAAATGAGGGTGACTTTAAAATATAATCTAATTAATAAAAGAAGATTCATTTAAATATGTTTAAGCCGTTTCCGCAATCGCAGCTATATTATGGTTGTAACACGAATGGGTCAGCTTGACCGGGGAAGGATTACGCTCTTACTGAATACCAACGTTAAATAGCAGATTAATACTGCTGTGTTTCGTATGGTGAGCATAGACATCCAGAGACCCTTTTTTACTGCAAACGAGGCATTCCATCTCAGTCCTCGGGGGTGACAACGCGTCTGCGTTTTGATTTTTAATCGAGGATAAATTTAGATGTCTATGGGCCACAGCATCCACTTACCATCAGGTGGACTGTGTGCTCGTTTGTCACCCTTATTCTATAAAAAAACATACGTGTCGATTATAGAACCTCTCCTTTTTCGAACTTGGTTAATAAACGGACCACACCTTAAGTGCCTGTATAACTTTTCCATCCAAGGCAAGGTCGCTTTGTGTGCCGACCAGTATTAAGGGCGCATCAACACCAGCGACCGCCTTCGTCCACCTCTCCGCGACTGATCTGAACGTCTCTGGACGCACCACGGAGAAACACAGCATCAGCACGTCTGTTCCCGGATAGCAGAGGGCTCGGAGTTCGGACATCGAGTCCTGGAAACAATTATCAAGAACATAAATAAAATGTTAAATCTAGTTTTATTTTTGTATCGTGTTGTGTTATAATTAATTTAATTTGAAAATATAATACAGATACGTGTTAGTGTAAGAGAAACGTTATTTGTCTATGATGATTTTCCGTTTCTTATAGAAATAAGAGTGAAAAATGATACTAATGAAAGGATTCTGTGGTCCATACATGTACTTCTATCCCCGATTAAGAATCAGAAATCAAAATGCAGATGCGTTGCCGTCCCTGAGAACTAAGATGGAACGCCTTGTTATCAGTAAAAGGTCTCCAGTTCTTTATACTCATTATACAAAGTAAAACCACTGCAGCGTTTCTCAATTAAACCATCATTGGTTATTAAAATGGTACATAAAATGTCCCTTCCATTATTTCAACCATTACAATTTACGAAAAGTAAACTGGTGAACATAGGCCTTCCCAATAGACTCCCCTATAAGGAGGACCATTGTCAAGTAAATCTCGGACATTAAAAAAAATCGTTTTTCAAATGTCCGAGATTTTCGGATAAAATAGGCCAGATCACTTCTGGCATTGCCCTTTATCTGTTCGTAGTTCCATAATTTCATTACAATCGTTTAAGCCCTTCGATATATATTATGTTTATACTACGCATTAGATATGGCATTCCGAACACTCACTATAGTGCCCATTACTTTATCCAATTTGCAGAGCGCAAGGTGAACTAGCGTACTAAATTTGTATTGTGTAAAGGCAGTTAGACAGCTAGTGATCCAATCTAGTGCGATTGCATGGACTCTGCCGCGCTAGCTCATATCGTACACTAGCTAGCGCACTAAATAGCATGGTGTAAAGCGTTCTAGCGTGCTAAACACTAGCTATGCTAGATCAGTCAGTCAGTCGGCGTGCGCTCGAACAGGACGTATTATTTGACCACAAACTAATAAGAGTACCAACCTAATATTTGACAGTTTTTGTCTCAGCAATAAATATTCTTTCACCCAACATTTTTTGCGTTTTTTTTTTCAAATTAATTATCATTAAACTTGACACCATTGCTAAAGCAATGCTAACTTTATGGGGGGTTTGATAGTACCATATTCGTTTAGCGTTTTTTGAAAGATGCTCTTTGAACGACGATCACTACAGAAATGAAAGGAAATTATACTAACTAGCGCTGTTTGTTGAATGAGCTCTTTTTATAGTTCGCTGCAGCACTAAATCTAGCGCTCTGCAAATTGGATAATGTAATGGGCGCTTATGTCAACTGAACTGTACTGCAATCCGTACACCTGTTATTGGGAGCTTCGATATTCATGCAGTGCGGAGCGGCGCTAATAATAATTTTATATTAAATTAGCACATATGCAAAATGAACGAAAATTAAAAATAAATATACTCGATTAACAATACAATCTAAATAAACAATTATTTACTATGAAAATTTTCGCGCGTTTATATCAATTGCGCATGCGCGACTCTACTGTTTCCCGCGCATGCGCGGAGACAGAGTAGTGCAAATTTTTTGTTTGGAATAGCTTCTCTAGTACGTAGTACATAGCGAGACTATTTTTCGCGGGCTTATTAGGCGTTAATTAAAGGCACACGAGAAAAATCCCACAGGAAAAGATCAGATACGTTAGTGGAGAGTTTGTGGTAACAAATATGAGACCTCGTAGTTTAGTGAAAGTCGATTCATTCCATCTAATTGTAGCAACACCTATGGACGATCGTGATAGAGGGATCCTTACGCAATCTTTAGATAACTTCAACTAACAGATGTACAAAGCATCTGCTTACGCGAGCTCACCTTCTCAGTTTCTTTTAATAACGAATTTATAATTACAATGATTAAAGTTATTTTTGTGTCGTGGGTCTACCACGAGTACATTACTTTGTATACGTGTTGGAGCTACGCTGCAGCCATATTATGGTACAAATTTTATTTTAGAACGAATGGGTCGGCTCCACATATGAGAACCACACTCTCACCCTCTCATAGAAAACCAGTGTATAAAATATCACACAAACGAACATACGGTCTATCTGATAATAGATGGATGATTAAGAATCAAGATGCACCTGACCACTGACCTCTGAGGATGTTGTGATACCTGATAACTAAGATGGAATGCTTCGTTTTCAGTGAAAAGGGTCGCCGGTTCTCTACAGTCACCATACGATACACAGCAGTATTAAGCTGTTATTATACGCTGGTATTCTGTGACAAATTGGCCCTTTCCCGGTCGAGCCAAACTATTAGTGCAACAACCATAAAATAGATGCAGAGTGGCTCCATTACTTATGAATATTTTTTTATAGCATTCATCATAGATCAAAATCCGATGCATTTTTGGCTTGTGATTTTGTGATTTTCATCCGTATAAAGTAAAATAAAAACAACACACAAAAACTTCTCTATATATGTAGTAAATATATGTAGTATATATATATATATATATATATATATATATATATATATATATATATATATATATATATATATAATGTAATGTGTAATGTATAATGTCCTCCAGACCGAATTTCGGCTACGGCGGCCTGCCTCAACGGAGGCTAGCCATCGGCGCGGGACAGGATTATAGTGTCCAAGTGTATGCGCAAGCAGAGGTGCACTCTCTATTCCCTCACTCTCATAATCCGATGGGACGGTAAACCGACACGAGCGGAGAGAGATCAGGCGCAGGATCAACAGCTTTACGTGCTTTCCGAGGCACGGGGGTGAGACACAGCAAACTTGCTGACTCCGGGCAGCTACTGAAAATTTCGTGACCGAAAAACAATAATTAATTTTTTGGCCCGACCCGGGATTCGAACCCAAGACCTCATGATCAGTATAGTAAATAATATAGTAAATATTATATTATATGACACGATGTTTCATACCTAAGCTATGATAATGTTATCTTGATAACAATAAAATAAGGTACATAATTACGACGCATAAACCAGAGTAAACGATTGTAACCTTAACTCTGGTAAATAATATAATACAATTCTGGTTTATACGTTATCCACTTACACAGTTATAACCACTGGCAGTTGTATGCTTAGAAGTGTTGCCAGTTCTTTAAGCTGTTTATAGAACTGTCTCACAATAACGACAGATAAAGAAAATCCTTTCACGGCAAGTAATCAAAATAAAAACAAATCACGCCTTCAAACGTGCTGTTATTAGGTAATAAAATTTATGACTACCCAAAAAAAATAGTTTTATTTTATTTTAAAATTGAACTATATTTAATGTAATTTTCGCATGAAATAACTGTATTTTTTGCTAAGTACTGTATTTTTATTGGCTCTAATTTCACTTATGACGCTTTTGCAATCCCCCGGGTTCGATCCCCGTCGTATTCCTCGCGTGCTTTGATATTTACGTCGGGCGCTTAGGTACCACTGCTCTCTTATATTAATAATAGATTGCTTTCTATTATTATAATATATTTGCAGATTATAAAAACATATTTATTACATATATAGAAAACATTTTATAGTGTAATCCACTTTTCCTCAAATAATTCTTTCAATTTTTAGAATTACTATAAAATATCTCTGTTATAACCGGCTTTAATATCGAATCCTTCAATAATTATTCTTTAAAAACTTTCATAGAATACTATAATACATACATAATAGAACGGGGGTGTGGGCGGAGCCCGTGTAGCCACTAAAATGCCACAAGACGCACGTAAAAAGTCAACACGAGACGACACGAGATGTGTTTTGACGTTACAATCGTTTCCAAATTTCGCATGTAAATTATTTAGAAAATGCCAAATTGCACGCTATTTACAAATAATTATGTATTAAAATCCGTCTGTGAACACAGCGAATCGGGTTTGTAGTAGTGATTAACTGATAATACGACGTAATTGCTTGTATGTGTGCTTCCGGCGACGCCGAACCTCGGTACAAAATGAGGTTGACAGCCATTCTATTGTGTATTATAGTATTCTATGAAAACTTTGCAGACCAAAACCGAAAATACGACCTATTTTAAACTAGTTATTATTACAAAATTCACCGTTGAACATAGACCTTCCCCAAAAAATTCCTCATTTGACATAGTTAACACGCTTGGTAAACTGAACAGAAAGACAAAAAGTCAACAAAAAGAAACTTCTGCCCATCTTCTGGTTCAGTTTCTACCTGGGAAGTGGATATTTTTACATCGTACATTTAAACAAGTTCTTGACATGGAAACAATATTTGTATCAATACTATTTGCGTTTATTTTTATATACCTATTGCGACATGGCCTTAATTAACAGGATAACGACTTCGAACAAAGGCAACGTCTCAAAAGTTGTTAATTATTCCTTAATAATGTAACAAAAAAAAAAAAAAAGGCAACTAATCAATTCATTTTGAACATTAAGGGATAAGCCGTTATGGTAAAGGCCTTTTGTTCATTTAATCCGATTTTATGTTTGAACGACCGAAAGCTAAGTAATTAGGAAACCGTTAGTAATTTCCAAATTCAAACTTTGATCTTCCAATTATCTCTGAAGAGTTTATTCAACTCGATTACAACGTAAAAAAAGAGCGATTCGAATAAAAAAATTTCAATTCGTTGCACTTATTATTAAATATAAAAAATGACAATTTATTTATTCTTTATTAAACACAATAAACATAAATATATAAGTATACGGTGTACCTACAATAGTATAATGACCTTTTGACAACATGATGTGACACTACAGCGAAAAGAATGGTACGAGTATGTCTGTGCGTCCGTCCGTCATGTCATGAACTCGCACATGAGCACTCATTTGTGTGATATGTCATTATGTTTACATTTCAATCGCACGGTCTGTAGCAAAACATGTATAAAATAATGTAAAACAAAGTAAAAAAAGATGATTACTTAGATGTTATTATGGCAAACATGATGAAAATATTAAATTCTAATAAAACAAAATAGGTATGGAAGGCAGATTGAGATCTTATGGCGTCTTATACGATAAACGTTACAAAATCTACAAAAATACAAGGAAAGCATTTGTATGTGCCGTTTTAAATTTGACGACCTCTACAACTAAGTTTAATTTTTTGCAATTGTATTGAACTTTGCTATCAGCCATTTCAAGATTATCTATTTATTACTGGATATTCTGTATAAATTATATACGATAACTCCAATACTGTGGTAGCTCTGAGAATAATTTCATAGTACACGAGCAAATACGTGCCAGCGCGTGCTGATTTACCACGAGCTTAGCGGTGAAGCAAAACTTTAAAAGAAACCTGCATAAGTGAAAAATTGAAAATGTTTAAAGGACATGCTTTAAAAAAAAGAATATGAGTAAAAGAAAAGGCGCACATAGTGCATCTGAGGTTGAGTGGCTACTCTGGTCCATAAATATCTACATATATCCTTTAATAAGTATCAAAATGCATAATATGCGACGTCACCCCTGATGACTAATTATGAAATGCCTCGTTTCCTGTAAAAAGGGTCCTCAATTCTCTACACTCATCGTAAATACGAAAGACAGTAGCAGTATGATGCTATTTTACTAGCTGGTCGAACCGAAGTATTCGTCCTACAGCCTTACTAAAGCTGCAGCATGACTCTACCACGGTTAATAAAAGTCTATTAAGACTTATTGGAGTCTTCTCCCTCTTAATTCCCAGCGTAGGACGTACTCGTACGTACGTTCCTTCACTTTTACTTTTTTAATGTTAACGACGCAAACTTATAGACATCTTATGCAGATTTCTTTCGATATTTACGAGTGGGAATCGACCGTAAAAAGTAAACACAATAACAAGATTCATGTGAGTTTTTTTTAAATCTCAATACATAATTATGTCTTTATTACTGTAGGATGACGGAAGTGAAAAAACTGTGAGAAACCGGAAAGATGTGAATACTGGCACAACCAAATAGAAAAAAAAGTTAGGCCTGGTTGTTTGATCGGATTTGCGCCCGACAAAGGCGGTAAGTGCACGTGCTATTTTTTAACCGCGTGAAAGGAAATGTAGGAAGCAGGTGATATTTTAAAACAACTTTAGTAATTTTGTTTTAAGAATTACAAAATCATGATGTGGCTTTACTATTGTCTCAACTGAATAAATGAATGAATATTAGATAGTGTATCTATTGGCATACATCTGAGATACATTATACACATCATTTAAGTAGTGGAGAATCAACGATGCAACTATATTACGGTTGTAGCACGAATGGGTCCAGCGTGAAATAGCAGCTTAATGCTGCTGTGTTTCACATGGTGAGTGTAGAAAACCGGACATCTTATTTACTGGAATCGAGGCATTCCATCTTAGTCCTTAGGAGGGCATCTGCATGTAGATATGTCTGTGATGATATGACTGTGTGCGCGTTTGTCATCCTATACTTAAAAAAAATACAGGTTTATCCTAGTTGATTTACCTGTAATTATAGACTTTTTTAGATTAAGACTATTTTTGAATAATTATTCTACAGTTTATAGAAATAAAAATTAATTATTTCAAGAATTAAATCTCGCGTATCAAAATCATGACTAGAATACATTGAAGTAATATGTACTTACATACTAGAACAGCTATCTCAAACAAAAAATGTGCGCTACTCTGTGTTCGCGCGGATGTTTTTTTATCATAGAATAAACATTAGGTAGAGTGATCCGTAGGTAATAGTATATTATATTGTTAAATAGGTTAATTATATCGGGAACAATATTTAAATTTTGTCATTTATTTTGTATATTATATTTACTTATTTAATATAATATTACATGATATTATATCACAATTACATTTTAATGATATTTTTTATCTGAATATTTTAAAACGTATCTAAGTCAAATATAAAAAACATACTAAATGTATGTTTAACAAAAGTTATTAATATAACATTTAAATTACAAATAATTTATTTAAATTAGAATAAAAGTCTTTCATAAACGCTGGGCACGCGAGAATTAAGAATGGACGAATTTATACCACTTTGACTTTGATGTGGAAACCTAAAATTAAAATAAAAAAATAATATGCAGATTTAAACATGAAAACTTTTGCCAAATTATAATAACTTATATACGTTTCTACAAAGAAAAATGTGTATAATAATATATTCGTCCCATACCTAAGTACCCACAGAAATGTCGCATCTGAACATATTACAATAATAATTTGTTTTACTATTAATACATAATACTTTTTATTGATTAAGTATCTTATTAACCGATGAAAAGTAATTCCTTGGTTTTTACTGACATTTCTTGAATTATTTGTGCGATATCTAAGTACACACGACGGCATATTTTTATCAAGACATTTTTTTTAAATCAACACAACACGTGACAACTCTACAAGCGTCTAGCGAGTGACTGATTAAAGTGCGGTGTATGCACCGCAGTTGAGTGGAACATAGTAGCTGAATGCAGTGTCGCCTTTAGTACGTAGTACATAATAGCTCAATGCTAGAATACGATATTTTATCCAACCAAAAAGACTTGTTCAGTTCAGGCTTTGTCGAAAGCGAAAAAGACCTTTTCAGTATTTACATGATCGGATTTGGGACACTATGGGATAAGAATGAGTGACGAATTCTCGGCCCCCATATGGCATATTTATATTATTATAATACTTCGATCAACAATACCAATTAGATGTCGGGTCGGCGCAAGAAATCCATCTCAGTAAATAAGAGTGCACATGAGAAGTGAGCTCTTGCACGTAAGAGTGTAGCTCGCAAGGCAGTAACGGGAAAAGGAACTTTATTTATTATTAATTAAGGTTGATTTCACACTAAATGTAATTTAATTTATGTCTTTTCATAGTTTATATTCATGCGGACAGTATTTAGCTATGATTTTGTACGTGACCCATTGGTATTGTTGATCGAAGTTATAATATAAGGAAGGCTTACCTGACCAGCAGTATCACAGATTTCCACGCAGACCGGCCTGTCGTCCACGTCTACCACAACTGAAACAATGAACAAAAATATAAACGTTGATGTACTTATAAAAAAAATTACTTATGTAATAAATAAAAATAGTAATTTATTCATTATTATTTTTCAATCGACTTCAAAAAAGAGTCTAATCTTTACTCGACGCGTTACTTTTAAATCAAAGTAATAGTCTTTGTATTTATGTATTTTTACCGAATATTCGAAAACGACAGAACAGATTTAAATTATTCTTTCTTTAACGATGGTCATATCACCACACAAGGTGTGAAATTTTTATTGTAACAATTTAGATGGCACACTAGTCGTCACTTTGAGCTTCGTGATGTCTGTTTAAAAAATTAAACTTCATTAAAACTTAAATTTAAACTTCATTAAAACTTAAATTTAAACTTCATTAAAGTAAAACCTACTTTAACATTTTTCATTACAGAATTATTATAGAAAGTCAGTATAGGTATTCCAGCATCTCACAGTTGACAACGTAAATAGCCACTTACCAAGAAGTGGACTGTAGGTTTGACACTTCAGTTTCATAAAACAAAAACTGAATAATCTCCACATACTAGCTTCTGAAGTCTGGAATTTAATTCTTCGATACCATAACTTATGTTTTATCACCGACTTCAAAAGCTGCTACGTGGAAATCATTTTAATTATTATTAGTCCTTCTCTTTTGTTTTCCTGTTATGTATAGGAAAGTAGCAGGTTAAGTTCTTATAAGTTTGTGCCTCATTTGAATCGCTCGGGTATTGCCAAATTAACGGCGAAAATATAACATACCTAAATATATTCATTCAAATACTATATACAAAATAAAGAAAAACAAATCAAATTAATATATTTATATTATAAAATAAAAAACGAAAAACGTTAGTTTTTTACGTGGTAGAGCCACGCTGCAGCTAAAATTATAGTGGTAGCATGAATGGGTCGGCTCGACCGGGGAAGGACCACGCTCTCACAGAATACCAGCGTCAAATAGTAGCTTAATGCTGCTGTGTTTCGTATGGTGAGTGTAGAGAACCGGAGACCCTTTTTACTGGAATCGAGGCATTTTGATTCTTAATTGAGGATAAATGTGGATGTCTATGGGCCACAGCATCCACTTACCATCAGGTGGACTGTGTGCTCGTTTGTCACCCAATGCTATAAAAAAATCTATTAACAATAAAATAAAAAATATTTTATTTTATTTTTCGACAACAAAAATCCATGAGTGTTAGAATATTAAAAAACTTAAAAACTAATATTAAATTATATTATAACTATGATATTTGTGAATTTTCTGCGTGACTTGTTTACACAGCGTTTTTATTTTTTTTTGACGTACACCCTTCAGAATAGAATGGAATAGAATTATTTTGTAACTCCCGACGAAAACGAGGGGTGTTATAAAATTGGCCGCTATGTGTGTCTCTCTGTCTGTTTATCTGTGGCACCGTAGCTCTTAAACTTGTAAATCAATTTGGGTACAGTTTTCTTTATTTAAAAGCAGGTTTTCTAGCGGTTTTTCTTAGACATGTTTTACCAAAATCGGTTCAGCTGTTTGAAGATCATCAGCTTTTTTTGTTACGGCGGTTTTTGATCTTTTCAATTTAAATTATAATCAATATAGATTACAAGAATACTTATTAAAAGTCTTTTAAGCTTTACCACTGGTTGGGAAAAACATATATGTATGTCCTGGGAAGAACCAGCAAGAAACCCAGCTGGACATTTTGAAGTAAAACTTCATTACGCACGCTTGACTCGGGGAGTAAGCTGGCGAACGCGCGACAAAAGCGTTACGAAAAGTGTGATCTGGCGAAGCGAACGGGAGTTGAGTGGGGGATACAAGCAAGAGAGAGCAGTGCGCGTGCATATTTTCTTTCTCTCTTTCTCTCACAGCCAGTTATTTTTCGTAATTTTATTGCGATTTGAACAATTTTATGAATTAATATTTTGTTCAAGACATTAAAAATATTCTACGTTTAAATTGAATAAAATTGTTAATTTATTTTAAAGTTATGTGAAAGTGAAAAATGTTTTGTTAATTTTCGGGTGAATAAATAATTATGGAAGTAAGCCAATAATAAATTTAAATATTTGTAGAAAATTAATATATATATATATATATTATATATATTATATATATATATATATATATATATATATATATACAGATGCAGCTAAAGAAGTTTTACTTCAGCCGTGTCATATAAGCACACTCGTTTTTTATTGAACGTTTATGAATAATAAAATATTTTATACAATTGTTATGAAATTATTTATAAACAGCATGGTAGCAATCACCTCATTCTCAGGGGTTAATCAATTATGTACATACCCTTTAGTAGTATAGTATCCTTTATTAAACAATTTCTTTGGTAGCCTTTTAAACTTTGAAGGGAAAAAAGGAAGGGCCTTGAAAATTGAAAAACCATAAGTTACTGTGTTTCTGTTTTACAATTAATGTGACAAATTTAATTACACGTATCCTTTACATTTCTTCCGTTATTTATCATGCATTTCACAATAAACACTCATTACAAATAAATTCCGCTACCTATAGTCGATACAAGTAATTCCAAAGAATGTGGTCCAGAAACAAACGAGTTATTTTCAAGTTCCTACGCTTGTTGTAGTATTCAGTTCTCTATTATCGCTAATGCTGAGGAATTTAATCTTGGAGTAATCAGTATAATTAAACAAGAAAACACAGCCTTGAACATTGGGAACTCTTATCACAACCACCCAAGAAAATGTTTTTAAAAGTCTTAATTGGCTTTACAAAATAACTATGTCCAAAATTTTAAACTTAGAGATCTTGAAGGGTCCGTACATAAAATACGTTTGCGAACAGACAGGGGGCGCTGTTCATTAATTTCGAAGATTTTGGTGTTTTCATTTTATTTAAATTTTTGTGTGTAAAATATAGTAGTATGTATGTATGTAGTATGTAATGTATAAAATAAGGAAAGTGATTAATAAGACATTATTCATAATGTCCAGACAGTTTGAAAAATGCCTATTAGTAGGAAATATGACAAAACTGTTGATTTATTTAACTGGCCGGCCAGAATAAATTATATAGTACTAGTATGGCTATATAACTGTAACTGCTTCGAAATGTAATTTTTTAACTAAACTATATACAAGTGTAATTTTTCAAACTGAGAGTATAATAAAACTATTATTATTATTGGTTATAGGTCAGAGTAATAAAAAAATAGGTTAGGTTAGATTATTTTAATATTTTTTTCATCAAAGGTTTTTTTCATGGAAGGTATACCCCATTGCTGCTATTTGATACTGCGAAGTGGATTTTACCTTCTTCACATTTTTATGCTTGCTGTCAGATTTGGTAAGTACATTATATTAACTGTTGTCTAAAAAGTGATTAACATGGTTATGTTAGGTTATATGAAATAGCGTACGTAGCAGTATTCATAATGACCAGACGATGTGGTAAATAAAGTTTAAATCAGTATTAATTATATAGCCCAATTTGACTTGTTATTATTCATATGGCCCGGGAATTATAAATAGTGCGTGATTAATCACTTGATCCATAACATAATATATAATGTGGTCACAACAGCCAGTTATTATAATTTGCTGACAATTTATGATATGTACAAGTTGTTTTGTTGTTTGATACAGCACCAAAACAAATGGAATTGTTGATTACAATTTTAAGTGCTCATTTATCATTTGATTGTTTAAAGAAAAATAGGTAAGCCCAATAATGTCGAAACAATAAAATATTCCAAAGAAATATAAAGTTCCAACACACACTGGAGCAACGGAGTAGACTAATTGCTCCATAACCCTTTCAGAAATAGGAGGAAAGTAAAATTTTTAGACTGAAAATTACCGGGGGGAGGGGGGGGGAGTTCAAAAAGTTGTTACATACTTCGATCATTCATCCTACAGCAATCCAGGCAATACCACATCATGAACAACAACAACCTACTGTTTATTAGTGTTAAGTTTTTGTTACTACAAAAACTTTGTATACTTAAATTAATTTTCATTTTCATTTGCTATATTTAATTACTTTAGAAACGTCATTCATCTTCCATTAACTACTTAATATATACGTTTTAGTTTGACAGAAAAAAAATAGCATGCCGCTTATAATGTTAATTTTAAACAAAAAAAAAGTTATTTATTTCACAGGAGGGATTGTTGTATTTTACTTAGGGATGCATCCGATACCGATGCCGATATATCGGCGCTACTCGAAGTTTGCCGATATATCGGCATCAGCGATATTTTTAAAGCCGATTCAACGTTACTTTTCAAATTTCGCGCTTTAAAGATGTAGTGTAAACGCGCGTGTTATCTCGTCTATTTCCTTGCAAACGAACTAACTATGCCCAGCAAAACGCTGCGCTTTATTCAGTGTCTTGTTTCCTTGTTTACTCTGTCTACTCTGAGCTTAAATTCTCTTAAAAGAAGAAGTAGAGAGATACCTGTCTCCTAATATATTGAGAGGCGCAGACTCGTCTTTTACCCAAACTTGAAAAAATGGCGCAGAAGTACTTTAGTTTCCAAGTGAGTTTCTGTCGCATCTAAGAGACTATTTTCCACTGCAGGTCTTATTCAAACAGATTTGAGAAAACGCTTTTCTCCGCAAAACATAAGAATACTTTGTTTTTTAAAGAAAAATCTCACTAATGTTAATTTTAATTACTAAAACTATTAATTAATCTCAACCTTTCTATAGTTTTAAACGGTTTTATTTCGTTTGTCCTGTTATTTGTTCTTTTTATATTAAAAAAAAACTTGTATTTTTATTATTTTACCTTCATTTTTGAATTCAATAAGCGTATCGGTATCGGTATCACCGATATTGTTATAAGAGCATCGGTATCGGTATCGTATAGGCAAAAAGGCAGAGGCATTCCTAATTTTACCACGGTTCAAAAATAATAAGTCCTCGACAATCATGTATCTTATCGCAATAATGTGGTATGCTCCACAGGGGTCAGAGATAAGTAAGCTATGATTTTGTATACTCGAAGGGTTTGAAACTTCATGCTATTTCTTATTCCATTCCAAAAAGATATTGTTACTTATTAAAACAATATATTTATAACGTTTGTTTTTGATTATGGTCATCATTAAAACACACTGTACGCAACATAAAAGGAATGTCCACGATTCTATTTCGTTAATCGAAAATTGTTATTCACTGTGCGTCGAGATGTCCCTTAAGGTTCGACGTAACATGGTATTGGCATTTGAAGGTGATATTCTGTATATCAAACCTATAATAACGCAATATAATATTTTACCGACAGACAAACTAAGTGTAATCAAAATATAATTCCGATAAATAAAATAAGTTGCACCGTGTAGTGGCGGTGTAATCAACGCCATACACGGTCAGTTTAACTGATCATTCCAACTGATCAGTTCAAACTATATCAAAATCGGAGGTTTATATATAAGTTTATTTATCGATATATATCGAAAATCCGATATTTTAAAAAATATCAACAGTCTTAGTTTGAACTGATCAGTTGAACTGACCGTGTGTGTCGTCCATAAGACTATCCACTAATATCATCCCGTAGAAACAAACCAGGAGATGGGCAGCATCGTCTTCCTAATAACGACGACTAGTTGCCACGCTTGGCCTGCTTGCCAAGCGTGGCAACTATGAGGAACTATATGTGGGGAGGCCTGCGTTCAGTTCAGCAGTGGACTTGAATAGGCTTTAACGGTAATGGTAAATAAAGCAAATTTATGCTCCAATTGGTGGGTACTAAAACTCGGATAATTTTGGATATTAAAATGATATTTCATGTGTCAAGTGTTTACTTTTTGATATAAGCTACGGGAGGGTAATATGGTCACCTTAGGTTTTGCGACAAAACATAAAGTCTTGTACTATAACTATTATAATTAAGAAAAACATAACAAACAAGCTTTGGCAATAATTGGTAATACTTAAAAATTCAACTTTATAAAAACTAACTACACTAAACCATACTAAAATTAACTAAAATATTTACTATTGTTTACTATAACATCAACTGACAAAATGACGTCGAAAAAGCAGCGCCCTTAAGAGCCTATAATATTTGATTGACTGATGAAGAGCTGTCGTATCAAAAAGCCATCTATGCAAACAATGCTGTAGTTTTTGGGTTATAAGAAAGTGACCATAATAACCGGATGACCATATTACCCTCACGTACTAAGTATATTTTAAATTATATGTGCTGTAATCAAAATGAATCGTAAAACCGTAAAAGGAAGCAATTAAATAAACCAAAAACAATGTTTAAAAATTTAGGACACAATGACGGGGACTATATGAATCGCAATTAAGGCCCCAGTCTTGTAAAAATTAGTGTTCTAGCAAAATTTACAGCAAAACAAATATTCTTTTATAGTATTTAAAAAAGAAAAAGTGAAACATATTTTACATTCATTTAAAGTGTAGAATTTTGATATTTTCGAAACTGTTTTTTAACTTTATTTTGGTTTTTGAATTAATAGCTCTATTAGGCGTTAAACATGGCTATGTTTAGGTACATGCGTAAAAGGTCTTATTAAAGCCTCTGCTATGTACAAACTATAACAATATCAAGAAAAGTATTCAGATTACATTTATTTGATACAATAATCTGATCTGGTCACTTTTTTTTAAATACTTTAATTTTCTTATTTAAAGGGCTTAAAAAGTTGTAATTTCATGAGTTTTTTTACTGCAAATATTTATTTTTTTCTATTAGAATTATAAATGTAGCAAAGTCGCACTTAAGACCACATAAAATATATTGATTAAAACTACTTTTACGGATTTTATCGCGTTTAATTTTACTTTTAATTATTTTTATTTTTAATAATTTTCCGACGTTTCGGGTGCTTTCCAGCACCCATGGTTACGGGGAACTGAGATGACTGACGTCCCGATGTCATTGTTAAACCCGGAGTACCTTCAGCTTTTTTAATTATTGTTTATGGCCCGATCTATGCAAAATGAACTGACTATGTCCTGAGGTCTTGCAGTGGTATGCTTGGGTTTAGTCTTAATTTTATCGATTATAGGGTCCCAAGCAGGTGGTAGTACCCAGTATCCTTCTCTATTGAAATTAGGATGTTTTTTTAATTTCAATAGCCTCACGTATCATCCTTGGTACGAGTAGAAATCGGTGTTCTTTCGCGAGGATTTGTGGTCTATCAAATCTGATGTAATGGTTGGGGCCGTCTAGAATATGATCACAAATTGCAGACTTCCCGGGAACAGACGTTCCGGGCCTTAACTCAATGATCGCAATACGGTTTTATGTTATGAAGCAATATTTTCGAGTTTGATTTTTAGTTGTCAATTTAGTGAACAAAATTAAAAAACAAAATAAGCATATACGTATATACTTTATAAAGTTTAGCAATGATAAAGATATGGTGTAAGATTTGTTCTCTAATGAAAGATCATGTTATTATTATAAAAACAATCCTTTAATTAAAGTTGCAACAGACGAAATTTTAAGATTACTTTTAAACTTTGCAATGAATTGAAATTATCTAAAAATTTCACAAAAAAAATTCTTGAAAACTAATTTGCTATTATATTTTGGTATTAATACAAATAATCATTATATATTCATTTAATTGCGCTTTGGACAATTTTTCCCACGATTTTACAAACAGTTATTTCGTGTAATTAACATAATTTGTTTATACTTCAACGCGTAAATACGACAAATGCTAGATATACAAACTGCTTTCTTACAGAAACATTTAAAAAATCGTGTTTCTCATACGGTGATTCAAGAGTTTGGCTACCGTGCCAACTTTTGTTAATGTAAAATATTTAAATAAATAATTTTTGACCTAGTTATTGGAGTATTAAGGTGAGGTATTTTATTTTTAAATATGTTCACGCTACCGTATTATGGCGGCAGCATGAATGCGTTGGTTCTACCGGCAAAAACCAGCGTAAAAACCACCATTATGCTGTCATATTCGATAGTGACAAGACCTGACACTTTTTCCAATGGTAACGAGGTATTCCATTTTAGTGTATAGAGGTGACAAGGCATTTACATTCGAATCTTAATCGAGCATAGATCTGGGTGACTCATAGGCTCCTGCATATACCTATTTATCATATAAATAGTGATCTTACCCATCCTTATTTAAAAAAAGTATTTTATTTATATGAATATTATGCAATATTTAATAAAAACCTTAAAACTTAAATTACCTGTCATAATACAATTTTAAAAGGGGTAATTTTTGTTGTGTTGGGGGGTGGTGTTGTTTTTTTTTTTTTTGTGGTTTTCGGGTCTCCCCTCTTACACATTTTTTTGTAGAAACATGTATAAGTTATTATAATTAGGCTTATTTTTCATGTTTATATCTGCTTATTATTCTGTTATTTTATTTTTAGGTTTCCACATCAAATTCAAAGTGGAATAAATTCGTCCATTATTAATTCTAGCGTGTCCAGCATTTATGAAAGACTCTTATTCTAATTTAAATAAATATATTTGTAATTTAAATGTTATGTTAATAAGTTTTGTTAAACATACATTTAGTATATTTTTTATATTTGACTTTTTAAAATATTCAGATAAAAATATCATTAAAATGTAATTGTGATATAATATTATGTAATATTATATTAAATAAGCAAATATAATATACAAAATAAATATTGTTCTCGATATAATTTACCTATTTAACAATATAATCTACTATTACCTACGGATCATTCTACCTATGTTTATTCTATGATAAAAAAACAACCGCGCGAACGCAGAGTAGCGCACATTTTTTGTTTGAGATAACTGTTCTAGTACGTAAGTACATATTACTTCAATGTGAGTATGTAATATGTATGTACTACGCACTAGATATTGCATTCCGAAAACTCACTATGTTCAACTGAACTGTACTGCAATCCGTACACCTGTTATTGTGGCTTCGTTTTCGATGCAGTGCGGAGCGGCGCTAATAATAATTTTATATTTAAATTAGCACATATGCAAAATCAACGAAAATTAAAAAAATGTACTCCATTAACAATACAATCTAAATAAACAATTATTTATTATGCGCGTTTATATCAACTGCGCATGCGCGACTCTACTGTTTCCCGCGCATGCGCGGATACAGAGTAGTGTACATTTTTTGTTCGGAATAGCTTCTCTAATACGTAGTACATATAACTCAATGCACATTCCAAACTTATAACACGCATCTGTTTTTGTCGGGGGTTAAAATCAGAATAATTTAAAACAAAATCTACGATTTTAAAGCAATATCTCGTTATTATATTAATATACCGAGAGTTGCTCGGGCGTAAGCGCAGCATAAAAACGTAACAGTTAGTCATTCACGGTTAGTTGTTTTGGTGGCTGGAGTGAGAATATGATACGTCACGACCTGTTTCCGTCAGCCCGAGCGCGGTCACATTACCTGGACAGGGTTACCAGTTAGGTAGGTCAATTAATCAGAGATACAAATATAACCTTGCTTTTTTTGATTCCAATTTCATGCTGTAATAGCCAGCCTTTTCTATAACAGGGAGAATTTGCCGTAATTTTAATGTGTTTTTTTTATAGAATAAGGGTGACAAACGAGCACACAGTCCACCTGATGGTAAGTGGATGCTATAGCCCATATACATCTAAATTTACCCTCGATTAAGAATCAAAACGCAAATGCGTTGATCAACCCTGAGGACTAAGATAGAATGCTTCGCTTCCAGTAAAAAAGGATCTACGGATCTCTACACTCACCATACGAAACCAGTAATTAAGCTGCTATTTTAGGCTGGTATGCTTTGAGAGCGTGGTCCTACCCAGGGCGAGCTGACCCATTCGAGCTACAACCATAATATAGTGGCAGTGTTGCTCTACCAAGTATATAAAATGGTATGGTAGGCATACGCTGCAACTAGATTATGGTTACAGCACGGATGAATAGGCTCAACAGGAGAACGGCTACGTTTTCACAGTATACTAGCGTAAAATAGCAGCTTAACGCTACTGTGTTTCGTATGGTGAGTGTAGAGAATCGGAGAACCTTTTTACTGGTAACGAGGCGGCATTCTATCTTAGTCCTCAGGGGTGACAACGTATCTACATTTTGATTCTTATTAGAAGATAGATGAAGTTGTCCATGGGCACAACGTCTACTCACAATCAAGTAGATTGTGCATTCGTTTGTCACATGTAGCATTTGTTATATGTATTACATTTTACAGAAAAACACCAACCAGTCGACAGCCCTATTCGTGTCCACGGAAACCACGCTTTATAATTGCAGGTATTACATTGCACTGTGGGTTAGGAACGTACATGGCAGCACAGATTTATTCACTCTTCGATAATAAATGATGACGTGCACGTGAATTACACACGTATAATTTGCATTCGGTTCGAAGTACACTATGTCGAATAAGAGCAATAATAAATATATAAAATAAACAAACTAAAAGAACATATCTTATGTATGCGTGTCTCATACAACACCTTAGCAAAAATAACACTTACTACTTTAGAACTTTTATCAAGTAAATTATCGCGATGAGCCTATAATAATATTCGAGAAACATTTTGGTGCAGCTATATAATGGTTGTAGCACAAATGGGTCGGCTTGACAGGGGAAGGACCCCGCTTTCACAGAATACCAGCTTAAAGCTGCTGTGTTTCGTATGGTGAGTGTAGAGATCCGGAGACCCTTTTTATTGGAAACGAGGCATTCCATCTGAGTCCTCAGGGGTGATTTATTGATACCTACTGATTCTTTATACTGAACTGTGGGCCCGTTTGTCAACTTTTTCTATAAAAAAATTACATTTCAAGCACTAATTAAGTAATTTACGATCAAGGTGTTCTAAAGGTTACGTTTCGGAGAAAATGCACCACACTGCACCAAACCACAATTCCCATTCAAAGACCGGACATTAAGACGTATGGATAGGTTCAACCCATGTATAGTTATATATTATTTTGTTGAGTACAGTAAAAATATTTTTTTATATAGAAAAAGGGTGACAAACGAGCACACAGTCCACCTGATGGTAAGTAGATGCTGTCGCCCAGATCATCTATTCTCGATTAAGAATCAAAATGCAGATGGTGTTGTCACGACTGAGAATTAATGACTTTCCAGTAAAAAGGGTCTCCAGTTCTCTAAGCTCACCATCCGAAACACAGCAGCATGATATTGTTATTTCACGCCGGTATTCTTGTGCTCCACCGAGGGGTCGACACAATTGTGCTACCACTATAATATAGCTGCAGCATGGCCTTAAACGTTTAAAAAGGCTAAATGTGTTTTATGAATACTCATAATTATTTTGCTCCAATATTTTGAAGGGTGAGTAAAAGGGGGGGGGGGGGGGGGGAAGGAAAAGGAAAAAAAAAAAAAAAAAATATGGGGGCCTATGAGGCAATTTATGGAGGAGGCCTATGTTCAGGGGGCGTTCAGGTATAAGGCAATTTGGGGAGGGGGGTTCGAACAGCACATTACGTAACATTGATTTATGTCCATGATCATAAGTATTATATATGTACATATATTTCTAGATACCTATTTTTTATTATGTGCGAGCAGCTATGCAGGTCTAGGGAAAGAGACCAGTATCACTGCGAGCTAGAAGATCTATTGTGATCGCTGCTGTGGCTATAGTTCACTGCTAAGCCTATGTCTTCAATGAATAGAAGGAGTTGCTGAGCCGTGAGCAATTTCACTTCTTCTGGGCGGAGTACATAGTTTCCCAGACGAGTGTTACGTTTGCGCATTAAGAGTCCGCAATCAGTTAGGATGCGTAGAGGCGTTTCTTCCGTTATGGAACAGAACCTAGCTACTTATGAAAACATCAAGCACGCTAGCAACACTATTGTTACGCGCAATGTCCCACCGATTTCGCGTATTCTTCAACAAAAACAGCGACTTTCGGTTATTTTGCGCAACATAATTGTGTGACTTTTAGATGAAAATGGTCACTTGGGTGTTACGTAACTTATGGAGGGGGAGGGCGGCGTTACAGAAAAACGTTACGGCGCGTAACATGGGGGAGGGAGGGTCAAAAGTCATCAACAGTGAATAGGCTGAAGTTAATAATGAAACTAAATATATAATAAAGTTTGGTCGGAGAATGGAGACGTTTTCTGGTTATGAATTATGATAATAATAGTAATTTTTTTATTATCCAAACTGTATGATGTATTCTTTAAGTCGTATTGCATTGTCGAGCACTTAAATTTTATTGGACAATAGCCGTATACGCATCGTTGAGTCTAGAGCTAGGGTGACCTGGACATCCTGTCGTTTGTTTCGGTTCTCGCATTGGCGCTTAAACTCTGAGCGTTTTTAAATAATGCATTCAATTATTTTTCATAATTATCATCATGAAAAATAATTGAATGCATTATCATATCATAGGACATGTGATATCAACGTTTACTATTACTGCATATCAAAAGTTCACTGTTGATAATAGGTCTTCTCCACATATTGCCTCATAGAGGGGATGGCCATAGTTACAGCACAGCTATAATCAGGAAGATGCTGCTACCCATCTCCTGGTTCATCATATATCAATACAGGTCTAATATAGAAAAACCTTAATCTATGCAAATCATCTCTTTTGATTTCAAAGGATATTGGATACTACAGCTAATAAAATTGATATATTTTCCCTAACACGCAATTTAATAACGGTAGGTGACGCAAATGTGAGTCTCTAAGAGATGACTACATATTTGTGCCCTTTGCTGCAGTGACTATCGGTCCGTGGGTACCACGTGCGAGAACGAAGGTATCCCGATTGATTACCGCGTAAGGGGGATATTTGCCATAGTTGCCACGCTTGGCAGACGGGTTGGCAACCGCAGATTTATATTATTTTCTTGTTGTCATTAGGGAGATGGTTATTCCTATGTACAGGTTTCTTTCTCTTTCCCCTCTTTTGACACCCACGGGATAATAGGGTACTGGATATTCTTACACCGCCACTAGCCTCTACATAAAAGAAAAAAATGTATAACCTACTACTACGAGCATAAGTACAAGTACAAGCAAGATATTCCCGCGACCATATCAGTAAGAGGTTGGTTACCCCGTTACCCGTAGATCTAAAGAACTGACATTTCATATGATATAACGATTAGATGTTAGCTTAAATAAAAATAAAACCGTATACAAACAAAATTCTTCCTCGTTAATTAATTATTTCAAATCATGTCGGTTGCTTAAATTTGTTTCCCAAAAAACGTTAATTACGCAAAAACCGAGGAAACCTTCGTTTAAATGGTTTTTGCTGAAACGGAAAGTGAGATATAATTTTTGTTCATTTACTTTTAAAACAAAGGTACGACGTTTCACGGCCTTGTTACATACATAAAGCCAATGTCACAGGCGACAAGTCGCTATCATATCTCACACGTAAGAGATTATTTGTCTTGTAAGACTTCCGACGTGTTCGAAATAGTTGTGTTTCTTTGATAAGAGTCTCCGAAATTACTTTCTTTTATTGATCTGAGAATCTGGAAGTTCTGTTTAACGCATACTCGTTTTTACTTTTTAGTGTCGTGATATCATGACTTTTTTCTGTCTCCAGTACAAAAAGTACGGCCGTGTCTCAAATTCAATTATTATAAAAGTTATTAATATTGTACAAAGAGTAATGTAGTTAATAGATTAAATAGTCGACATTAAATGACGTCATAAAAGTAAAGTAACAGCCTATATACAGTCTCAGTCTCAGTCTCATTTCTGAGAGGGTTTTAGGGCAAGAAAGTGTCCGCTGCGCTGCCCCAACACGTGTTGACGAATTTCACATGTCTTCGAAATATTTTATTTTTATTTCTCAGACATGCAGGTTTCCTCACGATGTTTTCCTTCACCGCCGAGCACGTGGTAAAATCAGCACTTAAAATTGTAATTAACAATTTCATTGGTGCCGGCGGGGATCGAACCCGTACTGTGAAATTTACAGCGAGCGCTAACCATCTGAGCTACCACGCCTCTCGACGTCATAGATTTTAGTAATTGTAAATATACAAATAAACGTTATTTTTTATAGAATAAGATTAGAGTGACAAACGAGCACACAGTCCACCTGATGGTAGTGGAAGCTGTGACCCATAGACGATTCAATATGCAAGCCTGAGAACTAAAATGGAATACCTCTTTTCCAGTAATAAGAATCTTCGGATCTCTCACACTCAACATACGAAACACAGTAGCAATGAGCTGATATTTTACGCTCATATTCTGTGAGAGCGTGCTCCTTGCCCAGTCTTGCCGACCCATTCGTGCTACAACCACAATATAGCTGCAGCATAGTTTCTACCACGTATAGGCGTTATTTGTATATTAAAATTCAAAACATCTCATTTAATTTACAATGGAAACTCGACCAAGTTTTGAGGCAATACGGAAAGTAATATAAGTTCAAGTTATTGAAAAGTAATTTACAGATAAATAAAATTCGAAAGATAAGAGAGGCATCTGTAGGGAAAGGGGAAAATAAAATAGAGTATTTTCAATTTTGTTATACCTAAATTGTAATTAGAACCCGCGTAAAAGAACATATAGCTGACATAAAGCATCAACGTTCCGGGAAGTCAGCAGTTTGTGATCATATCCTAGGCGGCCCCAACCATTACATCAGATTTGATAGATCACAAATCCTCGCGAAAGAACATCGATTCCTACCAAGGATGATACGTGAGGCTATTGAAATTAAAAAACATCCTAATTTCAATAGAGAAGGACGCTGGACGCTACCACCTGCTTGGGAATTAATAAAATTAAAATTAAATACCACTTAATTTTAATTTTATTAATTACATTTTATTAATTAATTTTATTACTTACAGACCACTGCAAGACTTCAAGATATAGTAAGTTCAATTTCGTAGATCGGACCATAAATAATAATTGAAAAACTGAATGTACTCCGGGTTAACACTGACATCGGGACGTCAATCACCTCAGTCCCCCGTGACCATGGGTGCTGGAAAGCACCCGAAATGTCGGGAATTAAAAATCAAATAAATTAAACGCGGTTAAATCCGTAAAAGTAGTTTTAATCAATATGTAGTGTTCGCGTAAATATAAGAAATAATTTGTTATACCTTTTTAACATTAGATTAATTATTAATTACAACTTATGTTATAATAGTGAGGTGATAATTGCATGGAACATGAATATAATGACGAAATCTTTTACGAATTGATTAATATGTACATAAATATGTACATATTAAACAACTCGTAAAAGTTCACCGGCTGGTTAGGATCACGACGCATAGCAAGCGGATTTGCAATCACAATACTAGACGTTGCCGTATCTGGATATATGTTATATGTTTAAATATACCACGTTTATAAACGGACTAAAATATATAAAATAATTTCTTAAATTGATAAAACGTATCATACCATAAAGATTTATAATGCCACAAATACAGATAAAACGAAAAACAGGAATCTTGCAACGGACCTAAGAGAAAATATTATAATATACTTTATAATTCATTTTAAAATCGTAGTATATTAAAAATATATTTAAATAATTATTGTTTCAGATCTGTAGATATTGTTTCAAATTTTACTTACATTATTTAAAGATATAAAGTATAGTGAAAAGTTACACGCTACTTTGAAGCTTGATATTTCAAAATAAAGGCATAAAATAGCTAATTTTAACTTGGTAATTATGTAAAAAATACTTAGTGATACCTTACATGCATGAGTGTTTTTAAATCTACTGTGTACTTACACACGTTTACAAGCACTGTGAAATATTATCTGTAAAAAATAAAACAAACAAAGTTTGTTATCTTATTCGGTAAAAAGCTCTGGAAGTTTGATTTTGTGCCGCCATAGGATAGTCATCATCATCAGCCATCATCCTGAACATGGGTTTCCCCATAAATTGCATCTTGCGGGGGGGGGGGGGATGCTTCGAATAGTTACCAGGCTTGGCAGACGGGTTGGCAATCCTATTTTTTATGTTATTATTGATCAGAAAGATAGTGCTAGTTTGAAGATGTTTTAGTTTTTCTTCCGTCGTGTCTACGAGTACACCCATGTGATTTTTAGGATAGTGGAACATTCTCTTTCCCAAACATTCAAGTTTTTTCGTAATGTTTTCTTTTATAATTAACAATTTCACTGATGCTTATGGGGCTCCGAGAAAGACTGTACCTTTCTGCTATAATAATCAAATTAAAACCAATGAAACGAGCTCTCTCGGAAGTGAGAGAAGGCCTGTGCCCAGCAGTGGGACGTATATAGGCTGCTTTACTTACTTTACAATGAAACTAATAATTTACAATGTTTTACTATTGCATTATTAATATTTATGATTTCGTTGGCTAACGATAAGATCGGAATGATGTTAATTAGTTACGCGCTACGATTGCCCGCGGAGTTAAAGAGAGCAGAAAATTACTGTGAATCCACTCTATCTGGATCTTAGAAACTTTTTTACTTAAGTCTAAAAGAAGTGCATTAGTTCGATGTCTTGATAATACAACTCTTAATTGGGAACAAGAAAAATTTTATTGTGATACTTCTAAATCATCAGCCTCTCTGGTCGTGTCGGTTGACCGTACCATCGGATTATGAGACTGAGAGAGAGTAGAGAGTGCTCCTGTGCTTGCGCCAACACTTGTCTACTTTCTCAAAGTGCGTTAATTATGTTACATATTGTATGTATATATATATATATATATATATATATATATATATATATATATGTATATATATATATATATATATACATATATATCAACGATTTTCATAAAATTTAGTGTCCAGGGAGTTTCGGGGGCAATAAAATCGATCTAGCTAGGATTTATGTTTAGAAAATGTCTTTTTATCCATGTTTTCAGGCAATGAAAAACCGCTACAATAACAGAAGGTAAATTTTGACACTATGTTAATGATCGTAATAGCTCAAGTGGATATCGAGCGGTCGCGAAATCGTAATGCCTTAGTTTGCGTCTTGTCTTCGGTCCGACTGTTTTCCTGTTTTTGTCAAGTTCCCTTCTTTTGTGAGAAAATCTATTATTTCGAACCCTTTTTGAGTATTTTTTAAAATACGAAAATTTTAATTAAACTAATTGCACTTCATGATTTTTTATTCAAATAACCAGTTCAGTTTCTTCTATTACGTCAATAAGATCAAAAAATATTATTCATCAGTATGTAATTTGTATCTAAATGTAATTTAAAAAAAAAACCGAGCAAATCTCGGTCATCCGGGTACTTTTATTTATACGTATAGATCACGCTTGTTTTTTATTACATCCATTGTAGCTGTCAGAAGGTTTTGGCCGTGAGCTAACGGGACAGACTATAAATTATGTTATAGTTTTACTTACGCCAGTATATTCTAAGTCTATGGTTTTACTTCCTCTTTTATTCGATCAAATTTCATTGCCAGTTTCAAACATTACATCCATCAATGTAATGTTTGGTTACGTCTGTTATATTACTTAGAAAAATATCACCAAGGACTTACCTACTCAATCACATTGGAAAACACTCTTTCTGATCTGAATCTTTTTACACCATATTATATAAGTTTTAAGTGCAGTTAATCTTTAATTAATGTTTTTTTATATTTGTGTATTTGCAAAAGATTTATCATCATCATTATCATCATCATCATCACAGCCTTTCACAACTCCACGTCACTGCTGAACTTAGTCCTTCCAGATTACTGGATTAACCACCAAATACAGTTCCGTCACCAGCTTCCATCTACATCCTGCATTTCTCACTACCTTACCAGATCGTCACTCAACCTTATGGGAAACCGTCCACCAGTCCACTTGCCGGTACGAGGTTGCCACTCTATCCACTATATCTCACGTTATCGGTAATTTTTCCTTAAGAAACAAGTAAAATTTGAAGAAAATTGGGTTAAATAAGGCAAAATATGGCTAAAACCTACACAATAATACAAATCGCGGTTATGCGAATTACACAAACTATACAAAAATAACTAAGCAAATTATGTTATTTTTTTTTCAATTAAAATTAACACAATCAATCACAGATTAACGTATTTACACTAAAATACCCATTTATAAAAGCTCACATAAGATTTGGAAGGGAGTGAATGGATTAAGCCATATCTCACGACATCTCACACGGGGGAGAGGGGAAAAAATCGAAAAATCGCCAAAACCGCCTCACGCAATTAATGATACCCCTTACCTTAACTTTAACTTCTTTATTGCAGAGGTAATGGCGACTGGCCCAGACTTTAACTCAAGTAAAAATCACAGATATCGAAATGCCGAACCTCAAAATCACTCTAAAAAATTGAATTCGTTACGAAATCACTCTAGCGAAATGTTATTTCTATTAAATTCTGTTCATACCATCGCCCGTGCATGTCCTATAAACTAATATATTAAATAAAAAGTCCGTGTAGATAAAGTCACGTATATTTCATTCTATTTTTAGTACAAAAAGCTTTAAAAAAGGTAGGAGAATGGAGTTTCGCATCAACTTTGCGTGTAGCTTAACATTATACAACTTAATGAAAGTTGCACAGCCCGAGCTAAATGCTTTATCACGACCCGGGACTGGAATCAATGGTACCTCGACCAACGAGCGGGTACAGTTACGTTAACCCTTCATAGTTTGTAATAAAGACTATTTTACCATGGCTTTGTTACGTATGCCCACCGCTAGGGGTCGTTCGCATCTACTCCCATGCCCCGCATCCAAACGACTAGTCGAGGCGATTTACATGACGCGCAATATATTATTATGCACTTAAAAAGACGGCTGACTAACATGTTTTAAAACCTTTACATTTCAATTTTAAATTGGTAACAGACATAAAATAGTTTTAGCTTTTTCCCTTTTGCCGCAACATATGAATAAATACATTATTGTTGCATCGAACACATGCTAAAACTGAATTGTATTTTCTATTTCTTACTACGTTTTATTTAAGTGCCCCTTATCGAAGTAGTTTAGTTTAGATCTATGTATGTACTGAAGTATGTTCAATATATATAGTATAATGTTGTTACCATGGACCAAATTACACCGAGCTGGAATTCGAGTCACCGACATATTTTTTTAAACAGTAAGAATTTTGTAGAACGTGACAATGTTTAATAAGATATTAAAAATAAGTAAAAAAATTCAATAACTTTACGGTAAATTTCACTTGCGAACCTGATTTTATACACTTAAATTTTAGAAACTGAAATATCAAGAACATCAGTGAAACAATCGGAAAATATTAGGCGATAAGATTTAACAAATAGATTTAGACGGGTTTTAATAGATGTAAGACCAATAAACAAGGTCTTTAATCGATTAACAATCAAAATGCAGATACGTTTTCATTTCTGAGGACTGAAATTTAAAACCTTCCATCTTAATTAGCTCGTTTGTATAAAACACTGTCCGTTTTTATTGGCTTAATGACACCTAGGTTAACAATCTTTATCCTATACCTTTAAACGAGCAATTCTTGTATATATATATATATATATCGGAATCTCGAAAACGGGTCCAACGATTTTCATAAAATTTTGTGTGCAGGGAGTTTCGGGGGCAATAAATCGATCTAGCTAGGATTTATTTTTAGAAAATGTCTTTTTGTCCATGTTTTTAGGCAATGAAAAATTGCTACAATATCGTTGGAATAAGAAAGTAAATTTTGACAGTTCATTAATGATTACAAATAGCTTAATTGGTATATTGGGCGGTCACTAAATCGTAATACCATGGTTTGAGCCCAGACCGACCGACCGACTTTTTTTTAATTTTTTTTTTTCAAGTTCCTTTCTTTTTTTAGAAAATCTATTTTTTCGAGCCCTTTTTTTAGTATTTTTTAAAAACACGAAAATTTAAATTAAACTAATTGACATGATTGTTTATTCAAATAACCAGTTCAGTTTTTTCTATTATGTCGCTAAGATCAAAAAATATTATTCGTATTTCATCAGTATGTAATTTATATCTAAATATAATTTCCAAAACACACGAATTAAAAAAAAACCGAGCGAAAAATACCGAGCAAAGCTCGGTCAACCGGGTACTTTTACTAACGGAGGATATGGTTAACAAAAAATTAATAAAAAGTCCCAGTGAGAAAACATTTTAACAAATTGCAGACTATGCGTCATTTTATTAAAAACAATAAAATAAGTTCAATACATAAAAAATAACTTTAAAAAATTTATGGAACGTAGCAATATGACGTGCCTGTAAAAGAATGTACCTACGTCTTTGTCGTTTGTTTGTTTTTGTTCATTGTCAGAAATATTCCTTTGTCAGTGTCAGTCGAGAATATAAGACAAGTCTGTGATTTACTAAAGAGTGAAGACCTGAAGTCGCTGTATTTGGTTACCATTAACGATAAGTCTAATTAATACTTATCAACATGCCAAATGGTGTCCACTATACCGCGGGTTTAAATTGTAATCCTAGCTGAAGAAATTTGAGTTTAAAAAAAGTTGTTTTTAAGGATCTGATTGTGTTGTGTTTGCCCTTATATCTATAACAATAAAGTCTAGCCTACTTTCGATTTTGCAGCACAGTTTATTTAGGTACATATATATTAGTTTCAGAGTTCATTGACTTATATAACGTCATATAGGTATATGTAATTTATTTCTTTATTTATTTACTCATTATTGTTACACCATACTACATTTTACAACGTGGTAGAGCCACGCTGCAGCTTATATAGTTGGAGCACGAATGGGTTGGCTCGACCTCGCTCTTACAGAATACCAGCGTAAAATAGCAGCTTAAGGCTGCTGTGTTTCGTATGGTGAGTGTAGAGATCCGGAGACCCTTTTCACAAGAAACGAGGCATTCCATCATAGTCGTCAAAGGTGACAACGCATCTGCATTTTGATTATTAATCGAGGATAAACATAGGTGTTAATGGGCGGCAGCATGTACTTATCATCGGGTGGACTGGGAGCTCGTTTGTCATCCTTATTCTATAAAAAAAAACCTGTGGGAAAATTAGGTAGAATGTGGTATAATCTGGAATAACGTACATATAAGACTGTTGAACTTGTTTACCGTTTAAGATAATATATATATATATATATACTTTTAATAACGCCTATTAATCTTACGCTTACTCGTTATTTGATCATATATTGTTACGCAAATGCCCCTACAGTGTAAGCATATAAGAGTTGTGATATACAGGTATATAATCAAAGGATATAATCATGAGTTTTTCAGTTTCTACAATATGCACATATACACAAAACAATGTCTCAGTGCTGTATTAAATAATTTCTTACGCATTATTAATTTTTTAATGCTTTAAACTTTTATAAATAACCGTAGTTTATTTTATCTACACTTTATATTATATTCTAATCTAATTATTATAAAAATAACTTTTATTTCTCTCTACACTTTTCTAACAAATTAATTCCACTGCTATGAAATCTGTCAAATTATTTTACCTCGTTCCTAAGTGGCGCCGCTCTGGTGGCAGAATAAGTCGGGGATTCCCCTATCGGTTAGTAATGGTAAAGGTTTAAAATCAAAATGTTAATAACATAGTCCAATACACTAAACCCATTATTCATAAAAAAAATTAAGCGCTTGATTAGTTAAATAGTGTTTTGTCTCATTCTGACGTTTTGCGAGACACTTGTTGCTAAAAAGTGACAAAACACTATTTATCCTGTTTGTGTAAAAATATTTATGAGAAGAGGGGTAAAGACTTTATAGAGCAGACCTGGAGAATACGGCGGATTATGTAAGAGGGCATTAAAAAATTCAAATATGTTTCAAAATCGATTAGAGTTTCTATCTGTTTAAAGAAAAAGTAAAAGAAAGATTATAGAATATTAATCATGTAATAAATTGTATTAATATGCTCGTAATGAGTTTCAATTGTCGGGTATAGGTTATCCAACAAATAAATTTAAGCCTGACTGAATATATAAGTCCAAGAATAGTTAATTTTGAGTTTGTTTTTGTTGTATTGTATTCTATGAATAAATTTGGTCTGACAATTGGAAAACCCAAGACAAACGATTATTTTTTCAAATAAGGGCGTCATATCGGGGCTAGAGCCTTAATACTCATATTCATAGAACGCTTAAGTGCCCATTACATTATCCAATTTGCAGAGCGCTAGGTGAACTAGCGTACTAAATTTGTATTGTGTAAAGGCAGTTAGACAGCTAGTGATCCAATCTAGTGCGATTGCATGGACTCTGCCGCGCTGATCATATCGTACACTAGCTAGCGCACTAAATAGCATGGTGTAAAGCGTTCTAGCGTGCTAAACATAAACACTAGCTATGCTAGGTCAGTCAGTCAATCGGCATGCGCCCGAACAGGACGTATATTTGGTATAAGATCAAAGTGACGTGACGCAACCATCGTGTAAGGAAAAGGAAGTGCTCTTAAATGGGGAATAATGAATTATACAAAACATGCCATTTCTTTGGGATAAAAAACATAAGGATTATAAACACAAAGATATAAGAAATGATGGAAACAAAGTGCTTCTCGAAGTTTACAAAGGATTCACATTGTTCATATTTGACCACAAACTAATAAGAGTATCAACGTAATATTTGATAGTTTTTGTCTCAGCAATAAATATTCTTTCACCCAACATTTTTTGCGTTTTTTAAAAATTTATTATCATTAAACTTGACACCATTGCTAAAGCAATGCCAACTTTATGGTGGTTTGATAGTACCATATTCGTTTAGCGCTTTTTGAAAGGTGTGGTTTGGACGACGATCACTACAGAAATGAAAGGAAATTAAACTAACTAGCTTCTCTAGTTAGTCTAGTGTAATGGTGAGCTCTTTTCATATTTCGCTGCAGCACTAAATCTAGCGCTCTGCAAATTGGATAGTGTAATGGGCGCTTTACACTTGAACACGCTTAGAAAATACGTGTACATATTTGTAGATGCATACAATACAAATAAACTAAAACATCTTTTGTATCTGACAAGTTAATACGACGTACTTATGGACCCTTATCAACATGTAGGTACTGTCATCATATCTTCACTCCGTCTCTTTCAGACACGTCCGTTACAAAGAAAACAATACAAGGGTATCTTTACTGACATTTTACGACCTCACCGGCGAGGCGCCTCATTTCACCAAACAAAGACCTAATTCCAGTTAACCTATTGTTGATGGGCCGGCTTAGGGTAATTACACATTAGAGCGTATTAAAGAATAGAGGGATTTAAAAATAGACGAGTGCTATTTGCACTTTTACTACTTCCGTTAGAAAATCCAAGTAAGCTTAATATTCTTGCTAGGTAGAGCTTTACGACATGACTCGAATGGTGGGTCGCGGATGTGTGCGATAGTGTTCCCGTTGCCCTGGCAATATGCGGCGAAGATCACCTCGGGGATTTAGTCGATGAGAGACCGACATAACTCGTTCGTGCTCTCTGAGGCGGGTATGCGTGGACAATTCCCCATGAGGAAAGGAATACTTCAACACAGTACTTAGTCGAACGTCGGATTTACACTGACAATTCTTGAGTTTTACAGTGCGTGTCTACCATTATTATCGTTAAACTAACATTATCTTTGTGCTAGTGCAAGATTATCGGATCTGCTGCCCAGCGTATATGGTATATAGCGATATTTGACTGCCTCGTCGGTCCAGTGGTTGGTAACGTGACTGCTGATCATATGCTCGCAGGTTCAAATCCCGGGTCAGACTAAAATTAATTCTTGATTTTTTCTGGAAAGCACGTAAAACCGTCGCATGGACTCAAAATCTCCTCTATACAGTCGTGTCGGATTACCAACCTAAGAGACTATGAGAGTAAGGAAATAGAAAGTGCACAGACACTCGTGCAAAGTAATCCCGTCCTGCGCAAATGGCTAGTCTGCTTTGAGTTTGGCCGCCATGACTAAACGTTACCGTTACACTCATCGAACTATATTACTAGCGTAGTAATGCCTCAATAGTTACACTCTATTGAAGTCCACTGCTGAACATAGGCCTCTCCCATAGATTGCCTCATATTTGCCATAGTTGCCGCTTGGCAAGCGGGTTGGCAACCACAGTTTTTTATTTTATTTTAAATCCTTATTAGGAGACGCTGCTGCCCATCTCCTGATTTGTTTTCCTCCGTCGCCTCACGCGATGATCTCAGAATACGGCCCGCCATGACTACTCTACCAAATAGAGAGTGTGCGCAGGAGTTGCACGCTTTAATTCCTCCCCTCCTTTCCACCATCGGACGACCAGGCGGTCGGTGGGTCCTCACCCCTTTGTTTTCGATATTCCACGCATTAGAACCAAACGGTTACTTCAACTTTTTTAACGCGTACAGCAAATGAGGTGAAATAATTTGCCGGCGACTATCTTTCCGTCCGAATACAATCTTTGCGTCTTCAAGGTTAGAAAGAGGGAATAAGCTTTTTGTTACGCTAAGACAGTGCGATTTACCATCTAAGGCGGCATCACCACTTACCATCAGGTAGGATTGTGGTCAAGCACTGGTTTATAAAAAGTAAAAAAAAGTAATTATATTAATCTATAATTAAATTATTTAAAACTAACGTACTTTGCACAACTCTAATGTATAGGCAACTTTAATAGGATTTTATTATAGATAATTTTACGAGATCGCGGTTCTTTTACGATGACAGAGTTGCTTTTATTATGATGTGAAATTTATACTTTAGATTTATATCTAAAGGTTATTAGTATATTTAAATATAGCAATAAAGAAATTCAATGATTTTAGAATAGCGTTCGAGATATTTTACATGTATGAAATATAAAATGATTCTGTGCCGGACGGGCGAAACTCTCCGGAGTAAATGTTGTCGAAGATACTTCGCGAGTCGCTCACGTCCTACACCTATAGGTTCCGGTGGGTACTTTCACTGCCGTCTTTGTGGGTGCCGCTGAGATATTGTGGACTGAGGTTCAAATCAAAATGCACGATTAATAAATACAAATAGCAAGGTAGTGGCCAGCGGTTCGACTGATTGATTAGTCGCGAAATTTTATAACTATTGTTTATTGACCACGGTTGTTCACTATTGGTTGGTCACTGTATATTTTAAAAGATTTCTTTAAATTGTACGGTAGTATCAAATATCTATTGGTAGTAGCTGATTTTCAACACTACTGACTAGCAGCTATTATCAACTAAACTAGCTGATTTTATCACTTGTGTAACTGCAGATATCAGTTGCCACTTTCACAATATGTAAGATATCAAGTTACGACCTTTTTCGGCTAGCTAACACTTTCACTATTCACTATATACTGCTACTAGTCACTTCAGCTACTACCGGATACTACTGCTTGTCACTGGTAGTTCTTCACACTACACTTTACTGGGTCTGGGTCCCTCGTGATGTCGTCTACATGCACCAAGGTGCTATGCAGGTATCGGGCCTCGGGGTATACCCCATTGCCCGGACTTTCCTCATGGCCCATAACTATGGGCCAGTCATTAGAGCCTTTCTGGGTCCCGCTCCCGCGAGCCCCTAAGGTAGACTTTGGCTATACCTTACAGTGAGCCGCTTGCCATTTTCCGTTTTGCCTCTTTATTGCATAAACTTTTCACTATGCAAATGGCATAAATTACATTTTCTATACAAAACGAATTGCTACACTAACATGCTATACATTATCAAATCGGTAGTCTGGTACTTTATTAGTATATCATAAAGGTTACTCAAATAATTATCATTGTAAAAAAGTTATTAAACGAAATGTCCCAAATTTTCATAATATTTGGGTACTTTAATTCTTTGATTTTTCTATAACTACCAGATGCGTTTAATTATACAAAATATTCCTACACTTCTTTAATCTATAAGCCATAATTGCTAATTCAATGTCATATTTACAACTCTTTTAGAACTGATGAACGTTATGGCAGCGCATGAAATACGAACAAGCAAAAATTAATTTTTATATATAGGTATTAGATAAAAATATGAAATATGTATCATATTGTTGAATAGTACTCATTGAAGAAAACATAATTATATTAGTTATAGATAAAAATATTTTTATTAGTTCGTAAACGTACCTTTATATTTTACTTTTCGTACTTCTTTTTACACCTATCTCTTTTTATCTCTGCTTTACTCTAAAGAAGGCTGGTATACGATGCTATGGGCACCAAATTTGCTTATATACATTAAAAGATTAACGGATTACAGTAAATTGAAGTGGCAATGGGCCAGCCACATAACGAAAAAAAGAAGAAAAAAAGAGTGGCAACTTTTTACCGGTAAGCGAAGTGTAAAACGACCTAGTAAGATGCTGCAGGATGAACGCAGATTGCGCAGGACTGTGTATTCCTTGTGGGAAGCCTATGACAAGGCCAGACTTGTGAAAAGGCTGTAATGATGATATACATTAAATAAATAAATTATATTTACTTCTTGTGTTTATGGCGTAGATTATGCAGATAATTCGACATTCTTTTCATGCATTTAATTTTTATGTATTTAATTTGTCGGATATCAGAGAAAAAATATATTTGCTTTATTATATTAATAAAAATTGACGGTTATAAAATTTTAACGACAGCCAATTATTAAGCCAGGACGGTGTTATGAAAATATGTATGTAAATGCCCTTCTCGACAAAAATGGCGAAGTAAAAGAGAAAGTGACACAATTGATTGATAGTGTACGAATAAAAAGAGCAATGTAAAGGAACAGTTTAGACAATTTTGTAGCACAAATATTCGTTAATGTTATCAGGCTTGCGGACTGCAGATATAATAACATTATTATAACGACCAAGATGGAAAAACCACATATAAGTTTGTCTTTCTGCCCGACTCAATCGAAATTAAAAGCTACAAAATTTGCTAACATGAAACTTGCATAAAATAATGATATTCGCAGAAAAACCTTCGGACTCGCACGTATATTATATTATGTTAAGGACTGAAATCGCAGAAAATATAATGAACTATTAAACAATTAAAGAATTAATTTTTTATATAATTTATGCTCACAATTGATGTCATTTGGTGAAACTCCATCTTCATTTATCACATAATTCATATGCCGGCTTATATTACAAGCGACAGTAGCATAATGGCAGGGCGCGGACCGCGAACTCAAAAAGGTTGTGGGTTCGAATCCGCCATTCGACTACTGGCGTGAACCACTCCTAACACAAGCGTTTTAAGCTTACCAGGAGTGGTTAAAGTGAATATTAGTAATGGTAATTAATAGGATTACTAATATTTTTAATAATAAAAAAATAAAAAACAAATATTTTTTTTAGAATAAGGGTGACAAACGAGCACACAGACCACACATTGTGAAGTCCAGCTAATGGTAAGCAGATGCCGTGGTCCATAAACATCTACATACATCCTCGATTAATAATCAAAATGCAGATGCGTTGCCACCCCTGAAGACTAAGATGAAATGCCTCGTATCCTCGTATCGTATAAATGAGCTGCTATTTGACGTTGATAATCTGTGAGAGCGTGCTTCTTCCCCGGTCGAGTCGACCCATTCGTGTTACAACTATACTACTAATATAACTGCAGCATGCCTCTACCGCGAAAACATTCTCCTTATTATCACGAAATTGCGATATTACTAGACATTTCCACCCACCTTGGTACAGCATTTATACAATATAATTCTGAATTCTGATACCTTGGGTTTATCACAGCATATGCTTGCAGAGTCATCAATAATGGAATCGATTCTGAGCGTATGTGAGGGTAATGTGGTCACTTTAAGCTTTGCCGCCATATAAAACCAAAACTAGGAGGAGGACAAAGACAAAAACACAAAGTCGCATACTAATAACTATTATATTACGAAAAAAATAGCAAACAAGCTTTGGCAATATATAGAAACACTTCGCAAAATCAACTTCAAAACAACTAACTACACCACACATTAATAAAATCGACTAAAATATTTACACATCTGTCAATTGTCAAAATGGCACCGATAAAGCAGCGCCCATTTGAACCTTTATTATTAAGGCGACACCGTAAAAAATGCACCTCCTTTCATCGAATAGTATAAAGATTATGACACCACTAAGGAAAGTGAAATTTTGATATAGGTAAATTCATGTCTTTATCTTGAATTTGATTGTTCAAATACACGATTGTATAATTTTGACTCGATTTGCGAAAACACCTCTAAAAAATCACTATAGTTGAAATTACAACGAAATTACTTAATCTATATATGCTTGGAAATCACTCAAATATATTCATAACATCAATATTCATAATTTACTTGTTCATTATTTTGATTACTTAAATCAATAATTTTTTAAAAAAATATTTTAATGTTTCTGACAATTTCGAAGCGCTTTTAATCGTCGCGGGCGCTACGCTATTTTAGACCTAATGACGGCGTTTTTTCAAGTTTTTATAGAAATTATGCATTCACTCGGATCAGTACGGCGATAGCCTTTTCGATGTGTCTTCTTAACTTGACTGATGAAGAGCTATCGGATCACAGAGCCATGTAAGCAAAAAAGGCGGATGACCAAATTACCCTCACGTACTATAGTAAGATTTAAAAAAAATAAGTGTACCTTATCAATCCTATTTAAAAAAAATAAGTATCTATTAAAGATTTCATAGTTTTATGTATTTTTAGTATTTCATTGCTCATGCATTTTTTATTTTTATTTAAAACTTCTAACCACAAGGGATATGGAAGTGTTGAAAGTTTATAATTAATTTATTGTTAAATGCGAAAAGACATGCAAAATACAACTCTTGACCTATCGATTATCTTAATCTACGGTCGATGAATGTATGGATTTTAAATTGAAATTGAAAACGGGTCTCAAAACATGCTTGTACCAATAATCTTATCGAATGCGGCCATCTTGTCCGAAAAAATAATAATTGAAATGTAATAAAGTTTCGACATTTGTGGCTACATTTTGTTTTATGTAATAAAAAAAAGTATCATATTCATACGTAATAAATTTGTTTTGTATGAAGTATGAACAAATTAAAAGTAGCTATTTTTGTAAATATGGTAATTGATTTTACTATTCTACTAGTAACTATACGTAGGAATGTCTCCTATAAATGGCATAAAATTAATTTCAAAGTGAGAGAGCGAGTGTTATGAATAAAAATTCCAGGCTAATTGTAGTGCAACTTCTAAATTTTGAGTAGCCTGGATGTATGCAAAACATGCAGGATACTCAAAATTCCAACTTGGTGAAGCATATCCTATACACAGCAGTGGACCGTTACGAGTAGTTATGAGTAGGGATATGAAACTTTGATGAAGAAGTGAAAAGTAAATTATTTATTTGGTGGAGGTATTCTGCAAATACCCAAATTTATCAAAGTTTGCCAAAATCTATCTTTCAGCACCCTACAGCAGTGTATGTAACAGCGAAAGACTTTTTTCTGGAGCTGGCCTTGTTTATGAAGCAGGCGGAACCACTTGTTACCTTACAATGCAGAGAAATTAATATTTATTCAACGTAATTTGCCCTTAGCTACGTAGTAATATTATTTATTCTGTGCTTTAGCGCAGTACGAGTACTAATTTTGAATGTTTTAAAATGAAAATTTTGTGATTACTGATTATATTTGTTAAGTGACATAAATGAAGTACTTAGCTAAATTTGATATTGTGTTTTTTTTAAATCCGGATAGCTGTATGTTATCCGGTATCCGGCCGGATCGTAATTTCAGGCCGGATAGGCTGAATACCGGATAGTTACCGGATATCCGTTTCATCTCTAGTTACGAGTCATAGTTGGTCATAAAAGCTATTTGACTAAAGTAACTAATTTATAAAATAATTTACTTAACTACATACTTGCACAAGCTTAATTGTTATTTATTCAAGTTGCCAGTATGCTCAAATTTAATGCGCCCTCTACACTCGCGCACGATACACGCCGTGAATTTACTCTGCGATTTACACCGTGAACGCAGTTTCGCACTTCGCAGTTTCGTTCGCAGTCTCAAAGACAATGGACGACGACGTGGCTGTTGCTGCTGCTGTGATGCTATGTGCTGTAGGATACTAAAATTATCTTTCTATTAAAAATAATAAGGTATCACTCAATTAGTGTTAGTTCAAGTTCATTACTCTACAACGTAGTACTATTTTTTTTTTCAAAAATTAAATAAAAGAAATACGCAAGATTATCCCGTCTACGTTTCGTGCGCTACTGCGAAAATCTGCGAGTGTGGAATGGTAAACTATCTATTAATCTGTGGTGTGGATGCGTTCGCGTTCGGACAAAAAACCGACACCGATCGGGGATCGGCGCGAAGAGTGTTCTGTGCGCGAAGCGCGAACGCGAAGTCGGGAATACCATCTACACTCGCGTTTCACGGCTTTTTTTATAGAAGAGGAGGCAAACGAGCATGCGGCTCACCTGTGATGTTAAGTGACTACCGCCACCCATGATCAACCGCCAGGGGCAAAGGGGAGGTTGCGCCCTTTAGAAAGGAGTAAGCTCTTTTCTTGAGGTCCCGGAAAAATCGCCGGTGGTAAACTATTCCACAGAGAGGTTGTACGCGGAAGAAAACTCCTTTTGAAACGTACAGTGGTGGACCGCCAAGCATCCAGATAGTGTGGATGGTATCGGGACGTTTGCCGTGTAGTGAGCCGCACTGCGCTGGATGCGGTCAATTGGAAGGAGCAGGTACTGAGGAGCCCCAGCCCAGAGATGGTAACAGTATTCCATGTGCGGCCGAACTTGCGCCTAGTAAAGTTTCAGGCGGTGTCTCAGCATGAAATACTGTCCCGCTCTGCTGAGCACGCCAAGCTTTTTAGAGGCCAATTTGGCCTTCTCTTTCAAGTGACCACGAAACTGCACGTCACTCGATATGTCGACGCCGAGGATTCCGATACTGGCTGAGACAACAAGGGGAGTGCCTTGAAACTGAGTAGATACGACAAAGGTGTTCTTTTTAGCGGTTAACGCGTAAACTTGTGTCTTCTGGGGTTTAAACTGGACTAAATTTTGTCGCCCCCAATCGGAGACTCTGTTCAGCAAAGACTCAACTTCAGACACAAGTTTGTTTCGGCACTCGGAGACGTTTTTCCGAGAAATATTGGCTCGGCCGGCGTAAAGAGCATCACCAGTGCTGTCATCTGCGTAGCAACGGGTTTGCAACATATCATTGATATGCAAAAGAAACAGCGTTGACGATAGTACGCAGCCTTGTGGAACACCAGCATTAATAGGCTTGCAATCGGAGCTTGCACCATCTACAACGACCTTGATGCTCCGATCTGCGAGAAAGCTGGGGATCCAATCGCACAATTTCTCGGGAAGCCCATAGGAAGGGAGCTTCGAAAAAAGCGCTGTTTGTCAAACCCGATCGAAGGCCTTCGCAATGTCCAAACTAACGGCCAATGCCTTCCCCTTGGACTCTACTTCTCGGACGTTCGCGCCGCGAGTGTAGAGGACGCATAATATTGTAAACTGTAGGTACAAACATCTTGCACACACTGCAACAAGGTGATATGACACATTTTGTACCTAAGAGATCTCTTGCCTATTTCTTAAGCCAATGTGCGATGCTGTGTACCGGTTTGAAGGTTATAGAGCTAGTATAATTACAGGCTATGAGGTATTCCACTTTAGTTGCCATAGGTGACAACACACCTGTAGCTTTGTTTATTTTAAATTAGCCCCAGGTGTCCATGATTTGCAGTAGTAGGGTTGCCACTCAAACTACAATATCGTATCGTAAAATATTGTAGTCAATTGTACTATATATTATAGAAAAATAAATAAGAAATATAAGAAATATATAGTACGAAAAATACTATTTTTTATACCTAATTCAACTGTCGCGCTTTTTTATATTAACTGATTGGAAGTCTCAAACAAATATATTTTACGGAAAGATTTTTTCCATCATGAATGTTGTTTTTTACTTATAAAATTATACATACTATACACGTTTATATTTAACTATCAGATATAGCGACCTGTTTAGAAACACGTCGCTGTATGCGCGTTTTGTTATTGCTAATAACTGACTGCTTACAAAACCCATCACTATTCCCGCGAATGACATTTGTTTACACTTTCTAATATAAACATTTTGCGAGTCGACTGGTACATTTTATTTATTTCCTGTGGTAATTTATTCGCGTACTAGTTTTTAATGTTATTTTAAGTATTGTTAATAGTGTTGTGATATAAACAATACATTGATTTTAGTTATTCTTTTGTTGAATTTTAGGATTCCTCTGCGTCCTTATTATTTCGTTCTGACTATTTTGTAAATTATTTCACCGAACTGAACATACATTTCGATAAAAAAAAACTTTTAAATAGGAAATTATTGATGTATTTTTATACTATGTAATATATTTTACAAATCTCTATCCTATATTTTTCGAATTTCCATTAACCTTTTTTTAACATATTATAAACTTACTAAAATGTCAAGCTTCAATGTAGCTGCAATGTCATCTTAGCATTTTAAACAATGCAACAATTATTTGTAAAACCTTAAAGAAAAGCTTATAATGCATATTTTCGATTATAATTTTAATTTATAATGCAAGCTGCCTTTGTAACCTTTACAAATGAGAGATTATTAGAGATAATTTGCACAGCGGAACTTGCCGGAACTCTACGTGTGAGTCACAACGCGCACTTCCCATTTTTTTGTTTTACATCATTAACATATTTATCTGTATATTTTAATAAGCAGTGGATGAATATATATATATATATATATATATATATATATATATATATATATATATATTTTATATATATCAATTAGTTACGCTAAAATTCGAAAAAAATTGCTCGACTGATTTTGATGAAGTTTTTTCCCCTTTTTAGGTCCCTGAATGGTTTAGATTTACAATTGGCCCCTATAAGTGGCACTGTTGCCGAGATTTAGAAATTACCCTGTGTTTTCTCGCTAGTTTTTTTTATATAAATAAAGTGACAAATGAACTTACTGTCAATCAAATGGTAAATTGCAGCCAACTTCAAACAGAAAAAGCTATATATGCGTTCTCACTTCTGAAGACAAACATAGAATACCTTACAGCCTTGTTTTTATGGGATAAGGGTGGCAAACGAGCACATAGTCCACCTGATGGTAAGCGGATGCCGTGGCCCATAGACATCCACATTTAACCTCGATTAAGAATCAAAATGAGCGGTGTCATCCCTGAGGACTAAATGACGAAATACCTCGATTCCAGTAAAACGGGTCTCCAATTCTCTACACTCACTATACGAAATAGCAGCATTAAACTGCTATTTTAAGCTGGTATCCCGTGAGAGCGTGGTCCTTCCCCGGTCGAACTGATCTACTCATGCTACAACCATAATATAGCTGCAGCTACTGCCTCGTTGGTCTAGTGGTTGTAGTAGTACGACTACCGATCATGAGGTGCTGGGTTCGAATCCCCGGTCGGGCCAAAAAAATCAATTATTGAGTTTTTCTGTCAAGAAATTCTCAGTAGATGCTCGGAGTCAGGAAGGCGGTGTCTCACCTCCGTGTCTCGAAAAGCACGTAAAGCCATTGGTCCTGCGCCTGATCTCTCTCCGGTCGTGTCGGTTTACCGTCCCATCGGATTATGAGAATGAGGGAATAGAGTGTACCTGTGCTTGCGCATACGCTTGGGCACTATAATCCTGTCCTGCGCCGATGGCTAGCCTCCGTTGAGGCAGGCCGCCGTGACCTAAATTCCGTCTGGAGGACATTATAGCTGCAGCGTGGCTCTACTACGTATGAAATGCCTGTTATTATACTGGCTTTCTTTGCAGTTCTGACCGGGACACAGCAGTTCAAGCAGTGCTATTTGTCTTCAAATGGGAGGACGACGTCGAATTAGCACTTTTTGCGGATGACAGCGCATACTTCACGTCGTCCAGAAGAGCCCACATTGCAGCTGCCAGGATGCAACGTCTGCTGGACCTGCTGCCACCATGGTTGGATGAGTGGAGGATGGCCGTCAATGTTAGCAAGACGACCGCTCTACTCACTCGCCGCTATAGAAATCTACCACCACCGCTAACCCTCGGAGGCCAGGAGATCGCATATGAGAAGGCCGTGACCTACCTTGGATGTCGGATTGACAGGATGTTGCGTATGACTGCGCACGTCGACTCTGCTATACGCAAAGCTCTATGTGCGCGGGCAATGCTCCGCCCTGTCCTGACATCCAAGTTACCGACAAAGTCGAAGTTAACCATCTATAAAACATACATAAGACCCCTGCTAAAATACGCTGCTCCGGCCTGGTATGCACTCCTGAGCGATCATCAGAAGCGGCGATTTCAGGCCCAGCGGAGTTTGTCATTACGAACCATAGTCGGAGCGGGTCGCTACGTCCGTAACGACGTTATAGCGGCCAACTTGAAGATGGAGAGCCTGCATGAATTCGTGGTCCGGCTGGCGCGCGGTATGTTTGACCGTGCCGACAACGGGCCACATGAACACCTCAACGGCTTCGCGCCGTTGCATGCAAGGCCGCCGGACGGACGACCCTATCCAAGAGAACTCCTCCCTATATAGATTAGGGAGTCGAGTAAAACCCTCAATGCCGCAGAAAGGCCAACTCAGACATAATAATTTGTGATTAAACACAAATTACAGATTACCACCCTTAAACGACAAAATTAACCAACTGCGACAAAAGTCGCAAAAAACAACGCCTATAACATCTAGGCGCCCAGGACCGGCACACTGTAGTGTGCCGTGAGGAACATCCGGGCAAAGGAGTACACCCCGAGGCCCGAGACCTGCACGGCATTATGCCCTGCAGAGGACAGCAACGAACGTCTTCAAAAATAGGTAAACGGCCGGTACCTACTCAGAAAGCCTCAAAAGCCGATAGCCGATAGGCGGAAAATATGTACAAACTAGTTAGTTGTAAATGTTTTTACACAACAAAATTACAATACAATCTAAATTAGAGCTATTATTTGACGCAAAATGGACGGTCTTCTGAAAACAGTGACGCCTTCAGACACATTTTGCAGTAATAACTGTTGTTTTCGTATGGCACCACCTAAAGCTACCGTGTACTAAGTAGATCAAGTGCAGACAAAGAGCTAAACTCGAATTTGATACCGAATGATTTAAATTCAGTTTGGATTTCGTCACGATATTTTTGTACCTATATCATTATCGTCACAGCTTTATCATATGATAAGACGTGTGATATAACGTGTTGAGACGTCTACAATGGAAACTTTAATAGTAGATTATTCACAACTCACGATTGTGTCATCAATTCATCGACGAAGAAAACATGGTTTGTTTTTTGAGCCGTTAAAAAAAGAGGTTCTCAATCCGACTCACGACATTTACTACAGTCACTACATACACAATCAGTACACTAAGTACAGTCCTGAGCCAGCTGCATCAATGTATGTGTTTCATCAGGTCGTCACTCCATCTAGTGGCGGTCGTCCAAAACTGCACTGTAAGAAGCTGTTACTCGAGAAACTTTATTTCCCATCGGCTGTCGGTTTTTCGAGCCAAACCAACCGGCCCAATGCCACTTTACCTTACTGATACGCTGGGCTATGTCAGTTGTTTCTTGTTCTTCGGCAGATATCCACGCTACAGACTTTATGCCGCAGAGATATTCTGAGAAGCCTTCTCGAGCCCTGCGCGATGAGCTGAGTGACTTATAAATATCAACTGTGAAAATCTGACTGAATTTTTTTTTGTATGCGTGTTATGCGATATCAATTTCTTCAAAAAAAAAATCAAGTAAATTAAACGCGATAAAATCCGTAAAAGTGGTTTTACTCAATCATTTTTCATCAAAGATTTAAATAGTAAGATGCGCCTTTACCATAGTATGACCACTTCGAAATGTGTCCATTCTCAAATGAGTGAGCTCACTCATTCGCAATCAGTGCTCATTTATGCAACAGAGAAAGTAGTATACATAATTTCTGTAAGATAATAAGAGATGACACTATTGCATTAGTGTGCGCGCGTCAGAGTCTTGCAAAAGAACACGTCCAAAAATAATGCCACAGTTTTCAAGGTGAAGACGCATCTAACTATTTAAATCTTTGTTTTTTATCAATTAGATAAAGGATAATAGTCCTATAGAAATTTTAAGTAAATATTCCACCCCTAAGGATTAGCAGGGGGTAACAAAAATAGGGGTTGAAGTTTTTAATATAACTATTCAGACGACATTCGAGTTCGTGTCAAGCTCCCCGAAATGAGGGGCCTGTGCTCAGTTGTTGCACATCTATCATCGGTGAAGAATAAAAGTGCAGTTGTGGAATCTTAGTCCTCAAGGGTGACACCATTGAGGATTAAAATTTCTTATTCCCAGTAAAATGAGTCTCCAGTTCTGTATCCTCACCGTACGAAACAAACCAGCAATAAGCTGCTATTTTACGTCATTCTGTGAGAGCGTGGACGTTCCTCGGTCGACCCGACTCATTCGTGCTACAACCTATAGGCTATAGGTCGTAAATTTACTTTTTTACATCTTCCTATAACTGATGAAAAGAAAACAAGTCTACAGACAGACGGTCTTAAGGCTACATTAGAGTCAAGATACGATTGCACTAATGAGGTCAAACAACCAAATCCAAGTAGTTTATTGCATAACATTGCTTTTGGTTATCAAACACCTATGACGTCGGAGTTAATGGTAACTATTGAATTTTAGGCGCGTAATTTGAATTTTGACACTTAACTCTTTTATAACCAACTTTTTATTAACTCTCTTCCGTATATGTCTGGTCCAGTCGCATTTGGTTTAAAACTTTGATCATAGCACACAGCTTACAGTCCCATCGGATTATGAGAGTGAGGGAATAGAGAGTGCACCTGTGCTTGCGCATACACTTGGACACTATAATCCTGTCCTGCGCCGATGGCTAGCCTCCGTTGAGGCAGGCCGCCGTGGCCGAAATTCGGTCTGGAGGTCATTATTATTATTATATTGTAACGACAAAAATGATTTGAATTTCACACAGCATCAGCGTACTGCTGTGGCGTAACTATACCAACAAATTTTATATAAAACACTAATAAGCTAAATATACTAGTGATAAAGCCTAATATACAAATCACCCACGATAATAAAATCAGGAGTATGCAATCGGAGGCCAATGTAAGAATATTAAAAAGTAATGATTTCTTAAATTTACGCGAACACTACACATTGAATAAAACTATTATTTACGGATTTTATCGCGTTTAATTACTTTAATTTATTTTTATTATTATCCCGACGTTTCGGGTGCTTTACAGCGCCCATGGTCACGGGGGGGACTGAGATGTTTGACGTCCCAATGTTATAGTTAGTCCGGCTACCTTTAGTTTTTTAATATTAATTTTTGGTCCGATTTACGCAAAACGAGCTTATAGTATCATGAAGTCTTGCAGTGGTATGCTTGGGTTTGGGTTTAATTTTGTTAATTATAGGATCCCAAGCAGATGTTAGCACCCAACCATCTTCTCTATTGAAATTTGGATGTTTTTTAATTTCAATAGCCTCGCGTATCATCCTTGGTAGGAATCGGTGTTCTTTTGCGAGGATTTGTGGTTTATCAAATCTAATGTAATGGTGGGGACGATCTTGAACATGTTCGCAGACTGCAGACTTCCCGGAGCGTCGGTGCTTCACATCAGCTATATGTTCCTTCACGCGGGTTTTTATAGATAGGTGTGAAAAAGTGAACTCACCATCATCCTTCACAGTTAGCTACCGTGGGTAAATCTTTGTTTCAGAGAGCACGAGGGATCTGTGACAGAAAACATCTGGCCGCGGAGCTTCAGCACGTCAAGCAAGTATTGCAAGACAACAAGCTTCGGGTCCCGCGCCTACGTCACAGTGAACGAGTGAAGCCGGCCACAGTCGAGCGCGCGCCTGCTCTACTACCATATGTTAGAGGAGTCACAGACAAGATTGGCTACATCTTGAAGCGAGCGTCCATTAAGACATACTACAAGCCGCTGAAGAAGATTAGTCAATTTTTACCATCCATCAAATGTAATATTCCTCTACAAGATGCAGGTGTGTACAAGCTAGATTGTGAATGTGGTCTCTCTTACATAGGTCAAACAAAGAGATCTATAAAAAACCCGCGTGAAGGAACATATAGCTGATGTGAAGCACCGACGCTCCGGGAAGTCTGCAGTCTGCGAACATGTTCAAGATCGTCCCCACCATTACATTAGATTTGATAAACCACAAATTCTCGCAAAAGAACACCGATTCCTACCTCGGATGATACGCGAGGCTATTGAAATTAAAAAACATCCAAATTTCAATAGAGAAGATGGTTGGGTGCTACCATCTGCTTGGGATCCTGTAATTAACAAAATTAAACCCAAACCCAAGCATACCACTGCAAGACTTCATGATACTATAAGCTCGTTTTGCGTAAATCGGACCAAAAATTAATATTAAAAAACTGAAGGTAGCCGGACTAACTATGACATTGGGACGTCAAACATCTCAGTCCCCCCCCCCGTGACCATGGGCGCTGTAAAGCACCCGAAACGTCGGGATAATAATAAAAATAAATTAAAGTAATTAAACGCGATAAAATCCGTAAATAATAGTTTTATTCAATATTAAAAAGTGTTATATTAAAAAAATCACAAAAGCAATTATTATAGGAGCATATATGACAATAGGTCACACAATACATGTGCTGGTAAGTGTATGCTGGGGTCAATATATACTTACGTCTATCTTCGATCAATATAAAAATGCAGATGCGATGTCACTTGTTGACTAAGATATAAAAGGGTCTAAGGCTCTCTATTCACCATACGAGACACAGCAGCCTGTGGAAGCGGTCCTTCACCGTTCTAACCCGCCCATTCGTGCTACAGCCGTATTGCACCTGCATGGTTCTACAAACACTGGTTGAATTATGGCGTTCTTTCTTGTTTAAAAAATATACAGCTGTCTGGATTTGTTTACAAAAAAAGATTATGTCGTCCTTACAGAACACAATTACTCTCTAACGAGAGGTCGTCCTTATTCGACCCACAATGTGATATACATGATACTACCTGCTTCGATTATCAAATTAAAGTACCTAACATAACACGTACGCAATTGTTATGGAGAACTACGTGCTATTTTATGGACGAAGATACAATTCCGATTTATATGATGATTGATGACATATATGGAATGAAGAGCTTACTAAGGCACGTGAGGGTAATATGGTCACCTTAACTTTTGCCGCCCTATTTAACCAACCAAGATGAGGACAGAGACAAAAAACAAAGTCGCATACTATAAGTAATATATTAAGAAAACTAAAGCTTTGGCAACAATTAGGAACACTGAAAAATCAACTTTAAAAAAACTAACTACCCACACTACACAATACTAAAGTCGACTAAAATATTTACTATAATTTCAAGTGTCAAAATGGCGTCGATAAAGCAACACGCCATAATTTTAACCCTTTATTATTTGGTTGACTGATGAGGAGCTACCGTATTACAGAGTCATCTATGCAAACATGCAAACTGTAGTTACGTACGTACGCAGAATGAACTAAATCGATCGAACCAAATACAATAATTAAAAAGCTGAAGGTACTCCGGGTTAACTTTGACATCGGGACGTCAGTCACCTCAGACTGCCGCGACCATGGGTGCTGGAAAGCACCCGAAACGTCGGGTATTAAAAATAAAATAAATAAAACGCGATAAAATCCGTAAAATTAGTTTTAATCAATGTGTAGTGTTCGCATAAATATAAGAAATCATTATCTTATAATGTGGCATTATTTAGATTTAAAATAACGACTATTAAATATTTTTATCAATTTTTGAAAAAAAAAAGAGGTTTTTCGTATATTACATTACTTAGATAACTCATGGAATTGCTCTCTAACTGTCCATAAAGTTTATTCACAATCGCTTCAGATATTTCCAGGCTAGATAGCAATCAGACATTTAAAAAAAAATGGTTATTCATATATGGCAGTTATTTCGATATTTAAGTCAGACAATTCAATTTTATTTATATGTGCATAACAAAAACAGGGTAGAAGCATTGCAATTACAAGTAGGGATACATCCGATACCGATACCCATAGAATACTATAAGCATATTATACACAATAAGCCGTGGTAGCTCAGATGGTTAGCGCCCGCTAAACCGGGTTCGATCCCCGCCGGCACCAATGAAATTGTTAATTGCAATAATAATTTTAAGTGCTGATTTACCACGTACTCGACGGTGAAGGAAAACATAGTGAGGAAACCTGCATGTCTGAGAAATAAGAAAAAAAAATATTTCGAAGACATGTGAAGTTCGGCAACACGCATTGGGGCCGCGGCAGACTATTCCTTGCCCTAAAACCCTCTCAGAAATGAGAGGAGGCCTGTGCCGAGCAGTAGGACGTATATAGGCTGTAACTTTACTTTTTACAATACAATGGCTGTCAACCTTATTTTGTATGAGGATCGGCGTCCCCGAGAGCACACATATAAGCAATTACGTCATATTATCACTACTACAAACCCTGACTGAGTAAATTTAAACATTTTAGACTTTTGATTAATGTTCAAGATCAGCATTAAAAAACAATCGTTTAAATATTAATACATATTTATTTGTAAATAGTGTGCAATTTGGCATTTTCTAAATAATTTGCATTCGAAATTTGGAAACGATTGTAACGTCAAAACACATCTCGTGTTGACAGTTATACGTGTGAATTGACATGTTACGGCGCCTCTACACGTTGGCCAACGTGTAGATGGGGTGTTTGGGCTTCATTGGTATGTATTGGAACGATGGCCCGCAAGTTGGCGCGAGATCCGTGTGGTGTCGGTTTTTTACAAAAGATCAAAGGATTGTTGGCAGAGTTTGGTCGCCGCGTCCACACGTTGGCCGCGAGTTTAGTTTGCTACAAGCTCCCAGAGTGATTACACGCATATGATTAAAATTTTATATTCACGCTTTGTAGGGTGGATGACCCAATTACTAGCCTTTTAGTGCCAATTTCAACTTTAAACATTCCTACTACTTTAATTAGCGCGATTTAATTATTTTTAAAACATTTGTTTAAATCGATAAGCTATTTATAAAAAAAATAATGAACATTTATTTTCAATCAGATTATTACGAGAACATTTTAAAATGAAAAAAAAAATGAAGCACGTCATTTATACGTGGTAGAACCATGCAGTTATATTAGAAGTATAGTTGTAGCACGAATGGGTCGGTTCGACCGGGGAAGGACCACGCTCTCACAGAATATCAATGTAAAATAGTAGCTTAATGATGCTGTGTTTCGTATAGTGAGTGTAGAGAACCAGAGACACTTTTTAAAGGAAACGAGGCATTTCATCTTAGTCCTCACGGGTGACAACGCATCTGCATTTTGATTCGTAATCGAGGGTAGATGTAGATGTCTGAGGGCCACAGCAACCACTTACCATCAGGTGAACTGTGTGCTCGTTTGTCACCCTATCCTATGTAAAAAAGCGTCGATTTCTTATAATTTAATCGTGCAAGTTTTCGAATCATCATCATCATTACAGCTCTTCACAAGTCCACTACTGAACATCCTCCTCCAAAGAATGCCGCAAAGCATGGTCCTGAGTCACTTTCCTTGTCATGAGTTTTTCATTTATGTTCTAAGTTATAATTAGTACCTATTATTAAGTCAGTGTTAATTATATTTATTGCTATTGTTTTTGTCTTTCTCAAAAAATAATTAAATTACCAAATAAATTATAAGGTGTTTTTATATACATCAAATGTCTGATAGAAAAGCAAGTACATGTTTAGCTAAACTTTAAAAACAAAACCCAATTTTTCAAAAAAATCGATTATAACTCCTTTAACTTTAAAATAAGTTAAGTTCTAATTAATGGTATTTATTCCAGTTTCTGATGCATGTAAAGAATAAATAAAGCTAATCGTATATCGTATATCTATTTACATCCCCAATAATATTCACTATTCTTTTATAATTATTTTATAAAAACGTCCCCCCCCACACTTGGATTTTCTCCTGTATCGCGGAAGCAGCTTACAAACATAAATTGCACAAGGACACACATCCAGACCCGAAACAATTATTTGTAGGATATGCAAATACTTGTTCCGTGCGGGATTCAAAGTCCGCGACCCCTGGCACAGCCACTCATTGCCAAGCCACTGCGCCACAGAGCCGTCGTCTAAAATAAAATAAATTCGTCCGCACATTGGCCCGAACCGAAGTAAACTGAACGACCTTCCAACGTGTGGACGCCGTCACCAACTCTCGGCCAATATATTCGCCACTACATTCGCCACTGTGTTGGCCAACGTGTAGGGGCGATATTAGTGACATTTTAGTGGCTACACGGGCTCCGCCCACTCCCCCGTTCTATTATGTATGTATTATAGTATTCTATTCTATGTCGATACCGATATATCGGCGATACTCGAAGTTTGTCGATATATCGGTATCGGCGATATTTTTATGGTCGATTCAACGATACTTATAAAATTTCGCGCTTTAAAAATGTAATGTAAACGCGCGTGTTGTCTCGTCTATTTCCTTGCAAACGAGTCACAAACTATGCTGTGCTGTGTCTTGTTTCCCCTGTCTAGTGAGTCCTGTCGCATCTGCAAGACTATTTTCCACCGCAGGTCTTATTCAAACAGAATAAGCGTAGCGGTATCGGTATCGTATCGGCAAAAAGGCGTATCGAATTACAAGCATTTTTAATGATATTTTAAACAGAAAATAAGTAAACTAACAATACGACAATTGATAATATCCTCAGGAATATTATCTTTCGTGTTATCATAAATAAAGTGCCTCCCTTTTTCGATTGAATTAATAATTGTTCCATCTACAGCGATAACGGCGTCAACACAGTTTATTAGTTGAGTGCCGGTCGTCTGCTTCCGGCAACTGAAGCTTCAAGACCCACAAATCAGTGACATGGAACGGTAATCGACACCACGTTGATAACTCCATATTATTTTAATTCCGTAAACATTATTTGTTTATAGTAATGAAGGTCTTATTCAAACAATTATACAATACTTAAGTTAGTATCATTTTTAAATATACCTTAACAATAGAATTGAGAATTGCAATAATTTGAGTATGTAATGAAAGTACTAATACTATAAGGTACGTGAGGGTAGTATGGTCTTCTTAAGCTTTGCCGCCATATAAAACCAAAACTAGGAGAAGGACAGAGACAAAACACAAAGTCATATACTATAACTAATATATTAAGAAAAAAATGCAAACAAGCTGTGGAAATAATTAGGAACTCTTCGAAAAATCTACTTCCATACCATACTAAAATCCTTATATATATATACATAAATTACGTGTCACGTTGTTTGTCCGCGATGAACTCCTAAACTACTTAACCGATTTTAATCAAATTTGCACACCGTGTGCAGTTTGGTCCAAGTTTAGAGATAGGATAGTTTTTTGCCCATGAGTGACCCACAATTTATATTTTGCGAATTTAAGGATTTTTAAAGGTCGTCGAAAAGGGCAGAACATCTGCCTGGCAAGCTAGTATTTACTATAATATCAACTGTCAAAATGGCGTCGATAAAGCAGAGCCCTTATGACCCTATATATTAATTGATTGACTGATGAAGAGCTATCGTATCATAAAGCTTTCTATGCAAACAAGACTGTAGTTTCTGAATTATAAGAAAGTAACCATATTAACCGGATAACCATATTACCCTCACGTGCTATATAATATTTAAGTTAGGAGTAGTATCATCCCCATATTTGTTTTTTCGTTGGAAGTGGAGTACACTAAAGGATCATAAACATGTATTTTACATGTTTTTACATAAAACTGCATAAAATGAATACACAATATCTAGATTAACAGCGTAGTATCAGTGTAAGGACATCCACTATCCCACATCGTCCCGAGCGTAGACAGATGAGACCTATAGACTAATGATGAGCGTGGCCTCGAGCGAGAAAGGACGATAACGTAGTTTTAGGTTATACAATAATCTTTATGACTTTTAAACATATTTATGAAGAAATGGGTATTACAGAAATGGATAAACATATTTATGATAAAATTTTTAATTGTGCTAAGAACTGAACTGAACAAGATTCGCCAATCTTAAGCTCACAAAACACTTTTTTCTCACTTAAACCAACTTGTAAACTCCTTAGATCCCTGCGAACTGTCAAAGTTGTTTAGCAAACTACACTTTGCTAAACAGAAAAACCGGCACGGAGAAAGAGACAAACAATCACACCACTCTGTCTCATTTCTACGCAAGACGTGTGCATAAATCTATCTTTTTCGTGTGCGAATGCGAAAGAAGGAGTCAATTTGTCTATCGGTTTCTCTGTCTACGGTCCCGTGAGTATCAAGAGTACAGAGGAAAACTGAAGCAGACGATAGCCAGCAACATATTCCTGATAGCAACTAAATAATAAAAAAACAAAACAAAATAATAAAAAGCTGCAGTTGCCAATGCACCTGCCAAGTGTGGCAACTGGCAACTATGACAAAATTCCCCCCTATGAAGCAATCTATGGGGAGGCCTATTTTCAGCAGTAATTTTATAATTATGGTATCACGAGCAGACGGTTCGACTACACCATCTTATTTATTGACATTAGAGGAATCGCTGTTCTTTTGCGACGATTTCTGGTCTATCAAACGTGATATAATGGTAGGGACGGTCCTTTACATGTCCCCATACCGCAGACTTCCCGGGGCGTGGTGATTCACGTCAGCTTTAATGTTCTTTTACGCGGGTTTTCTCGATATTTAGTTTGTCCTATGTAAGAGAGACCACATTAATAATCAAGCTTGTACACTATACTGCATCTTGTAGAGGATTTCTTATATATACCACGCGAATACTACTTAGTACCTATAGTTTAAGCCATTACTAAATAATAAAATATACTCTTATCCGAATCTGATGATTTTATTACGATGTTGACAAAGATTGGAAATATTTCTTGAGAAAGATTTTCGTGTATAATAAAAGTAATGTCCTCCAGACCGAATTTCGGTCACGTCGGTCTGCTCTCAACGGAAACTAGCCATCGGCGCAGGACTGGATTATAGTGCCCAAGTGTATATGCAACCACAGGTGCACTCTCTATATCCTCAATCTCATAATCCGATGGGACGGTAAATCGACATGACCGGAGATTAGGCGCAGGACCAACGGCTTTACGTGCTTTCCGAGACACGGGGGTGAGACACCGCCAACTTCCTGACTCCGGGCAACTTCTGAGAATTTCTTGACGGAAAAACTCAATAATTGATTTTTTTGGCCAAACCCGGGATACGAAACCTGGACCTCATGATCAGCGGTCGCACTACTACAACCACTAGACCAAAGAGACAGTCAGTTTTCGTGTATAATATACATTCGATGTACGTATAGCAAAGAAATGTTGGCGTATTGAAAGTGTTGAGAAACCGTAAACACTAGTCGGACAATTAAAGTTACAAACAAAAGGACCATATCCATTCCATAGCTCCTCTATAACTGGCCTTACGCCGGTCACGCCAACACACGCAAGCACGTACGCACGCTCGGCCACTACGCTAATAATTGTTTACAGTTCAATGACCGGCGCAATTAGTGAGGTGCGATTTAGATAAATCGCTCCGAATGATAATACTAGGGGGTTTTGAAACACCCAAACTCGATATTCAGAAAACATATAGTATGTGATTTCATGTGTATTGTACACTTGCGGCATCGTTTATTCATTAGTGTTTTATGTACGTTTAAGTCCTAGAGCCTGTATTAAAACAGGAATCCGGATCTGGATGTAGAATTATAGTCCCCGATTCATGACAGCGCGTCCTAACTCATAGTTAACTTCCGAATTTTTTTCGTAGTTTCATTTTCATACTTGCAATTTTAAGTACCTACTGATTCACCACGTGATCCACGGTGAAGGAAAAAAATCGTGAGGAAACCATGACATGTGATAAGTCTGATACATTGGAATTAACGCGACGAAGACTCCCTTGCCGAAAAATCATCTTATAAATTAAAGGTGGATTGTGCCCTGAATTGAATTTATGGGACGTATAATATGTTTCAGCAAGTCCATTTGACTTCTTCTCTGCATAATTTGACAAAATAAGCACCCGAACTTAGAGTACTTAGTGAAAACATTGAAAAATCATTAACTTGACCTTAAAATATTACAAAAATTATAGCTTTTAGTTTTCCTTTAAAATCTCAGTATTCATTATTGGTAGATAGGCTAATCTGGTTCTCATGGCCTAAAGATGTTCAACATGAAAAATAAGTTATCTAAAATCCGCGAGCAAATAAAATAGTGTGTAAGTACCTCAAGCACCCATTTCTTTATTAATGGATTAGTCATTCGGAACATCATCCTCTCCCGTTATAGTCAGTTACTGCCTACAATGAGGAAGGTCCATGTTCAACAATAAACTTTTTTGAGCTGATGACGAAGGATAAAAATTATACAGCAACAAAATGTTGTGACTAACACGTTGCGAACACGTTACGCAGGTGCAACGTGTTAGTCACAAAATTCACGCTTTAATATCCTCTTATTATAATGTTAGTTTGTTGTTCTGGAATAGTGCAACAAAAACAAAAGAATTGAAATCAAAAACATAATTTTGGTTTTTAATTATTTTGTTTTGTATAATAAAAACAGATGTACTATTGGCAAAATGCGTCAAATGAACACGTCAATAACAAAATATCGATTCAAGTGTGAAATGCGCCGTGACTGAAATATCTATAAAAGACAAGTTCCACATTTTACTTACATAGAGCAGATATTACAAGAGGCGAGAAAAGTTAAATCATGTTGAAGTCAAAGTTATTTCTTGCATTATTTGTATCTGTCTTGGTAAGTATTTTTTTCATAGGTACATTTTAGGTTTAACTAGTTACGTTCTAATAAAACTAGTATTCACGGATTTTATCGCGTATTATATTGACTGATTTTTCATCCCCGACGTTTGACGTCCCATGATCATGGGTACTCTAAAGTGCTCGGAGCGTTGAGAATATAAAATAAATTAATATGAGCGATAAAATCCGTCATAACTAGTTTTATTTAAATGTGTGGTGTTTGAGTAAATTTAAGAAATCATTAGTTATATTCCTTAGTATTGTTTTTGTTTATGTTCTTCTCTCCTGTGTGCCTCCATGTTGTGTAAAGTTAGTCAAGTGGTGTACAAACAAAAAAGGATATTATTAATTAACTGCTCATTAAAGGATCTTTCGAGAATCACAAGATTTTTCTGCAGTTGGAATTTCCTTCGGTTACCTCTTCTAACACTAACGAGAGGAAATAGCGTGATGCATTCCCTTATACCGGCACTATGCTGAACTCAAAGCGTCGAGTATTAAGTTAAATTTAAGCACGATAAATATCAGTTAATTGTTTAAATAATCTGCTAGGATTTCTTTACTTTACTGCTATTTATTCATGCGAGGTATGTTTTTACAGATTTTGACACTTGTTGAAGACATCGAAGGTAAGGTTAACGTAAGATTACGAAGATTAAGATTAAGACCCATTAGAAAGGTTTGAAAAAAAATGTTAATGTTTGAATAATTGGAGTTGTTATCGGGCTGTTAAACTGACACAAAAGACATAATATTTACTTATTTTAATACATGATAAAGCTAAGCTGCAGCCATATTATGGTTGTAGCACGAATGGGTCTGATCGACCGGGGTAGGACCACGATCTCACAGAATACCAGCGTAAAATAACAGCTTCATGATGCTGTGTTTCGTATGACGAGTGTAGAGAACCGGAGACCCGTACTGGAAACGAGGCATCCCAGTCCTCAGGGGTGACAACGCATCTTATTCCTTAATTGAGGATAAATGTCGATATTTATGGGCCACAGCATCCACTTAGCATCAGGTGGACTTTGTGTTTGTTTGTCACCCTTATTTTATAAAAAAAGGATCAGCGTGTTATAGTTTCAACACGAATAGGTAGGCTCGATCGAAGAAGGATCACGCTTGCAGAAAATACCAGCAGAAAACAACAGCATAATTCTACTGTGTTTTATGCGGTGTGTGACGAGAACCAGAGATTGTTTTTCCTAATTGAGAACAGATGTAGGCGTCTGTGGAACCCAGTATCCAGTTACCATCAGGTTGACTGTGTATTCAATGGTCACCCTTACTTCTATTTAAAAAATCTGCTGATTCCAGGTCTTTACGTGTTTGATCTGCAGCTAAATTACCATAGTTAAATCGTTCCCTCTCTATGCGGTATGAGTTCTATTTATGAGATTTATTTGATTTCTTATATTTACGCGAACACCACGAACGAAAGATATCATAAATCATTAAGAGTAAATTTTATTTAAAAAGTAAAACAAAATAAAGTACTCATAAATACTTCAATTTTTATTTAAAAAAAAATATTGACTCTTAGTTTAAAAATGCAGCTCCCTTTTTTATAAATCAAATAAATCTTGATTAAAACTATTTTTACGGATTTTATCGGGTTTAATTTGAATTATTTTTAATTCCCGACGTTTCGGGTGCTTTCCAGCATCCATGGTCACGGGGGCAGAGATGACTGACGTCCCGATGTTATTGTTAAACCCGGAGTACTTTCAGCTTTTTTATTTATTGTTTATGGTCATATATAAACAATAATTAAGAAAGCTGAAGGTACTCCGGGTTAACATTGTCATCGGGACGTCAGTCACCTCAATCCCCCGTGACCACGGGTGCTGAAAAGCACCCGAAACCTCGGAAATTAAAAATAATTCAAATTAAACTCGATAAAATCCGTAAAAGTAGTTTTAATCAAGATTTATTTGATTTATAAAAAAGGGAGCTGCATTTTTAAACTAAGAGTCAATATTTTTTTTTAAATAAAAATTGAAGTATTTATGAGTACTTTATTTTGTTTTACTTTTTAAATAAAATTTACTCTTAATGATTTATGATATCTTTCGTGAACGCAGTTAAAGCAGCCCCTGCACCATGTGGTTTTTTCGGAAAAAAACCAGAGCATGAACAGAAAAATAAAGATGAGGAAAAAGACAAAAAAAAGGAAAAAGATAAAGACAAAGAGAAGGAAGATAAGACAAAAGACAAGATGAAGCTTATTGAGAATTGTAAATATTTTTTTTATTGAAACCACTTTCAGAGTAATGTAAGACAGCAAAGAAACAGCCTCTTTAACTTAACTAAGCTATCTTTAAATTTACTGCTGCGCAGTGACTCGACGGGGAAGAACCACGCTCGTACAAAATGGCGGCATTAAATAGCATCACAATACTGTTGTGTTTTGTATGCTAATGAGAGCCGGAGACCCTTTTAACGGGTAAAAGGCATTGCTTCTTAGTCCTAAGGAATGACAACTCATCTGTATTTAGATTCTTAGTCGAGGATAGATGTTTGTTTATAATGCACAGCACCTATTTACCATCAGTGGACTATGTGCCCGTTTGTTACCTCCAAATCTTTATAAAATAAAGTATGAATCAATGTGAAAACAGTTTCCTATCTGTTCCTTTGTAAACTCCGATAGCGTGTTGTGTGATACATCTTATCCTGAGTGTCATAAGCTACGTTGAATGGTACTGTTTTTAGAAGCGTTATTATGGATATTATATGACAGTGTCTCCCAATTAGTGGTACGCGTACCCTAGGTGGTACCAGGGTCAGTTCACACATTGTCGTGACGCGACGCGACCGCGATGATGCTTGAAAAGGCCAGTAGTTTTATACCGCACAGCATATGGCCGCGAGATGCGTCGCGACAATGTGTGAACTGACCCTGGTACCACCTAGGGTACGCTACCACTTTAACGGGTACGCTACGTACCACTACCACGCGTACGCGTGAAATCGCTGGCAGCGCACTGCACTTGCACGCTGTGCCTACCTCTACGAAGCACTGCTGCATCGTGACGCGCCGCGCTACGCCGCGGGGCGCTTTCAAATAATCTTAATAAAATGTGTATCTTTTTGTGTTGTAAATAAACATCATGAGGTTGCTTGAAGATGTATGTGCTTGAAAAGTTAATGCAAAGGTAAAGGCAACCTCTTGACTAAGGAAAAATACTACAAAAATATTACAATCGGCGAAATGTACGCGCACAACGTGCTCTTTTGTCTCATTGAACTTAAATAACCGACGTGAATTTCATTAGTATTAATATTGTTGAAAAGTACATAATTAATTCTAAAAAAATTATTTTATATTTTTAATTCTTATTTTGGTTATAACGTGTACCGGTACTCCTTGTACGCAGGCTCTTTCTAGCAGTGGTAGGAAAAATTATAAGAAATAACTGCAACACAGCGCTCGCGAAATCAATATGGCGCTTGCTTGAAACACATTATTTGCTTTAATGGGTTATTTCTTCTATATGATATCGTAAAATTTATTGTTGGATATGAGCTTTTCTCTACTCGCTTGGCACTTGCAGGCCGATTGAGAATCGCATGCCAGATACCTGGCACCTTTGACGCAGCTTCCCATCTCCGGTCACATTATCTTACATTTGTTTTCTAAATTAAAAAAGCAAAGGTACCTTGCGTGTTGCCAGTGATGACTTAATGGATTTGAAACCTGGTTCTTCACTGCCTGCCGTATGAGAAAGCTTAAGCTTGCTTAGCGAGCTATGGAGAGGACTATGCTCGGTAGTTTCTCTGCAGATAAACTCCAAAATGAAAATATCCGGAGTAGAACCAGTGACCGACATAGTCCAACGGATCAATCAGCTGAATTTGGAATGAGCTCGAAAAACCGACAACCGATGTGGAATAAAGTTTTTTCAAGTTACAGTCCTGTACCGCCAAGCGAATTGTAGGGAGGCCCCCATTAGAAATGAAGTGACGGCCTGGTAAGATAAGCAGGAAACCGCTGAATGCAGGTGACTCAATACTATACTTAATGGAATATCGTGGGTACTGAGCCATCTGCATTCGATGAGGCAGAAGTTGATTTGTGATAGAGTGTAACGATGATGATGATGAATGGTTTGTAGATGGTTGATTTTAAAATACTATTTATACCTATTTCTTTTTTGTTTCAGTTTTGGAAGTGCTATGTGAGTATGCTAATTATTTATACTTTAAATGAATAACAACAATATCTAAACCAAATCGTGGACCGTATAACACTAACAGTGATAATGATAATTGAAAACATATCCATATCTGCGTAAGTTATAAAGGCGAAAAGGGTATGAGTCAGTATTTGTTACTTCCCTTTAAACCTTTTTGTATAAAACTGAAGTGAGAAGCGACGAGCTGACAGTCCACTTGATCGCAAACGGCTGCTGTAAGTCCATGGACACCTGCAGCCAACTTCAAACAAAGAAAGCTACGGCTGTGTTGTCACCTCTGAGGACTAAGATGGAACGCCTCACTGCCTGCAATTATATTGGCTCTCTGCACGCTACAGATCGGAAGGCGGCAGTACACGCACTATTTAGTGGCACAAATATGTAAGCAGGTGGTGCCCACACACAGACAAGCTTCATCACAAACAAGGAGTTCTACCACCAGTCAACCTGAATTACGCAGATTGGTAAATTAGTCTATCGCTTACTAAAACGAATGAAACAGCTTTTTGATTATGAGGTTATCGAGTTATGTGTAATAAATAACTTATAAAATGTAGCAGGGGTTCGCTCACTAATCCCGCTTGGTGATTGAACAAATCTTTTAGGAAATGCGTCATTTCAAATATTATTCAAAAGACCTCTATACCCAGGATTTGTTCAAAAACTAAGTTTCTTTCGATATATCATCTTCAAGCAGATGAATTAAAAAAATTATAGGATAGGGGTAACAAACGAGCACACAGTCTACCTGATGGTAAGTGGATGGTGTTGCCCATAGACATCTTCATTCGATTAAGAATCAAAATGCAGATGCGTTGTCACCCCTGAGGACTAAGATAGAATGCCTCGATCGGAGTAAAACGGGTCTCCGGTTCTCTACTAATGAAAAGAAGTTTGGCACTCACTTGTTTTATAATTTTAGCCAAATTACGACCAAGTCCTTCCAATTGTGGAAAAGGCCAACGTAATAGTCGACGTTATGATGCGGAAGACAAGAATGAATACGTTAACGTTACTTACACTACTGACGATCATGACTGGAACTGAGTCTTGGATTCTTGTTTTAGAAGCTGTTTGATTCTTAAGGCGGTACTTAATTTCAATGTTATGTTACATGTACTATTTAACTTTTTACTTTCTTTCCAGTTTCGAAGTAAGAATGGAGACAAAATATAGCAGACAAACCGGAATCTTATTTTATCTAGATATGTGCTAAGTCGAAAAGTAAAAAAAAACTATTTTATGTACAAAGTAAATATAGTGTTACAATTTAGTACTTACCTATCCGTGTCTTGACCACCACGACATGCCGAATTTATGAAGTTGTGTTATAAAATATTCAGTTTTTGTTTTTATATTATTTTTAAAGTATATTACATCTATTTACAATTTGTATATCTAATTGTCTGTTATAATTTTATATTGAGTTTTAAGCTATTGTTAAAACTAATGTAGAAATCTACGAAACTATGAATTTTTTTACGCATATTTAAAAGAAGACTTACTGATATAAGTGTTTTACAGTAATATATTGTTAAATATAATAAAAATGTAAATTACAGATGTCTGTACATTTTATATTTTTGTAACAAAATTGATTGAAAGGGACTGAAAATATGTAATTGAATACATTTCTATCGTTTTTAGAATTGTCTGTCTGTCTGTTTGTTTGTTAAAGTATCATGTACACTCACCGGCACGGAAACTTGGCCACTCGTGAATTTGCTGATTATTTGCACTGAAACGTTTTTTTTAACAGTAAATTAAGGGTAGATGCAGTCAATAAGTGTCTCTAATGTATTTAGAAAATATAAATTTAATGTTTACTTCACCGAAATTTTTCTTTTCAAGATAACATGTTTTCACTAAAATTAACATCTTTCCATTGTCACTTTAAAAACACTACAAAGTTAAAAATTAAGTCTGTTTCTTTATTGTCTATCAGTTTTAATATCGGGTGTTTCCTCCTCTAGCCCTGATAACCGCTTGCATTCGAGCTGGCATGCTTTGAATGATGTTTCTGACATCAACTTGCGGTATGCTGTCCCAAGCGGCCAGCGCTGCATTTCGGAGCTCATTTAGAGTTTGTGGCGGTTTGGAGCTGGACTTTATCTTTCTTTTGAGCATACCCCATACATGCTCAATTGGATTTAAGTCCGGGCTACGAGCTGGCCACTGTAATTTTTGTATTCCAACCTCTTCCAGATATTCCTCTACACAATGTGCGACGTGCGGGCGTGCATTATCGTGCATGAGGAGGAATTGGTCGTGTCCAATGAATCCCGAATAAGGCATTACGTGCTCCTGAAGAACTTCCTCGATGTATCGAGTAGCTGTAAGCCGATTATCGACGATGACCAACTCTGTACGTGCGTCGGAACTTACACCTCCCCATACCATTATTGAGCCTCCATGGAAACTCACAGTTTGGGTGGTGGTAATGGGTAGAAACCTCTCTCCTCTTTTTCTCCACACTCGTTCTCGACCGTCTGGAGCACGTAAAGCTATTCGACACTCATCTGTGAACAACACTCTAGCCCATTGCTCGTGGGTCCAATTGACATGTTCTCTTGCGAACTAAAGTCGGGCTACTCGGTGCTGTCTGAAAAGTTCTGGACCTCGTGCTGGTCTACGAGCTTTTAAATTCACTTCCTCCATTCGTCTTCTCACCGTACGCTCACTAACATTAACGCCTCTTGCGATTTGGAGCCGCTGGCGTATCTCAACAGCGATCAGGTAGCGGTTTCTCAAAATCTCCATAACAATAAAACGATCGTCCCGGGCCGATGTGCACCTTACGCCCCCACTGCCTGGCCTGCGGGTGTAGCGGCCTGTCTCCTGGTATCGTTTCAGTGAATACTGCATTGAGGACCGTGGTACGTTAAGCACAATAGCAACTTCACGCTGTGTCAGCCCTTGGTCAATTAATGCTACTGCTTGTGCAACTTGTGCTGGTGTTAATGGCATTTTTATTGGCTTTAAAGCACCTTTAGTTATTTAATTAAGACACAAGATCACAATAATTGAATAACCTTACAGTAAACTTTTCACAACACACAAATTTAAAATGTGAACTTAGTCGCTCAAATGACCCGATTCAACTAAAAATTAAAGAATTCGTCATGGTGCACTTAAACATAATGAATTACCCTCTTGAACTTGAGGGTAAACATTTTTTGACATACTTGCATAACAAACATTCATCAGAAACACTTAAAGCTTTTGCTATCGCGAGATAACCGCTTGGCCAAGTTTCCGTGCCGGTGAGTGTATAAAGTACTGATTTATATCAAAATAATCAGTTGGAAAACTGTGAAGCGTATTTTCGCTTTACATTTAGTCTTTGTTTTATTAAAATCGGCTCAACCTATCAAAAGTTATGATTAACATTCTGAAGTATGGGTACGACCGTACGAAGTATAGATACGAATTTGTTAAATGATGGCGTTGAGTGATCAAAGGCATTTTGTAATTAAATAATATAAAATAGTGTTCTGTAATGATATAACTGTATCTAAACGCAGTGAAAATAATAAAGAATAACGTAATAAATATTTATAAAAAATATATAAACCGATAGATGTTACCGATAGATGGTGTTGTGCAAATTATAATAAATTGTAAATAAGTAGGTTTGCATATAACTTTTTTCTTAACCGCCGAGTACCTACAAAATGGTAAATCAAATTTTAAAAGAGCTATTAATAATTTCTTTGGTTTCGGCGCGGATCATAGGAGTTTTGCAGTAGGCATATTATACTTCCCTCTTGCAGTTCCAAAAAGTTTTCAAATTTTCATTGTCGTGAAATTGAAAAATTACGTGACCCGAATTTGAGTTGTTTTTATGTTATTCCTACCGGTTCTATTCTAAATAGCATATAATTTTTATTTTAGTGTAATCATAAATTAACTTATAATAATAATGTCCTCAAGACCGAATTTCGTTCACGGCAGTCAACATCAACGGAGACTAGGCATTGGCGTAGGACTGGATTATAGAGCTTAAGTGTATACGCAAGCACAGGTGCTCTCTCTATTACCCCACTCTCATAATCCGATGGGACGGTAAACCGACATGACCGGAGAGAGTCAGGCGCAGGACCAACGGCTTTACGTGCTTTCCGAGGCACGGGGGTGAGACACCGCCAACTTCCTGACTCTTCTTCACGGAAAAACTCAATAATTGATTTTTTTTTGGCCAAACCCGAGATACGAAACCGTGACCGGGATACGACCTTATGATCAGCAGTCGTACTACTGCAACCACTAGATCAAAGAGACAGTCAGAGTTTTCGTGTATAATTGATGTAGGCACGTATAGCAGAGAAATGTTGGCGTTTTGTAAGTGTTGTCAGTGTTAGACATTATATAAATGGAAACCGCAAACACAAGCCGGACAATTAAAGTTATAAACAAAAGGACCATATCCATAGCTCCTCTATAACTGGCCTTACGCCGGTCACGCCAACACACGCAAGCACGTACGCACGCTCGGCCACTACGCTAATAATTGTCCACAGTTCATTGACCGGCGCAATTAGTGAGGTGCGATTTAGATAAATCGCTCCGAATGATAATACTACGAATTTTAAACACCCAAAGTCGATAACAATTCAGTAAAGATGTAGTATATGTGATTTCATGTGTATTTGTACACTTGCGGCATCGTTTATTGATTACCAAACCCAAAACAAACAGACTGGTAGGGAAGTATCAGTAACGCGGTAACTACCCCGCCTGTGAAGTGTGGTAAATATACAACATATATACCTCTTTCAACGTTTGCATGCAGATTTTTTCGTTTTTGTTTAGAAAAACCCTACACAGCTGAGGATTCAGCAAGTCCATTTGATGAAGCAGAAAATAAATAATATGTTACTACCTAGAAGTGAAGTACTACTTAGTAGAAACCTGTTTAGCGGAGAGTGGTTTACATGCCAAAAGTGAAACGTGATTGATGATATTGAAAACAAGAACAATAAAAGTACCTCGAATAAGAGTTTTCTATTGTGGTGAATAGAACGCGACGCAATGTAACTTATAATTCATATAACGCCACCTACGCCGGGATATCCATTTAAGGCGTAAAATGAAGCAAAGTTTATCCATTGCAACGTTTACTTGTGGCTTAAGATACAAAGTAGTAGCTGCTACAACATTTGATATAAATTGAATTATTTGTAAAAGTCGTTTTAGAGAAGCATGAGATAAAATGGTTACTCTTGTTAAACTAAAAGATCTTAATCTGTGAATTGATAACAAAAGAAACAAAAATTCTAAAACTAAGCCGGGCTGAACTGAAGCTAGTCATCGTTTTTGTTTGCCATATTACTTACGTCTTACTGATACATAATGTAGTGTCCAAACCATGTCAGACCAAGAATACATAAAAAATATTATCATAATCATATTATGACAATTATGTTTCATCTGGAGATTTCGTCAGTACTTTTGGTTCTTTATAAGCATAGCTCTTTCATAAACTTTTTTTCTATTTCAATAATTCCTAAACTTCAAACATTCAAAATTCAAATGCGTTTAAATATAAAATCATTTTCAATTTATCGTTTAAAAATGTATGGGAATATAGTATAATTTGTCACGCATAATTCCTATGACTTACACCGCAAATAAAAGTTATGCGGACTCCCTGCATCCGCAGGGCGGTCGTTTGGGTCCATATCTACTCTCCACACGTCTCCGACAATGAATAAGCTAAATTCACCAAATAAGGCTGGCGCTGTACGTATAGCCCATAAAGGTTATGTCTGAGTAAACAAAAGGCAATTTATCTACCTTCGTACAAACTTTATTATCAGAGAATGCCTTTATGGTATGTGTTTTAAAAATAAAAAGAATATATACTTATGAGAAATGTAATAAAATAAATTTAATAACTTGTTTTATAATGTAAATATCAAATTAATCACATTTTAGTGCACTACAACATTTTTAAATGCACTATAAACATTATTCGTAAAAGTTCTCATTTTTGTAACAAAAACAAAGAAATTGTAAGAAACAAAGAAGTATTTTATTCGTAAATTAGTAGTTCTGAAATCGAGACAAAATATGTAACTATCAGACGTTAATAAGGGCAGGAATGGTCGCGTCTTCGTCCTTTTAAGTTCAGTACATGTTATTATCGCGGAAACACGGCTTCACTGGCGCCAAGTCATATCGCCATACAAAAACATTCAATCACATGAAGGTAAGCGCTGCACTACGAACACAGTCGAAGGATTCGTCCGGGTTGATTTTACGACCACCAACACGCTTATAACCGTGACTATGAAATAATATTAAAATGTCAGAGTCGTAAATTCGTTTCCCTCGCTGCTTTATGTTATAAAGAGAAAAACATACACATAGCTTCATAACTTGCCTGTAATCCCTAGACGATCAAGTAGTGTCCAAAAAATTAATCAGCGAGCTACTCGGACAAGTGTATCTAATAACATATGGGTTTGGAATTTAGATGAAAAACTGAAAGAATTAATAGATGACTAGTCCGTAACCGAAGCAATCACAAGCCTAATATCTTTTTTTTATAGCATTGGATGACAAACGAGCACACAGTCCACCTGAGGGTAAGTGGATGCTGTGGCCCATAGACGTCCACATTTATCCTCAATTAAAGATTAAAATGCAAATGCGTTGTCACTCCAGAGGATTAGGATGGAATGCGTCGATTCCAGTAAAAGGGTCTCCGGTTCTCTACACTCACCATACGAAACACAGCAGCATGAAGCTGTTATTTAACGCTGGTATTCTGTGAGAGCGTGGTTCTTCCCCGGTCGAGCCGACTCATTCGTGCTACAACTATAATATAGCTGCAGCGTGGCTCTACCACGTCAAAAAACCTTTTACTACGTAACACAGTTAACACATTCTTTTTTGTTATAAGTCTTACATAAACATAAGACCTAATAACCTACAACTAAACAAAGGGGCCAATTTCAAATACACCAAAATATTATACAACGTTGGTACTACGCCAGTATATTCTAAGTCTATGGTTGGTACTACTGTATTATTTATTCAGTGGTCATTTGTGTACAACTATCGAATACTTACTAAATACTTTTGTAGTCAATCTAGAATATTTTCATATAGTTTTATAGCAGAATAACAAGTCAAAGAATTATTTAATTACACACACATTAAAATTATAAAATTAATTTCATAAAATATGTAAACAAAACTACCACAATTAATTTGATTTTTAAGGAAACGTTATTCACAGGCGCCGCGGTGTGGGCGTGATTTTAAATTTAGTTTACGGTGCAATAGTCGTTTATAAAATGTATATTAATAGGAAATAAAGCTGTTCTGACACATCTTTAACGAAGTTTATAGTTAATATTATACAATTTTAGCAACAATACAGTTTAGATACCATATAGTTCGTGAGAGATATCTTTGCAAGTTGATTTTTATAAAATATTTAAATGAATGGGCATTGCAGTTTTTTTACAGTGTTCCCGTAATTAATTAGAGCGTGAGGTCGAATGTAGAGTCTAATTTGGAATCAACCCGCCACCGAGATCGGTACAGACCGGGCAAAATGGTGACGTATGAGTAGCATAGAGGTCCTGGTAGAAATGCAAATAACAAGAAGTTCCTGTAACTCATTTTAATTAGTGTATGCACCAGCGAACTTTATAAACTAGTGTTTAATTTAAAAACTAGTGTTTAAGGTCCGTTGGTATGCGAAAACAAAAGTAGGCATATTCTAATATAATGTAGAAGGAAGACGCAAATCAGAATATTACAGATGATTTCTAACCAATGCAAGTAGTTGCTTTTTCTAATAACAGATAAAAATAACATTCTCGTCAGATGAAGTACCTGTAACAAATGAAAAATCAACATTAATTTTTTCATCACAATATCAATTTAATATGCATTCTATCAAACAATGCCTTTGCTCTTTGCTTTGCTTTTTTTGAAAAAAAAAATGAAAATTTAACAATGAATTTGTATTTCGTACATTCATTCATTTACTAATGTAATTGAATATAGAACTTGGCACAGGTAAAACAACATTAGCAAAATACTTTTTATCGGAAAATCTTCTAATGATAAGATACAGCCGTTCAACGTTAGTCAGAGTTACAGGCGGAAGGAGAAATCATCGCCCAAGCATTTTGTACTTATTGGAGCAATATGACGCCGAACCGAACACTTCTTCCAGTTGCGTTGTCGCAAAAGGAATAATAAAAACGTCGTTCGAGCTTACGTCAAATAAAGTAAACTACTTTACATGGAGCGATGCAAATGACACAGAAGATAATTAGGAAAAAATATTTTATTGCTTTAAAATATAAATTATCACAATATATAATATTAATTTTTAGTAAATCGCGAAAATCGGACCAAAACTTAATATTAAAAAAACTGAAGGTGGCCGGACTAACTATGACATTGGGACGTCAAACATCTCAGTCCCCCCCGTGACCATGGGTGCTGTAAAGCACCCGAAACGTCGGGATAATAATAAAAATAAATTAAAGTAATTAAACGCGATAAAATCCGTAAATAATAGTTTTATTCAATAATTTACTATTGTTCTCATTTTAATTATAATGAAGTCGGTTGCACAATTTTTTTTAATTTTACCACTTTTTTTTACAAATGATGATATAATAAGTATTAGTCATCTAATATATTAAGAACCACAATGCAGATGCGTTATCATCCCTGTTTACTGAGATGGAACGCTTCGTTACCAGTGAGTCTCCAGTTCGCTAACCATCACCACATGAGGGAATTTTTAAGCTAGTTAGTCTTGAGTAGTTGTTCAATTCGTGCTGCAACCATAACACAGGAGGCTCTGCCACGTAAACAAAAGAGTTATATATCTAATTTGTCGTGTTGTATTATAAAACTTTATTTAAACTAGTCAGCACTTTCAATACTTCTCTTCTATCCTTTGAAATTGGATTTGAAGTTTCTCCTTTTCTAATATAGACTTCATTTTGTTCTACTTTCATAATAAAATGATTTTACATTACAATGTTTACACAATTTTCATATTAATCCTCAAAATAAATATGCTCATCAAGTATATTAACATCAATACGAAATAGTCCTCAACAAGTCTAAATATAGGTGTCCACTGCTGTGACTCAGTATTGTCGCCCGCATTTGAACAACATGCGCTTGTGTGTGTAGGTTGTATTGAAATTATTAATATGCAATCGTGAGCAAACAACATGCTTGGAAACTTATATTTGATAAATACCCAAAATTGATTTCTTTTGAGATCTTTGGCGCACAATTCGTTATCTGAACATCACTCATTTATTACAATCTTCAAAAGTCCACTGCCGTACATTGGCCTCCCCTATAGATTGGCGTATAGAGGGGATATATGCCTACTACCATGCCACTACTGCTATAACAGTGTAGTCGGTCCATATAACCGCTATATCGGGTTGGGTCATCTCATGTGAGTGAGTGAGCGTATACATGGTCTAAGACGTGTACACTTGTATCATCACATGTCTTCCGTACAGTTGTTTTCATGACGTGTGTTAATCGTACGTGTATGGCTCGACCGGTATGACCACGCACTTACGGAATACCAGCTTGATGCAGCTGTGTTTCGTATGGTGACACACGGCCAGAAGTCCAGTCGGAAATAGTCTGAACAGCTTCCTAGGCCCTCAAAACGTGAAGATCTGATGAATATTCGCATTCTCAAAATCGGACTATCTATAACTTCTTACTTTTGAAAATTATTAACTTTCAAAGCGGGAAGTTAAAAATGCTGGTGCCGTAATATGTATATCATATATTACAAACATTATTACAAATATTATAAGAGACTAACAACCTATTATTACAAACTTAGTACAATTTTTTATCATTCTCGTCACGAGAGACACAGGCAATAATGCGTACAGTCTATTTACGGCGTTCGTAAGACATGATATGGGCTTCTAACCGCAAAGTAGCATAGGTAACAAAGAAAAAATAAGTTTGTAATATTTTTTAAGTAGCTACACATCTAATAGAATGCAAATTGCTAGTCAGTTGTCAATACATAAATTCAGTCATGTTTAAACGAGTGACAACACGAGGTTCCACCTGTTAGGAAATTGACTGTTGAAGGTGAGACAAATTAGGAGTACCCCTAATCGACGAGCAAGTATGCTTGGATATGGAAATTTTTAAATAATAAGGTTTTGACGTAACTTATGACCTGACTAAGTAGAACTTCTAATGAAAACACATAATATATTTAAATAATAATTATACTTCCATAATCAAGAAAATTGTTTCCCACATTCAAACGTGTCCTTATAAAACCTGTAAACCAATTTTGTATATAATGTCCGTGATATATTTCCTGACATCGAGAAAATGTCAGTTTTATCTTTTTTTATTCTATAACCAACAGAGGAATTCCTATTAAGCACAAATAGGGAACATGAAGACATTAATACCTGTAGAAGTTAAACCATGTGTGGAAACCAGTGTTGTTTCATTGAATTGAGAACAGATTGATGTCTTACTATGCGTAAAACATGAATCTACTTGACTTGAACTTACAAGATAGCGTGTACAGGTTATCAGAAATTGCTTAGTTGACTTTATCGTATAACCGGAAAGACTATGAAATGGCGAATGTATACAGATAATTAATAACTGTTGCTTTAGTGGTTTCTCAAAGTATCAGTGCTGGAATATTCTCGTTTTCAGATTTTTAGTTTACATGTTTCAATCATAAGTGCGAATAAATGTGTTTGATTTTACTAAATTATAAAGCTAGCTATTATTTTTAAATCTTATTCACGTACGGTTACAAATCGTTCGGCTCATCGGAGCAATTATGATTGACTGACAATGAGCTTCAGTGATTGACGAAACAGGGCGAAACAAAAGATTTGAGAGATAACTTGATTTACAACAATAAAATGCTATTCTTAATTTGGATGCCTTTACTTTGCACGTAATCATCATCATCATCATCATTACAGCCCTTCACAAGTCCACTGCTGAACATAGGCCTCCCCCAAGGAACACCAGAAAGCACGATCTTGAGTCATTTGAATCCATCGGCTGCCTACATGTCTTACCAGGTCGTGATTCTATCTAGTGGGTCATACTATACTTTGCCTAGCAGTACGAGGCTACCACTCGAGAAGCTGTTCCCCCATTGGTTGTCGATTCTTCGGGCTATATGGCCGGCCTATTGCCAATTCAGCTTACTTATCCGTTGAGCTATATCGGTACCTCTGGTTCTACTGCAGAAATCCTCATGTAGTTTATCACGCAGAGAAACCCCGAGAATAGCGAGCATGGAGAGGTCCATTGCTCGCTGCGCGACCTTCAGCGTCCTCACACCGGTAGCAGTGAAGGACCCGTTTCAGATATATAAGTCATCACTGACATACGCACTGGTTGTACAATCAAGTTTTCAGGTTTTGAAGTATACCTGACGAGAGGATATATAGTAATTTCTCGAACGCTGCCCAGCCGGGTTAAATCCGTCGACTGAATTCTCGGTCGAAGTTTAATTTACCTAGTCGGACTATTTATCCCAGGTAGACATCGTCAACAACTTCGAGCTTAGTGCTCCCAAAAACTACCGGCATAGGTGTGACATGGACATTACACATGATCTTTGTTTTGTCCATGTTCATCTTAAGATAAGAACGGATAGGCCGTTGGGAGATTCTATTGAGGTCATAATGCTTAGGTCCTCCATCGATTCTGCAATAAGGACTATATCGACGGCAAATCGAAGGCAAGTGATGTACTCGCCATTGATGTTAATACCGTATCCTTTCCAGTCCAGTAGCTTGAAAACGTCTTCCAATGCAGCGGTTAAGAGTTCCGGGGATATAACGTCACCCTGTTTTACACCCCTCCGCAGTTGGATAGGTTTCGTACTCTGGTTCTGTACTCGAATAGCCATCGTAGCCCCACTATACAAAAACTTCAGCACTTTGATATAACGACAGTCAACTTGGCATCGCTTACGGGACTGTATTAACGCAAATATTTTGTTTTAGATTAATTTTCAAATTATTTATAATTATCAATCCCTAAAATTAATTTAAAAATATCTTGTTAAAGAGAAAGATAAAACGAAAACCGAGGTTATAACTTCAGAAAGACACATTAAAAGAATTTCGATAAAAATATTAAAGCTATAAACCGAGTAAGCAAGTAAGAATGAAAGCTTATAAGTACCAACATTAACACAAAAAGTGCATGCACTTTCTAAAGCTTCCCGTACGTAAGTAGGTTAATTTTAATTTTTTGTTGGATTGAATTATGTTATTACGCTACCTATATAATTCATTCACAAAATAATAAAATATGAATAATGTGCAAATCGCGTATTTCAAACTGCAACGACCAAGATTATTATTTTATAATATTAGCACAGAATAAGGGAGTAAGGAAGGTTGGTTTCTTTACTTATGTGATATTACTAGTTGGTACCTGGCGTGCTGCTGCCGTGTCGCAGAAGAAAAATTTGTGGAAATAACGTTTTAAATCTGGAAGAGTTACATTCATAATTTTCTCGAACTTCAATATGAAAAACTATTCACGAGTTCGTAGAAAATAATGTTCTTTATCAGATCTTAATTTTTTTAAATGTTTATGACCGATATAAGCACTACACTCACTGGAGCATTGATTAATTTACTGGTAAAAAATTAAAAACGGTTTGCCTTTGGCGGCGTAAAAGAATCCTTTATCTCAATTCATGCATGCAGTAAGAGGTGACTTTGGGAAACGCCAGAGATCTTACGGTTTCCGATAGATGGCGTTGTTACAGTAACCTATATACCTAATATCATAAATATATAGGAGCGTCAAAGGTGCTAATTGTTCCTAACAAACGTGATGATACTTTTTATTCAATAAGCTACTCAGTGCTTGATTGTGCTGACTTTTTTTTATTGTGTTACAATGTTGACCCAAATAACCCAACAGTATGACAATCTAGTTAATGAACATGAGCTTGACAGTCAACTTGACTGGCGTAACGTTAGACTTAGTAAAAAGTTAACAAAATATTTAAGCAAAATTTTATAAATAATAGACCGTAATGGAAACCTTTAACTTTGATACATACTAAAACTCTCACGCCTGTTACCCAGAGGGGTATGCAGAGATTACGAACTACAATTTGACACGATCCTCCTCTCTCACACCTCTCTCATTTCTTTGGCGGTTAAAGGCACTCTTAATTTGACCTATCTTCAATATATCACCAATTTAATTATAGATATCAATAAATTTGGAAGTAAATACAGTCTTGTCGTAGCAGTCAACCGCCGTAGAGTCTACATCACCTGAGGATGCCTCGTGTAGAGGCGAAACACGTGTCGTATTATCATCGATGGTGTGTCTTTCCTGGAATATTGGTGTTGGGAGTAGTGGTGCCGGGAGTAGTGGTGTTGGGAGTATTGGTGCTGGGATTAGTGGTGACGGGATTGGTGCATGCAATTGAGGGAGGGCCGGAGATGCTCTTCAATCCAGATAAGACACATCATTGTATTCAATTAGCGGAAGGTTGCAAATTAATTAATATCTTTATTATAATGGATTTCCGCAAAGTAACGCCTGATTCTATTAACCAATTTAATTGAAAATCTTCCGTCTGGAGCGTCCCTTGCCGGATCTGCCACTCACTTCTGCAGCAGATTCTTTCCTCATTCATTCTTTATACGTATCCAAACCACCGAAGCATTTCATCCTGTGTTAATAGCTTAGAGAATATATTAATTATCTATGTAATCTAGCCTTATAGATACTGTCAAATATGACGAAGGAAATAACAAATAATACGAAACATTTTTGTGTCCTCTGCCAGATGATTGAATTACCAACTTAATACGTTACGCCATACTGAAATGACAGGTGACGTATGCTGACAGTAACCTAAAACGTAATTTTTTTATACAGTGAACATCGACCTGCCTACTAAAAATCAAAGATTAATGTTTCGCACCATATGCTGACACCATTCTTTTTTCATTTTTACTTATTATAATCCACCTGATGGTAATTAGAGATGGAGCCCTAGACCAATTGACCGTAAATTGCACTGTCTTAGCGTAACAAAAGCCTTTAATCACTCCAGCATTGAAGACACCCAGATTGTAATCGGGCGGACAAAGAGACGTCGGCAAATTGTTCAACTCCTTTGATGTATGCATTACGAAAAACAAAGCAAAACGTTTGATGAATGTGTGAAATACCAACCACAAAGATGTGAAGGCTCGTTGACAGAGTCGGTTGTCCGACGGCGCAAAGGAGAGGGAGGAATTAGGCATGTAACTCCAGTGCACACTGCACACTCCAAAATACATCTTTTTTATAGGATAAGGTGACATACGAGCACACAGTCCACTTAATGGTAAGTGGTTGCTGCGGCTCATAGACATCTACATCTATCCTCGATTACAAATCGAAATGCAGATGCGTTGTCACCCGTGAGGACTAAGATGGAATGCCTCGTTTCCAGTAAAAAGGGTCTCCGGTCCCTCATCTCACTCATCGTACGAAACACAGCAGCGTCAAGCTACTATTTCACGCTGGTATTCTGTGAGAGCGTGGTCCTTCCCCGGTCGAGCTGACCCATTCGTGCTACAACTATACTACTAACTACTAATATAACTGTAGCATGGCTCTACCACACATAAATCCTAAAAGACACCGAGAGGTTGGCTTCATTTCATGGCACATTTTATACGATAGTAAATTTTAAATGAGTTCTCGAAATGTTTCGGAAAAAATGTCACCGTCTTAAACTTTATGTTTCTCTGAACCTTGGTGAGTAATTTAACTGCGGATTTGAAAAGTGAGTCTTGTGACAGTAATTTTCGTCTCGGTGAAAGGAGTGTAGCGTTACTCAGCCTTGAACCACATGTGTAGTGATTTTTTGTGTTTTACTGTTAAGTATTGTAGCGTGGTGAAAACAAAAGTAAACGTCTTCAAGTAAGAAGACAGGGTCCTCTATTTTTGTGCGTATTGGAGTACAGAGTAGCCCGCCACGCTCCAGTGGGTTGTGAACGTTACACGTCCGAAATAAATTTTATTTTGCATACATACAAGTTTCCGATTCCAATGCTTTGTGTCTTAACCGCGCACGTGGTTTATAGTATTTATTTTAAGCTGACTGACTCAGGTGTACAAAAACAGATTTACCTATGTTAGGCTGAACTTTTACGGCTTTTTCAATTATACCCTGGTGACTGTAGTTTTAAAGTCGCATTACGTTTCTTTATATCTCTATATCTATTAGTAAAAGTAGCACTTCTTAAACATTACTGTTGAGCAGAGCGCAACCCTACCGTTCCGTTCATCGTTATTATTACTTTTCAGGATAATGCTATCATAATTAATGCTGCTGTATTTCGTATAGTGAGTGTAGATAACCGGAGACCCTTTTTACCGGAAATAAGGCATTTCATCAGTCCTTAGTGTTAATAGCACTGCACAGTATTCTTTTGAAAATAAATCATTAATTCATTAACTACAGATTATCAGAGTCCAAGTTTGAATATAGGCCATCATTAGCCTTGTCTGTCATAGTTTCCATGCTTGGCAGGCTGGTCAGCAAAGAGTATAGACAACTGAAGATTTATTATTATTATGGGGTATTAATGGTGTATTCTCATCTGGTTGGGCTGAATAAATATATAAAAGGAAATGATAAATATACAGAAATATATATGCTGACACCATTTTAATTTTTTTCATTTTTACTCTAGTGCTCGATTACAAATCCACCTGATGGTAATTAGTGATGAAGCCGTAGACAATTTGACCATAAATTGCACTGTCTCAGCGTAACAAAAGCCTTTAATCACTCCAGCATTGAAGAAACCCAGATTGTAATCGGGCGGACAAAGGGACAAAGATTATTATATATTATTGAGACTTTATAAGTAAAATGCTTTGTGTCTCGTTTTCCTGTGCCATCGCCGTTTACGATACCCACTAGACGATATGTGGCAGTGGACATTTAAAACTAAAAGTAAAAGGACAGCCTACATATACCCCATAGCTGGGCACAAGCCTCCTCTCATTTTTATGACACGAATGTCCGCCGCGCTGTCCCAATGTGTGTTGGCAGAATATTTTACATTTTAATATGAAGCTATATTATTTATGAGCACAAATAACTGAGAATCGCTGCAAATAAAGTTGTAGGTAATCTACAATTCAACTAATTTCGAAAACCAACCATTTGTGTTTCTGCACACATGGCCTCGACTGATATTCGAACCCACGGCCCAAGACTGTTAAAGTACTCCAAACACTAAGCCACACTATATTCATTATACTAAGAATGCACATTTAATTTTCCCATTGATATAAACCGAGAGACTATCATAACTCGTAAGGTTGCATCATAGAACACAGAAAGAGGTCGCTAAGATTTTTATAGGTGCGACCTCGTTGCTATTTTAAATAGCACAATCTAAATATAAAATCTTAAACTTAAAAACAATATTAACGCAACCATACAACTACGTCGAATGTGATTACTTTCAAAGTAGAAATATTCTAGCACTTTTAAAGAAGCTAATCCTCTTATCTTTTAAAATTGAATATTAAAGGTCTTCTAAACCAATATAAAGAATTTAACTTCTCTTCTTGTCAACGGTTATTATCTGTTCGCGGGTCACATTTAAATAAAGTGTTTTTTTCTCATAAGTAGACTGTGTATAAAATAATATTTTTAAGAGTCACAAACGAGCACACATTCCACCTAATGGTAGGTGGATGCCATTCATAGACACTTAAATCTATCATAGATTAAGAATGAAAACGCTGTCACACCAGAAGACTTAATGAAATGTCTCGTTAGCAAAAAATAGGATCAAGGATCGCTCACCATTCTAAGCATGTGCTGGTATTTTATGCTGCTGTTCTGTGAGAGCGTAATCCTTCACCAGTCGTGCCTGAGATTGAGTTTCTACGTTGTTTTGCCACGTAAAGAAAATATATAAAAGCAATACGCCTAAGCGTAAATAATATAATCAAAATTATTTTCAATAAGTCGTGAAAAATATAAAAACAAAATGAATCCCAAAACCTGTACATCAAAGTTTCATTAAAATTATGGTTAAATTCTTTTCCTAAAATATAACTCCGGAAGTCAGTAATGATAAAGGCGGGATTAGCTTGACGTCGCCAGATGGCAGCACATGCATGTAGTGTTATAAAACACGAAGTTATTTATTGACAAAGGCAATCAAATGACGAGCTAAAAAGCGTTGTATCAATCCATCCATTACAGTCTCTACAAGTTCAGAGCTGAACTTAGGCCGTTCCATATATTGCCTCATAGAGCAGACTTTGCAAGACACACTTGGATATTTTTTTAATTATTCGAAGTCAGCACTTATCTACAATCCCACCTGATGGTAAGTGGTGATGTAGCTTAAGATGGCAAAGCGCACTGACTTGACAAAAACTTATTCACTCTTGCCTTGCAGACACTCACACTGTAATCGGATGGAAAGACAGATGCTGGCAACTTATTCCACTCCTTTGCCGTACGCCGCGCGTTGTGTATCAAGATTGGTTGGCATTTTATTATCTTAAGTTATTATCAAGAAGATTTTTCTGTTTTTGGGGGGGGGGGGGTGGGTTTTTTTTTTTTTTTTAAATTTTGGTCGGGGGGAAAAAAAAAAGGTTTTTGGCCCCCGGGTGGTTGCTGGCTTTGACACTTGGCGTTGTCGTCACCCGTGAGGACTAAGATGGAATAAATCGTTTCTAGTAAAAAGGGTATACGGTTCTCTACACTTACCATACGAAACACAGCAGCAATAAGCTGATATTTTACGTTAGCATTTCGTGAGATCTTGGTCCTTCCCCGCACGAGCCGACCCATTCGTGCTTCAACCACAATATGCTACTAATATAGCTTGGCTCTACCGCGTAAAAATCTCGCGTTGTAGAGAGAATTTGCCTCAATGGTGACAGTCGTTTCGCACCTTTGATGCTGCCTCCTCCCCGGTAAGGACTATTTTTATTTTATTTATTTTTTATTTATTATATTTATTCAGAAAATATAAGGGCGTTAGTATCCATAAAAAACTAAATGAATAATGTTAGTACTTACACACTAAAAGGGATTTAATCCTCTGTATAAGCTTTCCGATCAGAGGGCCATCCATCTTCCCTGCTATCATGTTCTCCTGATGCTATTGCTGCTAGCACGGAATCTAGTTAATGTTAAAAAATTTGGGGGGGGGGTTGGGGGTGTTTGTTTTTGGGTTTATTTTAAACTATTTTATTTTAAATAAAAAATTATTTCTAATTTCAACCAACCACCCTCTATTTTTTTAATTAATTAAAAAAATCCTTACTAACTAATAAAAAATTATTTTTTTTTTTTTATTTTTTTTTTTTTTTTTTTTTTTTTTTTTAAAAAATTAATTAAACTTTTTTTTTTTTTTTTTTTTTTTTTTTTTTTTTTTTCTTGGGGGGGGGGGGGTTTCTACCAAAAAAAAACACAACCCAACACGTGACGAAAAAAAATTTGGGGGGGAAATTTCCCTTATAAAAAAAAAAGAAGGGGGGGGTGGGGATGAAAAAAAAAATAAAATAAAAAAAACATAATATGCGTTTTTTGTGGAAAAAATTTGGTTTAGCGTGACTTTTACTTGTGTCTAGTTGTAAACGTGGTAGAGCCACGGTGCAGCTATTAGACATATTATGTTATTCATTCATTTTGAGTGACCCGATCACTCATTCGTTTTACGAACCAGGTCATTGATGTCGATCGTTCAATAGGATCTTTCCTAGTTTCAGTAGTCTGTGATCTAAGAGACCAGGTCGATTTTGTCGGTCGTCGGACATTACTATATACTCTTTGGTCGTGGATCATGTTAATCGTTTAAACCGAAAAATATAATTGCAATCATCCATACTTTGATGCAACCAGGGTCAAATAACGAATCATTTACAATTGACACATGTCTAGCAGCTATTGTGGCTTCAGGATCAATGGGTCACCTCTACAGGAGAAGAACCACGCTTGTACAGAATACCAGCGTAAAAATAGCTGCACCACTTACCATCAGATGGGTTGTGCGCTCGTTTTTTTAATTCTTACTTCTATAAAAAAGTTTTTTCATAATATTCATTATTTATTGTTATAAATACATCATTTTCATGAATTATATGATTAATAAACATTATTAACAATGAGCAAATTCAAATGTCCCTTTGTCCCTTATCAATTCATAAGGCGTTTAATTTAAGCACCAACTCGTATAAAAGTAGGTCAGGTCGAGGCGCGCAAACACTATAATAATTTTATGCATAATTAAATTTAACGATGTTACATATATGTATGAAATAATTACTTTACCAAATAAAAACCATTAGAGTGACTGATTTAATGGGAAAGGGATAGTGGTTGTATTGTTTTTATTGGAAACGAGGCATTCCATCTTAGTCCTCAGGGGGGACAACGCATCTGCGTTTTGATTTTTAATCGACGATAAATGTAGATGTCTATGGGCCACAGCAACCACTTACCGTCAGGTGGACTGTGTGCTCGTTTGTCACACTGATTCTATAAAAAACAAAAACACTAGCCAGCTGATTGTAAGCGAATGTTGTGACCCATAGAAACCTACCTACTACTCTACCTTCGCTTAAGAATTAAAATACAGATGCACCTGCGCTCCTGAATGCTAAAATTGAATATCATATACTCCCGTATATTAGTGGTGTAAGAACACTTCTTCCCTTCCTTCTTCTCTTATTGTCCTGTGGGACAGAGGGAAACAAATCAGAAGATGGGCAGCCGCGTCTTTCTAATAATAACGAAAAAATTAAAAGTTCAGTAGCCAAAACGTCTACCAAGATGGGCAACTATGGCAAATATCCCCCAATCCCAAATTCCCCCAAAAGAGGCAATCTATGGGGGTGGCCTATGTCCAGCAGTAAACTTTGATAGGCTGAAAAGAAAGAATGAAAAAACCATACCACATCCACCACACCAAGCTGCCATTTCACGCTGGTACTCTGGTGCGAGGGGTGCTGGTACTCTTCAAACTAGACACATCATTTTATTTTATTACGCGGGTCTTAGCTTTACGTTAATTTAGCGTAACGTTGAAATAATACTAGTTTTTACGGAATTTATCGCGTATATTTTAACTTTTTAAATACCCGACGTTTCGAACGCTTTACAGCACTCATGGTCACGGGCAGGACTGAGATGTTCAACGTCCATATGTCATAGTTAACCGCGGTTATCATAGATTAAAATTTAACTTTTGTTCCGATCTATGCAGTATGAACTTATGGTATCTTGAAGTCTTGCAGTTGTATGCTTGGGTTGGGATTTAATTTTATTTATTATAGGATCCCAAGCAGATGGTAGCACCCAGCCATCTTCTCTATTGAAATTAGGATGTTTTTTGATTTCAATAGCCTCGCGAATCATCCTTGGAAGGAATCGGTGTTCTTTAGCGAGGATCTGCGGTCTATCAAATCTGATGTAGTGACGGGGGCGATCCTGTACGTGTTCACAGACTGCAGACTTCCCGGAGCGTCGATTCTTCACATCAGCTATATGTTCTTTAACGCGGGTTTTTATTGATCTTTTAGTTTGTGCTATGTAGGAGAGACCACATTCACAATCAAGCTTGTACACTCCTGCATCTTGCAGAGGGACATTACTATTACATTAGAGGGGTATTTAAAAAGTTAAAATATACGCGATAAATTCCGTAAAAACTAGTATTATTTCAATGTGTAGTGTTCGCGTAAATATAAGCGTAACGTTTTAAAATCTTTGAGTTAACATGCACACAAACAAGTGACAAACGAGAAAATCAAGTCGTAAGGTTGATTTTAAGTGACCAATTTTAATTCCGATTTTGTTCATATATCTATTTGTATCAGTAATCGATTATCGGTGCGTTATTATGTTATCGTGTCGCGTGATGGGCCCATTCAGGCGTTATCGTAAACAGCGGCTTGTCAATATCGCTAGCCTTTAGATAACATTTCTCTGTCCACGACGTTTCTAGAACAATGTCTCATACATGCTGCTATGTCTGCATGTAAGGTGTGGCATTTTCGCCATAGAAGATAATAAAGTCACCGTAAAGTATAAAAAATACTATAAATCTCTTTTTGAGCTCAATATGAATGGCGGGTACATCGCTCACCTTAAACATTATGGCAGAATCGCTGGAAGACCTTAGGACTATGCTTAATGACCTCAATAGCCTCTCAATGGATAGCTCTTAAGATAACCAAGGATAAAGGTCATATACAAAATCCATGTTACACCCATGATAGAAGTTGTAAGATGCACTACGCTCAAAGTTGTTGACGTTTATGAAATTTATGGAAACTATGGTGTATTTGCAATCCAGACGGATTTCTAAGACCGTAAAGGAGTCCAAACAGCTAGTGACTGTGACCGATCTGTGTACCAGGAATCATTAGTCAAAACTTGAGTAACAATTCTGGTTGTTTACCGAAAACTGTCACTGCAACTGTTGTGGTGGAGCCATTGGCATTTAACAGTGATTAACTGCGTCTAGTCCTCAACACGCTAGACAAATCGACATTTTAACAAGCATTTGTTTTTTGAATAATAAGTATCGAAATAATCAAAAGCTGCCAATTATATAAAGGAACAAATATGTACTTTGAATAAAGCTAATTTTACGGATTTTATCGCGTTCAATTAACTATTTTTTATTCCCGTCGTTTCGGGTGCTTTACAGCACGCATGCTTACGGGGGAGACTGAGATGTTTGACGTCCCAATGTCATAGTTAGTCCGGCTACCTTCAGTTTTTTAATATTAATTTTTCGATCCGATCTACGCAAATCGAGCTTACAGTATCCTGAAGTCTTGCAGTGATATGCTTGGGTTTGGGTTTAATTTTGTTAATTACAGGATCCCAAGTGGATGGTAGCACGCATCTATCTTCTCTATTGAAATTAGGATGTTTTTTTTAATTTCAATAGCCTCGCGTATCATCCTTGGTAGGAATCGGTGTTCTTTTGCGAGGATTTGTGGTTTATCAAATCTAATGTAGTGGTGGAGACGATCTTGAACATGTTCACAGAATGCAGACTTCCAGGAGCGTCGGTGCATCACGTCTGCTATATGTTCTTTCACGCGGGTTTACGCGGGTAAATACGTAATTACTACAAAAGTAGAATAAATAGTTTGGAAAATCCAAAAGTGCACGCCTCGTAAGCGTTTTTATTTTTTTTCATCAAAATTAAATGAAATAAAAGATATGTATTAACATATCTTTTAAACGTCTACGATTCTGATAACAACAAGCAATAGGGATCATTATGAGGATAAATGGAAACTTATTCAGAAATATTTATTTCATTTCGATGCGTATTATTTTCTGAAACGTGTCAGACAAACAAGTGCACAGACTACGAGTAACTGACAGCCGTACAGATAATTTTTAACTACATTTTTATTAAATATAACTAAATATACAAATTAATAAAAAAAATACACTAACTTTATACTTTATTATATATAGTTTTCAAAACGTCCCTTTTTTATTGATTTATTGTCTAAATTAAGACATTAACAATTTTATAAGTAGTGCAAATTCGTCACAAGCCGCATGTCGCGAGTAGAGCACTCCTACAGTCCCACGCGTTGTGCGGCGTCCAATATATAACAACTCAAAAAATTACTAAATTACAGTACCTTTTAAATTACGCTAGTTGTAAACATATGTGATCTATTTTTTTATTTTTCAAAAAAGGGAGGAATAAACGAACTTACAATCCACCTGATGGTAAGAAGTTACTGGGGCATATTGTTTTTTTTATAGGATAAGGGTGACAAACGAGCACACAGCCCACCTGATGGTAAGTGGATGCTGTGTCCCATAGACAGAATCTACATTTATCCCGGATTAAGAACCAAAATGCAGATGCGTTGTCACCCCTGAGGACTAAGATGAAATGCTTCGTTTCCATTAAAAAACGATCTCCGGATCTCTACACTCACCATACGAAAAAGCAGCATTAAGCTGCTATTTTACGCTGGTATTCTGTGAGAGCGTGGTCCTTCCCCGGTCGAGCCGACGCATTCGTACAACCATAATATAGCTGCAGCGTGGCTTTACGTGGTACAGCTTAGCTGCAGCTATAGTAGTATAGTTGTAGCACGAATGGGTTGGGATGGACCACGCTCTCACAGAATAGCAACGTAAAATGGGCTTTGTGTTTCGAATCGTGAGTCTACCGGAGACCCTTTTTACTGGGAAGGAGGTATTCCATCTTAGTCCTCGCGGGTGACAACGTATTTGCATTTCGATTCGTAATCGAGGATAGATGTAAATGTCTATGAGCCACAGCATCTGTATGTGCATGCACTTATCATCACGTGGACTGTGTGCTCGTTTGTCACACTATACTATAAAAAAAAATCGTGGCTCTAGCACGCGTAAAATAGCAGTGTGATGCTGTGATTCGTAAGAAGGATGACAATAACCAGAACCTTTTTACTAAAAAGGAGACAATCCATATAAGTCCCCAGGAGTGACAAAGCATACGCATTTTGGTTCTTAATCAAGGATAGATGTAGGTGTCTATGAGTCACAGAATCATAATAGGTGAAATCTGCGCTCGATTGACTCTTATATTTGTAAAAAAAATCGCGGACTCAATATTTACATTTAATTTCTTGTTCTTCACTATTAGTTACCATTACGCTTAGCAGGCAAATTGACGATCGCAGTGCCTGACGTCTCGTACCTTTAACGCTGGTCTGGGTATTTTACTTCTAGCATAAACAAGATGGTTATGGCGCCATCTACCGGAAGCCATAAGATTTTTTTGGCATTTCTCATAGTCGTCCCTTGCGACAACCATGGGAAGAAATGAGGTGAACGATTCTTCATTTCACCTTGCATTCCACTTTCGTTCCACCATACGGCATTTAGTGGCACCTAGTAAGTGGCTTATTTTCGTGCTGATCTGTCTTAGCAGATTAGAAATTGGTCTGAAAGACATCGTGGATCTCACGGTGGTTGGTAATAAAAATCAATATTGCGTCGGATTTCGATTTTCACAAAATATGCCGAGTTGCTGACCTCGTTTTTCGGTAGTAAAGCGTACAATTTCCATTTATTATTTTGTGCTTTATATTTTATTTTATTTTTACTTTGATAAGATAGAATTCTTACACCTATTAGAAGTTAATTCTTTGTTATTTTTGTTAATTCTTATATTTAATTCTTAAATTTAATATTTGTACTATTCCGACAATAGAAAATGCATTTAGCATTTCCTTTCTTTCTTTCCATTTTATTATTTAAATCTAAGTCATAATGCATGTAAGTGTTAAAGTTATTTCGATTCTGTAATGTATTACGGCTACGGCTTTAAATTAGGTTAAATCAACCAGTTACGGACTGTGTTGTTAAAGATTTCTTTTCGCTTCAAATAAAACTACTGCACACGCAGTAATGCAACCAAACGCAAGCGCTCGTTCCTGACGAAGAAATATGGCGTGAGTTGGCGCCATAAATTCTTTTCAGATTATTTTTACACCCAAATTGGCCGCGAGTATAGGATAGGGGCTGCCATCACTACTTTAATATGAAAATGAAATATTTGATTTTACACACTTAATACAATACCAATTTACTTTATCATTTAATAAAAATCACTTAGATTAATGACTGATGATTCATCAAAAAATAAATTTAAGCATTTTCAGCTATTATATATAGGAATTTAAAAAGTAAACGTATGTTGTGCAAGTGCTTGTTCAACATACTAAATAATTTATATTATCGGAACTTTAGCTGTATCTATATATAATACGTTCATCTATATACATAATATAAATAAATCACACATGTAAAAAACAAAACCATTTCGTCTATCCTTTTCTGGTCAACAACCGCATTGTAAATATAAATTTCTATGAAATATTGTCGTGTGGCAACCTCACATAAGGTAATGAGTAATGGAGCTGAACAAAGAAACCGCGAGAACTCATCTCTAAAATAAACTAGTTAATTTTGCGGCGGATACAGTACTGTTGGCGACGCGCCTATAAAATGTTTCAGTTTATTAAATCAACCGATGACGTTGCTATGAAAAAAGGAGCAGTCACGAGCAACGACGCTCTGATAAGAGAATGCTTAGTTAAATCTTTAAGAAATGTCGAATTAATGATATGAAGGTCTTGGGTTCGACTCCCAGGCCGGACTAGTTTGTTTGTTTTCCTAAGTAATATCGCTTAATAAATTCGTAAGGAATTTAAGATATAAATTATGTTACCGGATTTGTTCCCCGGTTGAAATCATCTTTCAAATGATGTAAATTCATAAGAATATTAAAGTGAAGTTAAAGATCGGATTTGTTCCCCGGTCGAGATAATCACTCTGTGCATAGGCAGAATTAATGGATATTAATTGCATAAATGTTGTTTTGTATAAGTTTGATACGTTTTGTACGAAAACAAATGCCTATTTGTTATGATTGATTAATGAGAACATTCATTTATATTGTTATCTGATTAAAGATAGTTTCGTACAGTTCGAAAATTGTATAAAAGCATTTAATTTGCCTAATGTGGTCAAAATTGGTGTATTTCATAATTTAATTTTTTCTGATAGCCGAGAGCCGTGCAAAGTTAGTTGTTCACATAGCGTGAGTACACGGAAGCACGCTGGCCACGCCCTTAGGAGGCCGAATATGTAAAAATTTAAAATGTTTGTAATTCAGTGATTTATGTAAAAATTACTTGTAAAATATTTCAGGTTAATTGTACGTGCTAAAAAAGGTAAATTCTGTGTTATTTTCATGTGAAAATTCCTGTGTATAAGTGAAATAATGATAGTTTTGTATAAGAAATTTAAAAGTGTTTTAAATAGTGAAATAAATAGAAAAAATGTAAATTAAACTATTGTATTGGTTAGCTTATGTATAAATTCAAGTGAGAAACATTGTTTTAACTTTCTGTGTTAAATATTTAAGAAATTTCGATTTCGAACTTGTGAGTAAAATAGGCAGTTTTCGTTTAATAAATAAAAGGTTTTTTATGATATGAGGATATGATGTATATCATGGTGTAGATATTGTTTTGTACTACCTATATTGATAAATTGTATTTGTATATGATTTGAATAAATAAAGATATTGAGTGAAACGTGAGAGAGTAATAGAACAAATTCATGTAATTGAGTTGCGCAAGCGCGCGGATGGCGCGGCTCACTTTCGCGTATAGCTCTGGGGTAGCTTAGTGAACGGGTTTTATTGCAATTCGTTCGGGAATCCTTCGGGAATCGTTCGGGAATCCTTCGGGAATCCTTCGGGGAAGTTCGGAAATAAATAAGAAAATCCGGGAAAAAGTTCAAGAAAAGTGAAAAACCAGCAGTATAGGGAAAAGTGATTACTCTCTCACGGAACGGTTTGAAGATAATTGCTGTTTCATTCCCAAGATCCTTTAAGTTATACAGTCCACATCGAAGAATTAAGGCGTCGGGACCGGGACGACTTCGGAAGACCCGTAATCCCCGTCTGAACCTACTTGCTGAAAAGGAAGAGGTTATCGCCCTAGTGTGTTACTCCGTTGCGGAGATCACATACGTTGTTCCCGAACCCAACGTAGGCGTGATAGGAGGCCGGATCGAGAGAAGCCTCGATTCCTGTTTCTTAGTACCCGATCCGCTAGGTCCTTTTCAATTGGTCCTTTTCAGGATCAAGAGGGACACCGACCTGAGTTCCTTTTCAAGTACATTCGTGTTTTACGTGCGAGCAACCTTGATACAGTTCCAATGTTTGTTTGCTTCTTACATTCTTTAGTTTTAATTGATTCAGTATTATAAATTGTGTGGTTATATATATATATATATATATATATATATATATATATATATATATATTATTAAAGACTACAGAAAGTCCACGCTGAACACAGGGTCTCATAGATTTTTTCATAGGGAGAATTTCCACGCATGTGAGTACTAGCAATCGGAGGTTTTCTTATATTTTCAATTGTTACCAAGAAAATTCTTTTGAACATCACCATCGAGAGTATCGCGTTAAGGCAACTCTTAAACTCTGACTAAAACTAGATGTGAATTATAATAAATTGGAATAGACAATGAATTTGACCTAAAACTCTCTGTATTTATTTGTGTTAGAAGTGTTTACCGGTAGTAGTCGAATGGCGGATTTGATTGAAGCCGTGGGCTTCCGAGTTCACAGTCCACACTCCTCACCCTTATCTAGTAGGTTACTGCCACTTAATGCATAGTTTCTTCGTGTGTTAAAATCCGCGATGTTCTCGCATCCGTAGAAGAACAAATGCAACTGACATAGCCTTAATAATCAATAGGCCAAAGTGGCAATATTCCAGCCATATAGCTAAAATAACTGAAGACCGATACCAATTCTAGACCAGCAGGCTCGTACGGACAAGCGCAGAGCTAATTACGCCCACTAAGCGAAGTGATAACCTGCTGAAACATATCAAAGGAGTCGATGAATGCAGGTAGCTCTGGACTCAGCATTGTGATAACTCATGGGAAAGGGCTTTCATTATGAAATTGGAATGACAAACAAACTTACAGTCCACCTTTTTAATGGAATAAGCATGACTAACGAGCACACAGTCCATCTGATAGTAAGTACATGCTGCGGCCCATAGATATCTACATTTATCCCCGATTAAGAACCAAAATGCAGATGCGTTGTCACCCGTGAGGACTAAGATGGAATGCCTCGTTTCCAGTAAAAAAGGATCTCCGAATCTCTACACTCACAATATGAACCACAGCAGTATTAAGCTGCCACTTTACGCTGGTATCCTGTGAGAGCGTGGTCTTTCCCCGGTCAAGCCGACACATTCGTGCTACAACCATAATATAGCTGCAGCGAGGCTCTACCACGTATAATATACCTGGTGGCAAGTGGCAGCTGCAGTCCTTGGACACTTGAAGACTACTTTATACAATTACGGTGTCACCTATGAGGACTAAGATGGAATGCCTCACAGCATGTCATTATACTGGCTCTCTTTACAAGCAAGGCAAGCTCTGCTACTGCAATGCTGCAAAATAAATACGAGCTATCTATCCAGTCGGACCCCTAGATTTGGAAAGGAGTCCAACCAACTAGAAAAACAGTTCAGCAGTAGTTTTACGATCAGCCGTAATGACTGTAACAAATAATGTCATTAAATAATAACTCTAATAAATAACGTCATTAAATAATAACTAATAAATAACGTCATTAAATAGAAATGTCATTTTACAAGAATTGCCACAACATTAATTTAACGTCATTAATAATTAATGTATCAGTTGATTATCGAATGCGTTCACTTGGAAAGAGCATAAAATAATTGCTTCTTGGAACGTAATCGTTAAGAATGTCCGTCAATCGGAAATACCACTTCCAATTTATTATCTAGAGAATAAACAAGCAGCATTTATTCCGGATAACTTTTCGATAGTTTCGATGCTTGTACTTAACCTATATGTTTTTAATTAAGATATTTAAATATACAACGTCAGTCTTAAAGTTCAGAGAATCTAGATCAGTTTTTAACTGGTGGTCCGTGGACCTCTGGCGGTCTTTGAAGGTGCCCCGAAGTAGTTTCCTGAGTGATCCACGGAGGAATCACACAACTCTCTCACAAATAAAATAGTTGAAAATATTTTTGTAGATGATTCTTGGAGTGCAAATACTGCCGTTACGGTTTATAATACAAGGTGTTGCTACATTAAAATAAGTTGTAATTAACCATGATGCCTCATGTGTTTTATTCATAGAACAAATTTAAAAATCAACCTTAGGATAGTTATATGTATAAAAAATGGAGGTCCGTATAACAAAAAAATCAATCAAATGGTTCCTCATCACTGAAAGGTTTAGAACCCCTGAGCTAGCGAATTCTGAGTTCGAATCCCAACAGCATTTGTGCAATTGAAGAAGTAAAAACTCATACGCTAAGATCCGCGTGTAAATTAAAATTAAAAACCAGTTCCTGCCACAATTGTGTGCACCATCACTGCCACTAAACCCAAATACTTCACTGTTCTTGTTGTTAATCACCACCCTCGATAATACGACACATGTTTAGATACTTAAAGAGGAATTTTCAGGAGAAAAAGGATGCGATACCTAATACACTATTAAAGATTTTACATGTGGTGAAAGGAAATCAATGCTGGAACTATACTATAGTTGTATCATGAATGTGTCGGCTCGGCCGGGGAAGGACCACGTTCTCACAGAATACCAGCGTAAAATAACAGTTTGATGTTGTTGTGTGTGAGTGTAGAGAACCGGAGTCCTTTTTTACATGAAAAGAGGCCTTCTGTCTTAGTTTTCGCGGGTGACAATACATCTGCATTTTGACTATTAGTCGTGGATAGATGTAGATGTCTATGGGCCACAGCATCCACTTACCATCAAGTGGACTGTGTGCTCGTTTGTCACCCATATATAAGAACAGCCGGTAAATGAGCGATGAACCAACCCACCTTGCCCATTAATAGAAACAAATATGTATAACTACTATTTAAATAAACTAATTTTTACATCTTTAATGTGTATCAACATATTTTCAAAAAATCTTTAGGCTACTTATTTATAGTAATAAATCGGTATCTTTTTTTTGTGTAATACTATAGAGTTACTCTTTTACACATATGAATAAATATTTAAGTCTATTCTTTACTTATTTCTCGTCAGTGCCAAAATTAGGTTAAGATACTGTGTTTTTAAAAAAAATCGGCTGTGGCAGAATACCAGCGGTAATCTAAAATCACTACTTAACTGTTTATCTCCGTACTTTTATGTTACTGAAGCATGTTTCTAAGTTAAGTTTGTGATATTTTTTTTGTAAATTTTTAATAACATGTGTAAACTGACACAAATAAAAAGCTTTATTATTATTATTATAACACGCTGTACGCTATTTCACCCCTTTAGAGCTTGAGTTTTCAAAAATCCTTTCTTAGTGGGTATCTACGTAGGGAAAATTGGTCTATTTCGTATAAATTTTCCTTTTAAATAGTCTAGTTAATTGCCCCCCGTGCCCCGCGTGCAAATGTGCACAAACACGAGATGTTACTTTTCGAGTTAAGTCACAGAATGATTATTATTATTAGTACAAGTATAGTTACGGTGTGACGTGTGACTGTGTTTGTCTCGAACACTACATTTATCCCAGCTTCTCTCCGATATCACACATGTCGATAATACTGTCGATATAATCTCGATATCACACATGTCGATAATACTCTCGATATAATCTCGATATCACACATGTCGATAATACTCTCGATATAATAGTCTTGGGTATGTGATGAGTTACGTTGACGTACACATATGGCAGTCTCGGGTTATAGTAATGTCCTCCAGATAGAATTTCGGTCACGGCGGTCAGCCTTAACGGAGACTAGCCATCGGCGCAGGACTGGATTATAGTGCCCGAGTATATGCGCAAGGACAGGTGCACTCTCTATTCCCTCATAGTCCGATGGGACGATAAACCGACACGAGCGGAGAGAGATCAGGCGCAGGACCAACGGCTTTACGCGCTTTCCGAGGCGCGGGGGTGAGACACCGCCAACTTCCTAACTCAGGGCATCTACTGAGAATTTCTTTACGGAAAAACTCAATTATTTGGCCCGACCTGGGATTTGAATCTGGGACCTCATGATCAGCAGTTGCGGTTACCACTAGACAAGCAGTCAAACGGTTATAGTACTATTATATATTCTGTGCTCCGGTGCAGTTGATAGCATTCGTTTATCCGGATATTGTTGCCGCGATACAAATTTAGTCCAAAAGGACGTAATTTAAAAAAAATACGAAATAAAGTAGGATCAAATGTCATTGGTGTTAAATTCGTTTACTGACTACACATCCAATTAACGCACTGTTGAAAGTACTAATTGCGTTTGAATAAATCACCCCATCACATCACGGTCCCTTCTTCGTAGGATGTCGTAAATATAACACTTTATATCGTTGCCTACGACAAATGGTCTAATAAAAAGTATATTATGATGGACATTTTATTTTTAGTTTCATGTATAAATCCTGTGATGAATGTTGCGAAAGGATAATATAAGACACAACCCTTTCAACAAATATCACCATATTGGATCGCGATCAAAAATATTAAGGCTGTAGACAAACTACTGAACCTTTGCTGCTGTTTATACAGGGTAGAGCCATGCCGCAGCTACAGACCTAATGGTCAGAAAAACTAGAATCCTAACTTATTTACTTGTATGGGGCAGAACATGGTTATTTTAATATTATTGGAGACGATATTCGCGACGACCGCATTTCTACTGCGTTTATTCTACTCTCGTGCTTCTTCTGCCACACCCAACTTTCACTACCATACGTTAAAGTAGGGACCAACACAGCACTGTGAATTGCCATACGTGCCTTCTTTGACACATTCTGATTTTTCACAATAGAGTGTAGGGCCCCATTTACTCTATTTCCTGCGTTCACTTGTCATTCCTCCCATCCTTATCGTATCTCCCATTCCAAATATACAAACTCATCTACGTGCTCGATCAACTCCCCTTCTATTCTTATTTCACATATTGTTTTGCTTTCTTCTCCTTCAAAAACCATAACTTTCGTCTTACTTGCGTTCACTTTCATACCCCTTTCTTTTAATGATCTGTTCATTAATGTAACCATCATTTGCAATTCGGCTGCCGACGATGCAAAAATAATTAGGATTGACTCAAGTGCAATCACTAGCATGCCAGAAATATGGTTGTAGCACGGGGACCACGCTATTCACGATTAAGTAGCAAAATGCAGACGTGTTGTGACCCCTGAAAACTAAGGTGCAATGAGGTATTCCAATTATGAAAAAAAGTTCTCCGGTTCTCTACACTCACCGTACGAAACACAGCAGCATTAAGTTGTAGACAAATCAAGTTACGTCAGAGTGAAACAATTCTACTCTCAGTCCTATAAATTTAAATCGATGGTATTCTTCTTATGCCACCATAAAATGGCTTAACGGGTCCACTTACACCGCCTTCTGACTTAATAATAATTCACATTAGATTAAAAACAGCATCTCATAATATCGGTTATCTGGTAGATAAAATATGAATTAAAAAGTAATTAGGCGACATGGTCGATCGCGCCTACGTACTATCAGATTGTAAGAATCAAGCCCAGGAATGTGCATCGCGCATGCGCATAGTCCGTAATGAAAATGGTACCCGACCCGTCACGCCGGCTACAACCGTTACATGGACGCAAATTTAACAAACTATAAAACCAAAGCAAAATATACTCTAAAACCAGTGGAGCAAGTAATAAACTAATGCAAAACTTAAGTCTAGTTAACGAGGGACCCGGTGCGTAAAACGCCATATAAGCGTATGTATAAGCCGTGATCTTGTTTATCGATTAAGACCTTTATAGAATCTCTTTGACGTCCGTCCGTCCATTCGTCAGTCAAGGACCTTTTTTTCAGTAAAGAGTAGAGAAATCAAATTGAAATTAATATCAAATGCTAAGTTCTCCGGTTCCAACATTCAAAAGATGTTTTTTTTTATATAGAATAAGCGTGACAAACGAGCACACAGTCCACCTGATGCTAAGTGGATGTTGTGGCCCATAGCACAATAAATAATAGTACTACGTATAGACATCTACATTTATGTTCAATTAAGAATCAAAATGCAGATGCGTTGCCAGCTCTGAGGACTGAGATGGAATGCCGCGTTTCCAGTAAAAAAGGTTTCCGGTTCTCTACACTCCCCACTCGAAACACAGCAGCATTAAGCTGCTATTTTACGCTGGTATTCTGTGAGAGCGTGGTCCTTCTCCTGTAGGGGCGACACATTGCTCCTGAAGCCATAATAGCTGCTAGACATGTGTGAATTGTAAATGATTCGTCATTTCACCCTGGTCGCATCAAATTAAACCCGGTCGAGCCGAATTGAACTGAAGACCGATAGCAATTCTAGACCAGCAGGCTCGTACGGACAAGCGCAGAGCTAATTACGCCCACTAAGCAAAGTGATAACCTGCTGAAACATATCAAAGGAGTCGATGAATGCAGGTAGCTCTGGACTCAGCATTGTGATAACTCATGGGAAAGGGCTTTCATTATGAAATTGGAATGACAAACAAACTTACAGTCCACCTTTTTAATGGAATAAGGATGGCTAACGAGCACACAGTCCACCTGATAGTAAGTACATGCTGCGGCCCATAGATATCTACATTTATCCCCGATTAAGAACCAAAATGCAGATGCGTTGTCACCCGTGAGGACTAAGATGGAATGCCTCGTTTCCAGTAAAAAAGGATCTCCGGATCTCTACGCTCACAATATGAACCACAGCAGTATTAAGCTGCCACTTTACGCTGGTATCCTGTGAGAGCGTGGTCCTTCTCCTGTAGGGGCGACCCATTGCTCCTGAAGCCATAATACCTGCTAGACATGTGTGAATTGTAAATGATTCGTCATTTGACCCTGGTCGCATCAAATTAAACCCGGTCGAGCCGAATTGAACTGAAGACCGATAGCAATTCTAGACCAGCAGGCTCGTACGGACAAGCGCAGAGCTAATTACGCCCACTAAGCAAAGTGATAACCTGCTGAAACATATCAAAGGAGTCGATGAATGCAGGTAGCTCTGGACTCAGCATTGTGATAACTCATGGGAAAGGGCTTTCATTATGAAATTGGAATGACAAACAAACTTACAGTCCACCTTTTTAATGGAATAAGGATGGCTAACGAGCACACAGTCCACCTGATAGTAATTAGATGCTGCGGCGCATAGATATCTACATTTATCCCCGATTAAGAACCAAAATGCAGATGCGTTGTCACCCGTGAGGACTGAGATGGAATGCCGCGTTTCCAGTAAAAAAGGATCTCCGGATCTCTACGCTCACAATATGAACCACAGCAGTATTAAGCTGCCACTTTACGCTGGTATCCTGTGAGAGCGTGGTCCTTCTCCTGTAGGGGCGACCCATTGCTCCTGAAGCCATAATACCTGCTAGACATGTGTGAACTGTAAATGATTCGTCATTTGACCCTGGTCGCATCAAATTAAACCCGGTCGAGCTGAACCATTCGTGTTGCAACCACAATATAGCTGCAGCATGGCTCTACCACGTAAATGTGGCCATTTATTTTACATACATATTTAGATTCTTACAAACTCATTGATCAACATTTATAAAGTATTCCTACCTAACCTATAATACTTACCACTGACTAAGAGTCATTAAATATGGCAAAAAAACAAGGTTTATTAACAGAAGTAAAGAAGAAAAAATCTAAAAATATTTAATTTGTTAAATATCACATCAAAAAATGTTTACTTTTATACACGTCCCTCAATCTAACTGAATTTTTCGTTAGAGCAATGTTTTGTTTACTTTGCCTATAACGTACGGGATGGATGAACTACAAAAATTCTACATAAATAATAAGATCATTCTGCATAGATTAGAGTAAGATAATAAAAAATAAAAATATAAATTTCTTTGCAACTTTCCGCTAAACATATAAAATGATGTGTCTTACCTGGATTGAAGCGCACCTCCCGCCCTCCCTCAATTGCATACACTAACTCCGTCACCTAATAAAAATATAAATACATCGACGATAATAGGTATTATCGTCGATGGTGTGTCTTGCCTGGAATAGTGGTGTTGAGAGTAGTGGTGCTTGGTCTAGTGGTGACGGAGTTAGTGTATGCAATTGAGGGAGGGCGGGAGGTGCGCTTCAATCCAGGTAAGACACATCATTTTATATGTTTAGCGGAAAGTTGCAAAGAAATTTATATTTTTATTTTTTATTATAATGGATTTCCGCAAAGTAACGCCTGATTCTATCAATTAGAGTAAGATAAATTAATAAAAAGAATCTGTAGGTAGCACAGATTAGCCCATATTATTGTGGGGACTCCCCGTGAATATAAGTACTGCCAAGCACTCAAAATGTTAAGAGTCAAAATTTGTTTCTATGTCGTATTCACGTAAGTATGAGAAATCCATGTAGGATTATAAAACCTCGCTGCTTCAAAATTAAGAGAAAAAAACTATTCTTGTTTTAAGATTTGAATGGATGTTGCAGTCCAGCAGAAAGCTAATCTTTATGTATAAAAATTACGTTTTTGTCCGCAATAAACTCCTAAACTACTAAAGTGATTTAAATACAATTTTGCACACTGTGTGTAGTTCGGTCAAACTTGAGAGATAGGAGAGTTTTAATCCCAATAAGTGACCCTCGGTGTATTTTATTACGAATTTAATGATTTTTTTAAATGACAAAGGGTCGTCGGATAGGGTAGCGTCTGCCTGGCCCAGCTAGTATTTGATATTTTTAACTAATACGCCAATATGTATATATACGCTTGCGATTTTAGATCGACCCATCTAACTTCTTTGATTTATTATCAATATTTTCGTACTTTTATGTGACAAAAAAAAAGAAATAAAAAGTTATGGCGATAATTAAGCTGAATATAATATTACAAATATTTATGTTGTGAAGCAAATATGTACATATTTAGGTGATTTTTTTTTATTCACATGTATACATACGCCGTAAATTTCATGCGTATGATTTACCCTTAAACTAACGTGTAGTAAATTCCAATAAAGACGCTTTGCTCCTTTTTTGTACCATTAATTTGCTTTTGATTAAAATCTGATTGCATATTATAACCAGTTTTGGGGTACGTTTTTATGTGGACGCAGTTGGTACATTCCAAGGCCGGGGTTCATTTAATATCAAATTACAAAGGCGGCCGGAGCAATTTTTTAAAGCAGATGTTTGGTGCAATAATATTAAAATACTGAATATGTCTGTAATTAAATATAAACTTTTGATTATTAACTATACACGTATAAAGACAATCTTTTAACGCCCTATCAGTATTTTTACTGATGTTCACAGAAGAATAGAAAGAACAATAGTCTTGTCTTTGTGTTCTAGTAAACTCTTTAAAATAAATTTCGAAATATTTTTATAAACAAGAGGTTAGAAACTACCATAAGTTATGACCTATAAGGCATTAAATTTACTCTTTCTCGGTTATATGCTTCGGTGTTAATAATAAATAGTATATAAAATAATAAAATAAACATAGCCGTGATATCCCAGGGGCTAAACGTTCGCTGTAAAATTCACTGAAATTGTTAATTAAAAATTGAAGAGCTGATTTACAACGTTCACGGCGGCGAAGAAAAACATCGTTTGGACCTTCTTCATCAATCCATTAAGAACTACGGTTGGAAATGGGCCTGTCTCGAGCGAGCGTGGGGGGGGGGAGATTGTCCTAATCGCCACAATTGGTAGGTGGCTTGACAGACATTTCACACTTGTAATACCTAACTATCGCCGGTCAAACTAAGCCTCAGCCAACGCGAGCTTAGGCAAATTGATAAAAGGCGAGAGCTACAATCTACATGATGGTCAAGTTTGAACGAGTGATCATACTGACATGGCCAACTAATATGTGGACACGAAATGCCGAGTGCAGGCGAGCGCCTTTGATTCATGCATAAAAACCGACACTGGTTCGAAGTGAGACGAGTCGTGGCAAACGATCACGAGTGGTGGCAAGCCAAGCCAAGCGAGCGACGACGAGCAATGGCGAGGCTATACAAATAGGCGTTGATACTTTCATTCACAACCGAACATGGCCGGCATAACGTCTGGCATAAACGGGACGGTAATACCGCTCTCTGTCAGAGGCCATAAAAATTTTCTGCTATATTCTATAGACGCCTCCCACGAACCCAAGAGACGAAACCTTTGGAAAACTACGCCAATAATGATGTGCTATATATTATGTGAGGGTAATATGGTAATGCGGTTAATAAGGTCACTTTCTTATAACTCAAAAACTGCAGCCTTGTTTGCATAGATTATTCCGTGGTAAGACAACTCTTCATCAGTCAAACAAATAACAAAAGGTCTAAAGGGCTCTGCTTTATCGACGCCATTATGACAGTTGACATTATAGTAAATATTTCATTCGATTTTAGTATTGTTTTTAATAGGTTTTTTTTAAGTAGATTTTTGATGTGTTCCTAATTATTTCCAAAGCTTGTTTGCTATTTTTTCTTAATATAATAGTTGTGTTTTTGTCCCTGTCCTCCACCTAGTTTTGGTTTTTTAGGGCGGTAAAACCAAAGGGACCATATTACACTCACGTATCTGTATTCATAATTTCTTAGAATTTAATGCAATTAAGCACTCGTTTAACGAAAAAAGAGTTCTAAAAATAATATTACGATATATATTTCTATACACTTTTCCTCAATTAAGTCATTAACCGCGCATAACCTAGAGGCGAATTCCCTCTTCAGATAAAGCGTTGAACTCGGGACCTCTGCATTAAGCAATTTAGCTCATTAATAAAACAGAATGCCAGCACGCTGCAATCACTTATCTCTACTCGGGAATACTTTATGCGACCTGATTTCTCGAGACATTATTGAATCGATTATCGGCAGTGTAATTACCTATTTGATTGCGGAACATATTGTATGTACATTCACTATCCAATATATATCGAAGTTTTGTAAGAGACGTACATCGAAAATCGATTTGTCGTAAAGAGGTCATCAAACTGCTTACGAAAACGTTAATGTCATTTTAATTAAAAAAATAATTGAAAATCCCTAGGTATTTACTAAAATCAAGTCGACATCGGTGCGTGAATCATGATGAGTCGCCTTACATAACGTTTGCCGATATGAGGTTACTTAGAGGAGAGACCTTTGTTCGATTATTCGGGCGAACGGTCACCGGCACATCGAACTATATTGTCAGCCCATTGTTAATTGGACTCACTGATTTTTTCGATTATGCCAGTTTAATGTTCTGGTTAGTTATCTGTACTACGATCAAGTTCGCGGGAGTCAGTGTAAGTTTTCTTTTTTTTTTTTTTTTTTTGTTGTGTTTTTTTTTAATAATCAAATTTGGGGGCGAAACCCCGGGCCCTATCGGTTTCACAGTGATTTTACTCTATATAGTTTGTTCTTACGGTGTAACATGGTATGTACCACTGAGGTTACTGTTTTCAAAAATGATATATAACAGTAGGTATTGTCGCGGTATCGAATACTTAAGAATATTTTATTCTATTATGTAAATAAAGAGAATTTAAAAAAGTATTTTTATTATGATCCTATGTAATAAAATATAAAAAGGGAATCACGGAGTAACATTAAAAGTTGGAATTTGAAAATGGAATTTCTTTATTTGATTTTTTATTTCTACGAAATGCGAAATGCTATATTTATTTAAAATTAGAATTCTTAGTTAAATAATTTATGTTTCGTAAGTTATGGATGCGATTTTGAATAGCAATTTATGATACTAGGAAAGTAGCAAATTACTGTGATTTGAATACGCATATAATAACCGTTAAGTCGATCTCTGGAATTTGTATTCAAAATGTTTCTGTTAAAGCATTTAATTCAATACAAACTGCGACTGCCTGGGGTAGCAGTGTTAGAGCCACAAGCCCACAAGGCAGATCGTCTAGCTCTACTCGGAACTTAATTTACGCGGAGGGGAACGCAGCAATAATCTGGAAGTCACGATTCCATCTCATTTGAGCACGTGTAAACCAAACAGGTTTGTTGGTAGAGTCGACTTTGTACACACGTCTTTGCCATACAATACTATGCTGACACTACTTTGAATATTGACTAATATAAGTTGTAGTTAATTTGCTAGAGTGGTCAAGTGACATTGATTCGCATTTGCATACGATTCAACATTATTATTTTTTAATTTATAATAATTGATATTTGCACTATGGAGATAAGGTTTCTTTTTTCACTTTGATATTAGCTAAAAGGCTGAGAAGCGATTACGAGGGGGATAACTGCCAAGGATTGGCAAATATCCTCCTATGAATCTATAGCAGAGTCCTATGTTTAGCTGCCATACACGTTTTGACGATATATAAGGCAAAAAGCAAATCGGTGAATCACTCTAGACCTCACACAGTCGAAATACAATTCTCAGACATGTCTCCCTTTGCTTTCTTGTTGCTATGCGTTCAAGCTTGCTTGATTTCAGGTACTTTTTTACTTTTTACAAGTTAGGTACCTAAATGTAAAGAAAATTTGGAATTGTAAGTTTTGTTCTGTTTGTTGTTTTAAAAATTCCTTAGTAATATAATATAATAATATAACTAAGGAATAGTTAGTTTAGTATACATGAGTTAGGCAAATGAACTAAAAGACAGATGCAATTTTTATGGGACTTATTTAAATATCGATAATACGTTGATACCGCCCGCATAAATTACATTGTTGTTTCGTACAAAAAAGAGAACTAGTTATAAACAAAAATGATATGGGATTGTCATAATTAGTTTAAGCTCATTACTTAATAAGTCATAAGCAAGCAATCTAATACTATACGGTATAGTAAAACATAGTGTGAACGTGTTCATAAAAATGAATACTAAGCGATTTTGTTGTGCTAGGTATATTATTGTATGCTATATTATTTTCTATATATAATAGCAACTAAAATAACTGATCCTAAGAAGGAGCTATGAGAAATCAAAATTCTTTGTGAAGGCGTAAGTTCCGCCGCGGACTTGTGAGGTATTATTGATGACGGCGATGGAGATGATATAATGATGACGAGAATTCAGTAGCGTATTTGAATATTTTTACTGTGTATTACGTTAATTAAAAAATTATAGAAACTTTCAATGTGCATTTTAATTATTTAAATGAACACAAAAATTATATATGAGTAAAAAATAAAATAGACTCAAAGAAGCATGTTATGGAAGGTACAGGCTATTAAGGTAACGGGAGAGCGGTCTAGCAAGCGGCCCCGTGTGCTTTTCATTATGCAATCGAATAGTTGAATTATTCGAAATCACCGTGAGAAAAATTTAATATTATACAACATTAAGTTTGATTGGTTAAATAATACAATGTAATTCATTAATGTAATGGAAAGAAACCTGTTGTTATAACCAGTTAGTCTATATCTATACAAATAAATACAATAGAGGCGTCTGTATGTAATGTCAAAATAATATCTTTGTACTAAATGCATAAGAAAGTATATAAGTAGTAATACGGTACTTATAACAAAAAACAATTCTAAAAATTTTTGTCTGTCTGTTTGTTTGTTCCGTCTAATCTCCGAATTGGCTAGACAGATTTTGATGAGACTATCACTGGCAGATAGCTGATGTTGTAAGGAGTAACTTAGGCTACTTTTATTTCAGAAATAAAATTAGGGGTCCGCGCAAAAAAGAAAAAACGATGAAACCCATGAAATCCAACCGTAATAAATTCCACGCGGACAAAGTCGCGGGGTACAGATAGTTATTTAATAATCATCATTATTAAAGCCACTTCTGAACATAGGCCTGCTCCAACGGTTGCCACAAAACACAGGTCCTAACCTCGACCGCGACTTATTGCGCAGTACCAGTCTTGGCCCTACCACCACTCCTCTTTAACTGTCAGGGTATTTTGCATGGAAGACAATGGACTTTTGGAAGGCTGTCAAAGAATAAATTAAATATCAGTAGAATATTATAATGTTTTAATATAAATGAAATTAGTAGAATATGAGATAGCGATGTCATTTTGTTAACTAGGTAGGTAATTGATATTGGTTATGTTGGCTATTGGTCATACATCAATTGACATTATATAATAACAAGTGGTAAAATAGAAAAAAATTGTACAACCGATTTCAGTAAGACCGAATCAATGTATTCGAAGTCAATTAAATAGGCATTATTAAAGATAAATCCAAAACTACTCATCAGATCTTTATTAAATTTATATTTATACCACACGAGAAGCACCAGCTTTCAGATTAAAAAAAATCATCGAAATCGGTTTACAAAGAGAAAAGTTAATGAGTCTTACGAGGTAACAGATATAAAAAATAACATACAGTCGAATTGAATATCCTTTTTGAAGTAGGTAAAAAAGGATTTATCTATGACCAGAAATATATATAAAAAAAATGTTACGCCGTATACACATTCAGGTTATATGCCTTTTCTCGTTTTCTGAGGGTTTTAGCTAGGAACCTCACGTCTCAGCCGTTAAAGAGTGATAAGAAAGTATGTGTTAATGTGTAATGTGATATGGCGTTGACGGAAAATGTCGTCGAAATATTTTTAACTTTTTCAGTCATACAAGTTCCTAATCCATCTGCTGATGGATGGCTTTTAGTAGAAATTACCAGTTTATGTAGTACGGGCAAATAAATTAACAAATGAATCCGTAAAAACTAGTTTTATTTAAACAGCGTGAGGAGTACTGCACGTCTAAAAAAACATTTCGAGGACATGTGAAGCTATGCATTGCAGCAGCGCGGTGTACAAGGTTGGTCCACAAAACTCTCAGCAATGAGGGGATGCTGGTGCCCAGTAGTAAGACGTATAAGGTAACAAAACCGAAAGTTCTATCTTTATTTTTAGTTTTATATCTTTTAAAAACCTGTCATCTGTTAACTGCGACCAGAGCATGAGTAACTGCTCTACTTCTAGCATATAGCTGGCACCACTACCTTCTCAAAAATTATAGTAGACCTCTGTTCTGAAATGGAACCTTTTTATATTTGGTAAATTAAATAACGCAAAGCATTTAATTTGAATTTGCTTTAAATTATAAAGAATTCTTTTTTTTTTAAATCAACATCTGGTTATATAGTCAAATCGGAGGTAAAACTTTTTCAAAAGCTTAATGTAAAATTTGTTTATTACATTAACTTCCCTAACTTTTATATTTTTTTTTAATTTCCGAAACAATAGGCTAATATAAATATTAATAATGGTTATTATTAACAAGAAACAAAAGTTACACCTTATAACTGCAAAATTAGAAAGAAATTAGGAATAACGGCTCTCACTAATTTTCATGCTAAACGAAAGTAGGTAAATTACCTATAGAGGCTGCTGAATTATTGTACAATGAGAGCATATTTTTAATTTAATCACATTCAACACTGCATTAACAGACGGCGAGTTTACAACATTGCCGCATTCCATCAGTCAAAAAACAGGGTTGTTAATAATGCGAAAGGCAAAGTAATGTATGTTAGCGAAGCTTTGAGTCCTACTAATTCAAACTTTATATATACCTTTATTTTATTCTCAACCCATTTAAAAAAAACTAAAACTGGGGGAAATATAATGTCAAATGGCTTAGCAAGATCCTTCGTTATGCCGAAAATATTGCAGCATTAATTTTGAAATAAATATATGGTAAAGTTGAGGATTAATGTTAATGATTATGTTAGACGAAAACACGATTTCGTAAAATTTTCTCGATAGAAAAAAAATCCAAAGTTACCTCCAAAATAAACAATAAACCGCTGTTATTCATAAAATACTTTAAATAAGATCATGAAACTTTGCATACTAACTGAACTAACTATAAAGCAGTGCTTATGTTATTTACTTTTTTTTAAATACCATTATTTTCACTGTAAAAAGAAATTACCTAAACTATCGGCGTCTTGAGCTTGATTCCTGTCGCCCGTTAGTATCGCTTAGGCTTTTGAAGGGAGAAGTTGTGTCGCTTACGATCAGAATATACATTACGCAACAGTACGACGTAAAATTAAAATGGGAAATAACCGTGATAAAAATAAGAAGCGGCTGGCTTGGCGTTAAGAAACGGGCATAAATATGATAAACCTAATGAAATAAGTGTCTAACGACCTTTCTACTTACAGTATTAGTGATTACAAACATATCGGTACATAGCATACGACGCGCGGGGAAGTGGGGGCGAAATTAGAATTTGAGCTGACTTACTCTATCCTCTTATAAATTATTATAACAGGGATGGATAACAAACACTTAAGTCATAATTACGTATAAAGTTCTCACAAGATTTAATTAAATTCGCACTTCCAAAATTAAACACTGGCAACCCTAAGTTTTTAAGACATTATTCACAGTTTCCGTATGTGCATACACGTCATAATGGAAACACCGTCTATCAAAAGTTTACGCGGTTTTAGGTACAAAATATACTATGCATTAATGCGAAATTTACTTAAAAGATTTGCTGCAACAATAATCATACGAGTACAACGACGTTGGCCGTCTTGTCGGCATATTATTCTAGCGTCGTTGTTATGCAAAACCTACATACGAGCCATATACGAGCATTATTTTACTCGGAGAGAACGTAGCCGCTTCTAATACTATTCATTGGAGTAATTAAAAGTTTTTAGTGTTTGGTTACTGTAATTATTTATAAATGCTATGCGCATTTATAATTATATAAACTTAACAGTATGTGACCATATTCCTATTGTAGATTAACAAAATAAAATATCTATAATCTGCTATAAATCACCGTATGCTGAAATACAGATTCTGGCCTAGTTCGGCAATGGATGCAATTTTTCATGTTATAAGATAAAATATCCCTTGAAACTTTAAATTAAATGGTTATTCTGTTCGTATATTTATTTGACTTTAATATAAATGTAATGTTTAAAAAAATGTCTGCTTGACTGTGCAAATGGATTTATCTTGAAAACCACTGAATCTGATCGTATGTATCCACATGCAATTTACACAATGGAATTTACAAAGTACAAATTCACATGCAATCCACATGCAATTTACAAAATACAAATTTACACAAAATTACAAAATACTGAAAACCAAGAACAATCAGTTTTCGTTTTAATTATATCTCAATGATGTCTACGAAATTATTTTCTTAATCTTGTATTCAAATAGACAAAATAAAAGCTTGATTGTAAATGTGGTCTTATATAGGACAAACAAAAAGATCAATTACAGTTATATATACAGTACAACAGTTATATAAAATAAAAATGTCTCCTATAATATATAACCTAGTAAACAATAAACACTTTGACAGCTCTTACTCATAATACAACAGACTACATAGAGAAATAGAGATACTCATAATACGTTCCATTCTAACTATTAGTGCATTTTATATTAACTATCAACCTATAATTTGCAACTCATTTTCGAATACTTAATCCATATCCGCATCTAAAAAGAATGTGATCGAAAATAAACTACAAAAATAAATAAAAAAACCCGCGTAAAAGAACATATAGCTGATGTGAAGCATCAACGTTCCGGGAAGTCTGCAGTTTGTGATCATATCCTAGACGGCCCCAACCATTACATCAGATTTGATAGACCACAGATACTCGCGAAAGAACACCGATTCGTACCAAGGATGATCGTACGTGAGGCTATTGAAATGAAAAAACATCCTAATTTCAATAGAGAAGGATGGCTGTGTACGAGAACCGTTACAACGTCAAAACAATTCCCTATCTGGCCCTATAATTGTTATCAAGGAAAATTTTTCATCATACCTTTCGACGACTATGATTTCAATACGATAGTTACGTACGTTCGGTAGTCAGACAGCAATACCTACTAGATTATTTGGATCGACTTTACAACAGTGAGTGGGATATTGCAGTCTGTAGGTACATCATAACCAATTGAAGTATAATATACTTACGTACATATTACTTTAATAGGTTTACCATACTTTATTGTTTTACGGGAATGTCTATATTTTATGTTGTCATTAGTTCAACTTCATGTAATATAATTTTTATGCTACTGTAATAGAATCGAAACCATTTCCAGTTACAAAACATCACTAATTCATTACGGTTTATTGACAATGGTCAAACCACCCGCATCTTAGACGCTGCTTTCTGTTGACAGTCTAGAGAAACAATAGATCTTGAAATGGTTTTGGATGATGGTTTCCAACAACAAGTTTTGAGCTTATTCCAATTTAACAAAACCCATCCCAAAGGACAATGGATCTACTTACACCGCCACAACATATCTTACCTTTAAATAATAGTTCAATATCGCGTAAAATTAAGAGATTCGCTCTAAATTTTGTTAGAGCGAATCTCTTAATTTTACGCGATATTGAATTATCGAATTTTCACGAAAACAGAACTTGTCACCCTAAACACGATTACAAGACTCAATAGTCTTTTTTTCTTTGTCCCGAATTAAACAAGCCGGTAAGGTGCCGGAGCTTCGTGTAAAAAACGAGAAGGTAGATCCCAAAGGCATCGGGCACCTTTTCTAAAACGTAAATCGCTCGAGCTCGAGTTTTTTTTTTAATTTTTCGTAGAAGGCATCGGGTACAAAGAGCTCAGACAGCTGCCATGATACAGCTGGCTGCTTACCTTTAGAAGGTTTGCCGGACAAACTTGAATTTTTATGTCACCTGGTATAGTAAAAAATGGTTGAAGGTTTAGGAATTAATTACTGCATAATAATTAAAATGACTCTAGCTAAATATTCTATAATTCTTTTATTTATTCTATGTATTCAATTTAACCTCATATTTTTAATATAATGAGGGTGACAAACGAGAGTCTACCTGATGGTAAGTGAATGCAGTCGCCCATAGACATCTACATCTATCCTCGCTTGAGAATCAAAATGCAGATGCGTGCATACTAAGACATAATGTCTCATTTCTAGTAAAAATGTATCTGGTTCTCTACACCCTCCATTCAAAATACCGCAGCATAAAACTGCTATATTTCACGGTGGTGTTCTGCGAGAGCGTGGTCTATCTCCGGTCGAGCCAACCTATTCGTGCTACAACCATAATATAGTTGAAGCATGAATCTACCACGTTAATTCCACATCTATATTCTATAGTAACATAATATTTTATTAATATAATTACATATTTAAGTATACAATACTGAGTGTTGTTAGATTTACAATGCTAGATTTTTGTTTTTATGGCAGAATTTACTATTGACAACAACTATGATAACTTACGTGTAATATGTATATGATGATTTAATGACGTTTTAATAGCCTTAGACAAGGTACCTTTTTTCTACTTTCACAATTTTTACACAACATTTCATTTCACAAATTTCAACACTTACTTTCACAAAACAAATGGATTAATCAGTAAACAATGCAAAACATATGGAGGCACGCATCTTAAAGTTATGGTAAAAAGTATTATACTTTATTTAAAATATATGTTGTAGTATTTCCGGGTCTGGGCTCTCTGGACCCTGTTTTTAAATTTCACTGAAATTGTTGATCGCAATTTTAAGTGCTGATCTACCACGTGCTCGGCGTAAACACATCGTTAGATCCTGATTTTAAAACAGCACCCATTTTTTTTTTCTTTTTTTGTGTCACGCTAGACTCACATATATGCACCTAAAATCATTATGTTTGTTGCAAATTATTTTAGATGTAAAAGTGTACTTGCGTGCTTGTTCTTATTATTACTTGAGCATGGTTTTGGCTTGGTTTTTGTGTTACTTAAAATAAGGGTTGCCACCCATACTATAATATAATATGTAGTGTCGTACTATATATCAGTCAATTGTACCGTATATTATAGAAAATAATATAGTAAGAAGTAAGAAAAATACTATATTTTTATCCCTAATTCAACTGTCGCACATTTTTATATTAACTGTGATTAGAAATCTGAAACAAGTAAGTTTTACGGAAATATTTTTTCCGTCATAAATGTAAAATTTTAAGAAGAAAGAAATAGAGCATGTATTATGTAAGTTAATTTAAAATTAATTGTTAATTTATTTTAATATGAATCCAAATTGCTCAGACTCTTATGATTATATAAAAGGTTAAATTAAAGAGGAAAAACAAATTTATATAAGTATATTATAATACATAAAAATTAAAAATAAATGTGTACTTTTTCTCCTGAATTTCTGAAAAGTACTATATTTTTGGATCTCTTTTGGGAAAAATACAATATTTGTTCAAAAAAAAGGTGGCAACACTACTTAAAATGTATGTAGCGCTCCGACTTTCATTGCTGCTCTGAGACTATGAATAATAATGTATCTTGAGAGTTTCTAACTTTTCTATAACAATTTAATAGATGAATGTAAGCCAATACTATTATCATTTTATCGTCTTTGTTTAAATTCCTTTACAAGTATCTGTCAAACATTATAAGCGATTACCATTGGTTCTTCTAGAATGTAATAAGTTGTTGTGAGTCCAGGCTTAAATCTGTTGCCTCAAACCAATTACCTGTAGCTGTAGTAAGGTTTTAAGGCTGAATTTGCTCCATGTGTTTACATTTTTCATATTGATAAAAAAGTAGGTACATGGTCTTTTCAGCCTAGAGATAAACAGCATATTCAGTGGTTTTAGCGAACTTTGAAAGAGGAGTAGGTCCCCCAATTCCATTGTATTTTTTGTATGTGTACGAGTATGTTACAAGATATCTTTGCCGATTTTTATCCGATTTTAATTATTCGTTTTACCTAAATACCTACATAACTGATTATATTCTCTATGGTTTTACCCGACTTCCCTAGAAGGAAGGTAATGTTTTTCGTGAGCATGTATGTATGTATGTATGACTATTTCTTTGGCACACTCCGTAGCCTAAATGGCTGATGGAATTTAGCACATGAGGTTTCATTAGATTCGTATTAGTTATGGTAGTGACACAAAGTATACATTTTTCTCTTCTCAGTAAACTCTTTTACGAAGTTGTTTTTTTTTAATATGGTACTGTAAAAACCTTTAAGCTTCTTTTATAAGATTGTACCCATTTGTGTCCTCTGGTCTCCATTTAAATGTAAAAAGGTGGATGTAATTTGTAATGTACCTAATTCTTTACTAATTTAGTTGTCACAGCTTGTACGACTTGTCAAAGTCGCTCAGTGAGCTATGGAGAGGGCTATGCTCGGAGTTTCTCTGCATGATAAACTTAGAAATTAGGATATCCGCAGTAGAACTAGAGTGACCGACACATCCCAACGGATTAGTAAGCTGAAGTAGCAATGGAAAAAGGGTTCTCGAGTGGCAGCCTCGTACCGGTAGGCGAAGTGTAGGGCGAGCCCCCACTAGATGGAGTGACGACCTGGTAAGACATGCGAGTAATCGATGGATGCAGGTGGCTCAGGACCGTGCTTTGTGGAATACCTTGGGGGAGGCCTATGTTCAGCAATGGACTTGTGAATATTGATGATGATGATGATTGAGCTTGTGTCATTGTATCTTCCACCCAAAAATGGTTAAGTAATTAAATTTTTTAAAGAAAAATATAAAAACAGACTTAAAATAAAATAACTTCTACATAATTGGTTTCTGAATTCGAGGCTTTCTAATTCACTTTGACAAATCACCCACTTTAGAAACTATTAAATTATGTGCTCTAACTTTTCTGAGAGTTTAACTAAAGATTACGCAAAACTTAATTTTGCATATAGTAAACCGTTACGAGTTTTACGATTATAACGTACTTATTATATCCATTGCGCATCCGTTTATTTCGTTATAAATAATTTATATAACGTACACTCTAATGGTACATGTGCACCGAAAACACTTCCGAGGTTGTTTGTTAATTTTGTGACCTGAATAGTTGCATCACATTACTCCAGACAACAAGATACAAAACAGATACAAAAATAACCTACGTATATAATACATGCATAGAGTAATACGGAGTTCTTTAATTGTCCTCATAACCCATTCATGACTGCAGGATGTACCAAAGGTACAAATTGCAATATAACAAGCTCGTTGTATAAAGCGAAAACCATTTCACATCTTTAAGTCGGTGCTAAGATAATATTATAGTGTATAAAATAAAACTTCAAAATTTGAAAATATTTTTTAGTAGCAGTCCGAAGGCAGGAAGTAATGGCAGGTGGTATCTAACCTTTGTGCCAGCCACTGTGCTGAGTGTGTCGGAAAGAACGTAAAACGCAAAGCGTGATCCTGTGACTCATCTCTCCCCGGTCGTATCGTATTGCCGTCCTATCGAACTATGAGAGTGAAATGGAAAGAGGAGATATGCTATGTACACAAGCTTTCTACGCCTCATGCATTATAATACTCTCCAGCGTATTAGATGGCTTATCTTAGTTGCTACCGGCCACACTGGATATTAGTATATCTCAATGGATTAAGAATATTAGAAACCTGAGCTTGGAACAGTTATTCCATAATCAGTAACAGGCCATACGAAATTTTACTTGCATTTCCCTGTCGCATCGATCGGCATTTACCTAACGTGACCATTTATTTTTTGACTCAAAACGGGACATTGGCTTATTTAGGTCAATTAACAGGTAGTCAATAAAAACTACACTTTTTTAAAGTTCGGTTCAGAAAAATTCAGTCAGTCCGAAACGTTTAGTTATATTTATATTTCTCACAGGAACAAATTTGCTTTAATATAGCTAATGTGATATTAAGTAAGAACGAAACTCTTGGCACCTTTTTTTATATTCACCTTAATTATCAAGATCGTCTTAGAACTGAAATTTGTAGTTCGTCAAAAACTTCTGCATCTTTATTACAGTCAATATATTCCTTTTCAATTAATACCTACATCCAGAGATTTTGGAACGTCTTCCCATGCGGGGAACTTTTTTAAATCTGTCTAATAAAATATCTCCATTTTTTTGATAAGAAAGCAAGTCCACTGCTCCAGATATTCACGGCTTGTTTCATAAAATTCTGTAGCCGCCCTTTTCACCAATTTTTCATCTATGTCAGTAACATTATCTTTCGATTTTACTTTTAATTGGAAGAAACTGATTGGTCTGTTTCTGAGTCAAATTGTCTTTTAGTTGATTGATTTTTTTACAGCTCCAATAGCCGATACAGTCTGACTTCAAGTTTCAATATAGCTTGATGAAAACTTGCTGACTGAGCGTGTAAAATATAAAGCCATAATTCGGATGTGGGATCTTCAAGAAAGTTTTTTAGTAACAACAACACGAATTTTCGGGCGGTTTCAGAAAACGGGACAATTTTGCGTCCCAGAGTTCATTTCGGGGACACCGGGACTCGTAACTATAAAAAGGGACACTCCCGTTCAAAACGGGACGTCTGGTCACGTTACATTTACCCAACACACATTTGAAAAATTCACATTTAAAAGTTTGGTAGAAATTTTTTTTTAAATATGTTTGATGTCTAATTAATAAAGTATATTACCATAATTATTCATCATATCTATTTAACATTATTATATACAATAGGATATTCCTCTCCAGCGTATATATAGCACATCAGCACTAAGTACGAGTAGCTCATGATGGTTTGAAATAATGTAATGATGACGATGAAAAACTGTTAAAGTTCAGAATTAGGCGAGAAAAAACTTAAACAAGAACCATAAAAATCTTTGTAAGTAACTATTTTTCGTTGTATTATCTCAGCGTCAAGTAACAATGCAGCGTCAACAGGTAAAGCGCAAAAAACGCCCGGGAAATTAATAATTATTATCATTAAATAATTGTATAAAAAACCAATCTCAAAAGACCTTCACAAAACAAATTAATTTGAATGTCAATCGAATATATTATATTCGAATTCATTTAATATGTAACAAATGTAGGTTATAAACGTAACAAATGTAAAATGTTTTGTCTGGACAAAACTTCGAATGGTCTGCCTATACATGATCGTGTGAATACGTGACATCCGACAACCATATTCTCACAGACCGAACGTATACTAATAAGTACGTTCGGTTATGTTGCAACTGTGTATACTCGTAATGTTTAAGACACATTGAAAAGGCTATCGCCGTACCAGTGTTGCCAGACGTCTTAAACCTTTTATCTGTATTAGACACTGCTAAAATCTGTATTAAATCTGTATGCTATTTAAACTTAAAATCTGTATAAAATCTGTATAATTTAATAAACCAAAATAGAATAATTGATCATCATCATCATTATTGCTTTTTTTGAAAAACAAGGAATAACTACTAACGTGATAAGCAGATACGGTTTGATTATCGTTATTAAATAAAAATATTTTTTTATAGAATAAGGGTGACAAACGAGCACACAGTCCACCGATGGTAAGTGGATGCTGTGGCCCATAGACATCTACATTTATACTCGCTTAAGAATTAAAACGCAGATACGTTGTCACGCCTGACGACCAAGAGGGGATGCCTCATTTCCACAAAAAGGGGTCTCCGGATTTCTACTTTCACCATACGAAACACAGCAGTATTAAGCTGGTATTGTACGCTGGTATTCTGTGAGAGCGTGGCCCTTCCCCGGTCGAGCGTCAGCTATTATGGTTGCAATGCTGCAACCATAATATAGCTGCAACGTGGCTCTACCACGTATAAAATATACACTATACACTAAATTTTTTATATAGCAAAATTGAAAACATTAATTTAAGCAAACAACATATTAAAACTCAAACATTTGCCAAATGAACATATAATTACTTTATTATTTTCAGTCATACATATTTTATACACAGGGCGTTAATGTAAACACCGTTATACTTGAAACCAGTGGTTTGGTTTCACTTATAGAACGTAAATTCAATGAAAAATAACAACATTTTTTTTTAGTAAAATCTCAATTTTTCCTTAATTCCTCAATTTTGCCTGTCCTAAGCCAGGGTGAAAGTATGAAGGTAAGTTTCATCACAGGTTATGTGTACCTACTGTGTTTTTATTAGAATATACGCGGGGCGGTGTTTTACAGTGTTTGTCACCCGGGCGCATAGGGTATCCATGAATTTACGGACGATTTCGGACAGAAACCTCTTAAATTTTATGAAAGAAAATAGGGTTTTTTTTAAAATTCGGATAAATATTTTAATATTAAAGCCTACTACCTAAACTACCTATGGTTTTAGTGAAAACGGTGTTTATACTTTATACGTGGTAGAGCCATGCTGCAGCTATATTAATTGTATAGTTGTAGCACGAATGGGTCAGCTCGACCGGGGAAGGACCACGCTCTCACAGAATACCAGCGTCAAATAGTAGCTTAATGCTGCTGTGTTTCGTATGGTGAGTGTAGAGAACCGGAGACCCTTTTTACTGGAAAAGAGGCATTCCATCTTAGTCCTCAGGGCTGACAACGCATCTGCATTTTGATTCGCAAACGAGGATAGATGTAGATGTCTATGGGCCACAGCAACCACTTACCATCAGGTGGACTGTGTGCTCGCTTGTCACCTTTATCCTATAAAAAAACACTTACACCTTGTATATATATTTTGTAACACACTTGTAATTCTGCCATAATAACTAATTACGCTGTGAAAAATTAAATTTACCATAAATAATAGAATCATGAATGTGTGTAACGCGGTATCTAATCACTTATTTTGCTTCATTCTATTTTAAGTTGAATATTATGGTAATCCAATCAATAGAGTTAGAAAACTCTGTATAAAAATCTGTACCCAGTGCTAATCTGTATCACACTCCAAAAATCTGTATAAATACGGGGGAAATCTGTATATATGGCAACACTGCGCCGTACTGATCCGAGTGAATACATAATTTCTATAAAAACTTGAAAAAACGCCGTCATAAGGTGTAGGCCGTTAAATTGCGTAGCGCCCGCGACGATTAATAGCGCTTAGAAATTGTCAGAATCTTAAAATATTTTTTTTTAAATTATTGATCTGAGTAATCAAAATAATGAACAAGTAAATTATGAATATTGATGTTATGAATATATTTGAGTGATTCCCAAGCATATAGATAAAGTAATTTCGTTGTAATTTCAACTATAGTGATTTTTTAGAGGTTTTTTTTGAACAATCAAATTCAAGATAAAGACATGAATTTACCTATATCAAAATTCCACTTTCGTTAGTGGCGCCATAGTCCTATACTATTCGATGAAAGGAGGTGCATTTTTTCGCGGTGTCGCCTTAAAGATTTTTTTTATAACCGCTGGAACATCGTAATGCAAGATTATTTACACACATTTGGATCACATTTAAGAAATGTAATAGAAATATTGAGCAATTCCTACACTTGTATATTTTAATAGGCAATCGTAAATTAGCGCATTTAAATTTATCTAAACGTGTAATTCTTCCAGTTTGTGTATAATTATAAGTAAAGTAAAAATGACGATTAAACAAGTTATTATGTCAGTAGGACGCAGACGATTTGATAAACGAAGCAATAAAAAAGTATGAGGATTTATCATGGTTCGGGTTTCTTTCACTTAAAAAAATCGTAAAGCTTGAAATGTGTGAGTACAGTGGTCTCAGTTTAGACTTATGAAGGGCTGTGATGATGATAATGATGATAAATGTTATGTACTTTGAATAAATACTTGTTACAAAAAATATTTATTTTTTTATAATCACAATGTATGTAATGTATATTCTAATTTTCTATATTTCTATTAAAAAATAAAATAACTTCGCGTTGGTCACGTAATTACTGATGCAATTGCATTTCCTATGTACCTATTACAAGATTACCGCGACGTCACGTACGTGCAAGTTCTCAAGGCCCGGAGAATTGAAAAGGGATTAGCAACAGTGCTTATGCTGACGAAGCATAAATTATCGGCGTTATTTGCATGCGAATGCATGGCGAAAGTACATTGTCTTCACACTTTCACATGAACATGCGGACTCGGCGTTAAACAATTTCTAGGAAGTGATCAAGAGTTATTACGTTCGGGGTTCATGATGATGCATCGCAAGTGTACTCGTTGGACGCTAAGTTCGAGTTTTTATTGGTAAACTGTAGACAAAACAATTTACAAATGTTTTAAAAAACGTCTATAGTTACAGTCTACTAATTAGTGGTCTTTGAAAAGGACTTTTAATTTCAATTCACCCACTAATACCATACCACTTGCGTCTTTTAATACACAGAGATACATTCTTCTTTATGTAAACAAGCCCAGCCGGTTACTTGCAAAAACAACCGACTGCGAAACTTTTTTTTGTAAAGAATAAGGGCGACGAACGAGCACACAGTCCACCTGATGGTTGGTGGATGCTGTGATTCATAGACATTACATATATCCTTAATTAAGAATCAAAACGCAGATGCGTTGTCACCCCTGAGGACTAAGATGGAATGCCTCGTTTCCAGTAAAAAAGGTTATCCGGATCTCTACACTCACCATACGAAACACAGCAGTATTAAGCTGCTATTTTACGCTGGTATTCTGTGAAAGCGTGGTCCTTCCCCGGTCGAGCCGACCCATCCGTGCTACAACCATAATATAGCTGCAGCGTGACTCTACCACGTATAAACTTTCACTGAAAAGAGGAAAATTCAAATATCTTATTTTATTTATACCACTAAGACAAATCTAACGGCATGCCATATTCATATGTTATAATCCATCAAGCTGTTTAGACTACAGACATACAATACACACACTTAAAAACATTACCTTCCTTCTATAGCCGTCTAATCAAAAAATTTAGAAGAAAAAAAGCCAAAAAGTTTCTCTAAATTACTTATTTAGCAATTAATTTTTAAAGCAAATTTCAATCTATTAAACATGTTATGGAGACACAGTTTGATGGCAAACTATTTGTAACATGTTCCGTAACATGTATATAAAGGACGTTATAATAATCTCGTTTACACCGGGCCACGGTAATATTATCTATACAGTATTGTAACTCGGCCGCATCTTTGAAATAAATGCCTACAGCCGCGCGGTACATATACATGCGATAGGGCTGGCCTGCCTCCAGCATTTTTACATTTGCCTACTTTGTGCTTCCATTTAGTTTTATGATTGTAAATATACTTTTTTTTATATAAACAAATATAATAGGTACTTTGTGAATTGAATAGGAAGTGTTCAATAAAAATTCGTGTCGTTTTTGATTGGTAGATTTAATTAAAAAACCATGTTTATGTTTGAATAACAAATCGGTCTTATGAATTTGCGACCGAAAAATATTTGCGCCTCGGCTGAGACGTACGAAATGATTTATTATTAAATTTTTAAGTATAAAAAATCTGCATTCTAATATAAAGCTTAATTAAAAATTGTTTTGAGAAACGTGGAAAAGGAGGAGAAAAGGAATATCTTTTACTTGGTTATAGAGGTATCTATATTCTATACCAGGTAAAAAATATTTTACAATTTATATGTTTGGTTTTAAATGAAGTTCAGATTTATTATTTCTTTATTTCTATTCTATTATTTATTTCTTCCATTTTTTTATATATTCCACAAAATCATCACTGCGGCACAGTCACGACTGTCTGCATGCCGAGCGCATGCCGAGATCGAGGCGCGTAGGCATAGCTCTCGCTTCGTCCGTTTGTATGGAGTTGGAGTACTGTATAGATAAAATTACGTGACCGGGCGTTAATAAACTCAGATCGGCGGCGAGCAACAACGTCAAAGGTGCGAAAGAAATACGATCATCAGTTCGCATGTCAAGCGCGACGAAGGCAAATCCTTCGTAGAATGTGAGGAGCTTATGATCAGCAATGGTCTTTTACGAGTTTGAAGAATATAATTTATAGCCTAATGCAAATTGTACAAATTACTGTACCTATATTTTAATCCTCCAAATTAACGTAAGTAAAAAATGTCTTCAATTATCAATCAATCTATGGATTGGACCAACTGAAAGGCAGTAAAATAACTTTGTTGAAAGTTTCCAATATTTATATTAAAGAGAAAACTTTGTACCCTCTTTTAAGCATATTGCGTGTATGGAGGAGTGTGGGATATGGCATAATTAAAGTTTATAAGGAGTGCAGAAAGCTAAAAATATAGGTACTTCTATTATTTGTTACAAATACATTAGATAAAATACAATAAACCATTCATTGTTTACGTTCGTACTGCCGATATCTGACACATTATAGTCTGTGATCAAAAAGTCGCACAGAGTAGAAATTGACATCAAATTAGTACATACTACTTCATTTTGTGTGATTTCCGATGATCCTTTTTTAAATAGTACTATATGGAATGTATGTTACGGCAAAAAAGTGATTATCTTCTTTTATATGAGATATGTGTGTTCTGATGTGCAGTTGAAGTAAAATTCAGCTCTTGCTTATTATACAAACTATTTTTTTAATTACGGTTTATTTGCGTTTTCTAGACGATCACTAGTAAAACACAAAAAAGGTTTTTCTCCTGTGTGTATTTTTATATGCCTATGCAAAACACTTTTTGTAATACATGTATATTCACAGATATTATACGAAAGAGGTTTTTCTTCGGTGTGCATTAATAAGTCAAACAATTTCGTCTGGGCGGTTGTCTGTCGTCATATTGAGAGTCGAGTGGGTCGAGTGGCGGATATATCACCATGTTAAACATAAACATAACTGAGTACGAAATAAACTTAGTAAAACGCGAAGAAAGATGCACATGTAAATACAAACGACCTTTTAACAACTTCTAACGAGAAAAACAAACCCAACTAGTCAAGAAAGAGAAGCCGAAACACAAAGCTATAAAAATATGAAACTGAAGTAAACATCGGCGCCAGACAACGACTAACTGCATTCACTGGTTACCTGTTAGTGGCTTCTCAAATAGAAACCGTTAAAAGGATTGTACCGTCGTGAGCTCGTGAGTCGGTTTCGTTTGCGAGCAGATCCCGACTAATGCAGGAAGACAATGAAACCTTTTGTAATTTTCATTTTAATTACATGGTAGTCAGTAGTGCAGACAACTATTGAATGTACCATAGATATTGATAGCATTTATTTTCTAACGATTTTATTTCCTATTTACTTTACAAGTAATATCTAACCCGGTTTTTAAAATTAGCTAATAATTTATCTAAAATCTGAAGAATGAAAGGATCTGTTTAGGTTGGAATGTTTTGCAAAATATACCTAGCCGTTTTGCGTATAATGACTTCTAAATAAAGATTATATTTAATTAGAAATAAAAGTGACCAATAAGGTGACGTGGTAGTGTCACGTTGCAGCTGTATTTTGGCAGCATAAGCGGATCGAGTCGACTAGAAAAGGATTACGATCATACAGAATACCAGAGTATAATGGCCCAATCATAATACTACTGTGTTTTGTATGTACCGGAGATCCTTTAACACGTCTAAGACCGCAGTGGTGACAACGTATTTGTATTTTGATAAACAAGGATTAGATGTAGGTTGTATGTGTCAATGGGTCACCTATTTCTGGATCCTAGTAGCAATGCGTGCACTGCTTTATTTCGGTCTGAAGGGTACAACTGTATAACGTACAACCAACGACTGTGAGGCTTACCATTTGCGTACTCAGATGTTGACACCGCAACTGTAAGCTTCTTTTTTTTTAAGGTTGGTTATAGATGCCCATGAGCTGCAGTAGCCACGTGCCATCAGTTCTGAACTATAACGTAAAATAGCAACATAATGCTGCTGTGTTTCGTACGGTGAGTGTAGAGAACCGGCGACCCTTTTTACTGGAAACGAGGCATTCTATCTTAGTCCTCAGGCTGGCAACGCATCTGCATTTTGATTCTTAATTGAAGATAAATGTAGATTTCTATGGGCCACAGCATCCACTTACCATCAGGTGGACTGTGTGCTCTTTTTCACCCTTATTTTATATAAAAAAAACTATATATTCGTTTCTTTTTTCATATTATCCTGCAGTTGGACACGTTCCCTGTTTTGGAGATTTTCCATAAACTCCCCAATCGTCACGCTTAGCAGGGGAATCAACGATTACAGTAGCAGATATCTCGCCGCTGCCCTTCACTGGTACTTTACGTCTAGCCTAAATAAAATGATAATACCGCCATCTATCGGAAGCCATTAGATATTTTTCCTGTAGCTGCCTCTTGATACCTCTGAAGCGAAATTATTTTCTTACGTAATATTCGTTTATCACTTCATTTTTTTTTTAAATAAATTAATCAGTTGTCGCATAAACATGCAGTTTCGCTAGAATCAAATGATGAATATGATGAGGTCCAATTGATATAGGTACATATTATTATTCTATCTATAAACAACATTAACATTTATAGAATAATTGATAAATGGAAAGGTCTACTTAAACTACTCTGTATTCAAATCTCAAAGACAATAACATTAATTGGTCTCGGGGATAGAACATCCATATTAAATAGGAGATTTGACCCCATCGGTGCCTACGTGCCGGTATGCTGGGTGTAAGACTTTTTTTTCGGGAAACTAAATAATATTCCGAAGCCGTTTCTCTCTACCTGGCATGAATACATATGATTTTTTATACCTAACGAGAAATAATCAATGACGAGTTGACAAGCAATTGAATTTTGGCCATAACTGGGCCCATAGTTAAACGACAAACTCTATTGCATAGACTTGAATATAAGAAAGTCGAGTCGAGTAAGAAAGTCATGAATATAATTTGACTGTTTCACTTTTATAGTCTATAGTAACTTTTATTTTAAAAAATTAGCCCTCAATAACAAACATTATATTTTTAAAATTAATTGTTAAACAAATTTATATTTTCCAAGGTTAATGAAAAATGTTTTTAAAATTAATCTATAGAAAATGATGAAAAACGTGCTTTGAAAATTTTCAGCAAACATAAAAGTTGTGAAATGTCTACTACCTACATCGTTTAATAATTACTTTACGAATAACACAAACTTATTATAGTACACGTTATAGTATTGTAATAGCAAACTTGTTATAGTAGTTTGTAGACGTTTTAACCTTTGTAAAATAGTCTTTTAGTATCTGTAAGACTTTTAAAACTATCAAACATTAATTTTATCATTACCTTAGCATCTCCAAGCTGGAAGGACCTGCCGTAGTCGCCATAAAGTAGCAGTCAAAATTAGTGAACGCAATACTGAAAGCCTCGTACGTTAGTATCCTGTCATTCATCGGTCTAGATAGGTAATAATTTTTTTTAAAGATAACTACTACGTATTCGATCAAGATATCACTAGCGACTTTGAAGACATCCACGAGACGCAACAAATCGGTATCACACGGCCTAAGTATTTTTACTTTTTTTGGAATATATAACCGTTAACATAATTATGTTTCTTGTAGAATTCCTTTTCTGCTAAAGACTATCTAGAAAGGTAACGCCCCCCCCCCCTCCCTCGAGCACCCGAGCTATATGAGTCGCCCAGTGACAGTGTTGCACTGTTGTCTACCAGTTTCAGAGATTATAGAGACCTCTTTTCATAAGGCATCTACTAAGGAAGCATTTAGAACTTAATATATTTTCTCAAGGTAAACAAGGCATGGAAATCTACACGTGTTTTGCGGGCAAGTAATTGTACGCACAAATATTTAAATATTATTTTAAAGTAGATAAATTAAAATATAAAACGTGATAAGCGTGAGGTGAGACAAGGGAATAAAGTATAACCTATTTTTGATTTATTTAGTTGAAATAGCAATTAAGTACGTCATCCATCCATTACAGCCAAATTACAGCCGACTAAAAGTCCACATAGGCCTCCCCCATTGATTACCTCATAGAGGAGATCGTAGATATAAGCTGTTTTTTTATTTGTTTGGAGGGAAGCTTTTACCGTGAGGAAAAAAGGGTGAAATAGGTGAACGAATAGAAGCCTATGGCAGTATAAATATTTTTCATTGAAATTCACCAAATCGACATTATAAATCAATAAAGTAAATACATACTACTAACTTAAAATAAGCTTTCAACCTAGCAACCAGCTTAAGGTCATGGGCCTTAGTAATTCATAAATACTTGCCAGGAGTAAAGTAGGGTGCACATGATTTCAAATTTTTTATTATTAATACTAATAATAGCTTTCTTATTTTAATAACATTTAAATTTTACTATTAATTAAAATAAATTTGCAAAATATCCCTAATAATATTACTAATATTATTAGGGATATATAATAATATTACTCCCGGCTATGTCCAAATTATTAGAAAAAATAATAAATAAACGCCTTATCAACTATTTAGAGACGAACAATCTACTCGCTAAAAACCAATATGGCTTTAGATCTGGTAAAAACACAGATGGTGCTATGCATGACGTAATTAAGTTTATATCAGAAAACTTGGACAAAGGCAGACGATGTTTAGCGATCTTTCTAGATTTAGCGAAAGCTTTTGATACGGTCTCTGTGCCTATCTTGCTGGAAAAGCTTAAAAGGCTTGGTGTACGTGGAAAGCAGTTAAATTTATTTAAGAGTTACATGAAAAATAGATTGCAAAGTGTTAAAATTAGTAATCACAGAAGTTCAGATTTACCAGTGACCTACGGTGTACCTCAGGGCAGTATACTGGGGCCCACCTTATACACAATTTATGTTAATGATCTCTGTCAAATGAAGCTCATCTCTGGAAAGTCTATTTGCTATGCAGATGATACTGTGCTACTTTTTGCAGAGGGTGATTGGAAAAAAACTTTTGAAGCTGCCCAAAATTCATTTAATACTGTACAAAGGTGGTTGTGCTCTAATAAATTAACTTTAAATGCGGAGAAAACCAAATATCTGACCTTTTCCATTCGTGATGTGACGCAACCAGGAAACGATTTCTCTCTACGTGCACATAGCTGTATTTTAAAAAATCCTAGCTCTCTCACTTCCTGCCGATGTCCGTTATTGGAAAGAGTTGAGATTGTCAGGTATTTGGGTATCCTTCTAGACAAAAATCTATCTTTTGAACACCATATTCAACATTTAAAAAATCGTATCCGCAAACTTATATATGTTTTTAAAAATCTAAGACATGTAGTGCAACCATATCTTTTGAAACAGCTGTATCTTGCTCTGTGTGAATCTTTGTTAACTTATTGCATTTCTTGTTGGGGTGGGGCTCTAAAAACGCATATGGTTTCTTTAGAAAGGGCTCAAAGAGCGCTTTTAAAGGTCTCCACTTTTAAACCATTTCAATATCCTACAATATTACTCTACAATAACTGCCAAGTACTAACTGTTCGCCAACTATTTGTTCTAAATGTTATAAAAAAACAGCATCAGTGTATAAATTATGACCCTGACAAAATCAAATGTAAACGTCGTAAAGACATTGTGATTAAGTCCAGTTTTAAGCCCAACACAAAATTTATAAAAAAATATTTTTGCTTTCTTGGCCCATATTTATATAATAAAGTAAACAAAATTGTTCATATATACTATATGAATAAGCATGACTGCAACATTGCCCTCAGAAAATGGCTTCAACTAAAGTCTTATGAAGAAACGGAGAATTTGTTAACAGTACTTGCATAAGTGTTCATAGATGTCAATTCGTTACTTCTCTGCTAAATTTTTTTTTTCATCTGCATGTCTTTTAAATTCTAAGGATCTATTTTTTTTTCTTTTTGTGTCACTTGTATTATTTCATTATATTTTGTGTATCTTATTTAAGGTTTTATGTAAGTGGGAAGAGCTTTGCTTAACCTAAAACACAGGGTTTACCCTAACTTAGGAAGCAAGTTCATTTTTAAGAACATATTTAGTATATAAGATGCATTGTTTGACTCCTACTCTGTATCACTTTCTATCTGAATAAATTATTATTATTATGTGGGGTATCTATATAGTTTTCTCATCTGGTTGGGATGTATAAATATATAATTATAAACGAAAATGAAAGGATAAATATACATAAATATCAATAAAATAAAATAAATACAAAAATACATAAATAAATAAAAGCCCAACCAGATGGAAGCCCTCGGCAGGGGAGACCAAACGGCCAAGGGTTAGGAAGAAAGGGAAAGAAACCGGCGGACGATGCGGGCAGTATCAAGGAGCACCGCCTTCTGCATTTGAGCCCGGAGCGGTCCGTCACGGAGTCCCAGTCGCCTCAGATGACCAGAGAGGCTAACTGGGATTAGCCCATTCGCAGAGACGACTACAGGAATAATTTCGGCCGGCAGACCACCCCACATGTCCGTCACCTCGTGAGCCAGGTCCAGATATTTTGATTGCTTATCTGTTTCGGCTCTCACGAGGTTCTCGTCATACGGGATGGTAATATCGACCAAAAATATCCTTGACTGTGCCCGGTCCATCAGCACAATATCAGGCTTATTCGCAAGAATAGTCCTGTCTGTGATGATGGCCCGGTACCAGTAGAGTCTGGCGCGGTCATTTTCGAGCACGGCTTCCGGCAAGTACTTGTAATACGGCAATTTCCGGTCCACGAGACCGTATTTCAGAGCGAGCTCCTGGTGTAGAATTCTGGCTACTAGGTTGTGCCTGTGCAAGTACTCAGAGTTAGAAAGCGCCGAACAACCGGAGATGACATGCCTAAGTGACTCCCCGGGATGGCGACAAGCTCGACAGACGTCGACGGTGCCATCCTTTAGGATGTATCTCCGATAGTTGTTGGTCTTAATAACCTGATCCTGTATTGCACAGACAAAACCCTCGGTTTCCCCGAAGAGGTCACCGAAACGTAGCCAGTTGAGGGAGGCGACTGTATCTACGAAGGGCTCATGTAGAGCCTTGTAGTACCTCCCGTGGAGCTCCTTCTCCTTCCATACGGTCTCCCGGTCGGAATTGCTAAGCACTGCTGGGTCCTGCCATTGCTCGTTGGCTAAGGATAGAGGGGTAAGCCCTTTATCACTAGAAATGACGTCATTATAGAATGGATCATCCGATCTCGCCAAGAAGTACTGACGGAGACTGCACACTTCGCGATTATGCATGGTGAGCGCGCTCAGAAAGCCACGCCCACCATACTTCCGCGGCAAGTACAGCCCCATTACCGACGATCTCGGATGATGCATCCTATGGGACGTCATGGTAGTGCGGACTTTTCTATCCAGGGCGTTAAGCTCAGTCTGAGTCCACCTGAGTATGCCAAAGGTATACATGAGGACAGGCATGACCCAGCCGTTATATGCGTGTGTCTTATTCACACCGGACAAAAGGCTGTTAAGCACTTTGGTCAAGCGTGCATAAAACACGTCGCAAACTGACTGTTTCACACCAGCCTCATCGATACCGATGTTCTGTGACATACCCAGGTATCGGTATGTTTCAGCCTCGGAAAGGGTCCTTAAGTTGACGGGCATAGACAAGTCTATGCCCTCGGAGTTAGCAACCCTTCCCCTTTCAACATGGAGGACCGCACACTTATCCGTCCCCAGCTCCATTCCAATGGAACTGCTAAATTCACAAGTGATGTTTAGCAGTTCCTTAAGATGGGAGCGACTGGAGGCGAATAACTTGAGGTCATCCATATAGAAAAGGTGGGTCACTTTTGTCCCTCCTTTCCGTAGCTGAAATCCCCTCCCGGAGCCCTCCAGTAAGGTACTGAGAGGGTTAAGAGAGAGGCAGAACCAGATTGGACTCAGACAATCGCCCTGGAAGATACCCCTTCTTATCCTTATGTGGTTCTCCGCAGCCGTCATCCGCTCGCCCAGATGACAAAGGATCGTACTCCACTGCCCCATACACTGCTCGAGGAAGTCTCTAACTGTACAGTCAATCTTGTACAGCTCGAGGACCCTCTTTAGCCATGTATGGGGCACCGAGTCGAACGCCTTTCTGTAGTCTATCCAGGCGGCAGAGAAGTTCCGACGGTTGCGTTTCACCACTTTGCCTATGACCGCGTCAATGAGGAGTGGTTCCTTAGTTCCACGACCACCGCCCCGACATCCATTTTGAGCGCATGACATCACCTGGTTTAGCTCCAGGTGACGAGTGATTCTCGCGCTCAAAATGGATGTCAGTGTCTTATATATGGTGGGTAGACACGTGATGGGGCGGTATTTGCTCGGGTCTGTGGTATCCTGATCTTTAGGAACCAAGTGAGTGATCCCAGTAGTGAAGAGGCTCGGGAGTGACTTCTGGTCGAGAGCCTCTTGAAACTGTCGGGCGAGCACAGCGTGACGCACTACGAACTCATTCAGCCAGTAATGATGCAGCCCGTCGAGCCCCGGACTTTTCCAGTTCGGGGCCCTACGGACCGCCTCAGCCACGTCTTCTGGCGTTATGGTGATGGGGTCCATAGGCGTAACACTCGCACCCTGGCTCGCCACAACTTCCATCCAAGGGCCCTCACTGTGGTTTACGGGCTCTGACCACAGGCCACGCCAGAATGCGATAATGTCAGCCTGATCCGGTCCTTGGCCCGCTCCACATACCTTTGGTCGCTCCAATAATTTATAGAGCCTCTTCTGATCACTCTGGAAGAGACGATTCTGGTTGAACCGCCTTGACCCCTCGGAAAATCGTCGAATCCGCTTCCCCCAAGCAGCGATCTTTTGCTTCAGGTCGTCTATGCGCTCCGTTAGTTTCTGCGTGATATCCGGCTGGAACAAACTGATATTTGTCCCAGCAAACGCCATCCTAACGGTGCGCATAATCCTCGGTCTATTATTACCCGACCTGAAGCTTGTCAGTCTGCCGATAAGGGCCCTTGCCTTTGCGATACGGTCCTCGATTCTTTTCCTCCAGGCTGGGATGGCGTTACTTTGTGTAGTAGCGCGTCCAGCCATGGGAAGTTTGGCGCCAATAATACGGCAAACTGCCACTGCGGCGCCAAAGAGAATCGAGTCCGTCTCGCAAAGGTCCCGGCTGGCTTCCAAATAGGTCAACAGTATTGGGTTAAGAGCCCTCACGACAGCCCGATTTCGCTTGCTTAAGGGTATGCGGGGGAAGTCGTGGTCGATTTTCGAGAGGGGTGCTGCGCGTTTCCAAAATCGCCTCTTCCAATATACTCCTCATTTGCTCTAGTTCGTGGGAGACTATTTCATCGTCGTTCGAATCAACCACAACTGGAAGATCCATGGCGGCTTCCACGTGTGGATGCTGGTCTGTCGAATGTGGAGCTGCATCTCCAGCCATAGTCGATTCATTCGACGACGGAATAGCCTCACGTCGTAGTCGTTCGAGTTCGGCATCATCAAATATTTTCGAGCGCATGATGTACCGAACTCGGTCTGCCAGGTTTTGTTCCGTGACGGGGATAGACGGCTCCAGCTCAGCAAAAAAAGCAATGCATCCGAGACCTATACGCTATTCCCACAGTTTCTTCCCCTTTCGCCCTATAGTACGCCCGCAATGCGTTTTCGTTCATGGATTTTGTCCAACGCATGCGACGTGCTCCACCAGCGGCGGGTGCCGCTTGCTGGGTCCGAGAAGACCCAGCCGACACCAAGCCTTCTGGTGGGGATGATGGATGCGAGGGGCTGCTAGGTGATCGTGCAGCTCCTCGCGCTCGGCTGGCGGCCCGCATGCTGCCGCGTCCAGCGCCAGCTCCAGACGCGCCCCGGCGACCCCCCAGGCAGCGGCCCTATGCGCGTTCCTTTTTGTGTTTCTTCCATCATCCATTTTATGGGCGCCAAATAACGGGAGACGCCCAAGCCCGGCACCGTTTCGTGGTTGGGTCATATGCACAAACGGACCTTTGCATCTACAATTTTGCCTAGGCACGACGCTCACACCTCTTGGCAGGATGCTGACTGACTGCGCCGACGTCGCAGTTTTGTCACATAACTGTTACGTCAGCGGGCGATGGGGTCGTCACTTCCCTACGCCTTATTATTATTATTATTATTATTATTATCTACGCCATAGGCCTCTAATCTTCTAATACGTTCACCAATTATTTTTCTACCCTAACCCTATTCCTCATGGAAAAAATCACCAAGTTTAAGTAACTTTTATCAATAGTATGAAATCAAAAAATGTATTTATTAGGCTGTGCTTGTGTTTAAATAATTTTATTATTAAAATGACTGTACACTTACATCATTAACTCACTTTATATAAATTAATAAATATTAACTCACTTTATATAAATTAAATATTAATATCAATAGAGCTCTGTCACTAAATTTTAAATAACATTGACGTCGAAAAGTTTAGAATAACAAAAGCAACATACGATATTATATATAAGGTGAGTAAATCAATCCAATGTTGAATGGTTTACTACGCGCTTTAATAGAATAAAATGGCATCAGAAGTAACTGCCACGTGCCAAAGTTAATTCTTTTTCTAAAATAAAAACAACCTAAGGCAGATAGCTGATGTTATAATGAGTAATCGTACAACAACAGCTATCTGCCAGAGAAAGTTTCGCCAAAATCTGTCCAGATATTTCGGAAATTAGCCGGAACAAACAGACAGACAGACGAAAATTTAAAAAGCTCTGTCTTTGTTATATGTACCGTATATACTTGCATATGCATTCTCAAAAATATATTATTTTGACCTTACGAACAGACGATTCAGTTTTATCCATTTGTATAGATATAGACTATACTAGTTATAACAACAGGTTTCTTTCCATTACATCCATAAATGAATTAGTATTATTTTACCCAATCGAACTTAATGTTGTATAATATTGAATTTTTCTCACGGTGATTTCGAATAATTCAACTATTCGATTGCATAATGAAAAGCACACGGGGCCGCCTGCTAGACCGCTCTCCCGTTACCTTAATAGCCTGTACCTTCCATAACATGCTTATTTAATTCTATTTTATTTTTTACGCATGTCATAATTTTTGTGTTAATTTAAATAACTTAAATAGACATTGAAAAGTTTATAATTTTTAATAACATTTATAAATAACAGCTTTTTACTAAGTAAATAGCTGTTATTTTGACATTACAAAAAAACTCTTCAATTTTATTTATTTATGTGTTTTGTAGTAAATAAAAGTGTCATCTAAGGAAATAGTTTTTACACTTTAATTAATAAACGAGGTGATTTTAAATGCAGCCATTCAAAGTAAGTTATAGTTTGTCGACTGCAATACACACTCGTATTATTTATTACTTATAGTGGAAGAAAATACAAATACAAAAGCTCTCCTCCTTCGTGTGATGTTTGTCGACATATCGAAATGTCGATAGTGTCGACTTGATTGAGAACTGAATATTATCTATGTATCGACGTTATGAATAATAAATATGTAACCGGAATTGACTGAAAAATTACTCATCGTCAATGTCAATATTTTCTTATTAAAAGATATATATCTCTATCTTCTTTATTTATCCATAAATGTGCCTGTATTAAAAATTATGGCATTATATATGTAAGACATGAACATTTATCGATATTAAAGATTTTCGACATCCCTAAATACAAAACTACCACCTGCCCTACCGGTATTTGATATAACGTTTAAATTTAAAATATCACAATACTCGTACATCCAAACCGAAAACCAGTAATTTATGTTTTCGCAGTTACATATTGCCAGCCTGTACTAAAATTTCTAACTCAGAACCTGCATCCGACCAACATAGTGGGTTTTTTTTAAGGAAGGTATGATGGTAGTGTTTGTGTATACAGGAGATTGATAATTATAGCGGTTCCCGTTAACATAGTGGGTTACTTTGCTCATTAGTTGAATTGCTCCAATATATAATAATCCTGGACCGTTGCATGTTGTCGGATAATGAAACCTTTAGTTCGAATCATTGCTGGGGCCAAATGTACTTAATGCATATTAATACAATTATTATATACCAAATTTAATATGGTCATATAAAAACCAATACTGGTACGAAATATCAAAATGTTTATTCCATAACAAAAAAAAAAAACAAATCAGTAATAAAATTCGCAATCGCTATTTGTAAATAATATATCTTTGACTTTCGCTCAAGATTGATAAAATACTGATACAGTTAAAATGTAAAGCAATAATAAGCTTTTGTCTGGACGTCATAAACTGAAACGAGAAAGCGTACGAAGAATTTTATATAAGTAACCGACGGCGAAGTTATTGTGTACGTTTAAAACAAGTTTCTCTTGTTGATAACGCTACATAAAATGTTCCAAGGTGTCGATGACTTCGAGCGGTTACTTAGTGCAAGTTTAAACATTATACGTAATATTATGACATTTATTTTATTTGTATTTAAAACGGTGTCAGCAATAAACACAAAAGTTTATATATATATATATATATATACACGTGACAAACGAGCATACAGTTCACTTGATGGTAAGTGAATGCTGTGCCCATAGACATCTACATTTATCCTCGATGAATCAAAATAGAGATGTGTTGTGCACCCCTTAGGACGGAGATATGATGCCGCGGCTCCAGTAAAAAGTCTTCGGTTCTCTACACTCACGAAACACAGCAGTAGTACGGAAGTATTCATGTTGTTAACCAGAATAATTGGTTTCTTATCATCGATTTTAGAACTTATAGCTTCATAGGACTATCAACTGCCTTCGCAGGGTTGTATTACAGCGCTACATTTGTTCTTAACTAAATACCAGGGCCTAATTGATGCTTCAGAATTCTAATTCAGGACCTGTGCCGTAGAACATTTAACTTTTTTAAGACGCGTGTAAAAAGCGTTACAATGCTTGTGTTAAAAAGTTGTTAGTTTAAAATTCATTAGTTTTTCTGAATGATAATTACATTTATCTATTGTTTTATCATCGTACCTTAAAGTTGTTGTTATATTTACCTAATTATTTCTTGTAAAATTATTTATTATCTTTATATTTTATGGCGCCATTGATAACAATCGGTCTTTGGTCATCACTAATGAATGTTATCGTTCTGAATACAAATGTTACAAGTAATCAGTAATCACGCTAACATCGTGACAAATCTGGGGCATTTATGATGTCATTTTCAAATTATTTATTTTACTGTCATAGCCAGGTGTATATTCTGCGTAATTTTAGCCGCTTTGTGTAGCATGTAGGTATCAATTTCTAAAATAAAAGTACCGATTACCGATCTTACCATTAAATGTGTCGTAAGCAGTGGGCTGGTAATCCTCCCGAAATGTGTCCTGAGCATAAGCTGCAATTAATGAACTCTTCCCCACCGCTCCATCACCGACCAACACACACTTAATCTTCTCTTTATTCCCACGTTTCACTTTCCTTCTGTCTCTTATTTGAAACATTCGATTCAAAGTCCTTCTACTTTTCTTATCGCGTACCGCCCAATCATTCACTTTATCACAGCAGTTCAAATCTTCCGAAACATCGTCTTGTATCACAGTATGACCGTTTTCTTCCGCTACTTCAGAATAATCATAGTCATCTTCATCCCGACGGGGAATCGGAAACTGGCTAGGGCTGTGTACACCGAACACAAACGGGCCGTCTCTGTCTGGTAAACGGTTAGCGAACCCATTCACCGGTGTCGGAGGCCTCGTGTAATGCACTGTTGGTGCACGGTACTGACTCGATAGATATTCAGCCGATGCGTGAGGATCGAATCTGAAAACAAGTTCCGCTTCTCTGCGGTCCAAGCTCAGCTCGGGCGTTGTTACTTTGTCCTGAAAGTAACCGACTTTTTCTCGCGCTCTCGTCTGTTGCAATCGTTTCTCAAGTTCGACATTCGATGGCTTCCAGTAGTCTGGTCGGTATTCATAATAATCAGTTGGTAAATTTCTAGGCGCGGGCAAGGGCCGCTGTGGACCAAAATCGCGTGGTGGTGCGCGTGGAGGCACCACAACTGGCTTTTGCGGTTCGGCGAGCAACGGCCGTCGCGCCGACAGGTTCGCGCTAGCGTTCCTGTTAAACATAACGCCTTCTAAACTAGGAGACATTTGCACTGTCAGAAATTTTGAACTTCAACTAAGTTAAACGATTGTGTGTTCGCGCACATAACTCGAAGTCGCAATATAATCGAGCGCGTGAAAGTCTCGGAAAAACGATAACGCGACGCGACGTGCACTCACACCGAAACTCAGCACGCAACTGACGAAAACGATGACGAGTTGACGAGTAACGATGTCGATTGTCGATGTTGATCGAGTGAGCGAAGCGAGACGAGGCGAGACGAAACGATATGGAGTCGATTAGTGGCGCGTTCAAATCGAGTTCCCGGCAACTCCCTTTAGTACATAAATGACCTGTTGCTTCTGTTACCTGCCCAGGTACACGTTTTGCTGTTCGAATGCAGCTGCCGTTAACAAAGGGCTCTCATATGGCGACATTAGCTTAGCGACTCATTCATCGAAACGCAAGCAATGAACGAAGCGCAACGTGTTTTGTTTACTTATTACGTCGAAGGAAATATTTTACGCGAAGTTTAGGTGGATGCTCCCAATAGCAGCCCTGCACTTAATAGCCTATTATAATAGCCAGCATTTTCACCTTTTGCCATAATAAATAAAGTTTCTAGTGGTCTTATCTACAAATATTGTCAATTAAAAAGTTCTCGTCATGAGGAAGTATATTTCAAATATTACCACACAGTTATAAATCTATCAGTGTTTTTAATATCAAAACACGCTGGCAACCGAAAACGCTCATTTTCTTAATTTTTTGGCAGTTTATTGTCCCGATACAATTAGGCTTATTTTACAATATCTCGTCTTTTACTTTGTGAGTTGCATGAATATTGAATATGACTATAGACATAGTAATGCAGTTATTTTATTGAATAAATTTATGAGCTTATTACGTATTTTATTTTAGTGAAATTAATGGGCTGATGGGATATGTTGTATGGAGTGCATAATGTCAGCCGTCAGGCTGTTATTTGATTTAAGGTAAATAAGAATCAACCACGAAAAATAAATCACGGTTGTCATAAACTGGAATAAACATCATCAATTAGGACAACTTATTTTGAGACGAAGTTAAGATCAATTCGTCTATTGTCGCGTCTACACGTTGGCCAACACAGTGGCGAATGTAGTGGCGAATATATTGGCCGAGAGTTGGTGACGGCGTCCAGCGTCCACACGTTGGAAGGTCATTCAGTTTACTTCGGTTCGGGCCAATGTGCGGACGAATTTATTTTATTTTAGACGGCTCCGTGGCGCAGTGGCTTGGCAATGAGTGTCTGTGCCAGGGGTCGCGGGTTTGGATCCCGCACGGAACAAGTATTTGTATATCCTACAGATAATTGTTTCGGGTCTGGATGTGTTGTGTTGTGCAATTTATGTTTGTAAGTTGCCTGCACACAGTCCACCTGATGGTAAGTGGTTGCTGCGGCCCATAGACATCTACATCTATCCTTGATTAAGAATCAAAATTCAGATGCGTTGTCACCCGTGAGGACTAAGATGGAATGCCTCGTTTCCCGCAAAAAGGGTCTCCGGTTTTCTACACTCACCATACGAAACACAGCAGCATTAAGGTACTATTTTACGCTGGTATTCTGTGAGAGCGTGGTCCTTCCCCGGTCGAGCCGACCCATTCGTGCTACAACTATACTACTAATATAACTGCAGCATGGCTCTACCACGTTTTTAATTATAAAAGAATAGTGAATATTAATGGGGCTGTAAATAGATTTACGATATACGATTAGCTTTATTTATTCTTTACATGCATCAGAAACTGGATTAAATACCATTAATTAGAACTTAACTTATTTTAAAGTTAAAGGAGTTATAATCGATTAGTCTATGTTTTAAAATTGGGTTGTTTTTAAAGTTTAGCAAAACATGTACTTGCTTTTCTATCAGACATTTGATGTATATAAAAACCACCTCATAATTTATTTGGTAATTTAATTATTTTTTGAGAAAGACAAAAACAATAGCAATAAATATAATTAACACTGACTTAATAATAGGTACTAATTATAACTTAGAACATAAATGAAAAACTCATGACAAGGAAAGTGGCTCAGGACCATGCTTTGCGGCAGTCTGTGGAGGAGGATGTTCAGTAGTGGACTTGTGAAGAGCTGTAATGATGATGATGATTCGAAAACTTACATGATTAAATTATAAGAAATCGACGCTTTTTTATATAGGATAGAGTGACAAAAAAAAAGGGTTGCTGTGGCCCACAGACGTCTACATCTATCCTCGATTACGAATCAAAATGCAGATGCGTTGTCACCCGTGAGGACTAAGATGAAATGCCTCGTTTCTTTTAAAAAGTGTCTCCGGTTCTCTACACTCACTATACGAAACACAGCATTAGGTACTATTTACATTGATATTGTGAGAGCGTGGTCCTTCCCCGTGAGACCCATTCGTGCTACAACTATACTTCTAATATAACTGCATGGTTCTACCACGTATAAACGACTGGCTTCATTTTTTTTTCATTTTAAAATTGTTCTCGTAATAATCTGATTGTAAATAAATGTTAATTATTTTTTTTATAAATAGCTTATTGATTAAAACAAATGTTTAAAAATAATTAAATCGCGCTAATTAAAGTAGTAGGAATGTTTAAAGTTGAAATTGGTACTAAAAGGCTGGTAATTGGGTCATCCACCCTGCAAAGCGTGAATATAAAATTTTAATCAGATGCGTGTAATCACTCTGGGAGCTTGTAGCAAACTAAACTCGCGGCCAACGTGTGAACGCGGCGACCAAACTCTGCCAACAATCCTTTGATCTTTTGTAAAAAACCGACACCACACGGATCTCGCGCCAACTTGCGGGCCATCGTTCCAATACATACCAATAAAGCCCAAACACCCCGTCACCCCGTCACGTTGGCCAACGCTATTGGCCACTACATTCGCCACTGTGTTGGCCATCGTGTAGAGGCGCCGTTAGTTATAAAATTGGTTTTTTGAATAGAAAGTTTAGGAAAAGTTTTATTTGAAATTTTACTTTCAGAGATTTGTTGTATATCAATAATACCGTATATTTTAATTATTTTTAAGGGAGGCAAAATAAGCAAATAATTATTACTTAGTACATAAACGAAAAACACGTGAAAAGCAAAGTAGTTCAGGACCGTGCTCTGCAACAACCAATGTAGGCAGTCATGTTCAGCTGTGGCTGTGGACTTGTGGTGTGCTGTAATGATGATGTCGAAACATCATCATCGTTACAGCACACAACACAAACTTGGATGATTAAGATTATGAGAAATTGACGTGCTACTTATGTTTTATCACAATTTGTTTTAATTAAGTAATTATTTAGTGTCAAAAGAAAAATCAAAATTCTTAAAACCAAAACATTTAAGTTAGCTAAGTATACCTAGTAAAATATTAAAGTAAAATAATTATTGTTTTATATTACATGCTCATGACACGCATGATTTAAAATTAGTAGTTGTTACGATTTATTACTGTGCATCTAAAGCTTACCCTTAATAGGTAGCTACCAAAAACTCAAAATACATAACCCTACGCTAGGCTGGAATTAGAATTAAGAACCACATAAGGATGACATTCGGCACAGGATGGCTGGAATTAAAGCCATTACGCCTTTTTCTGTTTATCGTCATTATTGGAAGTGCTCTTAAAATCATATGATTCTAAATGAATATTCACTACATTTTTGGATAAATAACCTATCGATTAAACCAAGATTTTAAAGATATTGTGCTCTTATTCAAATAATACAAAATTTTAAAATTGAAATAGGCACTAAAAGGCTGGTAATAGGGGCATCCACCCTACGCGTCGAATTTGTTTATATATTCGTGGCAGCTGTATAATTATAGCTCCAGCAAGAATGAATCAGCTAAACCCCTCTCACGTTTTTACGTGGTAGAGCCATGCTGCAGTTATATTAGTAGTATAGTTGTAGCACGAATGGGTCGGCTCGACCGGGAAGGACCACGCTCTCACAGAATACCAGCGTCAAATAGTAGCTTAATGCTACTGTGTTTTGTATGGTGAGTGTAGAGAACCGGAGACACTTTTTACTGGAAACGAGGCATTCCACCTAAGTCCTCACGGTTGACAACGCATCTGCATTTTGATTCGTAATCGAGGATAGATGTAGATGTCTATGGGTCACAGCAACCACTTACCATCAGTTGGACTGTGTGCTCTTTTGTCATCCTATCCTATAAAAAGTCTCAGTGTACCAGTGTAAAATAGCATCATAATGCTTCTGTGTTTCTTAAAGTGGGTGTAAAGAACCACCGCAATCACCACATCCATACATCATTAGCAAAGAATATATATATTATCCATGAGGTTAATGTGTGCTCGTTGGCACCCTTATTTTCTATATAAAAAGTTTAATTAAGAAATAAACACTAGGAAGGGTGGATGCCCCTAATACCAGCCTAATGCCCTTAATAGCAGCCTTTTCTACTTTAACCTCCATAAATAAAATTTCTAGCGGTAAGTATTATCTACAAATATTCTCAATTAAAAAAATACTTCGTTATAAGAAGAAAGAGTATTTCAAATATTACCACACAGTTATGAATCTATCAGTGATAAATTTAATATCAAAACACGCAGGCAATAGAAAACGCTATTTTTTAGGCAACTTATGGTCCCGATAAAATTAGGCTTATCTTACGTCATTAAAGTTACTTCTTGAAGAACAAGACCACCGCACTTCTGCTTCACGCCTCCGGAGTAGTGCCACCATGGAGAACGGAATTAAAGAGCTTCTGAAGGACTTTAAGTACCGGTGTTCCACTCGCTTTCAGAAGCTCCGCTGTAATTCCATCCTCGCCTGGGGCCCTGTCAATTTTAAGATGCTGGAGAGCCATCGCGCTCAGATAGACGTCCGGGATATCATTGAAATAGTATCGGATACGACTCGCTCTTGGATCGTTACGCTTGTGGCTCTAAGGATGATGTGTACAGCTGCCCATAGAACCTCTCAATCTCACTCAAAATCTTAGGTGTCCCGGAAGCGATGCTGCCACTCTCAGTCTTCAGCTTTGATAGTTGGCTCTTACTGGCAGACAGATCTCTGGCAAAGACTTTGAAGCCCTGGTTCCGCTAGATCGCTTCTTCAATACGAGCAGTATTAAAGTTGCGTAAGTCCCGCCGCATGCATCTGGAGTTCAGTTGCCCGTATGCTGTCAAATCTGCTGACGACTGCAGCTTCGTCTCCCGTCTAACAGCTATGAGATTAAAAGTGTGATCAGAGAGTTTTTGTGTTCTTCTGCGGCGGGTCTTGCGGGTCTTGTTCTTCAAGAAAGGCGACAACGCTCTCTTGAAGAATTACAGACCGATTTCCCTTCTGAGTCGCGTCTACGTGCTGTGTGCTCGAGAGTCATTACGAATCGTCTCTCATGCAGACTCGACTACTATACCATACCGAACAAGCTGGTTTCCGAGAAGGCTTCAGTACCATAGACCTCATACATATCCTGCGGCAGATTGTACTGTTGTTCACAAGAGGCATGTTGTGCTGGCTTTCTTACACAAGTGCGCCTTCGAAACTTTACACCACCCTCCCTATAGTCCAGATTCGGATAGTCCCTTCAGCATTATTATTTACTTCCAAAAAAAAAGCTTCGACGAAAGAAATTTACAGATGACAAAGAAGTAAAGTCTGCCTAGTTAGAGGGTCTTGGCAAAACATTTTTTTTCGAATGTGTAAATAAGTTACTTAAACGGTCTGAAAAAATGTATTAGGGGTTAATGGAGAATAATTTATCAAAAAAGAAAAATAATTTCATTCTTTTTTTCTTTTCCCTTTCATTCCGCTAAATTATTGACCTCCCCTCGTATATATAATATACTTGATGACCTTTTTTACCGTCTGAAAAAAAAATAGGTTGTAACATGCGAACCGAGTAGAAGCCAATGACACTGATATTTTACAGAAAACTAAAACAAAAAATTTGAATTAAATTAATTAATTAAAATCTATCGAAATTAAAAGCATACCTCCACCACCACCCTAGCCTGTAACCCTGTAAAGTGACAAGGTCAAAGATGCCTACTAACTTTATTGTTTTATTGCCGTTCGTAAAGTAGAGTAGACATGATTTAAATTTCGATAGATTTTAATTTATTTTTTTATTTAATTCAAAATTTTTGTTTTTATTTTTTGTAAAATATCAGTGCCGTAAGCTTCTACTTCCTTCATATGTTGCACCCTATTTTTTCCAGACAGTAAAAAGGTCACCAGTATAGATAAGATTTTTTTTTCATAGTAAACCTATTTAGGCTTAAGGTTCCAAGTCCAGTCACGTTTAATTATTGTATTGTCATGTTTAATATTGCAATAGGGAAGCAGAGTTAAAGGTGTGAAATGTCTGGACCTGCAATTGTTATTACAATTGTGATGAGGCCATTATAAAATATAGCAGCACTATTTTATGCTAAAATTCTGTGATTGTGAAGTACTTCTCCACTTTGTTCAACATTGCTAGGTGACTTTAGTGGCATAGCACCAACCATTAAGTGATATCAGTTCTTTATAGACCACAGAAATTACACATTAAATAGCGTCAAAAGCTGCTAGGCATGAAGGACCGCCGCACCCTTGCGAGGACACCTAGTTTCCTTGCGGTTCTTTTAGACCTGGACTCAATGTACTGTTATAATCTTCGGTTGTTAAGCATTGGTTTTAGCTACCGTAGTGATTATACTCTTTGTTAGTTACCACAGACACTTATAGTAATACAATATAAATAGTAAGCAAAATATAATATAATATAGGATGTAAGTAAGTTTGTTACGTGGTAGAGCCAAGCTGCTACTATATTATGATTGTAGTTTGAACAGGTGGGCTCGACCGGGGAACGCCTACGCTTTCACAGAATATCAGCGTAAAATGCTGCTGTATCTTGTATGGTTAGTGTAGAGAACTGGAGACCCTTTTTACTGGAAACGAGGCATTTCTTCTTACCTCAGGGATGACAAGCAGTGGCGGCCCTAGCAAATTTTAAGGTAGTTCGAGATCTCATAGTGGCGCCCCTCTAAATACAAAACCTTGGGGTTCCTATACTATGCAGTTGCTTTTTCGTGATTTTAAATAGTAATAGGATTAGAATAGTATTAGTGTATATGCGGGGCAAGCACAGCAGTGTCTATCGCTCTTGCCATTGCAGTTGTTCTGCTTATTCGCGTTATGTTGCCCGTTCCGCTCTTAATACTCTGTTGCGCTCGACAACGCCAATACGCTTGCCTAGCTGCGGTGACTAGTTGTACAGATTATTTCTCATAATAAGAGTTAATAATCTTGTTGGACAGCTTTTATTTAAACTGTTGTTCTGCAGACAGTGTTAAAAAAAGAACTATCACCAACAAAATTAATGAATAGCATAGATGGCCGGCTTTCTGGCTGATGGGCCTGCAATTTTTTATTAATTCGGAATAACTTCTGGGCAATAGAAATTTCTATGGAAAAGATTCCAAGATATGACAGCCTTTCCTGACACATAGTAGAAACGTAGGTACATTTGTAAATGTTTTAATGTACTAAACTTAGTTTCCGTTTAGTGACAGTTATAGTATAGTACAGGTATAGTCAGCAAGATACGAAGTGCTGTCTACATACTTGGAAAAAACATCTTTTATTACTTTAATATTATGTCTGAGAACTTTATGTGGCTCTGCTGATCGAAGATTTTTAAATAATGGGTTCAAGCTCATAAGTTCTTGAACCAGTTTACAAACTAGACAGATCACATTATGCCCATCTGTTCAACTGATTTGTAAATCAACGCAGGCTTTTTGACCTTTCAGAAATTATTTTCATTTTGTATAAAAATGAACACGTATCATAGAATTTTGGTAGCTTAGGTAAGTCAAGTAACCAATGCACTTTTAATTGCATGAATAACAGGGTAAGAAACGTTTATTTTAAACAATTCTTGGGATCAGTTGGTGTCTCACCTACGGTTTCATACACAAATAATAGGTATTTTCTTTCTTCGGGTTCAGGCTGGTCTAAAAATTGCATCTATCTGTTATTAGAGCAGATGAAAAGGCTCTGTACCGAATTAAAAATTCTGACAAAGTATTCAAACAATACAACACCTTTGGTAAATCCATAGATTCAGACTGCATAGCTTTTCTTGTGCGGGCAGTTATGCAGGTCTAGAAAGACCAGTATCAATGCGACCTAAAAGATCTATTGTGATCGCTGCTATGGCTATAGTTTACTGCTAAGTAAGCTGTGAAATATATCCATAACAGCCTGTAGTTCGTGAACGTTGTCGCCTTGAAGAACAAGACGGCTCCGTGGCGCAGTGGCTTAGCAATGAGTTACAGCGCTAAGGGTCGCGGGTTCGAATCCCGCATGGAACAAGTATTTGTATAGCCTACAAGTAATTGTTCCGGGTCTGGATGTTTGTCTGTGTGAAATTTATGTTTGTAAACTGCCCCCACGATACAGGAGAAAATCCTAGTGTGGAGGTAACGTTTTTTAAAAAGATAAAGACCACCATACTTCTGCTCTACGCCTCCGGAGTAGTGCCACCATGGAGGATGGAATTGAATAGCTTCTGAAAGGCTTTAAGTACTGGTGTGGCCTTGTCATTTTGAAGGTGCTGGAGAGCCATTCTAATCTCGCTCAGACTGACGTCCGAGATATCATCGGAATAGTGTCGGGTAAGACTTGCTCATGGATCGTTACTCACACTTGCGTGTGGCTCCAACGAGTGGTGTCCAATGAGTGGTGGCTACGGGGATAGTGCATGCAATTAAGGGGGTTGGCTCTTCAGACTGGGTAGGACACTTCATTTTATTTTATTACGCGAATATTAGCAACTTAAGTTGTAATAACTTCAACCACATGGGTTGAAAATGCCCGAGAATATTGAGTCAAATTCTGGTCTGAACACCTTTAATTTTCCTGCCATGTTCGCACCATTATTCTACCCTTGACCTCGACAATCATTCATTTCTAAGTCCAACACTTGTACGATTGCATCAAGAAAGAGGCCAATAAGTCCTTTTTCCGAAGAGTCACTTACTGGCTTGTAAGCGACAAAATACTCGTGCTTTGACTTCCTAATTAGCATCAAAAAAAAATTGATAGGGGCGTACTCCAATGGTTTGGGCACGTTGAGCGAATGAGTGAAGACCGAATAGTGAAGAAAATATATAGAGCGAAAGTAAATATTAAAAGTCGAGGTAGACCGAGACTAACTTTCGAAGACCGTGTGAGCTAATTGCTCGAAGAGGGGAAGGTCAAGAGTACTCGGATACCTAGACGTGCATGTATGAAGAAGTTAATGAACCTGAAAGAAGCGAAAGAGGTATGTAAGGATCGTGACACATGGCGATCTGTTCCCTCTGGCTACCCCGTTAGGGATTGTGCGTGAAGATAAGTAAGTAGGTAAGTAAGTAAGTAATTAGCATCAACAAAACGGAATGTTAGTGATAAAAGTGAGTGAATTGGTGACCGGTGCATGGTGGAAGCGTTTCGGTTGATTTCGGCGCCTCCCCGATGACGGTGCCCGGTGCGGTCGCAACGCACGCACTGAACTAGGGCCGCCACTGGTGACAAGGCATCCGCATTTTGATTCTTAATCGAGGATAAATATAGATGTCTATAGGCCACAGCATCCACTTACCGTCATTATACCCGTTTGTTACCCTTATACTATAAAAACTGCCTCGTTGGTCTAGTGATTGTAGTAGTGCGACTGCTGATCATGAGGTCCTGGGTTCGAATGCGTCGGGCCAAAAAATTAATTATTGAGTTTTTCCGTCAAGAAATTCTCAGTAGTTGCCCGGAGTCAGGAAGTTGCCGTTGTCTCACTCCCGTGCCTCGGAAAGCACGTAAAGCCGTTGGTCCTGCGCCTGATCTCTCTCCGGTCGTGTCGGTTTACCGTTCTATCGGATTGTGAGTGAGGTAATAGAGAGTGCACCTGTGCTTGCACATGCACTTGGGCACTATAATCCTGTCCTGCGCCGATGGCTAGCCTCCGTTGAGGCAGGGCGCCGTGGCCGAATTTCGGTCTGGAGGACATTATTATTATAAAAAAAGCATATATTCATAAATTTTGTGCACTACTCTATAGACCGGAAATCCAGAACAAAAATTGTGTCACAACTTTCTGTCGCACCGACACGAATCCACAAATATTTTCATTTACGACTGTTACTGTTTTAAGCAGTTACGAAACGATGCAGGTGCAGATGCACAGTAAAACTTTTTGCTAGCATCATAAACAAATCGGAGTAAAAGTCTAATGCCATAACTATCTTTATTTCAACAAAAGATTCAATCAAATAGTGTGACATTGCGCAGATGTAAATTAGCGTATTGATTAGATAGTAAAGAAAAAAAATTCTAATTCAGATTTTTATTGTTTACAAACCTTGTCTGCGTTGAGCTACAAATATTGCCGAAAAAATTATGTCAATTGGCCTACGGGTTACGGAGGAGATAGATTTCAAAGAATCGTTTTCGTGCGACATGGGAGTCCAATAAAGTTATATAGGATTACTTTTTTAAAAAGTAGACAAATTTTAAACATAATATCTAAATATAAATAATGATATACCGTTATTACACTTTTTGAAAATATGTGAAAAAAGGCTTCTACTTTTATTTAAAATTATTCAAAACTGAATGTGATTTATGGACAACAACGTTTTTGCCTACCGATCGGCCCTTGGGAATATGTGCGTGCGTAGTAAAATTAGTTAAAAATGTATTAACACGAATTTGGAATTTAAAAGATAAAAAGGACAGAATATTTGAATTTTTTTTTTTACTAATTTTTGTTCACCATTTGCCGGTATTAGGACTTGTTCTTCCGAACCTCCTCTGCAAATTTGGCCAGTTATTATGAAATATCTCTGTATACTTATCTGAAATAAACTTCAAATTACGTTGACAAAGTGCGCAAATAAATAATGACAGCGTTTTCTTCGTTACATTAAGCAAAATAAGTATTAGATTGTGCAAAACGTTTGTGGTTTACAAAACAAAGAATTAGGTTTTTCGCCTACTCGCAGTCGACTAAAATAAGTTTCATATAACTTTCAAAAGACAGTAGCGAACTCCCAAGCAAAGCTTTGTTAACATTTTTTCTTGCGTTTACATATGAAAAATATGCCAAAATATAGAGTTTGCAATCCTGAGCTATTTTTCCAGTCTAACTACTACAGGAAGTCAGGAAGCAAAGATATTCCAGTTTGAACAAAATTCGCATCTAATTAGGCTATAAGGGGATGAAATGATCGGGAATAAGAAAAACCACATGCACGGTATAGCTAAATTGTATTTTATTGTTTTTCAAAGTATTCTCCGTTCAACTTAATGCACTTTTCCATTCGTACAAATGAAGCATTAAAACAGTAATTCCAGTCTAAAAGTTGATGTTGACAAAATGGTTGATTTGTACGCTTCTACAGCTGCTTCGGGGTCTTCAAACTGTTGACCGCGTAATAAATCTTTCATTCTAGGTAATGTAAAGAAATCCTGAGCCAATCAGGTCAGGACTGTACGGAGGATGGCTCATCAGCTTCGAAAAATCATTTGCCTTCCGAGCCGTATGGGAGCTCGCATTATCGTGATGTATGATGATGCGACGTTTCGGGTTATTATTACGGAGTTCGGCTATCATTTCTGGCAAACAAACCGTGACATATCACTCAGCGGTAACCGTTCTGCGTTCCTGTAAAAGAATTGTAGCAACGTGCCCCTTTTTCGAGACAAACGTAGCGACCATTTTCTTTGACACGCTGCGGGAGCGAACCACTTTCATTGGTTTGACCTCGTCTTCGAAGACCCAAACTGCTAACTGCTGTTTTCTTTCAGGTTCGTATGAGTAAATCCATGATTCGTCACCTGAGACGATATTATAAACGGCATTTAAGTCCCTCCATTGTAGCGTTGCGGAGTATTCCGGCATCAATCTACACGAGCCGCCTTTTGCTCTTCGGACAAATTGTGGGGAACCCAGCGGGAAACTAGCTTTCTTACACACAGCTCATTATGTAATATCGACTGAATTGCAGTCATTCCGATACTGATAACAGCCCGAATCTACTCGTATGTTTATAGTGTTATGTACCTGCGATGTTTTCAGGCGTGACCGCTGTTCTTGGTCGACCTGCAGAAGAAACAGTGCTGAGCGACACATGACCGCGTCGGAACTCGGCGTACCAGCGGTATATTGTCGTTTGACTCGGTGCTTCAACATCATAAATCGAAAAGTTCGCTGAGACATTTATCTTGAGATAAGCCGCGACGAAAATTGTGATAAATGTGATCGTGTCAACTTTAAACCAAGATAGGTAGTTTTTGTTTTTAAACATTTTTTAATTGTTTGAATGTCATTAAGATTCTAAGAGGCCAGTATTCAAATTCTAAGAAATGTTTTATTGTAACTCAATCCGAAATATTCTATTCCCGAAAGACTTTTGCCTGCCTTAATTGGCGAATCGTTACAACTTCAACAACTATTTAGTCAATTTAGATTTACATTACTTATGATGATTTTTTCCAGACTTCAATAGGCTATAGACTTGATTAGATAAAACATAGTAAGTTATTTCATTGATATATCTGTAATGGTGACATAAGTAGACGCGTAATAATTCCTCAACAATTTTTAGCCACTGCTCTTTTAGGGAATTGTAAAGTTGATGAATATGTAGTATGGAAAATAGTGGCTTGATGCATTAAAAAAATTAAATAGCCTAACCTTAGAGTATTTATAAGCAAGTTATAGAGTGTGCGTTAGGTAGTGTGAACAGTAAGCACGTATGTGAACCGTCTCAAAAATAGCAAGGGTGACACTATTAGTCACGAAAGGTCACGCATGTTAATTGTTTCTCTCGACGGTATTTATTTGAATTTTGAGTTACCATGATGAAATGTGCAGTGCCAAGCTGTAAAAACAATTCACGTAAGCAAACCAAGAAGAACAATAATATTTCCTTTCATCGGTACGTAATATTTTGGTAAGAGAACTCTGATTTTAAAAAATTACTTCTGGTGTCATGGGATGCACCTCGGGCTTTCCCCGAATTTGAACTAGTTCTGTGCCACGTTGTAGTCAAATATTTTTGATATCAAGATTTATTTCCTTATAATTATAACAACAATAATTATAGTATTAGAAATTACTGTGTTCCAAATGTTAAAAAAGGGCCTTGATATTTTATCGTCATCAACTATCCTCTGGGTTAAGATGTCCCAAAATCTCCCAAAAATTTGGCAATATGACGTATCAGGATAATTATGAACAGTTTAATATACAAATCAGATAAGAAAAGGAGAATGTTTAATCGTATATGTAATCTATACAGTTAATGGGTGCGTTTGGCAGAAAAAAGCGCTAGCAAGCGCTTGTAAACAAAATGGCGACCGTAAGCGGTAAGTGCTGTCAAATCGTAAGTAGCTATTTTCCTCTAGGACACGATATTAGTTTTAACCGCGGAACTTAACCTAATTTAAACATATGTTTGTAAAGTATTCGTATTAAAAACTTACCAATCATGAATTTTTAATAACATGTATATGTTTATTCATGTCATTATATTACTTAAAACTAATATTGCACAAAACAACTTATAAACTCTACTTCAAAACAAACAAATTAAATAAGCAAAATGGCGGATTGTGTCAGCGCTACTGAAGTAGCAATCGTGTCCTGGCCGAAAACTATTTTAGCGCTTGTAAGCGCTTGCTAGCGCTTTTTTCTGCCAAACGCACCCAATGTACTCTGTGGCTGAAAGCACGTGTTGTAGGAAATGTCACAGTCACATTTGACAAGTGTCAAAATAAAGTAAATGTGGTGATCAGCAACATCATTTACATTTTCTTAGCTATTTTTAATAGAAATCTTTGTTAAATATTCAAATACACTTTAGTGTATGCAGAAATGGCAAAGTTTAAATTGAGTAAGTAATGGTTATCCCCATTAGTTTACATTATTGTAGGACTAATTATTAATATTTTTTAATAGTATAGATTTAAACAAAATTACAAAACAATATAAGTTTAACTTTTTAATTATTATGTTACTAATCATTTTGCTTCTAATTATAAAATAATTATTAAGATATGGTCATAGTTATAGATTTTTATTAAAAAATACATCCTCGTTTTAGAAAAACCATCTAAAAGGCAGCCAGCTCGGCTCCGGTATAAAATTGAGAAGAAAGTAAGAGAACACAATAGAAAATTAAAAAAGGAGTCAAAGAAAAATCCTAAATCCAAAAAAAACAAACCTATTCAAATACCCAATGTGTGCCCTTTCAAAGAAGACATTTTAAAAGAAGTAGAAGCAGTAAAGAAACATAAAGAAGAAGAAAAACAGAAGAGGAAGGAGCAAGCTAAATTAGAAAAACAGAAGAAGTTAGAAGAAAAGAAAAATAACCCAGTTGCAATGGATACTTTGGTAATGTTCTAATTTATTCATTAAACTTCCTTTTTTTGTGTATGAAAATGTATGACTATCTTTTTTCACATTTACTGTTAGAGTTAGCAATGAAAAATTACTAAAAGATCATACTGCCATTGATAGCTATAGAATCTTTCGACAGTAGCCTAATAACAGGGCTCAGAACGCAAACTCAAAAGGTCGTGGATTCGAATCCGCCATTCGACTACTGTCATGAACCACTCCTAACACAAGCGTTTTAAGCTTACCAAAAGTGGTTAAAGGGAATATTAGTAATGTTAATTAATAGGATTACTAATATTTTAAAAAAATCTTTAAGAATAAGTTTTATGTAGATCTTGAAATTTTTGACATTTTCACATTATATTCGCTCTGTATATGTTCGAGCAACCTTAGTACATAGCAAATTAGGAATGTAATAAAACAGCTTATTATTGTCTCAAACAGCCAAGGAAATGTGGGAAAGGGAAAGAAACCAGCAGATATGAGGACTCTATTGAGTTCTTATCCATAGGAATGGCTCGAACCAAGTTAACAGTTTTCCTCATATATAATCAAAAGTTTTGTAGTAATATTGTTGTTGGGACCTTATTTAAAGTTTTTTTATAAGTCAAGATAAATTGCAATACATTCTTTGTTATTAAAATGATTTGTCATATGAAGATAAATGTTACAGCGAATTGAACACTATGGAGTAATGCAGGCAAAAACAATGTTGCTTTTGAGAATATTTGCTGTGGTTGGCAAACAATTTTCTGATATTTTTCTATACCGTATAATACTAGTGAAGGTTATGAACATATAGTTTGATGGTTTAAATTTTTTTCTTTATAAGGTCTAGTTCAGTAGGAACTATACTAATACAGACATCACTTATTTCTCCGGAATCTGTATGACATATAATTTGACATTTGCAAATCATAGAGCTAGAAATTTGACGTATGCATACTAAATTAATAAGTTATTGAATCGGGAGACAACATGACACTTTTGTCTCTGAAAATAGGGTCAAAACCAAACTTTCAATTAAGGTATGATAAAAATGATGTGTTGTAGGTACTTACATTTGCGTTTTTTTAACGTTTTTTTTTTTATTTTTTAGTGTAGTAGTTACATATTCAGTGAGGATATAGAATATTGTTACTGGGATATCATCCAGCCCTGGCAAAGAAGGTGTTTTAATTTTTACATTGTCGTCTAAAGCCAGTTTTATCCATCATATAATCCAATATACACTAATTCAGGATGTTTCGGCTTACAGAATGTTGAAAATATGATGTGATTTTTTTGTAGGTAGCAAATGCAGAGGCAAGAGGAAAGGTTCATGATGCATTCAAAGGCAATGATAATGCAAATGATATTATAGAATTTGGTAAAGACAGACGGCAGGAGAATTCCTTAAAGACATATTATAGAGAATTTAAAAAAGTAATCTCAGAAGCTGAGGTGATTTTGGAAATAGTTGATGCAAGGGACCCATTAGGTAAGTTTGTCAAATAATTTTAAGTACCGACCGAGATTTGCTTGTTTTTTTTTTAAGTTACATTTAGATACAAATTACATGAGTAATATTTTTTGATCTTATTGACATAATAGAAAAAACTGAACTGGTTATATGAATGAAAATCATGAGTGCAATTAGTTTAATTAAAATTTTTCTTATTTTTAAAAATTACTAAAAAAAAGGGCTCGAAATAATAGATTTTCTCACAAAAGAAGGGAATTTTAAAAAAAAAGTTCGGGACGCGAACCATGGAACTCAGATATCTCGCCCGACCGACATCCCACCTGAGCTATTACGATCGTTAGTAGTCTGTCAAAATTTACCTTCTTATATTGTAGCAGTTTTTATATTGCCTGAAAACACGAACAAACGGACATTTTCTAAAAATAAATCCTAGCTAGATCGATTTATTGCCCTGAAACTCCCTGGACACTAAATTTTATGAAAATCGTTGGAGCTATTTCCGAGATTCCGATTATATATATATACAAGAATTGCTCGTTTAAAGGTATAGGATAGTGTTGCAATTCATATATTATAATATTACATCAACAAAGAAAGATAGTTGAAGTGCTATGTACATTTTAAGTGATGCTGAAACCATGATCAACTCACACGCACTCATGTCTTTCTTCTTTCATTCTGTATCTCCTTGTAAAAGTTTACTTCTGGGTGCACACATATGCACCTGAAACCATGTTGTTAGTTGCAAATGATTTTAGATGCATATATGAATGTGTGAGTGTGTTCTTCAATAAGTTGAGCATGGTTTCGACTTGGTTTTTATGTCACTTGAAATCTATGCAGTGCTGTCTTTATTGAAGTATTGTCTGTTTTTTTGTCTAAGATAATAAATATTATTACTGTATATTACAGAAATTCAAAATCAAAATCATTTTTTAGTCTCATGTAAATATTTTACCATAATAGGTAATAATAGACACTAATTGTTTCATTGCAATTTTTTTCTCAACCTGAATTAAAGGGTATTAATAATTTATAAAAATATAAAAAATATGTGAAAAATAACGAATGGTTCTTAAATTTCATATTAAAGGAAAAACTTGAATTCTTCATAATTTTCAAGTGTGAACTTTTCACCTTTACTATAGCAATGTGGCAGGTACTTCTCCCTCCATTCCTTCAAAAATATAATACAATATATAAATATAATACAGATGCAAGTTATTGTGGAATTATTACTCAATTATATTTTTTAGGTACAAGATGTATTCAAGTAGAGGAAGCAGTTCGTGAATCTGGCAAACGTTTAGTTTTAGTGCTTAACAAGGCAGACCTCGTGCCACGTGGCAATCTATCATCATGGCTGAAGTATTTACGTAGGTTTGCACCCGCAGTGCCTTTCAAAGCCTCCACACAGGATCAACAGCATAATTTAGGCAGAAGAAAAATGAAGCATATAGTTAAAGAAAAAGAAATGAAAGGTAATTACATTATTTCTGGATTTGCTACAGTTTAACAATTATTACTTTTAGGCCCGGATTACAAGTTGAGATGTGACAAGTGCGAGTGGCATGTGCAACTGACAAATGACAAGTGCTTAGTGCTGTGAACAGGCAGTGAAAAGTGATAAGTGACAATAAAATTCGCACTAAACACTTGTCAGTTGTACTTGCCACTCATACTTGTCACTTCTCAACATGTAAACTGGGCCTAATTAGCTAAAACTTTGTAGTTGATGTAAACCTAAAAATGTTTCTATGTTCCCTAGTATAAAGAACATTTTTCATCTGGCATATACTATTATAAATATACAACCAACCATATCGGATCTCTTGGATATCATGAGATTTTACTGGCATTTGTTATTATTGAATCTATCGACGTGCATGGGACATAATCCCAATTATTTTATGCAGCCATCACATGGTGGAATTGTTTTTATAGAATAAATAAAAGTGTAAATTAATAAATTATTAGAGATGGGCCAAATATCCGTTTCATATTCGGTTTTCGGCAGACTTACCGAATATTCGTATTCGTATTCAACCGAATATTTGGCTAAATCACCGAACATTCGTCACAGTGGTACTCAAAGTGTCACTGTATTGAAATGGACAAATTGGCTAATGCCATGTCTAAATGATAAAATATTTTTGGAATCAAACAGCTACTATTACAAACATTACATTACATTAGTACATTTCACTTTACTTCGGTAGTCAGTTTCTCTAAAAATAAGTCCAAATAGTAGATCTCCTGCCACTCATTTTTATCATAAATATAATTATTAATTTTCACTACGAATAACACAACGAAATACTTTTTTCTCACCAAAATAGTCAAAACATAAGCATATGCCGGCAATTTTCTTAGTACTAGTATACTGTACTAGAGCGAGGGGTGGGGTCCAGAGCTAATCTCGCGCTATACGGTTACAAGTTTCGACATAAATTGGTTAGGTACCGAGGCGATCTTGCCAAATAATGTTCGGCCGAATATTTGGTTCGGTAAAAGTTTTACCGAACTTTTGACCGAATATTCGTATTCGGTGAAGTCCATATTCGGCCCATCTCTATAAATTATGACAATTCATACTACGACTGGGCACAGGGCTCACAGTATTAGTCTGCCGTGCTGCTCCATTGTGTGTTGGCTGACCTTACATGTCTTTGAAATATTAAAGTTATAAACAATAATTGGAAACTGTATTGCTTACTCAGTTAAATGAGGTGGCACACAATGTATTACTGGTTCTTGCAAATGTAATTTGTTAATAGTACTTAATTTTTTTCTAAATGATCAATAACCATTTTTATGCATTAACATACATAAACACTCACGCCTGTCACCCAGAGGGGTAGGCAGAGACTACAGACTTCCATTTGGCACGATCCTGACACACCTCTCTTGCCTCCTTCACATCCATACACCTACGCACACATGCATAAACAAGGTGTGCAGCAGGCCTGCCACCACTTCCTCTCCAGCCCCTAGCATTTCGAGTGAAACTCTATCATATCCGGCAGCCTTACCTGCTTTCATGCTTTTCATTGCTTTCATTATTTCATCTATACTTATCTCGCTACCTCTTTCCTCTTCTTTCGGTATTTCTACTTCACTTAGTACACACGTTGTCTCCTCACTCATAAACACGCTTTCAAAATATTCCTTCCATCTCTTTAAACTCAAAACTTCATCATTCAGAATATAGCCATTCTCGTCTCTTATAGCATTCATCATAGGCTGTTTTGAATGTCCCCTGGCAGTTCTTACAAGTTTCCAGAACATTTTAATATTTGCCTGGAAATTATCCGATATTCTTCTATCATTTTTATCCGTTCTTTCTTGCTTTTTTCTTTCAACTACTTCTTTTACTCTCTTATTAAGATATCCCACTAGAATTGTACCACTAGAATTAGCAGCCTTTGTTGCTAGTAAATCTAGCCATGCTCTCTTCTTTGCTTCAACTTCCATACTTATCTCATCATCCCACCATAACGTATTATTTTATGCATTAAATGCAAATTAATTTAAAAATGTGTGGTTATTTTTTCAGGAATTATAAAATTACGTCTTGTACTGTTTCAGGTTCAGCATGCGTCGGAGCAGAGCTTCTCATGAGCCTATTAGGAAACTATTGTCGCAACAAAGGCATTAAAACTTCGATTACAGTAGGTGTTGTTGGCTTGCCCAATGTTGGCAAGAGTTCTATTATCAACAGCTTAAACAGATCAAAAGCCTGTAATGTTGGCAGCACTCCAGGTGTTACTAAGTGAGTTTTAATTGTTAAAAATTGTGCTTGCCATTGATAATGTTTACCATTTACTATGATGATATAAATAGAGTAATTCTTTAACACCTACTGGATGATATAGAATCATAGAACAACACGGGCCACCGGCGGACCGGAGGGGAGTAACCATAGCGTTCTTTCCCAATACAAAACTATCTAATTGATAGAATCAGGCGTTACTTTGCGGAAATCCATTATAATAAAAATATTAATTATTTTGCTACTAACTAAATACAATGATGTGTCTTGCCTGGATTGAAGAACACCTCCCGCCCTCCCTCAATTGCGTGCGCTAACTCTGTCACCACTAGTCCCAGCACCACTACTCCCAACACCACTACTCCCGGCACCACTACTTCCAACACCACTATTCCAGGTAAGACACACCATCGACGATAATACGACACGTGTTTCGCCTCTATACGAGGCATCCTCAGGTGATGTAGACTCTACGGCGGCTGACCGCTAATCAGCCGCCGTAGAGTCGTACACGTGTCGTATTATCGTAACTTACTTACTTAACGTACTATATTAAAATCGACTAAAATATTTACTATGATATCAACGGTCAAAATGTCGACAGAGCAGCGCTATTTTGATCCTTTATTATTTGATTGATTGATGAAGAGCTATCGTATCACAAAGCCATCTATGTAAACAAGACTGTAGTTTTTGAGTTACAAGTAAGTGAGCATATTAACCGGATGACCATATATACCCTCACATAATATATTTTCAAAAAAATAAAATTACCAAAAGTGGTTCACAATTGGCGAAGATATCGCGTAATTTACATACCAAAAAAAAAGAAAAAATATATACGATCGCATTCAGAACTTTTTCTTCTTTCAAAGTCCATTGAAAAAATATTTTGTTTACGTGGTAGAGCCACGCTGCAGCTATATTATGGTTGTAGCACGAATGGGTCGGCTCGACCGCTCTCGGACCACGCTGTCACAGAACACCAGCGTTAAATAGCAGCTTAATACTGCTGTGTTTCGTGCGGTGTGTGTAGAGATCCGGAGACACCCCACCTAAGTAGTAAACGAGGCATTCCACCTAAGTCCTCAGGGGTGAGAACGCATCTGCGTTTTGATTCTTAATCGAAGATAAATGTTGATATCTATGCGCCATAGCATCCACTTACCATCAGTTATACTGCGTGCTTGTTTGTCACCCTTATTCTATTAAAAAAAAAGCTTGGGACTTCGAAGCTATGAGGGCGTCCACGACTTTTTCTGTCACCAGGGGGGCTCTACGTAGGATTGAGGTGAAATATTTGACAGATTTCACGGCGGGGAAGGTTTTTTGTTCGGAAAATATAAGGGTTATTTATTTCTGAAAATATTAGTTATATTTTATGTTAATTACATTTTAAATGGATAAACCAAACTCAAGATATAACTAAAAGTTGAAAAATTAAAGAGTAAACCACTTGGCATTGTTTTATGTACTTACGCACTAAAAATCAATAAGCTTGTAATTAAAATGTAATTTCTCAATTACAACGGCATTATGTAACAAATAAGTTCCCCAACTGTTGTCATCTGATGAAAGTAAAATTGTAAACCCTAATTGTCTTGGTTGATTTGTAATTTTAAACATTTTCATTGTGTTTCAGGCAAATGCAAACAGTCCAACTGGATTCGAAGATTAAAATCCTCGACAGTCCAGGTATAGTCTTTCATTCGGGATCAGATAACGATGCCTCAGTAGCGTTGAAGAATGCGATACGAGTTGGCAGCCTCAAAGATCCGGTGACACCGGCAACTGCAATATTACAACGTGCACACAAACAGACGCTAGTTGATTTGTATTGCGTACCACAATTTAATACTCCACAGGTGAAGTGTGTTATGTTATGTTATTATTAGATTTTTCTAATGTACATAAATATGTACAATAGAAAATTTTTGAAAATTGTTAAATAACAACATAGAAAAATATTCTAAAAATACCGACTAATATATGAGTGCTAACAGCAACTAAATGACCTATGTAAACACAACAATGTGACTCTGCACCAATGCAGTGTCACATTGTTATGTCACATCCACTGTCCCTTTATGGATTATATCATATATGATCCATAAAGGGACGGTGGATCCAGGGGCAATGACACAGCAGACGAACTGACCAGATGGGCTATGGCTGTTGTAGGTCTGGAACCGACCATACCGATCCCTTTTGGTAATGTTCGTTCTCTGTTACGTAAAAACTTTACTAATCAACACGCTCAGATTTGGGAAATCTAGTGGACTGTAGGCAAGCTAGGTAGGCCCTGACAGAAATAAACAGTCATATAACCAAGGTCTTAAATGAGATTGAACAAGCCACAGATCGGGATAGCAGGACATGGCTCCTTTAACAAACATTTATTTATTGTATGTCCCCAGTGCAGGGCATGTATGGGGGAGAAGCACAGCGGCCCACATGTTGCTGGCATGTCCGGATAACGCTGCATACAAGACTAAACATCTCGGCCGGGATCAATCTCCAAACATCAAAGGACTGTTGAACTTCTTCGAGGAGATTTCATGGCTCAAATAGTCACAAACAAGTCCTGCCCATGCGGAAAATACGCGCTTAGGCGTGGAGCTGCAGAAAACAGCCCGTCGTAAACTAAACTATATTTGTACTAAAAATAACTGACAGACAATAGATTTTATTTATCAAAACTATGTTTGAACAAATAAAATTTATATTATTACTAAATATAAAGTTTATTTGTTCAATTATATGTGGTACAGCCATGCTGCATCTATATTGTGGATGAAGCACAAGTGGGTCGGCTCAACCGGGGAGGGACCAAGCTCTCACAAAATACCAGCGTGAAATAATGTTTAATGCTGCTGTGTTTCTTATGGTGAGTCTAGAGAATCGAAGACCCTTTTAACTGGAAACGGGGAATTCTTTTTAATCCTTAGGGGTGAAAACGCATCTGAATTATCATTCTTAATCAAGAATAGATTTACATGTTTATTGGTCATAGCCTCCACTTACCATCAGGTGAATTGTGTGCCCGTTTGTCACCCTATTCCATAAAAAAAAATACATGTTTTTTCTTAAATAAGCTCTTTTTCTGTTAAATAAGGTGACAAACAAACAGTCTGCAGTTGCATTGTCACCTCTAAGGACTTCGATGGAATGTCTCACAGCCTGTTATTATACTGACTCTCTATACTCTTCAAATTGAAACATGCAGATTAGTTCCGCGTGGCGGTATTTCTGCAGCAAATAGGTAAAAGTGTGGCACCCAGAGCAACTCCTAGACAGAAAAGTAGTTGTATCACCTATTAAAAAGTATTTAAGAACATACAAAAATCTGCTGCTATAAGAGACGAGAATGGCTATATTCTGAATGATGAAGTTTTGAGTTTAAAGAGATGGAAGGAATATTTTGAAAGCGTTTTTATGAGTGAAGACACAATGTATGAACTAAATGAAATAGTATAAATATACATACAATAATATATATATATATATATATATATATATATATATATATTACATGCTTATAAACTTCGTAAATAAATATACAAATGAATGATATATATAATATGATGTTTGAATAATATATATATGAAATAAATATCTGAGTAAAAAGAAGAAAAGAAAGACAAAAATTAAGGAAAATAATGTTAATTAATAGTTCCCTTCAGGTAATGTTCTCGGAGAGGAACTTTGAAGACTTTTTTATTTGTGGCATTCTTAATATCGTTGGGGAGGGTGTTCCAAAATTGTATGGCTTGTATCGTAAAAGACGACCTAAAAATTTTGACTTATGCTGTTATCTATATCCTATGTTATCTATCCTCAATTACGAATCAAAATGCAGATGCGTTGTCACCCCTGAGAACTAAGATAGAATGCCTCGTTTTCAGTAAAGAGTCTCCGGATCTCTACACTCACCATACGAAACACAGCAGTATTAAGTTGCTATTTTATGCTGGTATTCTGTAAATACCAGCACGCTTAAAATGAGGTATAACTTCGCCTCTAGTTCCTTCAAAAGAGTTATTGCCAAGGCAAAATATGAGCATGGCAGAATTGCTGAGAAATTAGTTCGCCTTCCTTCGGGAATCCGTGCATTTTGGTCTCCCGCCAAGGTTGTCCAAGGGAATTTCTGTAAGCCATCGGACGATACACTGGCCCTCGCCGCAAAGGAGAAATCCGATCTTTTAGGCTCTCTTTTTGCGTCCAACTCGACTCTCGACGACGGGGGGAACACACCGCTGACCATCCCGCGGTGTGAGTGCTTTATGCCTGATGTGCGATTCACACAGTGCTTAATACTTAAAGCATTCATCTCCCTGGACATCCACAAGTCGAGTGGGTCTGACGGAATCCCCCCAATTGTGCTGAGAACGTGTGCTCCAGAGTTGGCACTGGTTCTAACGCATCTATTCCGGTACTCCTACTCCCTAGACGTAGTTTCGTGCACCTGATCCCTAAAAAAGCTAACCGCTCTGATTCGCCAAACTACACCTATCACCATCACCTACTTGTTCTCCAAAATAATGGCATTTTATTATTATTAACAGCCAGCTCATGTGGTACCTTGAGCAGCACCAGCTGATTAGTGACTACCAGTTTTCGTCGGGGTCGCTCAGCTGATGATCTTGTTTATCTAACACACCGATGGGCGCAGGTAATGGAGTCCAAGGGGGAGGCTTTGGCAACTAGTTCGGACATAGTGAACACTTTCGCTCGAGTTAGGCACAAAGCGTTTCTCTCGAAGCTTCTTTCTTATGGGCTTCCCGAGAAATTATATTTTCTGCTGATCGTAGCATCAAGGTTGTAGTAAACGGTGTATGCTCCGATTATAAGCCCATTAACGCTGGTGTTCCACAAAGCTGCGTGCTATCACCAATGCTATATAATAGCTATGCAAAACATTATAATATATGTAATAGCTTTGCAAAACATTTCTCAAGTATATACTCCGATTATCCTGTAAGCAAACAAAATGAAATTCTTAACATTGAATACGTTGGTATAAACCAAACTATATCTGATATACATATAAGTATAGAGGAAGTAGAATCAAAGCTTAAGCAACTTGACAGCGACAAAAGCGCTGGTCCTGACAATATACCACCTTTCTTTGCTAGGAAATGAGCAGCAGCTCTGGTAAGCCCTTTAAGTATCATATATAATGCTTCCTTGAAAGAGGAATTTTTTTCAAGCGCTTGGAAGGACGCCAGAGTTGTGCCTGTTTTCAAAAGCGGAGATAGGACCGATATAACAAAATACAGGCCCATATCAATACTATCTGTGTTCCCAAAGGTGAGGCTATTAGCTGTCCAATTATAAATTGGCACATGAAATCAGTACTAACTGATAGGCAGCATGGATTTTTGAAAGGAAGGTCCACTACGTCAAATCTTTGTGAATATTGTTATGAGCTTGAGGTTCGTGACAATAAAAACTGCCGATTTAATTACCAAAATTAACACTTTATTTCCATTAAAAAAAGGAAAAAACCCTAAAATTTTTTGTGTTGCTAATTAGAAATAAAATTTAAGAAAACTTTAATTCACTTTACTTAAAAGACACTAATAATTAATCACACTGATTCACTTTATTTCGCTCCGAAGCTTCGCTTGTCTCGCCAAATTCAATACTGCCCCGACCGCGTCTTGCAGCGCCTTTAAATACACATTTTTCGCCAAAACATCCAGAATATTCCCGTAGATACGGGCGCCGAACGACCAGACGCAGGAAGTTCGAGTGTAAGGCTTCTAGAAAGCTTAATTCTTCTGTTCGATACTAGATGGCGCTGTTGGTCGAAAGTCAAGATTGACATTTTCTTAGGAAGCACTCTTCGCTCTTTTCCCCGACATTAGATGGCGCTAGTGCCTGGTACCTGACGTCAACTTAGGCGCGCAACACTGCCCCCTCCTAAGACATGCTCGTCCCGAGCATTATCGGCCCCATGATAACGCGCCAGGCGATCCACATAGACGATCTTAGGAGTCCCTCTTGCGCCTTTCTGTATCTGGTACATCGTTGATCCTGGTCCACAATCCGGTACGGGCCGTCCCATTTAGCTTGAAGCTTAGGAGATTTCCCTTTGCTTCTTCTTTCCCATCTTAGGGCCGGGGCTGCCCGGTGCCAGCTACTTCCATTTGACCGCATCCAGCGCAGACTGGTTCGAATCGTCGGCGACCGAGCACTTTCTGATCGGTTTGACTCATTGGCGCTGCGAAGAGATTTTGCATCTCTGCGTAATCTATCCTATTTACCCACGGGGAGTGCTCAGAGGAATTGTTCGAATTATTTCCAACCGCTCAACTTCACCATCGCACATCGCGACAGAATTCGCGATACAATCCTTACCACCTGGATGATTGGCGGTCTACTACTGTGCGATTTACAAGAAGTTTTCTTCCTCGCACAACTTCTTTGTGAAATCGACTACCACCATGCGATTTTTCCGGACTGATACGACATAGGGACCTTCAAGAAAAGAGCCTACTCTTTATCAAAGGCCGGAAACGCATCTGCAATTCCCCTGATGATGCAGTTGTTCATGGTCGGGGGTAATCATTTACCTTCAGGTGAGCCGTATGCTCGTTTGCCCCTTCTCATATAAAAATCATGGAAATTTATCTATCTATTTTTTAATATAAATTGCTATTTTCAGGAATTCTTTGCAAGTTTGGCATCGCGAATGGGTAGGTTCAAGAAAGGCGGTGTGCCCGATCAAGAGGCCGCAGCTAGGATATTGTTGAACGATTGGAACACTGGAAAGGTATATTTTAAAACTTTTACCCCACTACGATACCATTCCTGTGCCGTACGTTTAAACACAGGTTATACCCAAATCCCAAAAACAGTATCTAGCCGATACAAATACATTTTCCGTGATGGGTCCGCCCCCCAACCCAAAAAGAAGCAGCTAAAATTTATGGCATATTATACAAAAATACATAGTCAACGTAAAGTCTCTTTATTAACGGATGGAGTGAAAACAAATCTTTAATTCTCTATTTGTAAATCGACAAACTCGTAAATCGAGTTGGTATATATTCTAATACAGAATTTAGTATAGTACACACCATATTCTTTAACCCTATAACCCTATTCCAACATACAGAAACACAAAAATTGTTAAAAATTAGTTCGGTAAGGTCCGCGTGAAAATTAAAAATGTGTCTTACCAAGTTTAAAGAATACTTCCCGCCATCCCTCAGTTACGTGCACTATCACCGTCACAATTACCGAATACAATTATTATTATTATTGACGATGTTAATGCACGCAATTGTGGGTGTGCGAGAGGTGTTTTTGTATAAAATTAAAACGACAAGTGAACTCACAGCCCGCCTGACGTTGAGTAGCTACTGTAGAAATGAAATGAAATGAATGATTTTCATTCAAAATAGATTATTGCGTAAGGCTTATTGAGAGTCATGTTTTTATTTGCTACTGGTTCGAAAAAAAACTTCTGTCCTAAGAAGAATCTGCAAGAAATCCAGCGGGAGTTTTTTAACATTCACTTTACAATAATTTATTTTGTACAATTTTTGAATTAACCCATTAACGGCGGAATTTTTGTCATATCTTGGATTTTCGTGATTCTTAAATATTTTAAAATTTATAACAACCTTAACATAAAATTAAGGTTTAAAATATATGCATACCATATTTTTGGAAATATCAGGTGATGCCAAATTGCACTGCTAGCCTAATATAGTAGCAAAAATAAATTAAACTCATACTTTTTAAATCAAGCTTTATTCGAATAAAAAGTAAGTATTACAGAGCATTATTAGGAAAAAAGGTTAAACATTACGAAATGTTAAGTTAATTAAACCGTGTAGATTTTCCGCGCAAGAGTTGTTTACATCCATGCCTGCCATAGTACTCGATCATAGATTCATCATAGTTCAGATTTGGGTTTGGTACGTAGTTATTGCAAAATTTTTGTTTCAGCATATTTATCAGAGGTCTTAGCTTCCACATTTTATCTGAAGAATCTATATTGGTATTATCAGCACAATGTAAGAATCTCATGATTGTTCTGAACCTATCTCTTCGCATACAATTGTATATCAGATTGTTCCTCAAGTCGTCTTCTTGGTCCCAGTAATGATGTATTGATGGAACAGTATTATATCCAGAATTGACAAGGATCGCAACGAAAGCTTTCATTTCATCAACCGAAATTTTTGGATTCGGGCAGTTTAGGAAGGCGGCATACTTCCGAGATTCAGTTACTAGAAATTCATAAAAAGATGCATCCAAAAATAACTAACATTTCGATTGGAGACTTTCCCCTAAATTTGACGGAGACGAGACAAGACGGCTCCGAATCTTCATCATCTTCAAGAGCTGCATGTGCATCATGTAGTACACAGCTCCTAAAATAACAAAAAATATATCATTACGACCTCGAATAATACACCAGTCATTGATAAATCAAAAATGTATTCATAGTTAATATTTGATCACATATTCGGTTACTGATGCGATTTGGCATCACTCACATTTGCCATGCTATATAATGTAAACAGACACAAACTGATACAATATTTATGTGAATTTAGATGAAAGATTAATATAAGAATATGATACAATACTCAACATACATTCACATTAATAAATAATTAAAATATTAAAGGCTTACTTGATAGGAATGTCCATTTTGCCGGTCGTTTTTCAACACTGAACTTTGAAACGTTAGTTTGTCATAATTCTTAATCGTGATTGGCTAAAATCAATATAAATTGACAGACCGAACTTTTTTCTTATGCCTCTGTGATTGGTTATTTGATTAATTGTGCGTAAACAATAAATAACCGCGAAAATTCAAACGCAGTTTAGTGATGCCATACTGCACCGCACGCCGTTAATGGGTTAATTTTTATAGAACCAGCATGGTGGCGATCGCCTCATTCGCAGTGGTTATTTTCATTTATCTTTGATATTATAAAAACTCTTTTTGTACAATTTTTCTTAAATGACAAATTTTGTACATTTTCAGGGATTTTGTTGTAAAAGCATATACATTGCCCCGTAAATGAATTACAATTCTGTGGAGTCTAGTATCTGGTATTACAAGCTTATGTTTTTTTTTTCTTATTTTTATGTACATACATTACATTTTCATAAATATATTGCGATGCGAAAGTTAATATGTTTATTTCTTTAAAAAAATCTCTAAGGGACTCTTTACAATTTAAGTTATAAATCTTTCTCTTTTGCAAAACAAATATGACTTCATTGTCAGTCACATTACCGAATATAGGGAAATCAATCCAGCACCCAAAAGATAATCTTGCAAATCCGCAAGATTGAGACCATCAGTCCCGCAGATCCGCAAGATTTGCAGGATTTTACCTTTGACCTGACTTTTGCCTTTTTAGCCGGTCTTAAAGTATTTTGTTGTGAATGCTGCTAAGAAGAGCTTGTACTAGCGGTTTCAGGTTTCAGTTTCATTACTATCGCTACGCTATAACTGATTCCTCTGTTATCTTATACTTCGTACGCAAGTGTACTTGCAAGCCGTGAGTAGATCGAGTGCTTATTTTGATGATAGAAGGACAACGTTTACACTTAGCAGAAAAGCCATCTTCCGATCTTAAGAAGTGCTGCCATACAAATTTATTACCGTCGTATTCCTTATAAATTACTTTAGCATTCATTTTTAAGTTCCCAATTCCAACTCTACTTATAGCCTGTTATTAATTAATTAGTTAATTTTAGATAGAATGATGCTGTTCAAATATAAAAATAAACCGTTTAAATTTATTTCAATTTAAATCGCATGGTACAAAGTACGCATTAGTACGCACAGTACGTCACGAACTCACGAGTCAAAACTGAAATGGTGCAAGCATTTGTAGAGTATCGACAGATATTATGAGTTTTCCTATTCTTGTCGTTCATTCGAGCCGTAAATGATGTTATGCGAATTTAAGCTGGAAAAATAATATCTTGCAAATCTTGCGGATCCCGCACGTGCTATCCCGCATTTGTAATCCCGCTAATTTCATGCGTGATCCCGCATTTGCGGGATTGCGGATCGGCGAGATTGCATTCCCTAGCCGCATAGTAAGATACCATAAGACATTACGCTATGAAAGTAACTAAAATAAACTAATTTAGCTCTATCAACATTGGTGAGACCTCTAATCTTTATTACAGCATATGCTGCAGAACTAAGTTTGCCTGCTAATTTAGATAATATGGTGGCCCTATTGAAGCTTTGCGTCAGTTGTGTAGACCAAGGAAAACAGAAGAAAAAAACAGTGGTATCCACAATTAGACTAGGGACACCTGCAAACTACTTCAAACAAAGCTACACATACGTTGTCACCTCTAAGGACTAAGTTAAAATGCCTCACAGTGCCTAATTATACCGACACTCATTACTTTTCACAAAAACGCGTATTTGCGTATTTTTAAATTACGGCAGCTTATTTCACTTCTCAAATTCCCATAAAATCTGCCCCCCTCCCTCCTGTTACACCAAAGTTGTTACCCCCTGTCAGCAATTAGATTTAAAAAAAGGTTCTCAGTATAATGTTAACAGAAAAAAAATCTGTTTTCAGGTGCGATACTTTACTGAACCTCCAGAAGAAGATACGAATGTGCACGTGGACGCAAAAATTGTAACTACCATCGCCCAGGAATTTGATATCAACTCTTTCGAGGCGATGGAGACCGAGGCCATGGACGCGTTACAAGCAGGGAAGGATGATATCGAAGGCATTAAGGTATCGAACTTCTTGACAACAAATAAAGCATCATATCTTAAAAACTCAAAAACTATGATAGGAATGAAATTTAGTATTCTACAGGTAGACATAGTAAAGCCGCATGCTGTAGCTATATTATAATTGTAGCACAAATGGGTTAGAGACCGGGGAAGGACCACGCTCTCACAGAATACCAGCGTAAAATAACAGCTAAATGCTGTGTTTCGCATGGTCAGTGTAGAGTACCGGAGACCTTTTTTACTGGAAACGAGGCATTTTATCTTAGCCCTCAGCGATGTCAGTGCATCTATATTTGGATTCTTAAGGATAAATTTAGATGTCTATGGGCCACAGTATCCAATTATCATCGACCGAAAAACTTACGGGTCTGTAATGTAACAAAAGTGTCAATGAAGGAGATGTGTTGTGTTGGCACTAAAACTTTAATTATACTGTCCACTTATTCTACCTTAAAATTAATATATTATACTGTCGTGGGAGCTACACGACACTACAGGTCCTTATTATGTAGCAAATATAATTGTTTACAAGTGGGTAGGTCACTGCCGTGTGTCTAGATACATAAAGAAATAAATTAAGAGAGCATTAAACTACTACTTTACGCTGGTATTCTGTGAGAGCGTGGTCCTTTCCTGGTCGAGCTGACCCATTCGTGCTACAACTATACTACTAATATATTTGCAGTATGGCTCTACCACGTAAAAATATAAACTTTAGGTACTTTGCCTGCGGTTACGGTCAGCATCATCACGGACGTAAGCGTTAGCGCGTAGTAGAAGAAAGAAAGAAGTAGGTTACATAATTACAAATGCTGCTGGATAACAAAAACATTGTTCAGTTTTATGTACGAGAATTGGAATATATTTGAGATCAGGACGGTTTTGTTGTTTGAATTATTGTAGCCCAACAACAGTACACTGTTGAATATAGGCCGCTCTTAAAAGGCTATCAAAGACATTGGGTGCGTTTGGCAGAAAAAAGCGCTAGCAAGCGCTTACAAGCGCTGAAATAGTTTTCTGCCAGGACACGATTACTACTTCAGTAGCGCTGACACAATCCGCCATTTTGCTTATTTAATTTGTTTGTTTTGAAGTAGAGTTTATAAGTTGTTTTGTGTAATATTAGTTTTAAGTAATATAATAACGTGAATAAACATACATATGTTATTAAAAATTCATGATTAGTAAGTTTTTAATATTAATACTTTACAAACATATATTTAAAAAAGGTTAGGTTCCGCGGTTAAAACTAACATCGTGTCCTGGAGGAAAATAGCTACTTACGATTTGACAGCGCTTACCGCTTACGATCGCCATTTTGCTTACAAGCGCTTGCTAGCGCTTTTTTCTGCCAAACGCACCCGTTCTATCCAAATTCTTCGACTTTAAGTAAATGCTGATGCAACACGTGCATCAAAATCAAAATCTGAACCCTATTCTGACGAACTGTCTAGCAAATCTAGAAGCAATATACGCCGACTTATTGTAGGTAACACTGTGTATAAACAATTCGTTCCCAAAAAAAAGTCTAGTACGTTTGGAGGATTTCGAGTGAAAGTATCATTTCGTATATTATTGTATCTGCGTAGTGTGTGATACTTTCAGATAAGTTTTTATATGCAGATAAAATATTACCATACGAGGGCGGCACTGAAAATTTCGGGAATCAAGGAAGTGACACAACATTACTATTTAAAAATGTAGTTATTGCTTTTCGAAATATTCTCCGCGAAATTTGACACATTTTTCCATACAATGGAACCAATCATTGAAGCAACCATTCCATTCAGAAGTTGGGGTCTCCAAAGTGGCCGTTTTGTAGGCGTCAGCTTCTTCAGGTGATGAAAATCTCTGTCCACGCAATTTATTCTTTATTTTAGGGAAAGTATAGAAATCATTAGGGCTTAGGTCGGGGCTGTACGGCGGATGGTCTAATAATTCTATGTTTCCTTGCTCCAAAAACTCTTGTTGTGTGTGCGGTGTGAGAACTCGCGTTGTCGTGATGATGATTCGGCGGTTGCAGTTCTCTTTACGGAGTTCAGAAACGACCTGTGGCAAACAAATGCTAGCATACCATTCTGCATTAACTGTTCTTATCCCTCAAGAGGAATAGTCGTAACATGGCCGGTTTTGGAGACAAACTTGGCCACCATTTTTTTGCAACACTCTGTGAACGAACAATCTTTGTTGGAATAATACTAATTTTACGAAAAAAAATAATAAATTTAAATATTATTTTTCTTGTTGCTTTAACTCATTTTCGAACACCCAAACTCGTGACTGGTTTTTTGTTTCGGGTTCGTACGCGTATATCCAGGATTCGTCACCTGATACGATGTTGTATACAGCATTTGAGGATCCTGCGTGGAATCATTCGAGAGTTCTGACGCACCAAGTAACGTGAACCGCTTTTTGCTCTTCACAGAGCAAATGCGGTATCCATTGGGAAAACAACTTTTTACACCTAATTGTTCATGCAAGATTATTTGTATTTGACTCATGCCAATGTCTAAAGTTGCCTGAATTTCGCGGTATGTCACATGTCGATCTTCCTCAATCAGCTTACGCACAGCATCAACGTTTTCTTGGGTGACTGCAGTTTTTGGACGACCTTGACGGGGATCATCACTGAGCTTGACACGTCCACGTTGAAATTCAGCAAACCAGCGATATATTGTGGTTTTGGATGGGGTTTCATCACCAAATGCAGAAATGATCCGGTCAACACACTGTTTTTGTGTTAAACCACTTCGAAAGTCATAATAAATCATCGCTCTTGAATTTTCTCGAGTCAATTCCATTTTCTCAACGACTAAACAAGTTTGACAAAACCTTGTGACAAGACCGAGAATCTTTTTTTAAATAAATAAATGGTATTCGATTTTAAAACCAAGGAGTTTTCAATTAAAAAGATTTTAATATAACAGGAACAGTGGAAACATTCCATTCCCGATACTTTTAGTGCAGCCTATGTATCTACGTACTTTGTCTGTGACTTGTTTAATCTGTTTATATATTAGTAACTCGGAATCGTAATATAATTTCACAGATAACAAGCACAGGTCCGGTCAAAGCCGCCCTAGAAGATGATATGCAAGTGGATGAGGACGAATCTTCGCTGCTGCCTAAAAAGGTTAACATCAGGTCGAAGTTAGACAAAAGTGAGAAAACAAAAGGGAGGGAGAAAAACGATCCCGAAATGCTTATAGAAGGCAACACTAAACAAAATAAGTTGCGGAAGATGCAGTTTAAGAAGGATAAAAAGAAAAAGAAGAAAGCGGAGAAGCAAGCGGTGAATCTAGCGGATGTGTTGGAGAATGTCACTCTGACAACGTATAAAAAAACCGATGATTACGATTTTAAAGAAGACTTCTCGTTGTAGTAATGTTTGGGAATAAAGTTTTATTTCTGTAAATGTATTGGTTTATTATTATTAAAACTATATAACTGAAAATAACTTAATCAATAAAGCCAGACGTCAGTAGTCTGACTGCCTTGTTGATCCCAGATTCGAATCCTGGATCAGGTCAAAATCACATATTAGGTTTATCTTGTTTTATATAGAATATGGGTGACAAACGAGCACACAGTCCACCTGATGGTAAGTGGATGCTGTGACTCATATACATCTACATCTATCCTCGATTAAGAATCAAAACGCAGATGCGTTGTCACTCCTGAGGACTAAGTTGAAATGCCTCGTTTCCTGTAAAAAAGGGTATCTGGATCTCTAAACTCACCATACGAAACACAGCATTATTAAGCTGCTACTTTACGCGTTAGTATTCTGTGAGAGCGTGGTACTGCCTGGGTCGAGCCGAGCCATTCGTTCTAAAACCATAATATAATTGCAGCGTGGCTCTACTACTTATAAAAATCTGTCAAGAAATTTTCAGCAGCAGCCTGGAGTCAAGAAGTAGGTGGTCTTCACCTCTGTGCCTAAGAAAGCAAGTAATACCGTTGGTACTGTTCCTGATCTCTCTGCGGTCGTATCGGTTTGCCGACCCATTGGGGTATGAGAGTGTGGCAAGACTAACGCACCTGTGCTTGCGCACACATTCTTCCACTACAATACTTTCTTGCGCAGATGGATAGTCACCTTTAAGACTGGCCGCCGTGACCGAAAAACGATCTGGAGGACATTATTAACTTAACTCAGTCGCATTTTGCTAAAAGAAAGCAACAATGGAGTGTGTATTCTAATTGGCTCCTCTAACAGAGACGTCGAATCATCTCTCTTCTTCCTATCGATCCCCAAACTACGCTGATATCAATCCGGGTTGTAATAAGAGGTGACATCACCTATCTGTCTGAAAAGCATGGCGTCTATTAATCAAATTCTCCCTACTATGCGAGAGACCCATAGACTGTAGTGTTATGCTATTTACATATAATTTTGCACTATTTTAAATTTATTTTTTCATTCTGTTTTTGATTTTCTGAATTCACCTTAGAACTGGATATTTTGCATCACCTTTATTTCCATAGGATTCTGTAACGTTTTTAAACCATAAGAACACAATAACAAATCATTTTCACTTCGTATTTTCACGCTATCAGCACTTTTTAAATCGGTGTCGATGGAGTTTACCTTTTTCGATCTTTTATTTAGTTCTCCGTAACTCTGCAATTTCGGGCTTCGTGCGCGCTGTTGCGCTACTTTTTTTTCTATATCAATAATATCTCATTTTTCACTTAAATCTTGCCGTTTCTCTATTACGAGCCTGAAACCAAAATTTGACATGTTTTGACATCGTTGTTTATCTGGTTGTCATGGCAATTTTTATTCAAATTCGTTACCGGTCTGATGTTTTTACTTCAAAACTTCCACAAAAATACTCTTTTCTTCTTGGCCATTTACAAAAATTTGTTTTTAATTTAAATAATTTCCCGTTCTTATCTCAGATCCGTCGTCGAGCACGGAGCTCTCTAAAAAAAGTATAAAAGCCGAACAATCGGCCAATAGAGTGAGTCTCGCTTCAGCTTTCAAACTAGAAGCATCTCCTAAAGGCCTTACCCCGGGGCCGCACTGCCCCGGGATCCTGCAAGCCTTTGCCTTCACTTGAAGTCGTCGCCTAGCCACTCTTACGCCTCCACCTACTAGTGCCCGCGCTATCTTTAGCCGCTGTGCGTGCTTGCTCCAGGCGCTGCGAGCGCCTACTTCAGGCGCTGAGAGCATCTACCAAGTCGCTGTGGTGCCTACTCCAGGTGCCCCTGTAGCGCTGCGTGTGCCTTTCTCCAGACGCTGCGTGTGCCTAGATCAGGCGCTGCGCACCTACCACTGGCATAGCCTGTGCATACTCCGTGAGCGGGGAGCACCACTGCCAAGCGCGGTGTGCCACTTTGGTCTTCGGGCTCCGTTTCAGTACTCCCTTATCTTTATTATTTTAAAAAAAAATAATTGTAATTCACGTCACCCATCATCATCTTCATATTTTTTTTATATAAAACTGTAAATATCTTTTAAATTTTAAATAAATTATTCGTTTTTGTTCTATTTTTGTTGTTTCGTTGTTGTTAGGTTAGGTTCTTTAGTTTTTAATTGTCGCTTTACGACAAGACATCTGACACTGTCCATTTATAGAATGTTTCTTTTTATATATATATCATACGCTTTAAGCGTTATAAAGGACTACCGGTAAAGGAGGGCCGGAAACCCCCCTCCCTCTCCCCCTAGGGACTCAAAAAATGTAGTCAAATGCAAAGCAACCAGGTTTATTTATTGTACAGATAAGAGCTCGTGGAGCTTTACACATAGGAATTTGTACCGTTCTTATTACAATCGCCATTGCCATAGTTAAAACGCTTGGTGAGCGCGTTGTCAGAGTATCAGAGTTATATCCCCTAAACTTTTTCAAGCTATTGGACTAGAAAGGATACGGTATTAACACCAATGGCGAATACATTACTCACTTTCGATTTTCCGATGATATAGTCCTTATGGTAGAATCGCTGGAAAACCTAAGCACTATGCTCAATGACCTGAATAGTGCCTCCCAAAGGATAGGTCTTAAAATGAACGTGGACAAAACAAATATCATGTGTAACGTCCGTAACAAAGATCATGTTTAATGTCCATGTCACACCTATGCCGGTAGTTGTTGCGAGCACTAAGCTCGAAGTTGTTGACGAGTATGTTTGCCTAGGATAAATAGTCCGACTAGATAAGTCCAACTTCTTAAATTTACGCGAACACTACACATTGAATAAAACTAAAATTACGGATTTTATCGCGTTAGGTGCCCATCGGTGGCAAATCTCAGCCATGGTTTGATCCCTTCTGTAAAATAGCATCATGCTATAAGCAGGAGTGCTACCAAGCCTGGGTTGACGTATCAACGTCCCGGGATGTAAACACCAGAGCTCTAAAAAAGAAGTATAATTCCGCTTCCAGGTCCTTCAAAAGAGTTATTGCCAAGGCAAAGTTCAGGCACATAGGCAGAATTGGCCCGAAACTTGTTTGCCTTCCTTATGGAACCCGTGCATTCTGGCCTCCCGCCAAGGCTGTCCAGGGGAACTTCTGTCAGCCATCTCAGAGATGGACTCTGCACAGGGAGGATGACTTACTGGCCCATGCCGCAAAGGAGAAAGTCGATCTGCTAGGCTCTTTCTTTGCGTCCAATTCAACTCTTGATGACGGGGGTAATATGCTGCCGAACATCCCGCGGTGTGAGTGTTCCATGCAGGAGGTGCGGTTCATATAGCGCTGCTCTTCCTGGACATCCACAAGCCGAGTGGTCCTGACGGCATCCCCCAAATTATGCTAAGGACATGTGCTCCAGAGTTGGCACCGGTCTTAACGCGTCTTTTCCGGTACTACTACTCCCAAGGCGTAGTCACAAAATCATGGAAGACGGCTTTCGTCCACCCGATCCCTAAAAAGGCGACCGCTCAGACCCGACCAACTACAGGCCCATCACCATCACCTCCTTGTTCTCCAAAACAATGGAGTCCATTGTAAACTGTCAGCTCATGAGGTACCTTGAGGATCACCAGCTGATTAGTGATCGCCAATACGGTTTCCGTCGTGGTCGATCGGCTGGTGATCTGGTCTATCTGACTTATATATGGGCGGTGGCAGTAGAGTCCAAGGGCGAGGCATTGGCCGTTAGTTTAGACATTGCGAAGGCCTCTTATCGGGTTTCGCATAAAGCGCTTCTTTCGAAGCTCCCTTTCTATGGCCTTCCCGAGAAATTGTGCAATTGGATCACCAGCTTTCTTGCAGATCGGAGCATCAAGGTCGTTGTAGATGGTGCAAGCTCCGATTACAAGCCTATTAATGCTGGTGTTCCACAAGGCTGCGTGCTATCACCAACGCTGTTTCTTCTGCATATCAATGATATGTTGCAAAACGGCAACATTCATTGCTATGCAGATGACAGCACTGGTGATGCTCCGTACACCAGCCATGCCAATATTTCTCTGTGAATAACTAACTTGTGTCTGAAGTCGAGTCTTTGCTGAACAGTCTCGGATTAGTTGCGACTAAATCTAGTCCAGTTTAACCAGAAGTTTAGTCAGAAGACCAGTTTAGTCAGAAGCCCTTTTTCGTATCTCCTTAGTTTCAAGGCACTCCCCTTGTTGCCTCAACCAGTATCGGAATCCTCGGCGTCGATATATCGAGTGACGTGCTGTTTCGTGGTCACTTGGAAGAGAAGGCCAAATTGGCCTCTAAAAAGCTTGGCGTGCTCAGCAGAGCGGGACAGTATTTCATGCCGGCACACCGCCTGCAACTTTATTAGGCGCAAGTTCGGCCGCACATGGAATACTGTTCCCATCTCTGGGCTGGGGCTCACCAGTGCCAGCTCCTTCCACTTGACCGCATCTAGCGCAGAGCAGCTCGAATCGTCGACGACCGAGTGCTTTCCGACCGGCTAGATTCATTGGCGCTGCGAAGAGATGTTGCATCTCTTTGCGTATTTTATCGCATCTATCACGGGGAGTGCTATGAGGAAATGTTCGGATTAATCTCAGTCGCCAAATTTCATGAACGCACAACGCGGCAAACCTCCCGATACCATCCACACCATCTGGATGCTTGGCGGTCCACCACTCTATGTTTCAAAAGGAGTTGTCTTCCGCGTACGACCTCTCTGTGGAATAGTTTACCCCCGGCGATTTAATACGACAGACTGATACGACCTGGGGTCCTTCAAGAAAAGAGCTTACGCACCTGCAATTCCCATGGTGTTGCGGATGTTCATGGGCGGTGAAAGTCACTTAACATCAGGTGAACCGTATGCTCGTTTACCCCCTCTTCTATATAAAAAAGCTACATTATGGTTGTTGCACGAATGGGCCTGCTCGACCAGGAAGGACCACGCTCTCCAGCGTAAAATAGCAGCTTAGTACTGCTGTGCTTCGTATAGTGAGTGTACAGATCAGTAAGGATAAATGTCGATGTCTATGGGCCACAGCATCCACTTACCATCATGTGTACTGTGTACTCGTTTGTCATCCTTATTCTATAAAATAATGGATCTTGCGAAAGCGTTTGATATAGTCTCTTTCCTGGAACTTTTAGCAATTATAGAGAAATTAAGCGTCGGAGCTACCTAACTCCAATTGCTAAGCAACTACCTACTCAATCGCACTCAGTGCATAAAAGTTGACATTATTTTGAGTGACAATTGCTGTATTACACGTGAAATTCCTCAAGGCAGTGTTCTGGGCCCTATCCTCTTTTTGTGCTATATTAATAACCTCTCTCAAATTAATATTTTTAATTGTAAGGTTATGTGCTATGCTGATTACACCGCACTTATATTTTACGGTCAATCTTGGAAAGAAGTTTATTATGTTGCACAAACTGGGCTAAATACAGTCTAGAAAAGACTATCTACACATTATCTATCTTTACAACATAACATAGTTTGGGCACCAGTCTCCCATCTAGATCTTTTATGTAGTTAGTAGTTATAGCTGTTTTTAGTTGTATTCGTTTACTATTACTTAGTTTATTGTAAAGTACTGATCATATGTGGGAGAAAATAAATACCAAATTATTATTAAAAACTTAGAATAATAAATGTGGCAACTATGACAAAATGCCACCTATGAGACAATATACGGGGAAGTAGGTTATGATGGTAATGCAGTGGAACGTATGAAAGCTGTTACTCTATTTTTTTTAAATATCACTTAAGTTTAATTAATCACAATGGTTTTATTTCCTCTGACTCACACGAGTATCAGTAATGCGGGGTCTTTTGACAATCCTTTTACTCCTCGGCCAATGTAGAGATAATAAAACCACATAAAATTTGCAAATTAATTTTTTCTTCATTATAATTAATTTTTTTAAATGTGTTTTCCTGAAAAAAAAAACTGACCGACAGACTGAACGAAATTAATAATAAGTGCTCCCTTTTCTATATTATTTTTTTACAATTATTTTTGAGCTCCGAAGCCTGCGTTAGCCTTTTCTATATAGCAGCAACATAAAAAATGTGGCGGTACTCTAGTTATCGTTATCAGCATTAATATTAATAAACAGTGACGTAATTTATCAGTTAGTGTTATTAATTCAAATGATAACGTGTCACGTTGTCGCAAGTACTGAACTTGGTTTTTTAATTTCTTATGCTTTTACTAAATTTTCTCCTTTATCAGTCCGTATAAGTCTACTGCTGGACTCGCGTCTCTTCTTTTGTAGGGAAGACTCGCCTCTTATTCACGTTTGGCAGGTGATTTTAAAGATACAGTACCAGAGCAGACGTTCACAACTTTAACGCTGCTGTGCTGCCCGCCCTGTGATGTTCTGGGTGTTTTTTCCGTCTGAGCGTGACGGTCTGACGTAAACGAGTTATGGTTTTTAATGCCGGTGGGGTAATGCCTGTGGGCAAGTGTCGCCGATGCAAACGATATGCCGGTGTGTAATGCATTCCGTAATACGCACTTGCAAGTGAAAACGCTGGGCCGGAGCAAGTACCGTAAGTTTGCCTAATAAATCTGCGGCAAATCGAGCTGAAGACAAGTTGGACTGGCTTGCAGGAGCTGAAGACTGTAGAAGACGATTCTCAAGAGTGAAGGGAGTAGTAGGGGTTATTGAAGATAGTGAGGAAGGCTCGTGCTCAGATCAGATAACGTCGGTTGGTCACTTCTCTGGCCGTAGTTGAAAAAGGGGAGATCTCCCGCCGTGTAAGGTGTTCTCGGGAAGCGGCCTATGCTACGTGTGATAGTTCGGAGCTAATCTAAATAGTATACTGTTTTACTTCGGAACTTTGATAGCGCGATTGAGCCTTCGATGTGTTCGCTTGTGGCGCGACAACAGTGCCACCACATATTATATCGTGATCTATCGGTAGCCACTAAATATTTATGGAATTTTCTATGGTCATCACTCTCTTGTCTTGTTATACTCACGGGACGAATATGGATGATGGTTTCCCTTACGCTACAACCACGTGGTAATTTTAATGCAATATTTTTTAAATAAATGGACCCAGAAACGTAAGGTGTTCTCGTGCGAGTTATATCAATAATAATTGGGATCAATGATTCACCGCCGAGAAAATAATATTAACACTTATCTTAATATAAAAATCTTGGATATATATCACAATTGTAAATGTTATCAGTTGATTGCTGCTGAATTATTACATTTAAGGCGGGCGCCATCAAAGAGTTATGCTCCCAAACGCTGGCGCCATGCTCCCAAACTAAGGATATAGGATTTAGCACTTTACACTTGACGCTTGCATGTCCGTACCTTGGTTTTGTAAAAAAAAAACAAAGGCGGGTGCAAAATAAAAATGCCAAAAATTATACGAATGTGGAAGCAGATACTTGCATTATAATATCTAGTGGTAAATTAAAAAAGGTGATTTTCAATATTATTTATAATCTATATTGAATAAAAAATCCGTTTCTAACTACCCAGATTATAATACCTTCAACTACCACGGCTGTATTGAGTTTATAATATAAATAATACATTATTTCACCGAACAATATTAAAATAACATTTTGTAATACAATTTTAGTTATACATATTATGGAATTACAAAGCTGATAATACAAATGGCAGTGATAAGAGCTCATTAAATTTAATGACGCCGATATAGATGTGACACCAGGTAATTCTTTTACGATAGTGAAATTGAAACATGTTTTTATACTTTTTAGTTTTTCCGGTTAAGTTTTAACATCTTAAATTAGGTACTTGACACGGTGACTTATCGACATTTTATCTATTAATAACACCATAAAACACGGACCTATGAACTTTTAAATCCCTTTCATCACACTATTTTGAGTTTACAGGTTAAAAACAACTATTTTCAACCGACTTAAAAAAAGGAGGAGGTTCTCAATTTGACTGTTTTTATGTGTGTTACCGTGTTACCTCAGAACTTACTTCTAAATCAACAGATTTTGACTTTGAGTATTCAATACCAATGATTTGGTTTAGTACTCAAAGGATTTTGATGATTGTTTTTTTATTTGAAAGCTGGTGCTTCCCATGTGGCCCCATATAAAATAAAATATAAATTAAAAGTATTTAATTGGATTCGACTACACTGATAATGTTCTCATTTTATTCATATTGAAGTCGGTTGTACAATTTTTCTAATTTTTCGGTACGTGGTAGACCCACGCTGCAGCTATATTATGGTTGTAACACGAATAGGTGGGCTCGACCAGGGAAGTAGCAAACTCTCACAGAATCTTCGATCAATTATGTACTATTGATCGAAGCACAGAATACCGACGTAAAAAAGCAGCTTAACGTTGCTTTGTTTCGTATGGTGAGTGCAGAGATCCGGAGACCCCTTTTTACTTGAAACGTGGCATTCCATCTTCGTTCTCAGGGGTGACAACGCATCTGCGTTTTGATTTTTAATCGAGTAAGAATGTAAAATGTTTACCACAGCAGCCACTTACCATCAGGTGGACTGTGCTCGTTAGTCACCCTTATTCTATAAAAAAAAGACCGGCCAAATTTGCAGAAAATGTTCAGAATAAGTAATATAGGCAAATGGGAAAAAAAAATTAATTAAAAAACCTCAAACATTCTGTCCTTTTTATCTTTTATATTCTAAATGCGTGGTAATGCAATACACGTTCATAAGGGTCGATCGTTAGACAAAAACGTTGTTGCTCATAAAAAATTCAAATAAAAGTAGAAGCCTTATTTATTCACATTTTCAAAAACTGCAATAATGGTATATCATTATTTATATATTTAAACTTAAGTATAAAATTTGGCAACTCTTAAAAAAATTACCCTTTACATATCAAGTCATAGTCAATCTCTAAATATAAAAATCAATTGCCATCCGTAATTCTCGCTAAAATTAAAATTTAAAAAAAATTAAAATTAACCGATTATGATGTTTTTTTTGTGTTTGTCTGAGTGGGTCCCTAAGGTTTAGATTCACAATTGGATCCGGTAAGTGACGCTGTTGTCGAGGTCCAAAAATCAACCATGAGAAGCCGGGTCGGATCACTAGTACTATCTAAATACCTACAAAATTTCATCCAAATTGTTGGAGCCAATTTCGAGAAACCAATTAAAATATTATACTTATAAATAATACAAAAATCTCACTTAAAGTATATAAAATATATACGACGCGTTTTTACCAAGTTTTCAAAAGAAGAGGGTAACGAATGGATTTTGATTATTCGGCCGCGCAGTAAGTACCTAAACGCATAGCGGATTGCTGGTTCAAATTCCGCACGAAACAAATATTTGTAAGTATACAAAATGTTCCTGATGTTAGTCTGAGGTTGGTGAAATGGTCTTGATGTTGGTCTTAAATCTTGTCTTGACACAGAGGTTGCGCAATTATTCTAAGTAAAATGCTTCAGGAGGAAACGTTAGTATGAGGTGTACCGAGGCGGTGTACTGGTGTAAGAAGTGATCAAAGAATTTTTAACTTAAGCTACCTGCTATTGTTTATAATATTTTTTGTGAAAAGCTTAGTATTATATTTTCATCGGAAAGCAACTACAACCATTAATTTTTAAAAAAAATCGTGGAAGTAATGTGACTAAGTACGATAATTTAAACGAAAATTTAAAATTTCATGTTTGAACATTTAGTACGTAAGTTTGTAACAATGTATGTTAATACTAAATAGATAGTTACAATTTAAACAAACCTATTTATATTATTATGAATGAGAATCGACAGTAAGAATATAATGAGAAATCAGCCATGACCCATGAAGTCGTGAAACAAGAAACACGTAGCTGCGTCACCTCTCCCTTTCTGATATTCTCGATTTCATATATACATCTCTCTCTGATGCCATGTGTAACACTGATTGGCGGAAAATTTATTTACTGTGGTCTACGGCAAACTTTTTCGATCATTGAACTCGTTTGCTTATTGTTTGAAATAATATTATTAACTGTAATCTTTACAATTAATCTTTTTTCTTCAAATTGCAAAAGGTATAAACTCAAAAAAACAATGATATTTATCTAATAAGGCCACAAAATCAAAGTCGATTTTTCAAATTTTCGCGCTAGGTAATTCAATAATAAAGAGTAGTGTGTTCAATTTCTATTTGTCATTTTACAGCCAATGGCTGCTTTCCATCTGGCTGCGTAATTTTACGTCATGAACTGAAGTACGTACATTTTTTACTCTTTCGCTCTTATTCAAATCCTAATTTGCTTTATGTAGTCCATCTCTATCACCAATTTCGTAAAGACACGTAAGATTAAAGCCATCTCTTTCTCACTCCATATATTTATTTAAGTGTAAAGGAGATAGATAAAAACGATGTAACAAACCGGTAGAAATTAAATAACAGGGAACACGCCAAATTTTGAAGTTATTCGTGGCCAGTCCTTTAACTAAATAGGGTGGTTGTGTTTGATAAAATGAAGGCTTTAGCGCTAGCTGTTGTCAGTTTACTGGCAATTTATTCTGTTAATTGTGAAGTGTATTTTGAAGAGAAATTTCCCGATGGTGAGTTTTCAAAAAAATATAAAATGAATGCGGTTGCAATGCCGGCCTGTTCGCCGCGTATGCTATTGATCTAGGACGCCGGTCATCATTATAAATTGTCAATCTCATTACAGATTCGTGGGAATCCAATTGGGTTTACAGCGAACACCCCGGAAAAGAGTTTGGTAAATTTAAGCTGACCGCTGGAAAGTTCTATAATGACCCTGAGGAGGATAAAGGTACGTGGTAATCCTTTCTAATCCGATTTTATTGAAACCTGTGTATAGCTATTTCTATATCTATAAACAGAAAATTAATTTCACAGTATTAAATCTGAAGATACCTAATATAAAAAGTTTAAAATTTAAATAAGATGTATAGATACATATGTTTAAAATTTTAAACTTTTAATATTGCGGCTGTTTTGACTACTAAAACACAATCATTGTTCATGATCTCCAGGTCTCCAAACCTCAGAGGATGCGAGGTTCTACGCGCTCTCGCGCAAGTTCAAACCGTTCTCCAATGCGGACAAACCTTTGGTTGTACAGTTCTCAGTTAAGCATGAACAGGACATTGACTGCGGAGGTGGTTACCTGAAGGTGTTTGACTGCAAGCTGGATCAGAAGGATATGCATGGCGAGAGTCCATATGAAATTATGTTTGGGCCTGATATCTGTGGACCTGGGACCAAGAAGGTAAGTTAAATAACGTGATATTTGGAGCACAAGCCATGTGAATAATAGGTAGCATTAAGTAGGTGGTATTTAAAATATTCAACAACAAAAAAAGCAATTTCTCATTGTTTCATAAACTACAAATGATAAAAATAACTTACATAAGATATATTTTTCATTACCTTGAAATATATTATTATCCATCTACCTATGGCTGTAGTAAAAAGTGACTTCGTTGTCCTTGGTAATAATTATTCATAAAAGTAATGAAATATATCATTTCCCTTTTTTTTCTTTATTAAAAAGGAAACTAGCATATCCTAATGTCAGATGTTGTGATGGTGTAAGAGAACCTACTACCCTGTAACATCTCATATCATAATAGATCATTTATGCCTTTTATGATAGAATTCTAGGAACTGTATACAAAGCCTAGGAAAGCTTTTGTGTAAAAAAAATTGCAGGCTGTCTTACATGAGTACATGGGATGTATGGTGTCTCACTGCAGGTCTTGTAAAGTTAAAAACAGGTAGTCCAGTGTTCAAAGTAAGGGAGTCTGTCGCTGTCTTGCATTATCATAGAGCAATAATGACAGCAATTGAAAATTGGGGTTGATTCTCTTTGAGTTTCGCCATAATGTTTAAAGATTTCCACAATTATATCTGTTATGATTGATATGCCTGATCTTGAAAAGCTATAGTGAATTATAATGTGTAGAGAGACAAACAAACAGTTACCACTACTGTTCTGTGTGAGCTTTGCTTTTGGACATTTTTCCAATGTTTATTCTGTGCCTCTGCTGCATTAGAACTGTCGAAACTTGTCTCTGAAACTTACTTTAGGTTTTGAGGAATCCGTGTTGTTTAAATCAAAAAAGGTTTTAATCACAAATCTTAAACCTAAGACCGTTTAAGGTTCAAGATGTGGCCACTCTAATAAATCCACAACTGCATATTTTAACCCCTATTGTAACAGATACCCATATCCAGCATGAGCCTGTTTATAAACACAAGTTACAATTTTAACCATGAATAATCAAACATACATTCATGGTTATTTACATCATAAATATTGTTAGGTTTTAGGTGGTAGCAAGTTTCAAAATATTTGTATTAACATGCAACTATATATACGTATGTAGAAGCCTATAAGTTAGTATAAAGTATTTTTATATTAACTTATAGGTTTCTACAACTTTACCATTTCCCCAACTGCCATTTTGGTACAAGAAAGTATAATACAAACTAACATAATACTTTTGCAAATTTTAAGGCACTAGCCATAGAACATTTTTGTTATGACATAATTATTATGGGAAAATTATTGAATGAAATTAATAATTTATGGTCATAGATAGATTTTCTTAGCTTAGTATTACAATGATTATGAGTAGTACAATTGATGTCCTATTGCAGGACTGCTGACATAGAAAAATTTTCATAAAACTGGCAATTTATGACTGTAAATAGTACTATGAATAATACAATATGTTTAGAGAGCCAGGGCTGTGTGTAGTAGTGTAAGGGAGTGTCATAAGAGTGCCTGTGGGAAATGTCAGAAAGATTCTAGGCCTTTTGAAAGATTGCGGTAAAATTAATCATCTCACTTCCTCCAGGTGTAAAATCTCCTCTCTCGCCTCCTCCCATCCTAATCCCTATGCATACATGCTCATTTGTGTACTCTACACATTCATCACTAAATATCCAAAACAGAGGTGTTCAAAATCATTTGCAGTCAAATTCCATAAACAGTGATGACTGCATATTGAAGACAATACTTGTTATGTAAACCAATTGCATTACGGACAATGAAATGCACAGTATGTAATTCAATGGAATTAAACAATTCACAAAATACATATGAAGAAATGTAACAGGAGTTTTAATTAAAGGCTAGATCTAGAAGTCTTGTTCCAAGATGTTTATAACGCCATCTATAGATAATGTCTTCTTCGTCGTCAACGAAACTTATCGTTTAATACCAGGAGGTGTTGGATATTCTTACTCTGCTACCACACATCACAATTTTCCATAATATTATCATTACATTAAGATGATTTTCTTTAAATTCATGTTTTTTATTTGTAGGTACATGTGATCTTCAGCTACAAGGGCAAGAACCATCTGATCAAGAAAGACATTCGCTGCAAGGATGATGTCTACACCCACTTGTACACTCTGATTGTTAAGCCCGACAACACATATGAGGTTCTCATTGACAATGAGAAGGTAGAGTCTGGAGAACTTGAAGCTGACTGGGACTTCCTGCCACCCAGGAAGATTAAGGTGTGTAAAATAAAGCTAGGATTTATTTTTTGTGAACTATGTTGTTATACACTTCAAACAGAGTTATTATAGATAAAATTGATTCTCTTTTTTTTAATGTGATAATTCAGAAACTCAAAGAAAAAGGAAAATGTACTTGTTAAATTTTATAATTAAGTTTTCCCTCATATAGTGCCAACCTCACCTGCACATAGTTTATTCTGTTGATTCGCCAATCAGCTTCAGTCGACGACACCTCGATGGTTTCTGCTTCAGCTGTGAAGTGAAAATATCATTGATGAAGAAATGTCAGTCTTGAATGACTAGACCTATATTAGATATTATCAAAAAAGGTATCATAGTCAATCATCATAATCATCATCATTACGGCCTACCAAAGTTCACTGCTGAACATAGACCACTCCCAACACCCAACAAGATATTTTTGTCTACATAATCATCTTCACTGCTGGCCGTATGAGGAGGCTCGAAAGTCACTCAGCGAGCTATGGAGAGGGTTATGCTCGGAGTTTCTCTGCGTGATAACTTTAAAATGAGGATATCCACAGTAGAACCAGAATGACTGACATAGCCCAACGGATTAGTAAGCTGAAGTGACAATGGGCTGGCCATATAGCTCGAAGAACTGACAACCGTTGGAGAAAAAAGGTTCTCAAATGGCAGCCTCATACCGGTAGGCGAAGTGTAGGGCGACCTCCCACTAGATGGAGTGACGACCTGGTAAGACATGCAAGAAGTCTATGGATACAGGTGGCTCAGGACCGTGCTTTGTGGTATACCTTGGGGGAGGCCTATGTTCAGCAGTGGACTTGTGAAGGTCTGTAATGATGATGATGATGAATCATCTTAATGCAAATAATTAGGTACCTATAACTACTTTGTTTCTTTATTTTAAAGATGATCGGCTTAGTTGCAGCGGTTGAATAACAGAGTTTTTTTTCAGGACCCTGAAGCTAAGAAGCCCGAAGATTGGGATGACAGGCCTACAATCCCTGACCCTGAGGACAAGAAACCCGAGGACTGGGACAAACCTGAGCACATTCCCGACCCAGACGCCAACAAACCTGAGGATTGGGATGACGAGATGGACGGCGAGTGGGAGCCACCAATGATTGACAACCCTGACTACAAAGGTGTTTGGGCGCCGAAGCAGGTAATTTGAAAATATCAATTTTATTTTTTATTTTATTTTTATTAAACAGAAATGACATACAAATGACTGTCCATCTAATGCCAAGCGGCTACTGCAGTTCTTGGATACCTACATCCAACTTGAAATGAAGGACACAAGATGCCTTTGAGAACTAAAATGGAATGCCTCACACCCTAAGTTAAAACTACTTGCAAATAGAAGGGTATTATTTGTTTAACATGTGTAGTCTGTATGTGGTATCTTAGGTCCCAAATGGATGAACCAATTTATATTTTTTGTTTAAATGATGATTTCATCAAGTGTTCTTACAAAGTAACTATGATCCAAGAAAATCTTTTCAGCCGTTTGAAGATTATTAGCTCTTTTTGTTATGGTGGTTTGTAATATTTTTAATTCACTTAAAAAAAAGTTACTTGCTGTTATATACTGAATATTTATTTCATTAAACATTTATTTAACAATTTTTTCATTAAAAAAATAGACTATGCTTTTATTATTGCTAGGGCATTTGTGTCAAATAATTAAACCTGCAACTTTCTGTTTATTCACTTATTAACTTTAAAGGGGGTTATCAATTCAACTTTATTTTGTGTTTTTATGTATGTGACAGGATATTTCTAAGTAATGCTGATATTTATTGTTCCCATATATTTTTCAACCAGATATATAAGCCAAAGTAGAAAGTTTGAAAACAAATCAATGAATTTTCACAGCATAGTCACAATTCAACACAAGCTTTGCTTAATCGTATTTTATTTAAAACAAAGTAAAACTAATTCTTTCTTTTGATTCATTTTACTGTATGTACTAAGAAATAAATTAGCTCATTGTGTGGAAAAACAGTTTGTTTAAACAATTTGTGAGATCGACATGGCTGCAAATAGTTTATTTAAAGTTCATTGACCCTTGAAACCGTTATATGTCAGAAATGACGCAATGAACTCGCAACTCGCAAGGTGCAAATTGATAGAAGTATATGTGAGGAAAAAATCGATTAATACTTGTTTTATTTTATTATAGCTTCTAGTTTTGTATTTTATAGCTGATGCTGTAAATTTAGTGAAATATTTTATAGTAATACTAATATAACTACAATGTATTTACATTTTTATCATCATGAATTTAATAAGTGAAATCGACTTTGAAAAAAATAGTCTACACTAGCCTTTTTGTATTTTAAATTTAAAAAATTATTTTTTTAATTAACCTACATATCACCAAAACGGTATGTTCGTTACGTTATCCGTACCGGGTCCTTTTTTAATGTCTGATATTTGTTATTATTATTTACTTAATATTAATAAAAATATTAGAGTTAATATTTTTGGTACAAATGAGCACATAGCTCACTTGATGGTAAGTGGATGTTGTGGCCCATGGAGAACTACATCTAATCTCTAATAAAAATAAAATGCAGATGCATTGTGAGCCTCGAGGACTAAGATGGAATGCCTCATTACCCGTAAAGAGGATTCTTGTCACTCATCATAATATTATGACATACAGCCACTGTTGTCACCCTGTCGGGCCGACCCATTCATGCATTAGCCATAATATGTTGCAGCATGGTTCTACCACATAAAGCTAATTTTGGTAATTTATATTTTTTTTTTGTTATTTACAGATTGACAACCCTGCATACAAAGGACCTTGGGTGCACCCTGAAATTGACAACCCTGAATACACCCCCGACCCTAAATTGTACAAGAGGGACGAGCTTTGCGCTGTTGGTCTAGATTTATGGCAAGTTAAGTCTGGCACTATCTTCGACAATTTCCTAATCACCGATGACCTGGAGATTGCCAAAGAACGCGGTGAAGCCTTAAAGAAGACTCAAGAGGGCGAGAAGAAAATGAAGAATGAACAGGATGAAGCAGAGAGGGAGAAAGAAAAGGCTGAGAAGCCTGATGAAGAGGATGATGATGAGGACCTCGATGATGAGGCGGGCGAAGCTGCGCCAGTTGTAAGTAAATTATTTGCTTATTTATAGTTATAACTTGTTCACTCCAAGAATGCCGTTACCTCCCGCCGCGCCCCCTCCGCACCTCAAGCGTCGCCCTATTAGTATCAATAACAGCGCCTTCGTAATATTTTACGTATTTAAAATATTTTGTATGTAAAATAAAACTATAAAAATTTAATTATAATATCATCATGTTTATATGATATAATAAACAAACAAGGCAATTTTTTTCGTCTATGGTACCGTCAGCTGTGATGTCATAACGGTCGGCAAACTTGAAATGAACACGTAGTATTTTTAATGAACTAAAACACAATTTGAGTTGATAATAGACATTAAAATCCCAAAAAAAAATTACCATTACAACTTATCCACTGCTGAATATAGGTCACTCCCATAGGTTGCTCATAGGCAGTATTTTGCTATAGTTGCCACGCTTAGGTGGGCGCTACAGTTTTTATTATTCTCAGTTATCAGGAAGATGCAGCTGTCCATCACCTGTTTAAATTGCCTTCTGTCTCCTCTTACGACACCCACAAGACGATACAGGGTAGGGGATATTCTTACAATGCCACTACACGGTTTACGGTCAAAATCTTTGAGACTCCATATTTAGGAGAAAGTGCTTCAGAACTTAAATTATTTTTAATTTTTTTATGTCTGGTAATATTAATGCTACTGCTTTTGGACTGCAGGCATACAGCATGTTGAGGGTTTTTAGTTTAAGCTTTCTTAAACTAAAATTTCTTTAACATTCAAGTCATTGGTTATTCAATATTGATTAAAAAAGTGTTGTATCTGATATGGGTGGACATGCGAGCTTGTTGTTTTGTTGCTTTTGTTACTAAAATGTGATGATCAAGTATTGCCACTTTGTGGCAATACTTGGGGGAGGCCTACTGTGGCCTTGTGAAGGGCTGTAATGATGATGATGTGATGATCAACCAAACAGTAGGTTTTTAGTCAGGATGTTAGCGGTGTTCACCCCTTCTTGCCTCAGAAAGCTCATAGAGCCGTTGGTCCTTCGCTTGATCTTACTCTGGTGGTGTTGGATTGTCATAGTTGCATGGGCGAGTAAGAGAATAGAGAGTGCACTTGTGTTTGCGCAACAGTCGTGCACTTGAACCTGTGCTGTGTAAATGATGAGTCTCTGACCGAAATTTGGTCATTATATAGGTTCATAAAAAGGAAAAAGAAGCTATCTGCATCCATTAGCCCTGCATTTATAAAATTAAGTATCCCTTGTTTTAGTGGCTACAACTGGAGACTACTTCCCGATCCACGCATCGGTTATATTCATTTCACACATTATAATATAATTTTTTCTTTTTTTTCCACAGGAGGAGCACGATGAGTTGTAAGCTGATTAAATATCTGTGTGTGAGTGTGTGAAAAGACGATACATACGGACGGGTACGTGTGTAATGCGGTGCCGAGTGCACCGGGATCGTTCCATAGCGCGAAAAGTTTAAGTACCCGACAGATTTGTGTGTTATATCCAATATATCTCTTATTTATATACATAGCATTGTGTGTGAACACTCGAAATATTGATACGGGCACGGGTCTGTAACATAGATACAACTGAACATATACAGGGTTATTTTGCAATTACTCTTCCCAAATTTGCAGAGGAAGTTCAGAATAGGTAATATAGGCAAATAGTAAAAAAAATTCAAATGTTCTGTCTACTTTTGTCTGTCTAATGTTGCAATTACGCAACGAAAATATCCGAAATTATGAAATGGAACTGTGTTACATCTTAACAATGAAAGATTATGTGGTACGCAAAGATTATACGAAAGTGGGTCTTTACCGCGTCACCTAAGGTCTACAAATTAACACTACGATACTATGGTCTGTAAAGTCACCGGACTTCACTATTGATACTTATCTGTGAGGTAAAACAAAGGTTTATTTAGTGTCTGCGTATTTGAACTATTAGAGAGAACGACGAAACAACTGCTTTGATGTTGATATACACCTCAAGATATTTTGATTGCTTAGGCGTCTTATGAACTTGAGTGACTGTCCGCTATCCGCTAGGTTGAGCTGTAGTCAAAGTAGTAGTTATCATTTAAACATTAATACCTAGTGTGTGTGTGTCATTAAGAAAGTAAATAGTAGACAAAAACTTACGAATTGAATCGCACATATAAGAGCGTGTTGAATATAAATCGCGTTCTATTTGGGATAATTTCAAATAACAGTAGAAGCCTTATTTACTCGTATATATAAAATCTGCAAAAATGGTATATTATTGTTCATATATTTCAAATATTAAATTTGGGTACACTTAGAAAAATAACCCTGTATAATGGAATAGGTATGTGTGAGTCATAGTGTAGCAAGTTTTCTGTCTCTGTTGCACTCTGGTTTTGTACGATTGTATATGTTCGGAGTAATTTACAGATGTATGTATATATAAACGAATCGCGCTCATGTTTTTATCTGTTATTTAATAATATGTTGGCGGCACTGTGTGTCGTAAATTTTCGTTTTACAATATCGGTTGCTCCTAGTTTAGTTTTTTTCTATTTTCGGCCGGTATTGTAAAATGAATAAGGGAAAAATTAGTTCTCAATTTACGTTGTGAAATGAGTCTGATTAAAATTAATACGAATTTGACGTTTGTGTTTTATTTTTGGTTGGCGTTAAAATAAAAAAAATGCATTGATACAGTAATGAATGACTCAATATAAATGCATATTGCCAGTTTAATGAAATAGGAAATATGAGTAGTAACGTAAAACGGGGTAAATAGGGATGCAGGGGTGAATAGGGACAAACTCAAGTTTTTTTCTACTTACCCTGATATTCCAGCATACAGGATTATCAAATTTATTTTTAATTTTAGGATTTTTAATTTAGGATTATTTTTTCTTTATTATAGAAACGTCTAGTAACTATAATGGCAATAAGATAGACAAAACGTATTTCTGCAAAGTAGGCATTTAGCGCTGTCCCGGCCGCGCACGAATTATTTCGCGCGGACTCCGCGGCAGTGAACTTGCATGACCCCACTAGCGACACAGTATAGAAATAAGTAGTAGGATGTTTTTTTTATTTGACTTTACAAATGCATTTTTTATGATCGAACTTTTTTTATTATAGCGTTAAATTAGAGTTACATAATAAATAGAAAATTAACAACCAGTTCGCTTTTGATAGGTATGGAAACTGTATGAGTAGAGAACTTTTTTAACATGTTGCCTGTCCGTGCATTATATATAATGCATTTTTGGCTGCTGCTGTGATGTCCGTGCTTTATCGATAATGGTAATAGCCTATTCTTTTTGAATGGGGTTTTGTAGACTGGACGTGAGAGCTACGTCTGATATTTTGCAGACGTATGAGCAGTGAATTGGGAATAATAAAACACCAATGTCCCGCGAATTTTTTTTATTGGTTGGTAACATGAACTGGGTTATTGAAAAGCATTATTATTTGAATAAAGTCCACTGGCAATTAGTGAGATTCGTTATAACATTATAAGCAAAATGGTTTTTTACGTGGAATGCACTCGGTTGTAACTTGTGAAGTCTTCTTCCTTGCATCAGTGGCTATGAATCCCGATTCTTTCAGCTGTTTGTAGCAACTGGCACAACGTTTTTGCCGAACGTTTTTGTCTTGGGTATTTTCGTTAACTATTGACTTGTAGGACGCAAAGAACTCTCAGAGCTGGAAATTGAAAAGTTCTCAGTTTCCACCTTAAGTAATTTCTTTATAATGATTTGATGACCATCCAGAACCTTCAATTTTGACTGTGGGTGTAACTCGTTATAAATCAGAATGGCATTCACTACACTTATAGAAACAAGGTCCTCAGCAATTTTCTTATACCAAACAGAGGTTTTCCTCGCCGGCGAATTGTAACTTGCTAGCTGATCAGCCAAGTCTATGCCTTTCTTCCCTTTATTGTAGGTCAGCACCATAGTAGGCTTCAAAATTGTTCGAAAACCAGTTGACATTCGCATTTCGTGGTCGTGACACGTCGACAACATAAGCACATCCCGTTTGTCATGCCATTTTAGGATGGTCGCAAAGTTGTTCTGCTGCACAGAAATTTGGCCTTTTTCTAAACGTTGCTGAACCACTTCTCGGGGCAGTTCTCGACGGTTTTTGCGTATTGTTCCACGCAAATTAGTACCTTGTTCTTTTAGGTACCTTGCTAAAGATATGCTAGTGTAGTAATAGTCCGTTGTCAGGATTCTTCCTTCTTTAAGCAAATCTGTGCACAAACTAACGACAAATGACCCCGGTTTATCTAATCCAGCTATTTGGTAGTCTTGACCAGAATAAACGCGGTAACGCCAGGTATAACCACTGTCAGTACATAATTTATAAATTTTTATCTCGTACTTAAGAGATTTCTGTGGGTTGTAAGTTCGAAAAATTATTCTTCCCCTAAAATCAACCATCGACTCGTCGACTACTATACACTCTCCGGAGGTAAATATTTTTCGCCAGTTTTTTGTTAGTTTGTCGATGAGTGCCTGTATTTTATATAAACGGTCGCCTTCATTACGTGGTGCTTCGTTATCTACAAAGTGCCAGCATTTCAGTATCAGCGCGAATTTATTGTAGGACATATTTATCTCGTGAAGAAGTGGATGATAGTATAATTTGTCCTTTTTCCAGTAGTTTTCGAGCATTGGAAAATTTATGTCTCCCGTCAGTAAATAAACACCTAAGAACTTTCTCCTTTCATCTCCTGTTATTGGTTTCCATCTCCTTAGACGACTGTTGGGCCTCAAATCATTCACTGTGGTTTGCAAAGCGTATCTATTGGTTTCGACTACCATAAATTCACATAATTGAATTTATGGTAGTCGAAACATCGAAATTTCATCGAAAATGTGGGTGAAAATGGGTCCATAAGTCAGATTGATCAGAAAATAAGCGTTCCTGGCGTTTTCCTTCATTATAACCAGTAAAAATTTGCCGTGGCAAATTACTTATCTCACTCTCTCATTCAGTACTAAGCTTGGGGATATGTGGAGCAGAAAAAGTGGAATCAGTAGGAGACATATGCAAATCATCAGCAGGAGACATTTGTAAAGCATCAGCAGGCAAACCAGAACTACCAGTATTTACTTCATCCGGCTGAGACAGAGACCTAGCAGGGTGGCATTCAAGCTCGTTATTATCAGAAGCAGAAGCGGTTATGTTACCCGATTGTGCAATAGCGGCGTTTACATTCTGTGTATTAGTAATGAAAGCCTTTGATTCCGTCGAAATTTGGGCGGTGCTACAGTCCCTTCAGCGGTGCCAAGTTGACTGTCGGTATATCGAAGTGCTGAAGTGTTTGTACAGTAGGGCTACGATGGCTATCCGAGTACAGAACCAGAGCTCGAAACCTATCCAACTGCAGAGAGGTGTAAGACAGGGTGACGTTATATCCCCGAAACTCTTCACCAGGGATTGAATAACCGAAAAAATTACGGTACAGGCAGTAAGTGGTATGACGTCATACCTTTAAATTTCGATACCTTAAAATAAAGGTACCTTTAAATTACTATACCTTAAAGTAACTGTACCATTACTTTTTGAAGTATCTAAATTATAAAATAAAGGTATAAACAAAGAAATTGTAGGTACGCCGCCGCTTGCGCCGAGGCGTCACGCAACGTGTCGGCCGCATTGGTAAGAGAGTAGGTACTTGATCGAAAATTTACGGATATTCGTGCCTCGGCAGCTAAACAAACTAGATTGTTTTGCCATTTTGCCGCCATTCATGTTTCCGCGTCTACTTTGATTGTCAACTTAATCACAAGTGTGCTTCGTTAAAACTTTACAATTAGATTGTCATAAAGATGGATAAAAGTAATTACAAACTCATTAAGCATGTCTTAACGATATTATACCTACAACTTTGTATTTCTTTATAGGGTCGATGCGCCGGTAAGCCGGCCGGGTCTAGATTTCGGCCTTTGGCACGAGCTGATGCAGTAAATTTGATTTAATAACAATTTTAATAAATATTATCGTAAGAAATACAGTTGTGCATTTGCATTTGTAAAAATAAATTGTAAAAGAAATGCATTTGTAAATAGTTTCACTATATCTGGTAGCATTAATTAATCAGGTAAACACAACACGCGATTTATAATAAATAGTTTAGTTTGACGCCGACACTGAAGCTATCAAAACGGGTAAGATCGAGCAAAAAAAATAGTGGCGAGCGTTCCATTCAAAAGTAAGTTTCGTGCTGTATTTAATATAATTACGTAATATTGTGCTTATATTTCACTGTATAAATAACCTAGTACAGTTATTTGACACTGATTATTATAATAATTTATTGATAAAGTTAATAAATTAGTGGCCGAAAAGTGACACATAAAATTGTCCCATTATTTGCTTGTCGGCCATGCGGCCGAAAAGTAGCCTGAGTTTAGCCTAAATACTTTGTCTCTTTCGTTTATTTGGTTACGTACTATAACTCGTCTTTCTTACTTATATTGAATCGTAGCGTGCGTAGACACTAACTTTCAGTTTTCGGCCACCAAGTACTGCAATTTGAACAGTTAGTGATGAAACAAAATAGCCATTTCAGTCGTGGCCGAAAACTGGATTGACTTTAAAATATATACAATTTAGTTTTCGGCCAACTTAAAATTGTATGAAAGAATACGGCGGCGGAAAATGGAATGCTGTCTTAGTTTACGTTTACGGCCATTTCATCTTATCATATCAAATATTTTATTCACATTACGTTTTAGGAAGAAGATTCAAAAATAATTTTGTTTTCTTCAGATGGCTCCTCTTGGTTAGAGATGAGAATGGTTAGATATGGTAACATTTTGTTAAACTAAAATACTTATGAGGAAGTACAAAATACTCGTAAATGAGAATATTTGATTGCTATATTTAGAAGATTTTATTATTAGATTATGATTCAAAGAGAAATAATTAATCATGGTTATTATTTTATATCAAAAACACACCCAAAAAGAAAAAAATAACGTCACGGTTAAAAAATCGCAATCACCGATTGAGAAAACTAAATACACCGATTTCCCAAACCGTTTTGCCATTTTCTGATTTTACAAAAACACTTTTAAGTTTATAGTACCTCTTCTAATACAGTGGCCGAAAACTAAAATTCTTGTAGGCCGAAATCTAAAATTTGGGGCCGAAAACTAGCGTTTTGCATATTTTTCACATCAAAATTTATTATAAAAAATAGATTTCTTTTGTAGCATTAATGAGTTATCAAAATGAAAACTACATTATATAATCTATAAATTAACATTAACAACACTAGGTCAACATAATCGCTATTATTTTTTATAGTACCTTAAAATTGACAACTCCACTAAAAGGCCGAAAACCAGCGCAACAACCCTACTTTTTTAGAGTGAGGCCGAACGAACGTAATTTTTCGAGTTGTGAGTGATGATACGATTGAATATGATTTATTTCAGAACCAGTCATCGTGTGTCAGTATAAGCACCATCATTCCCCAGATATTTTTGTGGATTCGGAACGACCAAGGTCTCCTTCTGCTCTACGCCCTAAAGTAGAAAAACACCCGGAGAAAGAAAAACATCGCCCTGAATGTTTCTACTGCATGGCTATCCAACGAGAAGAAAAGGATCAAATAAATCACATTTTTAGCTTCATTATTATCATCATTACATCCCTTCACAAGTCCACTGCTGAACATAGGCCTCCCCCAAGCAATGCCACAAAGCACGGTCCTGAGCCACCTGCATCCATCAACTTCTTGCATGTCTTACCAGGTCATCATTCCGTCTAGTGGGCCTACACTACGCCTACCGGTACGAGGCTGCCACTCGAGAACCTATTTTCCCCATCTGTTATCGGTTCTTCGGGCCATATGGCCGGCCCATTGCCACTTCAGCTTACTAATACGTTGGGCTATGTCGATTACCCTGGTTCTACAGCAGATATTCTCATTTCTAAGTTTGTCACGCAAAGGAACCCCGAGCAAAGCCCTCTCCATAGCTCGCTGAGTGACCATGATCGTCCTCATACGGCCAGCAGTTAAAGGACCATGTCTCAGATCCGTAAGTCATCACTGTCAACATGCACTGGTTGTACAATCTAGTTTTTATAGGTTTTGAGGTATACCTCACGAGAAGATGTGTCGTAATTTCCCGAACGCTGCCCAGTCGAGTTGAATCCGTCAATTGACCTCTCGATTGAAGTTAGACTTACCTGGTCGGGCTATTTGTCCCAGGCAAACGTACTTGTCAACAACTTCGAGCTTAGTGCTCCCAACAACTACCAGCGTAGGCGTGACATGGACATTACACATGATCTTTGTTTTGTATATGTTCATCTTAAAACCTATACGTTGGGATACACTATTGATGTCATTAAGCATATTGCTTAGATCCTCCAGCGATTCCACCATAAAGACTATATCGTCGGCAAATCGAAGGTGAGTAATGTACTCGCCATTGATGTCAATACCTTTCCAATTCAGTAGCTTGACAACATCTTCCAATGCAGCGGTGAAGAGTATGGTGATATAACGTCAACCTGTCTTACACCTCTGCAGTTGAATATGATTCGTAATGACTCGAAAACAGCACTTAGCACCGTAGCCCTACTGTACAAACACTTCAGCACTTCGATATACCGACAGTCAACTTGGCACCGTTGAAGGGACTGTAGCACCGCCCAAATTTTGACGGAATCAAAGGCTTTCTCATAGTCCACATACGCCAGGTAAAGTGGCAGATTGTACTCTTTGGTTTTCCGTACAATCTGCCGCGGGGTATGTATGTGGTCCGTGATACTGAAGCCTTTTCTGAAACCGGCTTTTTAGAGAGACTGGAAGTCGTCGAGTCTGCTTGCGAGACGATTCGTAATGACTCTCGAAAACGGCACGAAGACGCGGCTCAGAAGGGAAATATGTCTGTAGTTCTTCAAGAGAGCACAATCGCCTTTCTTGAAAAACAAGACCACTGCACTTCTGCAACAAGCCTCCGGAGTAGTGTCACCATGAAAGACGAAATTCAAGAGATTCTGAAGGACTTTAAGTATCGGTTTTCCGCCCGCTTTCAAAAACTCCCCTGTAGTTCCATCTTCACATGGGACCTTGCCGTTTTCAACGTGATAGAGAGCCTTCTTTTCTTGCTCCGACTAACGTCCGGGATATCATCGGAATAGTGTCGCATTAGACTTGCTCTTGGATCGTTACTCACACTTGCGTGTGGCTCCAATGATAATGTGTTCGTTCAGCAGCTCATAGAAACTCTCACTCTCATTCAAAATCTCAGGTGTCCCGGAAACGATGCTGCCACACTCATTCTTCAGCTTTGACAATTGGCTCTCTCTGGCAAAGACTTTGGAGCCCTGGTTCCGTTCGATCGCTTCTTCAATACGAGCAGTATTAAATTTGCATAAGTCCCAGCGCATGCGTTTGGAGATCTGTCTGCTTAGTTGCCTTTATGCTATCAAATCTGTTGAAGACTGCAGTTTCATTTTCCTTCTAACTGCCATGTGATTAAGAGTATGATCGGAGAGTTTTTGTGTTCTTCTACGGCGAGTCTTGCAAAACTTAGCTCCGACCGCATGGACAGTTTCCACGAGCTTATCATTCATATCGTCCACTACATTGCAGTCTTTTAGGCACTGAAAACGGTTTTGTGACTCGAGCTGAAAGGTTTCGGGACTTTGGATTATAGCACGAGGGAGACGGAGCGTTGACTTCTTTAGGCGAGACCTCTCCAACTTAACGTTTAGGTTCAGTGTGCCTTTCGGTGATCGCTGCCAGTGTTCACCCTTGCGATCACTGAGACATTACTGAACAGTTGCCGTCTCGTCGTCATAATAAAGTCAATCTCATTTTTTATCGTACCGTGGGGGCTGGACCAGGTTCACTTTCTGTGGAGCCGCTTCTGGAAAAAAGAGTTCATCATAAAAAGTCCCTCTTTCTCCATGGAGTTGGCCAGCTGCTGGCTCCTTGTGTTCCGTTGCCGTATTCTGAATTTCCCTACTTTCAGATCACCTTTCTTCCTTTTGCCTAGTTTTGCGTTGAAGTCTCCCATTAACACCATATAGGGGGTTTTATAAAAAGCATGGCTCTAGAAATATCATAGAGAATATCTAGAAATGTTATACCTAGATGTTGGTGCGTAGACCTGTATGAACTTGGATACCGTTTGGTGATTCTGAATATGAGGTACGCAACCTTCGTCGACACACTACCAATCTTTACAACGTTGTTAACGAGAGACTTGTGGACGATAAATCCAACACCTCCTTGTGACAGATGGTCGCCCTCCCGGTGATAGAACAAGTTGCGGGATTCGAGAATCACCGTGTCCTCCCCCCTCTCTTCGGACCTCGGATGATCCTATAATATTCAAGCGCAAATTGTCTATCTCCTCTTCCAGCTCCAGAATCTTCTTGGTAGTCCTCAGGGTGCGTCCGTTGTTTGTTGCCAAGTCGAATCGTCTTAGGCGGTAACCGACCTTCCACCGGAGATTCTTAGCACCCCCTATCCCGCCTTTACCATGGACGCCACCTAGACAGGAATAGCGCGGCCGCCGTGGGACTGGGGGTCATTTACTTGTGTCATTGCTCATGGGGGGTATTTCCATAGTTGCCACGCTTTACGAGTGGGTTGGCAACTGCAGTTTTTTTTTGTTGTACAATAATTGATGTTATCAGGAAGATGCTGCTGCCCATCTCCTGCCACTTTCCCTCTGTCGCCGTCTATGACACCCCCCGGGGGTTCTTAACCGCCACTACGCGGCAGTAATTTTTAGCTTACTTTATAAAAAAGGGATGCAAAATATAAAAACTTGTATGCGAGCCCGTGTGTACTCAAAAATATTGGTATTCCTACATCCCAAGTAAGGGAAGCACTTTAAAGATGTTCCTTTAACTGATTCTGAAGAGCTAGGTTAAGAATTAGTACCCACATGTTAAACATTATATTAAGTTTTTAATTAAATACTTGACTGACAATAAATAACAATACCAATATGATAAAGATGTTTTATTTTCTCCGAACATGAAATACGGTAACATAGGAAATCCAAATCGAAAGAAAGTCTCGTAACGTTAAGCAAGGTCATAAGCGAGACACAGTACATATAAATAAGCCTAAAATACTCATTTTTTTTCGGTACCGGAATTATTTCGGTACAGGTATTAGTAAAATATAGGTATAACGGTATCGTAAAAAAATATAGGTATAATTCTTTTTTTAACGGTACCACAACCGTAATTCTCAACCGTTTTGGTTCTACCTTTAAATCGAAGCTGTATCGTAACTCTATACCGGTACCATACCCTTATACCTTTACCGCTTTCAACCCCTGCTCTTCACCGCTGCATTGGAAGACGTTTTCAAGCTACTGGACTAGAAAGGATACGGTATTAACATCAATGGCGAGTACATCACTCACCTTCGATTTGCCGACGATATAGTCCTTATGGCAGAATCGCTGGAGGACTTAAGCACTATGCTCAATGACCTCAATAGTGCCTCCCAACGGATAGGTCCCAACGGATAGGTAGATGAAGATTGACAAAACAAAGATTATGTTTAATGTCCATGTCACACCTATGCCGGTAGTTGTTGGGAGCACTATGCTCGAAGTTGTTGACGAGTACGTTTACCTGGGACAAATAGTCCGACCAGGTAAGTCCAACTTCGACCGAGAGGTCAATCGACGGATTCAACTCGGCTGGGCAGCGTTCGGGAAATTACGACATATCTTCTCGTCAGGTATACCTCAATCTCTAAAAACTAGATTGTGTGTTGCCAGTGATGACTTACGGATCTGAGACGTGGTCCTTCACTGCTGGCCGTATGTGGACGCTCAAGATCGCTCAGCGAGCTATGGAGAGGCCTATGCTCGGAGTTTCTCTGCGTGATAGACTCAGAAATGAGGATATCCGCAGTAAAACCAGAGTGACCGACGTAGCCCAACCGATTAGTAAGCTGAAGTGGCAATGGGCCGGCCATATAGCTCGAAGAACCGATAACCGATGCGGAAGAAAGGTTCTCGAGTGGCAGCCTCGTACCGGTAGGCGTAGTGTAGGGCGACCCCCCACTAGATGGAGTGACGACCTGGTAAGATATGCAGGAAGTCGATGGATGCAGGTGGCTCAGGACCGTGCTTTGTGGCATTACTTGGGGGAGGCCTATGTTCAGCAGTGGACTTGTGAAGGACTGTAATGATGATGATGATGATGATGATCATGCCTCGCATTTATAAACCTAAACCAGGGTGTAAGAAGTACAAAAAGTATCGGGAGCAAATAATTAAAAAGTTTTCGAAGAATTGAATCCTAATCACGTGTCTATAAAATTTGTGGCCGACAAATATGGTATATCAAAATCAACTCTTCATCGCCATGCCAATAAAAATATTAAACGCCCTGGTGGTCAAACAGCGCTATCACCAGATATAGATCTATTATTATTATTCTAGAAAACTTAAATACGTGTGCAGAGCGGGGATATCTCTTAAATACAACAGACTAGATATTTAGTCAAAATGTATCTAGACTCATAAGGGATCACAAAAAGTTCAAAAATAATTTATCTTTAATTAATTTAATAAATATTTAGAAAAAGACTACAGAGACAAATGGTTTTCTAAATCTTAACAAAAATAAAATTTTAAAGAAACTATGCAAAAACATTAAGAGATCTAGGGCTGCAGTTTCACCAGAATCAATAGAGACCTACTTCTTTGAGTTGAAAAAATCCTTAGAAAATGTTCCAGCCACAAATATCGTTAATTATGATGAATCTTTCTATCCTGGCCGAAAAAAAGTAATCGTAAAACGAGGTTGTAAATAACCGGAAAGGGTACTAAACACTGACCTCTGTATATAGGTACAAGTACGCTGGACTGGCTATCATGGAGGTAAGACTGAAGGAGAACGATCGCTGTAGAACATAGTGTCCCAGAAATATGGACAAAATAAGTGATGTCTGTGCGGGACGAGTGAAAATAAATAGACTTATACCTAAATAAGACGAACATTTTTATATTATAGTAGTTTAGAGTTTGTACTTAAATAGGATATAAGCGTTTATATTGTGTTAATAAAGACTATAGTTTAAAGTTACACTCAAATAGGATATAAGCGTTTATATTGTGTTAATAAAGACTATAGTTTAAAGTTACACATAAGAGAAGATATAAGCATTTTATATTAAGAAAACTAATAGTGTAAAGCTTATATTCATGAATTAGAATTAGTAATTCACTTTGTATAATAATATAACTAGCTTAAGGTAAACAATGTAACTCAGCTCTGTAGCGCCTCGCGCTGATTGGTCGACGCCGTCACACGGTACGCACGCCGTACTACTCGACCCGGCCGAGGTAGTATAAAAGAGGGGCGATTTTCGTCGTTCGACACAGTCGGCGGCCAGCTCTCTCAAGAAAAACATCAAATATAGAAGAAAGAAAAAAGTGTCAGTGTTTTATTCTCCACCAACCCAGCACACAAATGTGCTTGTAGGGCACATTTAATGGTCCTTCGCCAGCCGAATATTGTGGAAAATAATTACCTGAAGACTTCAAATAGTGCTACATCGAGTTAAGAAGACTTCTCGGAAATCGTTATTCGATGAAAAAGTCAGCTAACAGTATGGCCGTTACGCGTTCCGAGGGAAGGGGCAGCAAGCCGCCGTCGTCCAAGGCTACCACCTCGGCGACCGGTACCAACAGTGCGGAAGCCAGTACGGAATCGACAGCTACAGGGACGACCGCCACGGAGACTTCGGAGTATACAGACACCTCCGCGGCAACTGATCCATCCACCGTGACTTCCGCCACCGCAGCAACCACTTCGTCCGCCGCCACCTCAGCCGCAACCGCCACCCCCGCCGCGCACCCCGCCAGCACCGTCGCTCCTTCCGTAACTCCATCCGCGGCGACAACGCTAACTGCGGGTGCGAAGGCCAAACAGCTGATGAAGCCGCCCGCTACTGTCACCAGAGCAACTCGCCGAGAAACAGAAACTGATACAGTGAAGCGAGCCATAAGAAGCACCGCCGGTCCATCGAAGCAAACCGCATTACAGGAACCCCGCCTGCCCAGCAAGAAGGGAGGAGGGGGGGGGGATCTACACACAGTAGAACGAAGCAGCTCAAGCTTGCAAAGGCGAAAGAAGATTTGCTACGCCTTCAAGTGGAATTAGCCGCAGCACGTCTTGCTGCCTTGGAAAGGGAAGACTCAGAAGAGGAGGAGGAAGAAGAAGATGACGCCTCCCTCTACTCAGAAGTCAATGCAAGAGTGGACGACTGGTTGGAAAATCAAGTGAATCGCCCGGTGTTAGCAATCACCAACGAACCTCACCATGCCATAGAAGAACCAACAACCGCCCACGCAGAAGAACCAAGTCAGAAAAAGCATGAAGAAACACATCAGTCACCGGCGGGAGGTCAAACTGACGTAGCCCTCCTAGCTGAAGCCATCACTCGGGCTGTCAACGCCGCCCAACGACCTAAGTTCGTCGAGTTACCATTCTTCAGTGGGTCTCATCAGGAATGGCTACCCTTTCGCGCCGCCTACTACGAGACAGAAGCAACATTTAGCGCAGTTGAAAATACGAATCGACTCAGAAGAAACTTGAAAGGGAAGGCCAAGGAAGCAGTTGAAGGCCTACTTATGACCAACGCACACCCGGCTGAAGTAATGAAGACTTTGGAGTCAAGATTTGGAAGACCAGAGTCAATAGCCATGCTGTAGATGGAGACGCTTAGAGGTCTGCCGCGCCTTACTGAGTCACCAAGAGATATATGCATATTCGCCACCAAGGTCTCCAACGTAGTGGCGACTCTGAAGACTTTGGGTTGTTTTAACTACATGTACAATCCTGAACTCGCGAAGACAATAGTAGACAAACTGACGCCAACTCTGCGTTATAGATATTACGACTTCTCAGCCATGCAGCCACGTGAAGACCCTTGTCTCGTCAAGATAGAGAAGTTTTTCAAAAGGGAAGCAGAATTGTGTGGACCCTACGCGCTGCCCGAACAGATGACACCGCCTACTACAGCCGCACTACAAAGGAAGACTCAAAGGATCAACAACGTGACTGAGAAGACATACATACCAAGGTGCGTTGTATGTGAAGATACGGGGCACACCAACACCACAGAATGTGAACAATTCAAGAAGTTAGATGCAAATGCAAGATGGGACATGGCCAAGTCCAAGCGCCTCTGCTTCAGGTGTCTTCGCTATAGGAACAAGACACACCACTGCCGACCCAAATCATGTAATGTCAACAGTTGCAAGTACTCCCACCACAAGATGCTGCACTACGAAAAGAAGTCGGTAGACACAGAAGCAAAAGAAAATCAAGGGGCATCAGATCAATCAGAGGTCATCAACTCAACGTGGACCGTCAAGAAGCAATCGTATTTAAAAATCCTACCGATCCAGGTTAAAGGACCAAAAGGAGCTGTTAACACCTTCGCGTTGATGGACGACGGCTCAACAGTCACGCTCGTCGACGATAGCATAGTAACAAGCGTCGGAGCAACGGGCCCCATAGACCCACTGAAGATAGAAACCATCAACGACAAGAAAGTATCGGAGTCAGCATCAAGAAGAGTCACCATCAAACTAAAGGGGCTCAACGATCATGAAGAACAAATACAAGCGCGCACAGTGAAGAACCTGCAAGTCTCATCTCAACGGGTCCCACAGGAACTAGTGGAGGAGTGTCAACACCTCTCTGATATCCAAGGACATCTCACATATACAAACGCAAAGCCACGAGTACTGATCGGTCAAGATAACTGGCATCTTCTGCTGACATCAGAAGTAAGAAGAGGAGACAAGAACCACCCAGTGGCATCTCTCACGCCACTAGGTTGGGTACTCCACGGAAGTCAGACACGAAGCTTCGGACGGAACATCGATTTCGTGTCACACATCGCAGAGGATCCAGACGAGAATCTAGAGGACCTTGTGAAGCGATACTTCGAGATGGACGCACTCTGCATAAAACCCAAGAGACCGAAAACTGATCCAGAAGAACAAGCACTTCGTATCTTGGAAAAGACCACAACAAAGATAGAAGAAGGAAGATTCCAGACCGGTCTTCTCTGGCGCAAAGACGATGTCAAGTTACCAGACAACTATGAAAACTCGCTGAAGAGGCTCTTCAATATAGAGAAGAAGATAGATCGTGATCCTACTTTAAAGAAGAAATACGTGGAACAAATGGACGCTCTCGTCGCAAAGGGCTACGCCGAACCTGCCCCAAAACAGAAGACAGCTGACAAGACTTGGTACCTACCTCACTTTGCAGTAGTCAACCCAATGAAACCGGAGAAATTGCGGGTGGTACACGATGCCGCAGCCAAGACCAAAGGGGTGGCACTTAATGACATGCTACTCAAAGGGCCTGACCTACTACAATCGCTACCGGGTGTCGTCATGCGCTTCCGACAACACATGATCGCGGTTACGGCGGACATCAAGGAGATGTTCATGCAAGTCAAGTTGCGAGAACAAGACAGAGACGCACTGCGTTACCTGTGGCGTGGGGATCGACGAGACAACCAACCTCCGGAAGAATACAGAATGACATCGTTAATCTTCGGAGCATCGAGTTCGCCTTCGACAGCAATATACGTCAAGAACCTGAACGCCAAACAGCACGGGGAAACTCACCCAGAAGCCGCAGCTGCCATCATAAAGAAGCACTACGTCGACGACTACCTGGACAGCTTCAGAACCCTCGAAGATGCCAAACGCATCACGAAGAGTGTACGAGCCGTGCACATGAAAGCCAGCTTCGAGTTGAAACAGTGGAAATCGAACTCAGCGTCACTCCTAGAAACACTCGGAGAAAACAATCAGACAGAAGACATGGAACTCTACAAAACAGAAGAAAAAAATGGAACGAGTTCTGGGTGTTGTCTGGAAGATCAACTCAGACGAACTCACCTTCAACCTTAACTTAGCCAGAATATCCTCAACACTCCTAGAAGGGAAGCAGCCGACGAAAAGGGAAGCACTGAGAATAGTGATGTCGCTCTTCGACCCGCTCGGGCTCGCCTCACCTATCACCATCAGGGCAAAACAACTACTCCAGGAAGTCTGGCGTAGAGGAACAGCATGGGACGACAAGATCGACGAGGACCTGGCGGAGCAGTGGGAAATGTGGATGGAGCATCTGAAAGGCCTCCGCGAAGTAGCAATCCCGCGGCAATATCTTCACTACAGCGACGCGGCCTCCCTAGAACTTCACGTCTTCAGCGATGCCAGCGAGTCAGCCTACTCTGTGGTTCTCTTTTGGAGAACTGTAACAACAGTAGGCGAGGCCCACCTATCCCTCATTATGGCGAAAGCAAAGGTGGCACCGTTAAAATTGACGTCCATCCCAAGATTGGAACTACAGGCTGCAGTCATGGGCACCAGGCTCGCAGAAACAGTAGTCGAAGAACACGAGAGGAAACCTGACCGCAAAGTATTCTGGACGGACAGCAAGACAGTACTAACCTGGATAAGGACAGGGTCACGTTCATATAAGCCCTACGTGGCTCATCGTCTAGCAGCAATAGAAGAAAGTTCCAAAGTTAACGACTGGCGCTGGGTGCCAACAAAGCTGAACGTGGCGGACGATGCCACACGAGACGTGCCAGCAGCATTTAATAAAGACCATCGATGGTTCAAAGGACCTGACTTCTTATATCTAACAGAAGACTTCTGGCCGACGGAAACTACAAGAGCAATAGCGGAAGAACCTTCCGACGAAGAAAGAACACATCACGTGAGCAACAAAGGAAGACTGAAGCTTGCAGAAGGTCTACCTGATCCAGCGAAGTTCTCCAACTGGGACCGACTCCGATACTCAACCGCACGTGTTCTACAGTTCATTCAACTCTGCAGAAACACCAAACAGAGAGTCAACTACAAACGAACAAAGAAGAATAAAGAGGCTGATCCCACTTGGAAAAAGAACAAAGCTACCGTAAAATGTCAGGCGCGCACGACGACAAAAAAGCGGTCACCAGAAGACATAAAGCCACTAATGGTCTCAGCCGAGCTTCTTAAAACAGCTGAAGAACTCCTGATGCGATCCTCTCAAGAAGAATCCTTTACGGAAGAAATAGACAGTCTAAACAGCGGGAAGCCGATCAACAAAGAGAGCCGCCTTCACCAGCTCAGCGTAGAGTCCATAAACGGCACACTACGACTTAGAAGTCGTATTCGAGCGGTCTGCGACATGGAAGAAAAGTTCAAGAACCCGATGATAATCGACGGTGATCATCACACGGTCAAACTCTGGGTACAGGCTATACATCGGCAACTCCATCATGCCGGTGTAGAGGCCACAGTCAACGAGTGTCGGCAGCAGTATTGGGTACTGAGACTGCGTCCTACCGTACGCGCAATAATACGAAGATGCCTATTCTGCAGAATGAAGACGCAAGTACCGCCGCATCCGAGAACCGGAGACCTGCCAACATGTCGCTTAGCTCACCACAAGCGCCCCTTCACCTACACCGGGGTGGACTATTTCGGACCCCTTTCGGTGACTGTCGGACGAACTCGACAAAAGAGATATGTGGCCATTTTTACATGTCTCACTACGCGAGCCATACATCTAGAAGTCGCCGGCTCACTCAGCGCTGACTCCGCGGTAATGGCCATAAGGCGAATGATCGCGCGGCGAGGCTGCCCGACAGAAATATGGTCAGACAACGGCACCAACCTGAAGGCAGCCGATAAGGAACTACGACGGGCGGTCGACGCAGCGACCTCAGAAGAAGCAGCGAAGAGGACTATCTCCTGGCGCTACATCCCGCCTGGAGCTCCATTTATGGGCGGAGCCTGGGAGCGAATGGTTCGCTCTGTCAAGACCGCTCTCATCGCGACGTTGCACGAACGTCATCCGACAGAGGAAGTCCTCACAACACTACTAGTAGAAGTAGAATACACAGTCAACAGCCGCCCGCTGACTCACGTCTCGGTCAGTCCAGAGGATCCTGAAGCTCTTACTCCTAACCACTTCTTGTTGGGAGGACCGGGACGAGTACCACAGCCAGGCACTTTCACCGAACGAGACACCCTCTTACGGTCAAGTTGGCGAGCTGCGCAGAGACTAGCCGACATCTTCTGGCTACGCTGGGTGAAGGAGTACCTCCCTGAGCTCCAACACCGGCGGGAGCCCCACGGACGAGGCCAAGCAGTACGCGTCGACGACCTCGTACAGATCGTCGATCCGAACCTACCCCGCAACGTGTGGATACGAGGAAGAGTCATCGCTACATATCCGGGTCCTGACAACATCGTGCGGACAGTGGACGTGCTGACCAAGGGAGGAGTCCTACGCCGGCCAATAAGGAAGCTGGTGATCCTGCCTCTATCTACGGACGTCGAGCCCGCACCGGAAGCTGATGCGACGCGGTCGCACGGCGGGAGTGATGTGCGGGACAAGTGAAAATAAATAGACTTATACCTAAATAAGACGAACATTTTTATATTATAGTAGTTTAGAGTTTGTACTTAAATAGGATATAAGCGTTTATATTGTGTTAATAAAGACTATAGTTTAAAGTTACACTCAAATAGGATATAAGCGTTTATATTGTGTTAATAAAGACTATAGTTTAAAGTTACACATAAGAGAAGATATAAGCATTTTATATTAAGAAAACTAATAGTGTAAAGCTTATATTCATGAATTAGAATTAGTAATTCACTTTGTATAATAATATAACTAGCTTAAGGTAAACAATGTAACTCAGCTCTGTAGCGCCTCGCGCTGATTGGTCGACGCCGTCACACGGTACGCACGCCGTACTACTCGACCCGGCCGAGGTAGTATAAAAGAGGGGCGATTTTCGTCGTTCGACACAGTCGGCGGCCAGCTCTCTCAAGAAAAACATCAAATATAGAAGAAAGAAAAAAGTGTCAGTGTTTTATTCTCCACCAACCCAGCACACAAATGTGCTTGTAGGGCACAATGTCTCAATAAAAGCGGGCTGTTGTGCGCTAGTTTGAAATTATCTATACGTGTATATAATATAATTCAAAGAAAAAAAAGAAAATAACGAAATTATTCTTTTTTATTATTATTATTAATTATTAAAAAATTGTTTTTAAAATTTTAATTATTATATTATATACTTTCTTGCCTGCTAAAATGTACAGTTCCCGTAGTAGCTACTACACCTTCGGTACGTGGATTTAAAGTGCCGCTGTTCGACGGGACTTCTTTCTGATCGGCCTACAAAATCCAGATAGAGGCTGTTAGGAGGCGAACGGCTGGAATAAAAGTCAGGCCATGACTGCACTCACCCTAGGCCTGCGTAACCAAGCCTTAACCGTTCTGGAAGCTCTCTGTAAGAAAGTGACTAACGAGCAGCTCCTTGAGACATTGAAGGCGAAATATGGCCACGCTCACCTGGAACACGTCTTTCGTGCGCAGCTTAAAGATCGCGTGCAACGCAGCAACGAAAACCTGCAGCAGTGCGCCCTGGAGGTGGAGAAGCTTGTTCGAAAAGCATACCGGTCTGTACCTGCGCTCATTGACGGGAATCTGGTGCAGAAATTCATCGACGGCACCCGCGACCTTGAAGTCAGAGCTCAGTGAGGCTCGGGCACCATGAGACGCTTAAGGATGCTTTGGCCCATGCACTGGAGGTGGAAGCCCTGCGGCAGGATCATCGTTCCCTACGTGTCAGGGAGGTTGTGGCAGCTGCAATTCGCGATCACAATAAAGGATACAGCCCTAGATGCTACGGCTGTGGGGAAAAGGGCCATCTTCGGTCCAGCTGCCCTAAGCGAACTGTATAAAGGGAAGGTTAGCGATCAGCACCGGCCAGTATCAGCAGGGAAACGAGTAAAAGACAGGACTGCGGGGCGGGTGCTGGCTGATGTTAATAGAGCTCCAAGGATTTCGATCTCACAAACCCATGATTGGAGCAGCCTAATCATCAAGGGCGAGGTCAACGGAATGCCGTGTAAGCTGGAGCCTCTCGAACAGTTGTCAGTTCCCAACTTATAAGTTCGTTCCTTGGGGACTCCGCATACAACCGAGAACGCATTAATTTGGTCACAGCCACCGGTATACACGTCCGGGTAGAGACGGAGATGAAGTTGAAGCTAGGCAACATGATATAGCTGCATGATGTCATCGTGGCTGATATAATAGACGACTGCATCCTGGGCCTAGACTTTATGAGAAATAATTGTTGTGAGATCAACGTTAAGCAAGGTGCTTTGAAATGTAGACAGGAGGAACTTTGTGAAAGGGGCGTCACAAGAAAACGTGTACAGCCTTAAGGCCGAATACGAAGAGAACTGGCGAAAATTAATGTATTTCTCTTGTGGCCGAAGTAAGAAAAGGGGAGATCTCCCGCCGGGCAAGGTGTTCTGCCCGGAAAGCGGCCAACACTCCACGTGATAGTTCGGAGATGTTCTATATATACTGTTTATGATTCGGAATGTTGATAGCGTGATTTAGGCTTCGGTGTATTTCGCTTGTGGCGCGACGACAGCGCCGCCACACTCTTGACTAGGACTTTGACCTGAAGTAATTCTAAGCTTTAAAACATTTTTGTAGGTTTGTTCGGGTCCTTCACAAGGTGATCGTCATTTTAAAATTTTAAAATAAATGAATATACCAACAAATAAAAAATGTTAAGAAATGATATATAAAATTATTGTTCTTCCAAAACTCTGTGAATTATTATTTAATTTAGGAAAAATTCTTTTACGTAAAAATGTTTGTATTGTGATTCCGAAGGTACCTGCTATCTTTATTTTCGATACAAAATATTATTTATTAACATAATTCGTTTTAATTAAAAACACCTAATAATAATATCTTATATTGCCAGATAAAAGTTTGCCGTAATAAATTACCAGGCGCTTCGACGTGTGACGTAAGGTAACAACAGTCGATGTGTCTGTAGCGAAAATCGTTAATTTAGTGTTTTATACGCATTTAAGTGACTATAAATGTAAATATGGGTAGGAAAAGAAATAAATGTTACCTAAGTGGTAATACAGAGAGTTTATCGCATGAACGCTGCTCGAATGTTGTACTTATTTTGAGGTTAATACTTATATTTTTGTAAGGTAATTTTTTGTTTGAGGCTGCCTAATAGGTTGCATTTTTACTCATTTACATTAGCCAAACTGATCATTTATACTTTTCTAGTTTCAAGTGAGAAACACTAAAAATGTAAATATCAAGACCCAGTCGGAAAAGAATGTACAGAGTAGTGAAAGCACAGAGACCGCAAATAATGTCATAGTCAATGTATTGTCCGAAAGCATGGGGTAAGTACGTGGTAAGGTGGTGCTTGTAAAGAAAAAGGACGGCAGCATGCGGTTTTGTGTTGACTACCGCCGTCTGAACGACGTTACAAAGGACAGCTATCCCTTGCCAAGAATTGATGACACGTTGGACATGCTTACAGGAGTAAAGTGGTTGAGCACGCTGGATCTAAAAAGTGGCTACTGGCAAGTTGAAATTGACCCTAAGGACAAGGAGAAAACTGCGTTCTCGACGGGAAAGGGTCTGTGGCAATTTAAAGTAAGCTGTTTGGATTTTGCAATGCTCCAGCAACGTTTGAAATAAATAATAAATAAATAAATAAATAAATTTATTCACAAGAAATATGGTACAAAGATGTTCTTATAAAAATAATAATGATTCACATATTTCACCAATTTTGGTATATGAAAACTTATTTACTAATTAACTTATGGTTAGAATATACAAAAAATTAAGTAAAATTAAACATGCATCACTTTACAATCTTAATATTAATCGTTTAAAACACAATCAGATAAGAAACAGCATTTTACAGTCAATAGAAACGTTCTTTTATGTTTAGCAGTTCATTTACCGAATAAAACTGTTTTTCTAAAAGCCACTTTAATAAATTACGTCTAAATCGATTATAATCTAATTGCCTTATTTCATTTGGGATTTTATTAAACACTTGAATAGCCATCACATAGCAATTTTTTGAATACAGGCTAGTTTTTAATGAAGGTAAAATAATTTTATCTGGGTATCTGGTTCTATATGTTACTGTATCTTTTAATCTAGTAAAAAACTGAGGATACTTTTTTACGAATATTGAAAGTTCAAAAATGTACATGAATGGTAGCGTAAGAACACCCAATTTAAACAGTGGTTTGCAAGAAACTAGTGGCCCGACACCACAAATTGCTCGTATACAGCGTTTTTGCGCTATAAAAGCACGGTTTACATCAGTCGAGTTTCCCCATAATATGAGACCATATCTTAATACAGCAGCGACATACGCATGATATGCTATAAGAGAAGTGTTTCTTGACGAGATTGAAGTTAGCCTTCGCAGAGCAAAATTAAATTTAAATATTTTAGAACAAACTTTATCTATGTGATTTTTCCTATTACAATGTTTGTCTAAACTAATACCTAAAAATGTGGTACATTCAGTAGCAGTAATTTTTTCACCATTATACTTAATATCAAGTGCGTATCAAGTTGCGGTTTACTTTTAAGATTGTAGAATTGCATAAATTTAGTTTTGGATAGATTTATGCTTAGATTATTGTTTTTTATCCATTTAACAACATTTATAATAGTATTATTTATTTCATTTTCATATTCTTTATTACTAGAATTAAAATTTATTTTCGGTATTAAAATAGAAATGTCGTCAGCAAATAATGTTTGATGTAATTTGGTAGGTCATTTATGTAAATTAAAAACAGTAAAGGACCTAAAACACTCCCTTGTGGCACTCCGTAATCATTTGGTAAGTACGAAGATTTATATTTTAAAATGTCTTGCCGTTTTTTATCTTTTTGTTGTACTTCAACACATTGTTTTCTATCTTTTAAATAGCTTTGTATCCAGGAGTAAGCTGGCCCTCTTATACCATAAGCTTCAATTTTTTTTTAAGAGAATATCATGACCAACACTATCAAATGCTTTGCTCATATCAAAGTACACTGCAGAAATTGGTATTTTTCTGTTTATATAATCGGTTACGATTTTTATATGGGAAAAAGTTGCCAGTGTCGTAGATTTACCTTTTTGAAAACCATATTGCTCTGGTTTTAATATGTTAAACTTGTTAAAAAAGTCTAAAAGTCTTTTTTTGCATAACTTTCTCATACAATTTTGATAATATTGATATTAGTGTAATTGGTCTATAGTTATTAATATTATTTCTGTCACCTTTTTTATGCAATGGTATCACAACGGATAATTTCAATTCTTTAGGAAAAATTCCCGCTTCAAGCGATTTATTAATGAGAAAACATAATACGTCTATGATTTTTCCTGGACACCTCTTTAAAACTTTTGTTTGTATTTCATCAAAGCCAGTAGATTTTGTGTTTTAAGTGATGAAATATGGTTCTTAATTTCCGTTATATCACATGGCCTTAAATAAATACTAGATTGATTTCTTAGACTAGTTACGCTTAATTTATCCGCACTATTATGTGATATTCTGTCTTTAATTGAATAGATGAAATGCTGATTAAATGTTGTAGCTAGTTCAATGGGATTTAGTATATTTTGATTATTGACTGTGAGTCTATCAATGAGATTTGGATGTGTCTGACTATTTTCTTTTATTAGGTTCCAAGTGGCTACAGTTTTATTTTTTGAGTTAAGTACGTATTTGTGATTCATCTGCTTTTGTGACATTAAAATAGTTTTTTTTAGGATATTTCTATAAAGTCTATATTTATTTTTGTTCTCGTGAGTTTTATTTTTATAATATTTATAGCGAAGTGCACGTTTGGTTCTACAGAAAATTCTTATACCATTTGTAATCCATTTTAATTTTTGATCAAAATTATTTACTTTGATTCTATTTATGGGAAAGCACAGCTTATAAATTAGTACAAACGTGTCATAAAATTTTGTAAATGCTTTTTCTATGTTATCCTCCTCATATACGTCCAAGAATGATAATGATTTTAAGTGATTGCAGAAACTGCTAATATTACTTTCCGTGTATTGTCTTCTAAATATATAATAATGCCCAGGAGACTTTATTGTATCGTTTAACAAAAAACTTAATGTTTGCCCCGTGTGATCTGATAGACCTAATTCATGGACTTTTCCGATAGCTCCTTGTATATTACTTGCCATTTGGTCTATACATGTATGTTGTCTCGTTGTTTCCGTTATATGCATTTGAAATCCATAGCTTTTTAATAAACTTCTTAATCTATTGGATTTATTATTCAAAATTAACATATTTACGTTAAAATCGCCAGCAATTATAATTTTTTTGTTTATTTTTTCACGTAGCTTATGTAATAAAGCATCAAGTTTCGTAAAAAATGTACTTATTTCCTAGTTTGGTGTTCTATAAATACAAATAATAATACATTTTTGTTCAGTCAATTCTATACCGCAACATTCAAACTCAATTTCCTTTGAAAACGGTTGTAAAAAATCTAAGATGCGGTACTTGAAATTATGTTTTACAAGAATACACACACCACCACGTTTTGATTGTTTTCTTGAGAAATTGGCAGCCAGTTTAAAGTTTTTAAAAATTACGTTTTCTTCATCTCCATTTTTTACGAATGTTTCTGTTAGACAAATCACGTCTATTGGTTCTTCAGAGTAATTAAATTCTGCGATGCACGCCTCAAGTAAATCTAATTTTCCTAGTAATCCTGCTATATTTTGGTGAAATACTCGCATATAGGAATTTCCTATTTTATGTATTTTATCATTTATTAAAATACTGTTTCTACAGATGTCTAATGCCTTAATTTCGAAATAAACTGTTTTTTTCTATGATTGGAAAATAAAATGGGATAGTTCCTTTTTTGAACTTTATAGGTTCCTTTATGTCACTCACACTCTCTATTCTATCCAATTTAACCCCAGATTTTTCATTTAAAATATTACGTTTTGTTTTTTATATTTGCGAAATAGTAAGGAATTGTACCTTTCTTATGTACTTTATTAATTAATTCAGAACATTTAATTACTGTTGAACGCTGTTTAATAATATTTTTTAGTTGGGAATAGTCTAAAAATTGTTGATCATAATCTATACAATCAATTATATAGTTAATTCTTTTACAAGTGTGGAATAGATTTTTATAATAGGAATTTTCTTTTATAAAATAACAGTTTTTATATTGACTACATACTTTTATAATATTGGAATTTATCATCCCTGTATTTAAATGTCTATTATTTAAAACATTTAAAATAATTACAGTATGTTTTCTTAGTTGTTTTAATGTTAAGGTTGATGGAACTTGTACTTACCGGGCTAATTGGTGATGCCTATCTGGTCTACTTGGATGACATCATCACCGCAGCCCGTTCGTTTGAGTAACACCTACATAACCTGGAACGCGTGCTCATGAAGATTCAGAGTGCCAACCTCAAGTTGAGTTCGAAGAAATGTTCACTATTTAAACGGCAAGTTAATTTCTTGGTGGATGTAATGTTGGAAGAAGGATCCGCACGGATCAAGAGAAAATCGCTACTGTCAAGGATCGGCCGGTTCCAAAAGACAAGACGCAAGTTAGGGCTTTTTTGGGTTTGTGCTCCTATTATCGGCGATTTGTGAAGAACTTTGCAGATATAGCCAATCCTCTACACAAGCTAACCGAGGAGAAGCGACATTTCTGCTGGGATGAAAGTTGCAATATCGTATTCCAGGAGCTCAAGGACCGTCTGTGCAAAACACCTATTTTGGGGTACCCTGATGCAGGCAAGGAATTTATAGTTGATACAGGCGCAACTGATATAGGACTTGGCGGTGTGTTGTCTCAACGGAATGGTGATCAAGAGGTTGTGATAACGTACTTCAGTAAGTCGTTGTCAAAACCGGAAAGAAACTATTGTGTCACAAGACGCGAATTGCTAGCTGTGGTAAAGTCATTGCAGCATTTTAGCAAATATCTTTTAGGGCGTATATTTCACTTACGAACTGACCGTGCTGCACTAAAGTGGCTATTGCAGTTTAATCCAGAAGGACAAGTGACAAATATGAGGTGGATTGAGCTACTGCAAGAATACGACTTTGTGATCGAACATTGCAGCGGGAAATCTCATGGCAACGCATTGCATGCATTGTCAAGAAGACCTTGTCCTAAAGATTGCAAGCATTGTACTAGGCAAGAGGGTACGGAAGTGATATCCTCATTATAAATGTGTTCATTGTATGTCATGTTCGCGTGTGTCTGCTGTAACCTTCGCGAAATATCTTCCGCCATGTATTCTTTATATTTGTCCCACAATTCATGTGCATTAGATAGCCCGCTCTCCATTTTCTAAGTGCACAGCAAGGTGAGTAACTGTTGGGTGCCTTTCGTGTAAAGGGAAGCCAAGGAGACGCCACGCTGCCTCGTTACTGCTGACATAACGCCTTGCTTGAAAGGTCTGTACTTCATTAACGGGATTTGCCTCACCTCCTGAGGTTAAATATTGCTTGGTCGCTTCCTTTATTTATGCACTTACAGATATACTTGATTGCGCGGACAGAGCTAGATGCTTCTACATTAATGTGGGCATTAAACATTTTACATAGAATGGGCGAATACGGGACAATCCAGCTGCTATCTAAGGTTTCGAACGCTCCAGAGCGAGATTTGATTATAACTTTCCTGCCACCATCTTCGGGAGCTCTGCGTCTGTATAAAGGGTAGCCATTGTCATTGTGCACTGTTTCTTTTAATAGCTGTTTAGGGAATTTTTTTTGTACATTTTCCTTCTTTCGTACATGGCGATATTGAATTTCGTGCTCCACATGGACCGTGAATCATATTTCGGACGATGGTATCATACAATTCTTTATCTTGCTCAGGATCCGGAATCTCGGCGCTTATTATGTCGTCTATTCGGCTGGGCCGCAACTTCTCTCTAAGCCATATTAGAATGTGGGCATGCGGTAATCCTCTTTTTTGCCATTCAATTGAATACATGAAGCAGTGCTTCCTATCCGAAAATTTTCCCTTTGTTAATTACGTAGGCGGTCCCATAATGAATTGGCCTAACTATGAACCAATGAAGGAAATGAAACGAAACCAATTTTATTTTTCAATATAATCACCACGAATACTAACACACTGACATCTGTGAATCAACATCTCTAAACCTTTATAAAAATAATCACATTTTTTATCCTCAAAATGACTGAAGACGGCCGCCTGCAACTCTTCATCGCTTGAAAATTTTCTTCCTCTTAAGTCCCGCTTTAAATTTGGAAATAAATAATAGTCGGACGGGGCCATGTCTGGACTGTAAGGTGGATGTTGAACTTCTGTGAACCCGCATTGACGAACTGCATCCTTCGAAACACCAGCGGTATGAACAGGGGCGTTGTCATGGAGCAACAGGACACCTTTAGACAGCTTGCCTCTTCGTTTTTCCTTTATCTTGTCTCGTAATTTATATACTAAAGAAGCATAATATTCGCCGTTCACGACTGTATTACGTTATTTAAAATCCACCATCAAAATGCCTTGAAAATCCCAAAATATTATGCACATCAGTTTTTTAGTCGATTGTTGCACCTTTGCCTTTCTAGGGGGCTTTTCACCCTTATAACGCCATTCCATTGACTCGCGCTTGCTTTGTGGATCATAATACAAGATCATAGTTTCATCACCAGTCACTAGCCGCTCGATCACAGTCTTTGGATTTTCGCCACAAAGATCCAAAAACTCCGTCTCTGTACCGCTGAAAGAAGTTTCGGTACCCATCTTCACTCTCAGCACTCACTTTTTTCATGTGAAGATGTTCATGGATCGCGCGATGAACGGTACTCTTAGAGAGCCCAAGCCTTACTGCAATTTCTCTAATCTTCAAACGGCGGTCACTCAGAACCTCCTCTTCGATAAGAGCAATCGTTTCGGGAGTGAGCACTTCCACAGGTCGACCGTCGTGGCCAAAGTCTTCGACGGTTTCTCTCCCGAGGCGAAACTCTTTCACCCAATTTTTCACTGTGCTATAGGAGGGGGCAGACTCCTTATACACGCCATCCAATCGTTCTTTTATTTAGGCAGGGGATGAACCTTCTTTAAACAGAAACTTTATGACACTTCGATACTCAGTTTTCGACATTTTGAAAAAATACGCGACTCTCGTTATTCAAATGCCTGTTAAACTAAGACTAAGCATTTCATGTCGATGCATGTTTCTTATATTAAGTACACGATAAACGTACTATTTAATGCAACACAACATGTAGCGACATGTCGCGTTGAACTATATCAGGCCAGTTCATTATGGGACCGCCTGGTACATACATAATTTTTGTACTTTTAATCTAAATACTCTAGCACCTAAATCGTGTCTGTCAGTACTTTTTTGGCCCGGCATTAGCTCCTCGGTTATTTCTTTCCATGTGGTATTGCAAGTAAAAGTAACAAAAAGATCAGGTCTTCCGTAAATTCGTACATAGGCAAATGCGTCTTGTGTGTACTCATGTAGGTAGCGGGGACTGTTAACGAATGATGAGGGCAGAATTACCATTTTACCTAAAAAAAAAAAGATGCAGTTTCTAGCGACGCCAATGTAAACCCCAGGTTTACATTGGCGTCGCTAGAAACTGCATCTTGTAAATTTATATAATTCTCAACACGCAGCTTCTTTTGATTAAAGATATATAACGGAGACGTCCACTTTCTACCTTCACATACATGTCTACCAAAAATTTATGAAATAATTGTCTACACCGGGCTATGAGGTTAAAATCATTTTCTCGCAACATCATATGATACGCATAAAAATCCATACTTGATACTTTTTTGTTCGGAGTAGGCTCCTTTGTGACCGGGTTAACGAGTGGAATTTGAAAATGATAACCCTCTTGTCCTTTGCAATAAATCAATGGGTATTGCATAGCGTCATAAAACTTGTGTGTATCGGCTACCCATTGCAACGTATCATCACGTGCTCGCAAGACAATGTCTCGTGAAGAAAATTGATCACCACTAATTAAAGCTGCTATATCGTTAATCAAAGGCGCATTGTAGCGCCTTTCATGCTCTCCTCGAGGGGACCGATCTGCGTGAATGACGACTTTATAATCGACTTCAGGTAGGTTTTCTAAAGCAGTTTTAAATGTTTTGACTAAAATGTTACGTTCATGCAAGAATCTTTGAATTTTGAACACTGTGTCTCTCTCAACTCCCTGGATAAATTAGCAGCGACTGTCTACATCAATTTCTTCGTCACCCATAAAATATACTTGTAAAAATGTATGCTGTTCGTTTTCAGCTGGAAAAAGTGAACCTATTCTATGATAAATTTGCCCTTGCACCGTAAATGTAGGCGAAAATTCCGGCATTATTATTTCCCGGTCAACTCCGAAGGACGTCATTTGAAAGCATGAGTTATGTTTCCGGACCCTGTTTAAAAAGCGCCGTGACTCATTAGCATCATATAAAAAGATAGTTGTCAAAGGTTCTTCTAGTTCCCCAAGTAACGGAAGAGACACTTTGCCATTGGAACAGCACATGCCTGCGGTCTCATCTTTCCATTTTAAAGCGCTGCAAAATCGACACGCCTGGTCCATCAGTCCGATAACAACTAACCTGTGATTTTTATAATCAATCAACGGATCATAATTGAATGCTGCGTCATTAAAAACCGACCAATTGTTTCTTCGAAAATTTTGTCGACGTTCAGCTTGGAGCTGTGCATTTGCATCTCTTCGCGCCTGTGTCTGTTCTGGTGTTTCAGATGCCCTTATAGTAGATTGACGTTCAGCTTGCTCAATGAGTCTGTGTTGAGTTAAGGCGGCCTGACGTTCCGCTTGTTTGAATAACCTTTGCTGACTTTGAGCAGGTGTTTCAGTAGCTCTTAAAGTAGATTGACACTCTGCCTGTTCAAGACGCCTTTGCTGACTTTGATCAGGTGTTTCAGTAGCTCTTAAAGTAGCTTGACACTCTGCCTGTTCAAGACGCCTTTGCTGACTTTGAGCAGGTGTTTCGGTAGCTCTTAAAGTAGCTTGACGCTCTGCCTGTTCAAGACGCCTTCGATGACTTTGAAAAGGTGTTTCAGAAGCTCTTAAAGTAGCTTGACGCTCTGCCTGTTCAAGACGCCTTTCCTGACTTTGAGCAGGTGTTTCAGTAGCTCTTAAAGTAGCTTGACGCTCTGTCTGTTCAAGACGCCTTTGCTGATGTTGAGAAGGTGTCTCAGATGCTCTAAAAGTAGCCTGACGCTCTGCTTGTTCTTGCCTTCTCAGTTCTAGCGACCGAGCTAATCTTTTCGTTGTCTTTGAGAAGATACTCTTGAAAGACTGGACTTACGTTTGCGAGGCATTCTGAAGTAACAAAAACCCTATTTATAAAAAAAATGTTAAAATACCTAAAAGGAATTAAATTTCCCTTTAAATATTTTTTTTAAAAGCAAATCCAAAATATCTAAAAGGAATAAATATTCCTTTTAAATATTTTAAAAAATCAAAACAACAAAACCAATTCAAGACACAACACGAATCCGAAAACGATAGCCAAAAAAAATCGAATCAACTTAAAACAAATCGCAGAAAACCGAAATCGAAAGCAGTAGTCAATATAAATATAACCAACGAAAAAAAAGTAAGTGTATAGGTATCGTATACATTATCTATACTATTAATATTCCTTTGAAATATTATTAAACAACCTAAAACAACGAAAACCAATTCACGATTCTAAATAAACAAAATCCAAAATCAAAGCTAGAGTCTAAATATGTATAAAGAAATACCAACCACATCAACAAAACCGATCCAAGAAAATACACAAATCCGAAAAAGAAAGCCAATATAAATCCATTCAACCTTAACCAAATACAAAGCAAATAACAAACAACCGAAATCGAAAGCAGGTATTCGAATAAGCTACGAAATAGAAATTAATTTAAGGGGAAATATAATGTCAAATGGCTTAGCAAGATCCTTCGTTATGCCGAAAATATTGCAGCATTAATTTTGAAATAAATATATGGTAAAGTTGAGGATTAATGATTAAAACTACTTTTACGGATTTTGTCGCGTTTATTTTTATTTATTTTTTACTTTTTATTTTTAATTCCCGACGTTTCGGGCGCTTTCCAGCACCCATGGTCACGGGGGACTGAGATGACTGACGTCCCGATGGCATTGTTAAACCCGGAGTACCTTCAGCTTTTTTAATTATTGTTTATGGTCCGATCTATGCAAAATGAACTGACTATGTCCTGAGGTCTTGCAGTGGTATGCTTGGGTTTAGTTTTAATTTTATTGATTATAGGATCCCAAGCAGGTGGTAGTACCCAGCCTCCTTCTCCCGTATCAGCCTCAGGTATCATCCTTGGTAGGAATCGGTGTTCTTTCGCGAGGATTTGTGGTCTATCAAATCTGATGTAATGGTTGGGGCCGTCTAGGATATGATCACAAACTGCAGACTTCCCGGAACGTTGATGCTTCACATCAGCTATATTTTCTTTTACGCGAGTCCTAATTGATCTTTTGGTTTGTCCTATATAAGAGAGACCACATTCACAATCAAGCTTGTACACTCCTGCATCTTGTAGAGGAATATGACACTTGACGGATGGTAGGAACTGACTAATCTTCTTCGGCGGCTTGTAGAATGTTCTAATAGAAGCTCGCTTCAAGATATAGCCAATCTTGTCTGTGACACCTCTGACATATGGTAGTACAGCAGGCACACGCTCGACTGTGGCTGGCTTCACTCGGTCACTGTGACGTAGGCGCGGGACCCGAAGCTTGTTGTCGTGCAGAACTTGCTTGACGTGCTGAAGCTCGGTGGCCAGGTGTTTGCTGTCACAGATCCCTCGTGCTCTCTGTAACAAAGATTTGCCCACGGTAGCTAACTGTGAAGGATGGTGGTGAGATTGACCGTTTAAATATCGGTTTGTATGGGTCTTTTTCCTATACACAGTTTGCATTGAGGGTTAATGCTAAGGATTATGTTAGACGAAAACACGATTTCGTAAAAATTTCTCGATAGAAAAAAATCAAAAGTTACCTCGAAAATAAACAATAAACCGCTGTTATTCATAAAATACTTTAAATAAGATCATGAAACTTTGCATACTAACTGAACTAACTATAAAGCAGTGTTTATGTTATTTACTTTTTTTAAATACCATTATTTTTACTGTAAAAAGAAATTACCTAAACTATTGGCCTTTTGAAGCGTGATTCCTGCAGCACGGTCACTTCGCCTCGGCCTTTGGACGGGGAGGTTGTGTCGCTTACGATCAGAATATACATTACGCAACAGTACGACGTAAAATTAAAATGGGAAATAACCGTATAAAAATAAGAAGCGGCTGGCTTGGCGTTAAGAAACAGGCATAAATATGATAAACCTAATGAAATAAGTGTCTAACGACCTTTCTACTTACAGTATTAGTGATTACAAACATGTCGGTACATAGCATACGACGCGCGGGCAAGTGGGGACGAAATTAGAATTTGAGCTGACTTACTCTATCCTCTATTGCGTATTGGCACCATATGCACTATAAGTTGACGCGCGGCTCAACGGCGGGAGTTAAGTACATGTCAGAAAACATTTCGTTACCGCGTTTTAAAAACCTAGTAACAACATCTAGCGGAATCAATTTAAACTATGTATACGTTAGTTTAATAAGAACTCTCAAAAATAGTTTTCTTATAATTTTGCACAATTTTTCTTATTGTAATACCTATTCATTCATAACCACATATAAGAACTGTATTCATTTCCGTTCAATAAATATTACTAAGGCTTATTAATAAGGCTTACTAAGAACTGTTTCTACCACAGTTAAGAAATAGTTAAGGGTGAAAGCGTGACAGGTGGTGATAGTATTTCTGATCCATACTTATAATCACGCCTGTAACCCTTACGGGGTAGGCAGAGCATCAACGGATTACTTAATATCGTCTGCGAGGTTATCGCCTATTCTGTGAATTACAATGCACCAAAACGTTTGAAGAAAATCAGATGGTGAATTTTATGTTTTTTATCGCTCTCTTCCCGGTTCTGCGTGGAAAAATACAGATCCATACATTTTTTATCTTAATTTTGGCATAAAGACATAATAATCAAGATATTCTGACCTTCTGTGTTCGTCCATCGTACCGTCGTCCGTCTTGCAGAATCACGGTGGCGCCACCTAGCTGAATTTAATTTTGCAACATATTAGATTTTCCCCACGGGAATGGTATGTTTTCCGCGGAAAAATAGCCTATGTCACTCTACAGCCACCGAACTATCCCCATATCAAAATTCAGGCCCTGCCGACGCTCTGTTGCGACGTGAAAGAAGAACAAACTTTTGCAACATATTCTATTTTCCCACGGGAATGAAGCTGTAGAGTGACATAGGCTACTTTTTCCGCGGAAAAACATCTCATTCCCATGGGAATCGGGAACTTGAATCAGATGTTTTTCCGCGGAAAAAAGTAGCCTATGTCACTCTACAGCTTCATTCCCGTGGGAAAATAGAATATGTTGCAAAAGTTTGTTTAAATGCGTTAAAAATACTGGTGTAAAAACGGAAAATTGGGATATTATTGTGATTTATCTTTTGTCCTCAAAATTAGATAGTGAATCTCGCAAGCAGTGGGAAACAAAAATTTGTGACCTTACAAACGACTTGCCCACATTGAAGCAATTTTTAGAGTTTTTAGAACACAGATACATATCACTCGAATTTTTGAATCCTAAAATCACAAAAAGTACTCAATCACATCACGTAGTCACTAAATTAATGACAATGTTCCTTGTTCCTATTGTTCTGATAGTGATCATAAGCTTGGAAATTGTAAGAAGTTCGCAAATGAAACTCTATTAGCACGCCGTAACTTTGTCCAAACCTCCAACTTGTGTTTTAACTGCTTAGGCGCCAAACATTCGGTCATAACGTGTCGTTTGCCCACCAGATGTAGAATTTGCAAAAAGAAACACCATTCGCTATTGCATTCAAACACCCACAACGTTCAATCGAACAATGTAAAGGTAACCACTCAATCGAATAGTAACAATGTTGTCGCGGCAACAGCGACAGCATCAGATGAAAATAATCAGACCAACATTACCACTTGTTTCTCTAACAACAAGAGTCAAGTCCTTTTAGCAACCGCTTTAGTAAAAGCTGAAACAAACAATGGATCTTTATAACGGCTTCGTTTATAACGGAGTCTGCAGTTCAATTACTTGGGCTGAAGAAGGAAATAAGCAGAAGTGTCATATCTGGAACAGGAAGTGACTGCAACACAACGGTCAACTCTAAACATGTAGTACACATTAATCTACAATCGACCCATGATACAACCTTTAACATTAAAGTGAAGGCGCATGTTCTTACCAAACTTACCACTTTTCTTTCTGAACGACAGGTTAACGTACAGCTATATTATATGCCAAAAATGAGGTTGGCAGATCCAAATTTCAACGTTCCAAACAAAATAGACTTGCTGTTGGGTGCAGAGGTCTATTGCCAGATATTATTAGAAGGGATTCTTAAGGGTCTAACAGGAACCCCTGTAGCGAAAAACACTAGATTCGGTTGGATTTTGTCGGGCCAAGTATCTGATGGTCGTAAAAAATCAAGCTGTAGTAACTCCATAGCCACTTTACACACTCAAGTTAATGAAGAAGAATTTGGATCTTAAACAATTTTGGGAAATCGAATCTGATTGATGTCTTCTCAACAAAACTCACCACACACCTGAGGAACAAAGATGTGAAGAATTCTATAATGAAACAACTACAACAAGGACGATATATCGTTAAACTACCATTCAAGGAGGAAAACCCGAGCTGCAAATCAGGGGATTCGCGGGAAATTGCAGTGAGCAGATTCCTTATGCAAGAAAAGCGTTTAGTACGATCACCACCGCTCAAATATCTCTATTCCAATGTTATTGATGAGTACCTGGAACTCGGTCACATGGAGAAGGTACCAAACGATGAAGTCAGCAAATCTGACAGTGTGTACTTACCTCATCACGCCGTCATTACAAAGCTTAACAAAATAACATCAAAACTGAGAGTTGTCTTCGACGCTTCGTGTCGTAATAGCAACGGTGTGTTTTTTTTATAGAAGAGGGAGCAAACGAGCATGCGGCTCACCTGATGTTAAGCGTTTGCCGCGTAGTGCGTTCACGAAATTTGGCGGCTGGGATTAATCCGAACAATTCCTCAGAGCACTCTCCATGGTATATGCGAAAGAAAATGCAAAGGGATGCAACATCTCTTCGCAGCGCCAGTGAATCGAGCCGATCGGAAAGCATTCGGTCGTCGACGATTCGAGCCGCTCTGCGCTGGCTGCGGTCAAGTGGAAGGAGCTGGTACTGGGGAGCCCCAGCCCAGAGATGGGAACAGTATTCCATGTGCGGCCGAACCTGCGCCTTGTAAAGTTGCAGGCGGTGTGCCGGCATGAAATACTGTCCCGCTCTGCTGAGCACGCCAAGCTTTTTAGAGGCCAATTTGGCCTTCCCTTCCAAGTGACCACGAAACTGTACGTCACTCGATATGTCGACGCCGAGGATTCCGATACTGGCTGAGGCAACAAGGGGAGTGCCTTGAAACTGAGGGGATACGACAAAGGGGTTCTTTTTAGCGGTTAACGCGCAAACTTGTGTCTTCTGGGGGTTAAACTGGACTAGATTTAGTTGCTCCCAATCCGAGACTCTGTTCAGCAAAGACTCGACTTCAGACACAAGTTTGTTTCGGCACTCGGAGACGTTTTCCCGAGAAATATTGGCTCGACCGATGTAAAGAGCATCACCAGTGCTGTCATCTGCATAGCAATGAATGTTACGGGTTTGCAACATATCATTGATATGCAGAAGAAACAGCGTTGGCGATAGCACGCAGCCCTGTGGAACACCAGCATTAATAGGCTTGCAATCGGAGCTTGCACCGTCAACAATGACCTTGATGCTCCGATCTGCAAGAAAGCTGGTGATCCAATCGCACAATTTCTCGGGAAGCCCATAGGAAGGGAGCTTCGAAAGAAGCGCTTTGTGCCAAACCCGATCGAAGGCCTTGTTGCTCAATAGTGAATTGATGGTAGGTCCAACTCTTCAATCGGATCTGCGTCACTTGGTGATGAGGTGGAGACTGCACCCTGTATGTTTGGTCGCTGACGTTGTTAAAATGTATCGCCAAATATTGATGGCTAGTGAAGATGTAGATTACCAACGATTGGTTTGGCGAGCCACGCCAGATCAACCTATTGAACATTTTCGATTGTTGCGAGTCACATATAGCACTGCTGCAGCCCATATCTCGCAGTAAGAACACTGCACCAGCTCGTGTATGATGAAGGAAAACTGTTTCCTTTAGCATCTGAAAGAATCTTAAATGATTTTATATGGACGACTTACTTATCGGTTGCGAAACAGTCCTGGAAGGAAAACAAACTTATAAAGAGATCAACGAATTACTAAGCAAAGAGGGGTTTGAACTTCAGCAAGGAAACAGAAACAACAGAAAGCAATTTGGAACTCAAAATAGATGACATCAAAATACTCGGACTTACCTTTAATAGACGTACAGATGACTTAGAATATAATCCGTGCAGCTACCACCACTCGTGGAACCTGTAACAAAAAGAAGGGTTATATCAGACATTGCAAAGCTGTTCGATCCTATGGGATGGATTGCTCCAGCCATTATAAAAGCAAAAATATTCATTCAACAGCTGTAGTTAGCAGGGATCGGTTGGGATGAAGAGCTCCCACCAAAACTATTCAAAGATTGGATTACTTACCGAGGTTGGTGGGTTTGGCGTTTTGATTTTAACGACCCAACTGCTGGTTCAAATGTATTAAATAATTTTATGCGGTGCGGCTATTCATTTAAATAGAGTAGTGGACTGTATATGAGCGCGGTGCGAGCGGTGAACGGAATTAATTTATTCGTGATACTGCAAATGCCCTAAATTCGGGATATAGGAAGGACGTGAAGGAATGCATGTGCACCCACCTGGACTTCCGCTGATCTGCCTCGTGTCACGATGGCTGCCGGCTTTCTTCACACTTATCAACTTCACAGATAATCTTCGCAGATAATCACGAAATATACCGTTATTGCAAATGTCTATACTTTTTACTATATGCTTGTATAATTCAATATCCAAATTACATAAGGGCGGGAGCGATGATGCGAGATATAAGCGATGCGGTTGGTTGCGTGTCTTCTTATCTTGTGTGAGCCCGTTAACACGAATGCACATGTTGGGCATAAAAGGCGGTAGATAGGAAACCGGAAATGGGCTTTGCAGTAATCTTATTGGATAATAATTAACGAATCCCTTATAAGCGTTAAGCGATAGTGCAAAGTGGCGCGAACACCCTCCCGGCCGTGAGATATCCTCAACTAGCAAGTAAAGTATAAAAATATAGATATATATAGATAAATACTTATATAGTAGCGAAATGAAGCGACGTTATGACCTAAGAATGAAACTAAATATATAAACGATAATGCAAAATTAACTATATTAATCACTGTGTTGGTAAAGGACACAGTTTGATAAGAGGGCGTTTTAAAGTGGAATTCTTAAGTTTAACTTGCGCAACGCGTACGACACCATCCTTACCGGGAAACAATTCGGTGACAACGCCTAGCGGCCACTGAAGCGGTGGAGTATTATCCACGTCTATTAGAACAATCGTTCCTACAGAAATGGCAGTAGCGTTCTTTTCCACTTCACTCTACTCTGTAGTGTATGTAAGTATTCGAATCTGAAGCGTTTCCAAAAGGACTGAACTAAAGAATCTATTAAAGAAAAGCGTGATAACAGATTAATGCGTTCCTTGCTTAAATCTGCAGCTGGTAAGCATTCAAGTGGTTTTAAATTTAGAAAATGTGCGGGTGTAAGTGCGGTAGGTTCCGATGGATCACTGCTTAATACATAAAGCGGGCGAGAATTTAAGATACACTCGATCTGACAAAGAGTAGTAAGCATTTCTTCATGCGTGAGGATTTGCTTACCTATTACGCGAAACAAATGGGTTTTTACAACCTTAATATTGGACTCCCACAAACCCCCGAAATGTGGAGCGCTTGGAGGGTTGAGTTTCCAAACAATGCGATTATCAGTGAGCACCTGACTGAATGCCTTATAATAATACTCTTCTGATTTTAAAAATCTATGTAATTCATGTAAATATGAACGCGAGGCGACAAAATTAGTACCGTTATCGCTGTATATAAATCGACACGAACCTCTACGAGAGATAAATCTCTTAAAAGCGTCTAAAAACTTGCCGAACTTAGATCAGACGCTAATTCTAAATGCACTGCCTTAGTAACGAGGCATATAAATAAACATAAATAAGCCTTCTGGTTTCGTATACCACGTTTACGCGTCAATGTGATATAAAGTGGGCCCGAAAAATCCACACCTGTGTGTGTAAACGCATTACACTGCTCTAGGCGGCAAGCAGGCAAGGCAGACGTCATGGGGTAAATAGGTTTGGGTTTATGTCGAAAACAAATGTTACACCTATGAATGCGGTATCTCATTACACGGCGAGCTGATAATATCCAATATTTCTCCCGTAATGCAGCAAGTAAATACTGAGGACCAGCGTGGAAATGTTTATAGTGATAATAATCAATTATAAGATCAACAATATGCCCCTTTTTTGGTAGCAATATTGCGTGCTTTTGGGAATCCGATAAAGACGAATAATCTAACCGACCACCTACTCGAAGTACATCGTCCGTGATAAATGGCGATAACCTTCGTATTATTATAATAAAAAAAGATATAAAAAATATAGTAATATTTTTTATATCTTTGGCAAAAGCGATGCCTTGCACAATTTTAATAACTGTGATTTCAGAAATCTCTATGTCGGATGCTGTTATAATTTTATTTATGCGCGGTAATTTGTTTAAAAACCTTAAAACGTAAACAACGGATCGTAAATACTTATTCCAATTATAAAATTTTAAGCTTATGAGTTGATGCGAACCTTTGTACAGGCCATTCTTTACACGGCAAGGAAACCCACGAAGGCCCGTGTAACCAAAGGCCACAATTTAAAATTTGTGAAGGTAACAGTCCACGTGAAATATGATCTGCAGGATTTTCCGAGCCGGCGATGTGGTAAAAGTTATCCGGTAATAAATAGGACTGTACCTAAAAAAGTAAATTTGCGAAATACGGTTAGCAACAAAGGTGTTGAACTTATGCGGTGAAGAACACGCCCAACAGAGCGCGACTTCCGAATCTGAAAACGCATAAACGTTGTCGATCGGATGCCTCAATGACAACGAATTGTAAACGGTGCGTACTAACTTAGCGAGCAAAACCAAGGCACACAACTCAAGCCTGGCTAAAGTTATAACCTTTAATGGGGACACCCGAGATTTAGAACATAGGAGCGTTATAATTGGAGGATTATTTCTGTTAACAACATGCGAATAGATGACACACCCGTAAGCCTTTTCACTAGCGTCAGCGAATGCTAGTAGCGACACATGGGATATTTCATTTACGCCGATATGACGTGGAATCTGTAAATGTGAGATTAAAGGTAACTCTGATATATATCGCTGCCATGTATTGACAATATTAGTGGGTGGAGTCTCATCCCAGTTAAGTTTAAGAACCCACAAGGCTTTAATTAATAATTTGGCGTAAAGTATTACTGGACCGACAAGTCCTAAAACATCGTACAAGCGAGCGGTTTCGGAGAGGATAGCGCGTTTGGTACAAGTGACCGGTGGCGGCGAAACAAGAAAGGAAAACTTATCGCTAGCGGGATACCAACGAAGGCCTAAAATTTTTAAAATGTCATTATCATCAAATGATACCGAGTCTTGTTGACGATGTGCCGCTGGTATATGTTGTAAAAGCTCCTTGCAGTTACTTGTCCACTTAACCAAATCGAATCCACCTCGGCGAAACATTTGGATAAGTTGAGTGGCGGTGTTGACTGCGTTGTTGACGCAAGGCGCGGAGAAAACGAAGTCATCCATATAAATATCCCTTTCCACTACAGAAGCAGCAAGGGGATAGGACTCCCTTTCGTCAGCGGCTAACTGGCGTAAAGTGCGAAGTGCGAGGAAAGGGGAAGAGCGTAATCCGAATGTGACGCGATTAAATTCATATGTTCGTATAGTATCTTCTGTAGAAAACCGATATAAAATGCATTGAAAAGCGCGATGGGATTTTTGGACTTCGATACACAAGTACATTTGCCTAACATCTGCAAAGAAAGCGATGCGATAAACTCTAACGTTTAATAAAATATTAAAAATGTCTGTAAATTTTGCCCGGTGTGCGAAATGTCATTCAAAGAAATATCGTTATCCGACTTAGCACTAGCGTCTAAAACGATGCGCAACTTCGTTGTACTTTTATCATTCCGTACGACAGGGTGATGCGGCAAATAAAAAGAAGGCTGTATACAATCATTATCAGAAACAGCGGATAAAATACCCTTATTAATGTATTCCCGTATAACAACATTGTATTGATCGCGAAGAGCGGGATATTTGTTAAAGCGTTTTTCTAAAAGTAAGAGGCGTTTTTTTGCGTTCATTAAAGAGTCACCCAATATGTCGGGCTTTTTCTTAAATGGCAGGGCGACCACATACCGTCCGTCGTTTTGGCGGTAAGTAGTAGAAGTATAAATATCTTCATATTCCTGCTCATCACGGCTCAAATATATTTTTTGCGGAAGTTCTTCAATTTTCCAAAATTTTTCCATTATATCATTAAGACAATTTTGATTTAAATTTGTATCGTAAGAACAGGAAACAAATGAACGCGGGGAATGATGTGATATAGCGACTTCAGCATCACCCATTGGTGGAGCGTCGAGCCTAAGGTCGCCGAAGTCTAATTCCCCGGTCGAACCTTAAAACCTATTACGCGAGCTATTAATCTAAGTGGACTGTATCTACAAAATGTTTCTATACTTATATAAACGGCAACTATAGCATGCGGTACAATGCACTCGCTCTTCTCTAAAAAACGAACTATTATTTGCCAAATCGATGAAAGGAATCCTGCTTGATTAGGAGAAAACACAAAATTGGAGCGGGTTTAAAACAATTATATCAAGCAGGATATATTATTAGGAATATTGACTCACCGGGGTTTCTTCTCTTCGGTAGAGCACTATAGCTTCGACTTCTGGAACTTCTTCTGGAACACTCCGGAGAGAGGCGGTGCGCGACTATATCTCACACGAGGTGAGGCGGGTTTCCTGGAGCTCGACTGCTTCCAGGCTAAAGCGGTTCTACTAGTGGTGTGGTTCCAATGACGAGCGCGACGGGAAGAGCTCTTTAGGACACTATTATCCTCTAGGCGGTGTGGTTCCAACGACGAGCGCGGCGGGAAGAAAATGCGCGTCGGTCGCGCGTGCCTTTTATATCTTCGGTTGCGATGATTACGTGATATTCTAGAATCATCTTCTTTCCCTTCCCACCCCACCCCCCGATGTGTCGACAGGAGGGTATGAATGATATCGTTTTGGAAAGGGATAACCGATTTGGCAGCCTACCGTCAAATTAAATAAATACGAATGGTTTTCCGCGCTACCATCTCCCCCGCCCTTGAAGGATTTCCTTCAAAAATAACTAAAACAACTAGAGCTAAGATCAAACTAACAAAATAACTAACTAACGCTAAGATTAACTAAATTCAACTACAATTTCTAATCTAGAAAGCTAATTTAAATTATGGAAGAGGCAAGGGGCACAAACGGACAACAGGACGCAGGTAAGACCCAACCGTGGTCTTAACGCGAGCTACCCTTATTACTCCGTCGGAACCGGGAAAGACCTCTTCGACAATTCCTAACGGCCAACGAAGAGGCGGCGTATTCTCTTTGGTGAGCACAACTACAGTTCCTACAGCTAAAGGCTCAGTTGCTGTATTCTATTTTTGCCGAGACTGCAAAGTATGCAAGTATTCCATCCATCGTTTCCAAAACGATTGCACTAACCGGTCTAATAATTTGTGGCGTGCGGAAATGCTAAGTCTATTCTCATCCATATCTACGGCGGGAAAATACTTTAAAGGCGTTAAATTTAAAAATGTGCTGGAGTTAGAGCCAGCGGCTCCAAGGGGTCACTAGACAACGTCCAACAAAGTGGGCGGCTATTCATTACGCATTCAATTTGAGCGAGCACCGTACTTAGCTCTTCGAAGGACAAAATTTGATCTCCTATTACTCGGTATAAGTGACTCTTTAGACTCTTAATATTAGTCTCCCAATTGCCCCCAAAATGACTCGCGGCTGGGACGTTCAGAGATCACTCAATGCGGTTCTCGGCTAGAATGTGAGTGCACTCCGAATTATAATACTTGCTAGCTAAGAGCTCATGTAGTTCTGATAAAATACGATTTGCACCGACGTAGTTCGTACCGTTATCCGAATATAATTTACTTACAGGGCCACGGCGGGATAGAAATCTTTTAAATGCACCCATTAAGCCTGCTGTGCTTAGATCACCAACGAGTTCTATATGCACCGCTCGAGTATTTAGACATACGAAAATGCAGACGTAAGCCTTTGTGGATCTTATACCACGCCCGCGAGTGAGCGTGACCTTAAACGGACCAGCGAAATCAGACCCGGTGTGCGTAAAGGGCTTTACTGATTGTATTACTCTACAAGATCTAAGTTCCGCCATTTCCGGAAATGACGGCTTGGGGCGTGCCCGAAAGCAAGCTATACATCTGTGCACCCGATTGCGTATTAAACTACGTGCAGAAAGAATCCAATAATTCTGACGCAAGATCGACATCAGCAAGTCGGGGCCAGCGTGCGAATTCAATTTATGATGGTAATCGACTAATAAATTCATGATATGGTCCTTGCGCGGTAAAACTATAGGGTGCCGTTGGTCGAAACTCAACTGCGAGTTGGACAAGCGTCCACCTACCCTTACAATCCCATCCTGTAAAAATGGCTTAAGGCGTTGAAAGGCGCGACTACAAGCTCTATTTGATTGTAATCTTGTAATTTCTTCAGAGAAGTGTGCACGTTGAAGTTCACGTAATACTAGCGACTCGGCATAGTTGTAATCGGACGCTAAGACATACGAACGTCGCGGTAAAAGCTTCGCGAATCGACAAACGTAAATTACGCTACGCCATAATTTCGACCAAGAGGACAAGCGGTTCGCCAAAGCAATGATTGGAGAAACCTCGCTCGAAACGTTCGCCACTAGAGCGTGTCTCTTCTCTTCGGCGGTTGTGACACTGACGAAGGTTCGAAATCGGTTATTGGCCATTGCGAGGGATCCAAGTGAACCCAAGAAGGTCCGTGGAACCAAAGCGGGTGGTCCATTATTTGCATCGGGGTGAGTCCACGGGATAGACAATCGGCAGGGTTTTCCGTACCGGACACGTGATAAAAGTTCCGCGTTTCTAACTCGTCTTGGATCTTGGCCACTCGGTGCGCGACAAACGTATCCCAACGGTGGGGTGAAGAATGAACCCAGCATAAGGCGACGGTGGAGTCGGAAAAGGCAAATATCCTTTCTATGTGAACTCTATCCCTACATGCGCTGATAACAGCGGTAATAAGCTTGGTGAGTACTAATATTGCGCAAAGCTCTAAGCGCACCAGAGAGACAACCTTACGGGGGGAGACTCGACTTAGAACTAATGAGGCTAATCGAATTTCTACCATTATTCTGAACGTGGAAATATACAACGCCCCCGTAAGCCTTCTCGCTGGCGTCTGCAAACCCAACGACCGTTATGACGCTATTTCTATCGACGTTTATATGACGCGGTATTTTAATTTCTCTTAGTAAAGGAAGTTCCTCTCTAAAATGCTGCCACAACCGAACAATGCTGTCAGGCGGCGAATCATCCCAATCGCATTCAAATAACCAAAGTTGTTTAATCAAAAGCTTAGCGTATAATACCACCGGAGCTACGAAACCCATGACATCCCATAATCTAGCAACGCACGACAGTATTGTGCGCTTTGTGCATTTCTCTACGGGCGGATTTACCTTAAGGCTAAACACGTCGGACTCTGGTGACCAACACAGACCGAGCACCTTGTGTGTATCAGAATCGTCGAATTCCTTTATCGCCGAAAGACGGTGTGATAGTGGGATTGTATCTAAAACCGGACGCGAATTACTAGTCCACTTCACAAGATCGAATTGACCCGATTTCATGAGCCTTATAACCTCGGCGGTGGTTAGGGTGGCCTCCTCCACGCTATCGACCGAGTATACAAAATCATCTATATATAAACCGCTCTCAATTGCCCTCTTAGCTTTAGGGTAAGAGGGACCTTCATCGTGGGCGAGCGGTTTCACCGTGCGTAACGCATGAAATGGGCTCGACTTTAAACCAAAACAAACGCGGTTAAATTCAAACACCATTAGAGGTTCCTTTGGGTTGAAACGATATAAAATGCGTTGGAATCTACGGTCGCATTCACGGACCCCTATGCAAAGAAACATTTGGCGAATATCAGCGGATAGTGCTATACTAAACAAACGAAAATTGGCTGTTATATTAAATAAACTGCCCTGTAAATTTTGCCCACTATAGAGGATATCGTTAAGCGACAGGTGAGTGCTAGTTTTAGCACTAGCGTCGAGCACTACACGTAACTTAGATGTAAGTTTGTCCTCCCTAATGACCCCGTGGTGTGGTATGAAATACGACGGTGTGTCTTCGTAGTTATCTAATTTCGAAGCCACGAGTGATATGTAACCTTCTCTTATATATTCGTTAATGACGCCGTCATAAGCTTCCTTTAACTGGGGTGAAGCGAGCATCCTACGCTCCAAGCTGTAGAAACGTTTTTCCGCCATTTGACGTGAATCGCCGAGAGATAAAACATCTCCTTTAAAAGGTAGCGCTACACTATATCTACCGTCGCGATCACGAACGGTCATGCGGACGTAAATTTCCTCGCATAATCTGTCATCTGAGCTAGCTATGGGTGGGACGTTCACCTCCTCCATCTCCCAAAATTTACGGATTAACGACTCGAGCGGTTCGACAGCCATACCACAATAAGAGGTTGCCGAAATACTATTTATGATGGGGGCGGAGCCTACGATAACATAGCCCAATACGGTTTCCAGTGCGTAAGGCGCGGTATGCGAGGAGTTGCCCCTGACCTTATTGTTTAACAAAAGATGAGGGAAAAGCGATGCTCCAATGAGCATGTCTATGTTTCCAGGAACGGCGTAAGTGTCGTCCGCTAGAGTCAAATTTTTAAATTCAATCATTGCCGAGGTGTCAACTGAAACGGTTGGCAACCGTTCAGTGACCCTATCCACTACTAGTGCATTTATATCAAAGTTAACATTACGATCTATCCGAGAATAAAATTTTAAATTTATATGTCCCTGGGTAGCTTTACTAGTACCTCCGATGCCTGTGACTACAGGACATGAAAGTGACCTATTTATTACTAAGCCTAAGCGCTGACAACATTGTCGCGTTATAAAGCTATTTTGGGCTCCGCTGTCCAGCAGTGCACGGACGCTTTGTTCGTTTCCACGCGAATCCCTAACCAAAATACGCGCCGTACCCAGTAACACGGTTGAAGGAGGTTGTGCTCCCATATTCGCCAATGAGCACAGAGCGACATCACCAGGTCGACCGCTAGAATCGTTGACTTTAGTAGGGATGAATTCCTTATCCACTTTACTTGACGCTGCTATGTTGCTATTTTCAAAATGTAATAGCGTGTGATGTTCCTGGCGCACTTGCTACATACGGAACTCGAATTGCATTTTGCAACTAAATGCTTATCACTTAAGCAGTTCAGACATAGGTTGTTTGTCTTTACTAAATTATAACGTTCGCTTGGTGAATATTTACGAAAAGTCGCACAATTGTATAAATTACCGTGTTTATCTTTACATACGACACAAGCATGCTGAAGTGTAGCTGACGTAGCGGTTACGCAAGTTAACGACCCTGCTATTTTAGATGGTTGAGTTTGTCTACGGTCGACGCACCTTTTAATCTCCTGTTTAACGTTCGGAGAGCGCTGCGTCACCTTTATTTGATCTCGCACGAACGATGCTAATGAATGAAAGGAAGGCATCTCCGAGCTACGATGCTTCATTTCAAACGCACGCACGGTGTCGGGGTCTAATTTCTTTAGTGCAATATGGAGAAACACCACGTCCATAAGGTCATTAAATTTCAAATTCTTAAGTGCAGCCACCGATGCCACAAATTTATCTAAAAACTGCTCTAAGCCGTTGATGTTCGCGGATGATATAGGTTTAAGATCGAATATCTGGTTCAAATATTCGGAAGCTAACATTCTCCTATCTACATATTTAGTTTTAAGCGTTTCGAATATTAACAACTAATTGTTTGCTGTAGGTGTAAAACCAGAGCAAATTGACTGTGCTCTGCCACTAAGTTTACTAATTAAATAATATAATTTTTCAGCGTCCGATAACGATGGGTTATTGTGTATATTGTTTTGAAAACTACTGAAGAAGAAGGGCCATGTCTTAATATCACCATTGAATACCGGAATATCTATTGGCGGCAACCTAATTGAGTCACGTCGACGTACCTATATTTCCGGCTTTGCTTCGTTCTGAGATTATAAGAGTTTCTCCGTTCTTTTCACGCGACACAACATATCTTCAAATGCTAGAAGCGGTTGGTAGTTCACTATGTATTTCGGGTCGATTTGTAATTCCAAATGATTAATTTGGTCTAATATTCTTTCGTAATCCGTCCGCAAAGAATTCACCGTTTCAATTTCATTCAAAAAAGTTTCCCGCACTGCTTTTACATTGATGTACTTTATGTAATCACTAATACTTTGTATACGTGAAAAAAGTATGTCCCTCTTGGCATAAAGCGTTTTAATTTTAATTTAATTTCCACTAACTGCCATTTTAAATTATTGTAATAAAGTTATATTAATCACAATTAATCTCACAACGCACAAATAATGAAGGATGGACACTCGTATGTCGTATTACGTAATTAAATCGAACACCTGTTACAGTGAGTGGAGGTGACACGTGACTCAATATAATTTTATCAAAATTGTCGGGTAAGCGTACAAAACGATTGCTATTACACTGTTTCAATTATTTAAGCGACTAATAAGCTTTAAATTTAAACCAATTACAAACACTATTTAAATGAATAATTCTGTTTGCGAGTACCTAACCAAATTTTAAATTTAAACGAACACTATTTAAGACTATTCCATAAACTAGAGTGCATTATCTAAATAATTAATTTAATAATTCGACCAGAAAATGGTTGAACGACTACTAAACACCAGTCCAAATCCTGCCGAAGTGACCATAAAATGGTGGAGCGTCGAGCCTAAGGTCGCCGAAGTCAAATTTCCCCGGTCGAACCTTAAAACCTATTACGCGAGCTATTAATCTAAGTGGACTGTATCTACAAAATGTTTCTACACTTATATAAACGGCAACTATAGCATGCGGTACAATGCACTCGCTCTTCCCTAAAAAACGAACTATTATTTGCCAAATCGATGAAAGGAATCCTGCTTGATTAGGAGAAAACACAAAATTGGAGCGGGTTTAAAACAATTATATCAAGCAGGATATATTATTAGGAATATTGACTCACCGGGGTTTCTTCTCTTCGGTCGAGCACTATAGCTTCGACTTCTGGAACTTCTTCTGGAACACTCCGGAGACAGGCGGTGCGCGACTATATCTCACACGAGGTGAGGCGGGTTTCCTGGAGCTCGACTGCTTCCAGGCTAAAGCGGTTCTACTAGTGGTGTGGTTCCAATGACGAGCGCGACGGGAAGAGCTCTTTAGGACACTATTATCCTCTAGGCGGTGTGGTTCCAACGACGAGGGCGGCGGGAAGAAAATGCGCGTCGGTCGCGCGTGCCTTTTATATCTTCGGTTGCGATGATTACGTGATATTCTAGAATCATCTTCTTTCCCCTCCCACCCCACCACCCCGATGTGTCGATAGGAGGGTATGAATGATATCGTTTTGGAAAGGGATAACCGATTTGGCAGCCTACCGTCAAATTAAATAAATACGAATGGTTTTCCGCGCAACCACCCATAATAATATATCCGAGTGATGTTTCTATGGCACTAGGCCATTGCGAATGAATTAAGTTTTCAGGCGACAAAAGTTTTATGTAGGTATTAACCCCCAATAAAATATCTATAGACCCAGGTTGATAAAACTGATCATCTGCTAAGCGTATTTTATATAAATAGCGAATTTTTGAAACATCTACTATCGAATCTGGCAACTGACCCGTGATGATCGGAACAACTAATGGTTCAATATGATAAAATTTGTTATCATTAAAACGAGACGTGAACTGCAGTGAAGTGACACCTAAAATCTTTTGGGACACACCACCGATCCCGTGTACTTCGGTAAAACGATTTTTATTCGAAACGGAAAGAAATAAGCGTTTACAACAATCCTTCGTAATATAGTCGCTTTGGGATCCGGGGTCAACTAAACACCGAATTAAATGTTCATTGTCGTATTTATCTACGACCTTTATTTTTGCAGTCCCCAATAAAGTAGTATAGCGCGGGAGAGTACTATAATCGCGAGAAATATTACATGAAGAGGTAAGTGTTTTTTCATCTTCCGCCGTATTCGAATTGTGAGCGACAGAAGAATTAACCTTAGTTAATCGAATGCGAGCTGCATGCATTAGCGTTAGGCGTCTGCACAACCTCTGAGTGTAACGTATTGCTACTACGAAAAGCAGTCTTAGAACCATTCTGATGCGGGTCAGAATGAATTAAAGAATGGTGGCGCCGCGCGCAGTATATACACTTACGCTTCGATTTACAAAAAGAAGTCGAGTGTTTATTACTTAAACAATTAATACAACAATTGTTTTGTTTAATAATATCGTAACGTTGTTGTGTATTTAATTTTAAAAGCGTGGACAAACATACAAGTGTTCATGATCATTTGATTTACAAAAGATACATGAATGCGAAGGATCTGTATTAATAAATGTTTTACTAAATTTATTTGAAAGTGATTTGTTTCGATTATTATTGGATGTAGATAAAGTATGCGAATTATTAAATGTATGGCATATAGCCCTATTCTGTTCGTATAAAAATTGTACTAAAGAGGCGTAGTTTGGTATGCTAATTGTGCGACAAGACATTTCAAATGACTTAACAGTGTCATGATCTAATTTTTTTAAGTGCAATATTTAAAAACAAAAAATCAGCTAAGTCCTCAATTTATAATGGCTTTAAAGCATTAATTGAAGCATCAAATTTGTCCATAAATTTATGATAACCTCCTGTTGTGTTTGCGTTCACCTGTGTTAAATCCAATAGTTGGTTAATATACGTAGATGCGAGTGTGCGTTCGTCATTATATCTTCCTAAAAGCGCATTCCAAATAATGGAATAATTTTCTGCGGTAGGGGCTAACCCGGCACAAACTGATAACGCCCTGTCACTCAATTTGTTAACCAAATAATAAACGCGTTCGGCATCAGTTAATTGTAAATTGTCGTGAATTAATGTTTTAAATTGTTGATAAAACATGGACCACTGGCGTATGTCTCCGTTAAATGACATTAATTCAATTGGCGGAAGTGAAGTTTTTAATTTAGTAGGAAATCTATTTTCTAACGTAACAGTGGAAGGCGATGTGGATATTTTCGTAATTTGGCACTTAATACGACTATATAAATCTTCAAATGAGTTCCAAGCCTCGTAATCAACGTCTGCATTAGATTTTAATTTTAAATGTTTAGTATTATAGTTATCTAGAACTTCTTGAAACTCACTACGTAATTGTTCTATATTCGAAGCGATGCTAAGAAATAAATTCTGCTCGTCCAAGGAATTAAATGCGCCCTTTGAGGTCTCGTAAATTTTTTGTAATCGTTCGTAAATATAATTACGTTTAGCGATAATAATTTTTAAACTAACTTCTTCATCCGAAACCAGTTTCGATTCTTTGCTTCTCGTCGTCATTTTCAACAAACAAATGCGGACTAAAATTATTGCGATAAGTGACGGTAGAATTAGTTAACTGGGGAACGAAACAATCTCGCGTTACTAGAAAGATGGCGGTTAGTCAACAAGAAAATATCATTAATGGAATAATGAAGCGGCGTGGTATGCGTTACAAAGGTTTTATAATACGTGTAATAAGCGATGCGGGACAAATAAAAATTGTAGTTAGTATAATTAGAACTACAATTTATTATGATTTAATAATATATACGTAAGTATATAATTTTTTGTAATATATAAAAAAATGAATTTACTTCTCCGGACCGAAAGGTTAATTTAATCCCGGCCGAAGTGACCAAAACATATTTGGTGGGTTTGGCGTTTTGATTTTAACGACCAAACTGCTGGTTCAAATGTATTAAATAATTTTATGCGGTGCGGCTATTAATTTAAATAGAGTAGTGGACTGTATATGAGCGCGGTGTGGGAGGTGAATGGAATTAATTTATTCGTGATACTGCAAATGCCCTAAATTCGGGATATAAAAAGGACGTGAAGGAATTCATGTACACCCACCTGGACTTCCGCTGATCTGCCTCGTGTCTCGATGGCTGCCGGCTTTCTTCACACTTATCAACTTCACAGATAATCTTCGCAGATAATCACGAAATATACCTTTATTGCAAATGTCTATACTTTTTACTATATGCTTGTATAATTCAATATCCAAATTACACAAGGGCGGGAGCGATGATGCGAGATATAAGCGATGCGGTTGGTTGCGTGTCTACTCAACTTGTGAATGTGAGCCCGTTAACACGAATGCAAATGCACACATGCTGGGCATAAAAGGCGGTAGATAGGAAACCGGAAATGGGCTTTGCAGTAATCTTATTGGATAATAATTAACGAATCCCTTATAAGCGTTAAGCGATAGTGCAAAGTGGCGCGAACAGAGGTGAACTTACAGCTCTTACTCAATTTCGCCTGCCACGCTGGATTGGTATGAACAAGACATGTATGAAACTGGAGTTACACGGATTCAGCGACGCCTTTACTGATGCGTATGCTGCTGTGGTGTACGCCCGCGTGGTAGATGAATCTGGAACTGTTAGGGTTACACTCATTACGTGTAAAACCAAGGTAGCCCCAATAAAACAAGTGTCTATCCCGAGGCTAGAGTAGTGCGGTGCCGTTCTATTGGCGAGATTATTAAGGGAAGTCTCTGAAGTTTTGAAAGTACCGAAGACAAATCTACATGTATGGACGGACTCCACAATAGTTTTAGCTTGGTTGAGCAGTCATCCAAGCCGCTGGAAGATTTTCATTGCAAATCGAGTTTCAGAAATTTTGAACATTTTGGACAGAGATCAGTGGTCACATGTGTCGTCTACCGACAACCCGGCAGATTGCACTTACCGTGGAGTCAACCCATCGGAATGTGAAGCAATTCCCCTGTGGAAAGCTGGACCTGCGTGGTTAAAGGACACGAATATAGAATATAACAGGAAGGAGGTGAATGACACGGATTTGGAAGAGAAAGGAAAGAAAGTTTGTCATGTGACCAGGGAAGATGAATTTGAATTGTGGACCAAGTTTTCGTCTTTACAGAAGTTGACCAGAGTTTTAGCTTATTGTTTGAGATATATATATCAAAAACGAAAAAATCTACTGAAGCAAAAACGTTTCCGAGTTGGGTAACTAGCAAAGAGCTATCTAAAGCAATTCAAATAAGCATAAGGGCGTGTCAAGCGGCGTATTTTGCACAGGAAATCAAAGATATTAAGCTTAGAGGTACAGTTAATAAGAAAAGCAAACTTACCACTTTGACACCTTTCCTCGACGGTGAATGCATTTTGAGAGTTGGTGGTCGTCTTGAGAGAGCTGATGTAAGTGATGACAAAAAACACCCGATTATTCTGCCGTCGAAATCTCATTTCACAAATCTTGTCATTGCAGATGCCCATCAAAGAACCCTGCACGAAGGTCCTCAATTGATGATCAATTACCTACGATGCAAATATTGGATCCTCGATGTAAAAAATCGTACCAAATTATATGTACGCAAATGTGTCACATGTATACGATATGCAGCACAATGAAGACATCAACTCATGGGACAACTACCTGTAGCTCGGGTCACTCCAATTCGCCCATTTTATCAAAGCGGTGTGGATTATGCTGGACCCATCCAGATAAGGACTTGTAAGGGAAGAGGTAATCGAGCGTACAAGGGCTACATATGCCTATTCGTATGTATGGCTACAAGAGCCGTACATTTGGAAGCCGTAACCGATCTTCCGTCACAGGGATTCCTCGCAGCCTTCAAAAGGTTTGTTTCTAGACGTGGCCATTGCGCTGACCTCTACAGCGATAATGGAACTTTCGAACTCGAATTTTGTGGGTGCTACGCGTGAGCTAAGGACTCTAGTAGCTCGAGAAAATTCAACCATGACTAGTGAAGTCGCTGAAAGTTTAGCTACTGTTGGAACCACCTGGAATTTTATCCCACCGAGAGCTCCTCACTTCGGTGGGCTTTGGGAGAGCGGGATAAAGTCCACAAAACATCACCTGAAGCGTGTCATAGGCACAGAGACCCTAACTTACGAGGAGATATCTACCCTGCTGTATCAAACTGAGGCATGCCTTAATTCCAGGCCCTTGTCACAGGTCAGCACCAATTCACGGGATCCAACACCCCTCACACCGGGACATTTTATCATCGGTGAACCCCTGGTGTTAGTTCCAGATGCTAATTATGAAACTTCGTCAATATCTTCTCTGAAACGCTGGCAACTAACACAGAACATGTTACAGAACTTCTGGCGAAGGTGGTCTAGCGAATACTTGACTCAGTTTTTACAACGTCACCAGTGGGCAAACCAAACACCACAGCCCAAAATTGGGGACGTAGTTTTAGTTAAGGAGGATGATCTTCCTCCAGCAAAATGGCTTATGGGTATTATCACAGAAAAACACAAGGGTTTGGACAATATTACGCGGGTTGTGAGTCTCAAATGCAAGGATGTCATAACTAAAAGGCCTATTGAAAAATTGTGTCTTGCCAGTGGCAAAATAATGCCTACTTTTTTATTCTCTTTGGTGTCAGTCAACGCCTGACACGTTTATCGTTATTTATGTTTAAGAGTTGTTTTTTTTTTGTTTGTTTTGTTAATTTGAGCATGTTGTAAACGTAAATCTTTAGTTTAAATATCTTTGGATTTTTTATTTGATAAGATTTTTAGGATTTTAAGGATTACTTATTTGTTTTTTTTGTTGCCTATGCACTATGATTCAACCATTTGAATCTTTTATTTTATGTTTTACCTTACCTATTTACAGTCCACTTTCGTTGATCGTTGATTCATGGTAGGCGGGAATAACGACCATTCTGGCCATGGTGGGCGGAATGTCTAGTTGTTAAATAAATACCCTAATTATTGAACAATAAACTAATATCAACTCATTGTAAACAGATAGTTTTATAGTTTTCAACCACATTTAACACTGTATACAGTACAATTATATTAGTTCTAAAACCTCTCAATAGATGGCGATAACCCTTTGAGAATCGTGCAATCATTTGGTTTGTCCGTATCCATAAGGTAAAAATGTTATCGAAATACATTGACTGATTGATCTCATCAAACATTAAGAAACACAAGCAATCTGCCATGTTCAAGCTTTGTTCTTTCATTTGCCTAAATATAATTAAGTTTATACCTGGTTTAATTAGTATTTATTTAAGGACATTTTTAATGTCCGCCTTGAGGACAAAGTGAACAATTTTCTTAAAAATATATATATATCTTGTAAGGCTTTTTTCTTTTTATTGAAATTGCTAAACAATTTGTCTTCAAAGTTTTATCATCTTCCACGACATTCATGTTTTACTTGTACTAACTGCATATTCAGGAATTCGTGGGTGTAGAATAAAACTTTGGCTATTTTTGACTATCAAAATTCCCCAATTTATTAGATTGATAATAATTTCGCAAATAGTTTATAAAGTTGTATAATGCATGAGTATGTTATAATATATAAGATGCTCGTTTTGTAATAAAAAAAATATAATGATTACACATGTAAAACAATGGTAAAGTGGGCATAAGAAAGTCACTTTTGTAAATTATTTGTATTTTTTAAAATTGTGGTTATTATACACATTTAAAAAGATTTGTTATGTTACTAAAGTATGATAACATTATCAAGTTCACATTTTAAAGATTAATAATGCTGCTCCAAAATGTATCTTTTTTTATTAAATTAATTAATTTTAAATACTAATTCATAAAATTATGGAAGAGGAGCAAACCTTTGGAGAGGATTCAATTACCAATGTGCTCTTAAATGGGAAGGAGTTGAGTCTTGTGGATGATACCACTGTTTCCCTGTATTAATATTGGGGTCATGTGACTGATATTGAAGCCATGTTTGATTATAAAAGAGAGCCGCACGGTCAATTTTTATCTTAAATTTTAAGGAGCCTTTTAAAAAATTTAAAGAAATAAACACATTAACTTTGGCATAGAAATATATTTATGAAAATGTAATATAATATGTACGTACATAAAAACATAAATAGCTTTCATAAGAATAAAGAAAACACCAGGAACAAACATAAACTTGTAATACCAATTACTAGAATCCACTGAGTCAGTGCTGTTATGGGACAATGTATTACACGCTTTTACAACAAAATTTCAGAAAAGTACAAATTTTGTCAATTAACAAGTTGAAATGTTTTATTAAAGGAAAAATGTACAAAACTGTTATAAATAGCTTTCATAAGAATAAAGATGTTCAAACTTTAAACACTAGGAACAAAAATAGGCTTGTAATACCAGTTACTAGAATCCACTGAGTCAATAGTGCTTTTATGGGGGCAATGTATTATAGGCTTTTACAATAAAATTGCAGAAAATTTACAAAATTTGTCAATTAACAAGTTGAAATGTTTTATTAAAGGAAAAATGTACAAAAAGTGTTATAAATAGCTTTCATAAGAATAAAGACGTTCAAACTTTAAACACTAGGAACAAACATAAGCTTGTAATACTAGTTAATAGAATCCACTGAGTCAGTAGTGCTTTATAGGGCAATGTATTATACGCTTTTACAACAAAATTGCAGAAAATGTACAAAAATTGTCAATTAACAACTTGAAATGTTTTATTAAAGGAAAAATGTACAAAAAGTGATAGCTTTCATAAGAATAAAGATGTTCAAACTTTAAACACTAGGAACAAAAATAGGCTTGTAATACCAGTTACTAGAATCCACTGAGTCAGTAGTGTTTTTATGGGGTCAATGTGTTATACGCTTTTACAACAAAATTGCAGAAAATGTACAAAATTTGTCAATTAACAACTTGAAATGTTTTATGAAAGGAAAAATGTACAAAAAGTGTTATAAATAGCTTTTATAAGAATAAAGGTGTTCAAACTTTAAACACTAGGAACAAACATAAGCTTGTAATACCAGTTACTAGAATCCACTGAGTCAGTAGTGCTTTATGGGGCAATGTATTATAAGCTTTCACAACAAAATTTCAGAAAATTTTCAAAATTTGTCAATTAACAATTTGAAATGTTTTATTAAAGGAAAAATGTACAAAAAGTGTTATTATAATATCAAAGAATACATAAAATAACTCCTGGGTATGAGGTGATCGCAATCATGCTTGTATGTACTATTAAAATTTATTTAAAAAATGATATTGTAAAGTGAAATATGTTTAAAAAAAAGTCACGCTGGGTTTCTTGTTGGTTCTTCCCAGGACAGTGGTATCGGTGGTAAATAAAACACGATTTCCAATAAGTATTATGTAATAATCTATATTTAATTAAAAAAAATGTTCTATTCTCTGTAATATAAGATATTTACTAACTAGTAGGGACATTGTATAAAGAAATCAATTGATATTGTGCAAATACTGTTAAATTTAACACATCTAATGTTATTCAATAACTAAGCAAAGAATTTTTAAACAATAAACGTTTTAAAAATAACCTGTTTTTTATTTTTTGGTATAGGAACTTACAATTACCACGAGAAACATAAACAACTATTAATTACATTGCAGCACTTGCGCAATGTAATTAGTGGTTGTATATAAAATAAAAATATTAAAGTGCAAAAAAAGGGCGAGCCCAAAGCACCAATATTTTAACGCCATCTATTAGGCAAAACAAGAACTTTAACTAAAATTAAACTTGAGTCGCACATCTATCTCTAGTATATATATGTAATGAAATGAATGATATTTCATTAATTTGAATTTGCTGCGCTTCGCGTATCTATGTTGTCTGTGGAAGATGGTAGAGGGCGCATCGAAGTGATGTGTAAACTATGATTCAATGGCGGATGACGTTTAGATTATTTTGTGCATTTTATTGTTATAAAAACTTGTAGAGAGATAAACCGAAGGATACGGTTGAGGAAGCAATATTAGTAAACTTTAAATGTCGTTTCTTTGTATTTTCAGGTGAGATAGAAGTGTAATTGTCATAACTTGATAATTGTTGTAATATTGGAAAGACGTGTTAAATAAAACAAAACTTTGTATTTTCAGAGAAACAATTTGTGGTTTATTTTGAAGATCCTCAATAATATACCTTATAAAACGACATTTTTGTTAACTAAGAGAAGATGGACCGGCTGCAATTCGAGTTTACGATGATAGCCTCAAATGATGGCAAATCTAATGTACTAGCCATAACCTCAATATCTACAGAAGAAGGAAAATGTTATGTTTTACCCGAGGAGCTGAAGCCGGTGAGTCATCATACATATATTGTTAAAATGAACACTTTCACAAAAGTAAAAAATAGCATAAAGAAAAGACACCAAAGTAGAAAAGTATGGATAAAATTGGATATGATAAAGAAATTCAGATTAACCCAAAATGAGAACTTGCAGATAGAACAAAAGAAAATAACAAATAAAATAGACAGAATGTCTAAAGATAACAGAAATGAAGATAAGAATATAGAAACATATACAGTAAATTTCAATGAACACATAGAAACAAAGGAATTTATAAGTATGACAGATCATTTAGATAATAAAAAGAAAATTGAGATAGAGAAAATTATAAAGGAATATACAACAATTTTTGCTAAGGACAAGTATGATATAGGATCAGTTAGAGATTATGAAGCTCACATAGATTTAATAGTAAATAAATATTGTAGTAAAAGACCATACAGATGTACAATAGAAGATAAATTAGAAATTGAAGAGCAAATATCCATGTTACTAAAGAATAATTTAATAGAAGAATCTTACAGTCCTTTCGCTGCTCCAGTGACATTGGCTTTTAAAAAAAGGTGAAAATAGAAAATCCCGTTTATGTGTAGATTTCAGAGAATTGAACAAAATTGTTGTACCACAAGCTCAACCTTTTCCTTTGATAGATGATCTAATTATTAAAACAAGAAATTGCAAGTATTTTACTACACTGGATATAAACTCAGCATTTTGGGCAATACCTTTACGGGTGGAAGACAGAAGTAAAACAGGATTTGTCACACAAGATGGCCACTTCCAGTGGACCTGCCTCCCTTATGGCTTGAAAACATCACCAGCAATTTTCCAGAGAATTTTAAGCAATATTTTAAAAAAAAAAAACACAATCTCACAGGATACTCTGTAAACTATATTGACGATATTTTGATATACTCGTCTACCTTTGAAGAACATATAAAGCACATAAGAAATGTATTAGAGGCAATAATTAAAGAAGGCTTTAGATTGAAGTTTAAGAAGTGTACCTTTGCTTCAGACTCGGTAAAATACCTCGGCCATATAATTCAGAACAACTCAGTAAGACCATTAAAAGACAATTTGATTTCAATAAAGAATTTTCCAACTCCTAAGACGCAAAAAAACATCAGACAATTTTTGGGAAAAATAAACTTCTACCATGAATACATACCAAGAAGTGCAATTATCCTAGATCCATTACATAATTTATTAAGAAAAAACGAGAAGTTTGTATGGTCAGAGAAGTGTGAAGAATCATTTAATCAGATAAAAAGATATTTATGTTCTCAACCGGTCTTGGAAATATTCGACAAAGACTTACCAATCAAAATCTTTACCGATGCATCTTTGGAGGGCATTGGAGCAATATTAAAACAGACACAACTAGATGGTAAAGACAAACCGGTGGCATATTTCTCAAAAAAACTGAACGAACATCAAAAACTGAAAAAGGCTATATATTTAGAATGTCTTGCTATGAAAGAAGCCGTTAAATATTGGCAGCACTGGCTCATTGGAAAACAATTCACTATTTACTCAGACCACAAACCTCTAGAGAACATGAACATTAAATGCAGGACAGATGAAGAATTGGGTGATCTAACATATTACCTATCTCAGTATGACTTTACAGTAAAATATATACCTGGTAAAGAAAATGTAGAAGCAGACTGTTTGAGCCGAAATCCGGTATTAGAATCAGAAGATAACAGTGAGGAACTATTGAGAATAGTTAATTTAATACAAATAAAAGATATAGTTGAAGACCAAGAGAAAAATGAAACAATAAAAAAAAAAGAAACAAAATTTAATACACAAAAATAAAATCTATTATAAAAAAATAAAGAAACAGGAAAAGATTATCCTCTCAGAAGAATTTAGTAAAAAACTTATAAAAAAGGTGCATGAAAATTTATGCCATATTGGGATCAGACAATTGCAGAAGAAAATAAGTCCTATATATACAGCTATAAACCTAACAAAAAATATTATAAATATTTGTAAAACATGTGAAATATGCATAAAAAATAAATCAAGATGTCAAAAAAAAATTGGATTAATGTCACAACTGGGACCAGCTACAAAACCATTTGAGATAATGTCAATGGATACTATTGGTGGCTTTGGAGGATCTAGGTCTACAAAGAAATACCTACATCTTTTAGTAGACCACTACACAAGATATGCATTTATTGCGACTTCAAAAACTCAGAATGCAAGTGACTTTATAAATCTAACAAAGAAAGTACTAGAGACAGATGAGATTGGAATTATCCTGACAGATCAATATCCGGGCATCAATTCAAGAGAATTTAAGCAATATTTGCAGGAGAATAATATTAAACTAATTTTTACAGCTGTGAATACACCATTCTCGAACGGCTTGAATGAAAGATTAAATCAAACAATAGTAAATAAAATAAGGTGTAAAATGAATGAGAAAAATAATAAGAGAACGTGGACAACACTAGCAAGAGAATGTATACAGAAATATAATGAAACAGAACACTCCGATACAGGTTTTGCACCAAAATATTTACTGGATGGTACAAATGTCAGTATTCTACCAAATGAATTTAAAACAATAGAAAAGGAAGACAAGTGGATGGCTGATAGAAGATTGGCATTAGAGAATACAATAAAATCCCATGAGTACAACAAGAAAATATTTGATAGAAATAGAAAAATGCAAGAGTTTAATGTAGGAGACAGTGTATATTTAGAAAATGGAAATAGACTGAATAGAAAGAAATTAGACGAATTAAAAATAGGTCCTTTCAAGATAATAGAGAAAATATCGAATTCAATTTATAGGCTTGATACAGGCAACAGAAAAGCAGAATCAACATTATTTCACATAACAAAATTACAACCTGTCGTAACAGAAGAAGATGAAGGAGAAGAAAACGAATATGAAGATAACTTATAGGTACATTGTATAGATATATTGCTTAGAATTTTCGCTCTTAGGGGGGGGAGATGTAATGAAATGAATGATATTTCATTAATTTGAATTTGCTGCGCTTCGCGTATCTATGTTGTATGTGGAAGATGGTAGAGGGCGCATCGAAGTGATGTGTAAACTATGATTCAATGGCGGATGACGTTTAGATTATTTTGTGCATTTTATTGTTATAAAAACTTGTAGAGAGATAAACCGAAGGATACGATTGAGGAAGCAATATTAGTAAACTTTAAATGTCGTTTCTTTGTATTTTCAGGTGAGATAGAAGTGTAATTGTCATAACTTGATAATTGTTGTAATATTGGAAAGACGTGTTAAATAAAACAAAACTTTGTATTTTCAGAGAAACAATTTGTGGTTTATTTTGAAGATCCTCAATAATATACCTTATATATACAGTAATCTATGGTCAGATCGATAAGAAAATCCTTTAAAGGTGGGGTTTAGTGGGTAAAATTCTCCACAAAACAACGCAGCTGGCTGCGTGGTATGCTATGAGCATTCCCCACCTCCCTCCCCCGCTTTCCGGAGGGTTGCCCATATTTGCTTCGGGCGCAAAAAAATACATTGTCTTTTTCGTCAGATGAAAGTTGGTGTTTTATTCAGAATTTGTGCTGTACGTCATTTCATTCCCTGGAATGCTGCGGCACGTCACGGGATTCCATGGTATGCCGCGACTAGGTTAGCGCTAGGTTACTTCATGTTGTTAAAGTGAACGTGATTGTAAAGTAGGTGATTGAGACAAAGTTGAATGTAGCTCGTTGCGGCGGCGATCTCAGTGAGCCCGGATGCGGCTGCTTTTGTAAAGGGTTGCCACAGGATTCTTTGACATGCTGCCGAATGCCACAGTATCCTTCGGCATGTCGAAGTGTGCCTTGCCACACTGTGCCATCTGTGAGCGCAGGCCCCAATACTGAATGCCTCATATGCAGTAAAAAGGGTCTCCAGTTATCTACACTCACCGTACGAAACACAGCAGCATAAAGCCGCTATTTTCGCTGATATTCAGTGAGAGCATGGTCCCTCCCCGGTCGAGCCGACCCACTCGTACTGCAACCATAATATAGTTGCAGGATAACTACCACATACAAATTAACAATATTTGTACATTATTACTTTGTGTTAATAAATCTCTTGATTAATTTTGACTATACCGAAATTTTACAATCTGGAAGAAACCATGTTGTATAGGATATTAATAAGTTTTGCTCGACTTGGCGGGGGCACTACCGTGCCCCCAGATATCATATACCGTGTGGATTTCGAACCCGCGACCACCAGCATAAAGCTCTTAATCATTGTGCTACCGAGCCATCATTGCAAATTGATATTGCAAAATGATGCTCGCACTGTATAGGTAGGGCTTATTTTTAGGTATTTTAGAATTAAACAACATAATATATTTGTAATAAGATAAATGTATTGTTCTTAATGGACAGCAATTAATATTTAGATGAGTTCAGCTAAGCCTGACTTAAAGTTTTATAGTATATACAATATGTTTGTAAAAAACTATGTACCTATATTACATAATTTAACAATATTACTGTAAAACATTTATAACGGTAAGTACTTCCGCCTTCTATTAAATTTCTAGAGAAAAAGTCATAATTAGGTAGATTTTTACATTAGTATTAACAATAGCTTAAAACTCAATATAAAATTTAAACAGACATATATTTGACACAAACGTACATCTAATGACATAATTGACACAAACGTACATCTTATGTTGTACGAATTTTAAAAAGATGTTATATACTTTAAAAATAATATAAAAATAACAAGTGAATATTTCATAAAACAAATTCATAAATTTGTGTCGTGGTGGTCAAGACACGGATAGATAAGTACTAAGTACTAAATTGTAACACTATATTAACTATGTATATAAAATAATTTTTTTTCGACATATCTAGATAAAATAAGGTTCCGGTTTGTCTGCTATATTTTGTCTCCATTCTTACAAAGGTAAAGATACTGCAAAGAAAGTAAAAAGTTGAATCGTACAATGTAGCCACATTAGGGATTAAACAGCTTTCTTCTAAAACAATGATCCAAGATTCAGTTCTGGTCATTCATTAGTGTAAGTGACGTTAACGTATCGTTCTTGTCATCCGCATCATAACGTCGACTTTTAAAAAAAATCTCGAATTTAAAAGAGATAGTTAATTATTAAAATTAATATTGTATAAGTATTTTAAATAATTAATTGGAAATGAGATGTTAATCGTTTTTAAATATATCTAGTTTTCTTAGAAAAAAATTTAATTTAAAATTTTAACAAATATAATTTTAATTAATTAAAATTATATTTTTAAAATTAAATATTTTAAGGGATAAGCATTACGTTGGCGTCTTCTACAATTGGAAGAGACTTGGTAGTGATTTGGCTAACATTTTAAAACAAGTGAGTCCCAAAATTCTTTTCATTAGATTACAACGTGGGTGTTTAAATGGGTTTTTAATGCTAAGTACGTGCGCTTATTTATTGTATTTATTTCATTGCACCTTATAAGATATAAGGTTTACTTATTTATTAAATTTATGAAGTGATTGTTTACCCTTGTCCCAGTTTCTCAAATCATCCAGGGTTGACTCCGAGAGAATGCCATAAGACATTATCTCTGCCCTTTGTATCTCTTATTATTAGGTGTGTAATGAAAATCAAAAAAGTAGTCAAGCAGTATCTTAGCATTGTTAAGAAAATTAAACGAAATGTACGTACGTGCTCTCATTATTTTTTACGTGAGGAATTGTAATTTCATTTGTGAAACTCCAAGTTTAAAAATTTAATTCATCTGCCTGAGGAAGATATACCGAAAGAAACTTAGTTTTTTTAAAAAATGCTGGGTATAGAGGTCTTCTGAAGAATGTTTCAAATGACACATTTCCCAAAAGATTTGATCAATCACTAAGCGGGATTAGTGAGCGGAGAACCCCCAACCTCTAGGCCTTTTATGAGTTAGTTATTCCACATAAGTCGATACCCTCGCAATCGAAAAGCAGTTTCAGTAGTTTTAGTAAGTGGTAGAATAGTTTAACAATCTGCGTTATTCAGGTTTACCGATGGTAGAACTCCTTGTTTGCGATGAATTCCGTTTGTGTGGGTACCACCTGCTTACATATTTATTCCACTAAACAGTGCTGCGTTCCGATCTGAAGCGTGCAGAGAGCCAGTATAATTGCAGGCAGTGAGGCGTTCCATCTTAGTCCTCAGAGGTGACAACACAGCCGTAACTTTCTTTGTTTGAAGTTGGCTGCAGGTGTCCATGGGCTTACAGCAGCCGCTTGCAATAAAGTGGGCTATCAGCTCATCGCTTCTCACTTCAGTTTAATAAAAAAAAGGTTTAAACGAAAGTAACAAATACTGACTCATCCCCTTTTCGCCTTTATAACTCACGAAGATATGGATATGTTTTTAATTAACATTATCACTGTGAGTGTAATACAGTCCATGATTGAGTTTAGATTTTAATTAAGATCGATGTGTTATTATTCATATCAAGTAAAGATAATAAGCATACTCACATAAAATTCAAAGAAATCCACCTAAAAAAATGTCATAAGTAAGTATAATTATTATTTTAAAATTAATCATTCATGAACCATTCATCATCATCATCATTACATACATACATACATAGATAAACACACGCATTTGACCCAGAAGGGTAGGCACATAACCACTCACCCATGTCACTCAGACGGGTAGGCAGAGACTACAGACTTCTATTAGGCATGATCCTGACACACCTCTCTCGCCTCCTCCACATCCATATTCCTACGCATACATGCTCATCGGTTAAGGGTAAGACACACAACTAAGATATACGACAAGATATACGACTTTCCACAATAGAGTGTAGAGCCCCATTTACTTTATTTCCTGCGTTCACTCGTCGCTCTATGTCTTTATCACATCTCCCATCCCTGCTGTATTAACATCCAATATATACAAACTCATCTACTTGCTCGACCAGTATAATTACAGGCTGTAAGGCATTCCATCTTAGTCCTCAGAGGTGATCACACATCTGCAGCTTCCTTGTTTGTAGTTGGCTGCAGGTGTTCATTGACTTACAATACCGCCTGCAATCAACTGGACTGTCAGCTCGTCGCTTTTATCTACACTTTTATTTAAAAAGGTTTAAAGGGTAATAACAAATACTAACTAATTACCTTTTCGCATTTATAACTCAAGAAGATAAAGATATGTGAGTGTAATTCAGAACACGGCTGGGCTTACGTCTTAATAAAGTTGTATTTGTTATTTATTTAAAGTATAGAGAATTAGTGTATGTACTCACCTATAGCGCCAGTAACCGGACCTAAAAAGAAATTTCGATTTAAGTGAAAAGTAAGCAAAATTAGTATTTTGAAATTAATCATTCACAAACCATTCATCATCGTCATGATCATCATTGCATACATACATACATAACCACTCACCCATGTCACCCAGACGGGTAGGCAGAGACTACAGACTTCTATTAGGCATGATCCTGACACACCTATCTCGTCTCCTCTACATACATATACCTACGCATATATGATCCATGGTTAAGGGTACTGTTATTTTAGCCTATTTTAAATATATCGCCGATTTGGTCGTTAAAATTTATCCTAGGAGGTCTCTTTGCGACTATCCCGTTTATTTCTGTAACATAAATTTGATTTGTCATTCTTTCCGCATTCATTCTTTCTAAAATATCAAACTACCGAAGCAATACTTTCTTTATCCTGGTCACCACATCATCTTGAAGCCATATTTAACTGGTATCACACAATTTCGTACTCTTTAACTCAGATGCACCTTTTATATACCTTCTCCTTAACGACCGCATTTCTACTGCGTTTATTCTACTCTCGTGCTTCTTCTGCCGCACCAAATTTTCACTACCATACGTTAAAGTAGAGACTAACACAGCATTGTTAATTGCCATACGTGCCTTTTTGATACATTCTGACTTTCCACAATAGTGATTTCTTATATTTAAGCGAACATTATACATTGATTAAAACTACTTTTACGGATTTTATCGCGTTTTGAAATATATCTACGATTTGAAAACGCGATAAAATCCGTAAAAGTAGTTTTAATCAATTTCCACAATAGTTTGTAGAGCCCCATTTACTTTATTTCCTGCGCTTACTTGTCGTCCTATATCCTTATCATATCTCCCATCCCTGCTGCATAAATATACAAAATATACAAACTCATTTACTTGCTCGACCAGTATAATTACAGGCTGTCAGTCATTCCACCTCAGTCCTCAGAGGTGACAACACATCTGTAGCTTCTATTGTTTGAAGTTGGTTTCAATTGTCCATGGACTTACAGCAGCCACTTGCAATCAATTGGACTGTCAGCTCGTCACTTCTCAGTTCAGTTTTATAAAAAAATGTTTAAAGGGAAATAACAAATACTGACTCATTCCCTTTTCGGCCTTATAACTAAAGAAGATATAGATATGCGAGTGGAATATGTACACGGTTGGGCTTATGTAGGATGTGGTATTTATTTAAAGTATAGAGAATAAATACAGGTAGTCACCAATAGCGTCAGCAAATGGATATAAAAAGAAATGTAATATTAAGTAAAAAGTAAGAATAAATAGTATTTTGAAATAAATCATTCAAAACCGTTTATCATCATCATCAACACCATCATAATCATTACAAACATACATGCATAAACACTCACGAATGCCACCCAGAGGGGTAGGCAGAGACTACAGACTTCCATTTGGCACGATCATGAAACACCTACCCTGACACACCGCAATAGTAATTTAATGCTGCTGTGTTTCGCATGGTGAATTTAGAGACCTGAAGAGCCTTTTTACTGGAAACAAGGCATTCCATCTTAGTCCGCACGGGTGATAATGCCTCTGCATTTTGATTCGTAATCGAGGATACATGTCGAAGTCTATGGGCCATAGCAACCACTTACCATCAGGTGGACTGTGTGCTAGTTTGTCACCCTATCCTATAACAAAGACTCTCTGGCCTTTTCTGATTAATATACCTACGCACACATGTTTGTCGGTTAAGGCTAGTCTTATCTTAGCCCATTTTCAATATATCTACGATTTAGTTTATAAACTTTTACCTAGGAAGTTCCTTACGTTAAAGTAGAGACTAACACAGCACATTTATTAAAAAAGATTTAAAGGGTAATAACAAATACTAACTCATTACCTTTTCGCATTTATAACTCAAGAAGATACCTAGGTGGATTGAAAAGTACTCGGCCTAACATAGATCCATTCAATTCTAAAAATCAAATCTACCCACATTATTTAGTTCAGTTCAGACTAGTTTATTGTATGAAGTTCGAAACGTGTGCGATAATTAGTTGTGATTTTATAAATTTATTAACAAAGTAATCGGACATAATTTCCGCGAATGGAGCAAATCGAGCAGCGTGCCGTCATTAAGTACCTCCATAAGAAGGGGCTATCATCAAAAGCCATCCATGATGACATGGTTAGTACATTAGGCGATTGTGCTCTGTCATATTCATCCGTCAAAAAATGGATAGCAGAATTTAAGCGTGGTAGAGAGAGTGTGAAAGATGAACCCCGCTCTGGAAGGCCTTCGACGTCAACTACTGACGAAAATATTAAAAAAGTACTTGATTTAATAATGGGAGACCGCAGATTAAAAATTAAAGAGATAGCCGAGATTATAGGCATCTCTTATGAACGAACTCAAAACATCATTGTCAACGAGTTGGGTTTCCACAAGGTGTCTGCGAGGTGGGTTCCGCGACTGCTTTCAGTTGAACAAAAAAGGACGCGATTGACTATTTCACGCGACTGTTTGGAGTTATTTGAAGCCGATGCAGATGATTTTTTGAATCGTTTTGTTACTATGGACGAAACATGGGTTCATTATTGTACACCGGAAACAAAACAACAATCAAAACAGTGGAGAAGACCTGGTTCACCACCCCCTAAAAAGGCTAAGTCAATTTTGTCGGCAAATAAGGTGATGGCTTCAGTATTCTGGGACTCTAAAGGTGTGATTATGATTGATTATCTTGAAAGGGGTCAGACTATAAACTCTGATTACTACTGCACCTTACTACGTCGTTTACAAGAGGAAATAAAAGAAAAACGTCGAGGAATGCTCAGCAGAAAAGTCCTGTTTCATCAAGATAACGCCCGTGTTCACACGTCAGTACAGTCAATGGCTGAAATTCACAACTGTGGCTTTGAACTGTTACCGCATCCGCCGTATTCACCTGATCTGGCACCATCAGACTTCTTTCTATTCCCTAACCTAAAAAAGCACTTAGGAGGTCAAAGATTTTCGACAAACGACGAGGTCAAAGCAGCTGTAGACGCATATTTTGACTCTAAGGAAGAATCATTTTTTTTCAACGGTCTAAATGCTTGGAAGGGGAGGTGGCAAAAGTGTATTGAACTTGATGGTGATTATGTAGAAAAATAAAAATATAACTGATTTAGTATGTGTTTATTTTCTTGGTTAGGCCGAGTACTTTTCAATCCACCCTCGTAAAGATATGTCAGTGTAATACAGTACACGGCTGGGCTTACGTCTTAATTAAGTTGGATTTGTTATTTACTTAAAGTATAGAGAATTAGTGTAGATACTCACTAGCAGCGTCTTTAACCGGACCTAAAAAGAAATTTTGTATTAAGTGAAAAGTAAGCAAAAATAGTATTTTGAAATTAATCATTCACAAACCATTCATCATCGTCACCATCATCATTGCATACATACATACATAACCACTCACCCATGTCACCCAGACGGGTAGGCAGAGACTACAGACTTCTATTAGGCATGATACTGACACACCTCTCTCGTCTCCTCTACATATATATACGCTACATACATATATGATCCATGGTTAAGGGTACTGTTATTTTAGCCTATTTTAAATATATCGCCGATTTGGTCGTTAAAATTTATCCTAGGAGGTCTCTTTGCGACTATCCCGTTTATTTCTGTAACATAAATTTGATTTGTCATCCTTCCCGCATTCATTCTTTCTAAATTATCAAACTACCGAAGCATTATTTTCTCTATCCTGGTCACTACATCATCTTGAAACCATATTTAACTGGTATCACATAATTTCGTACTCTTTCACTCAGATGCACCTCTTATATACCTTCTTAACGACCGCATTTCTACTGCGTTTATTCTACTCTCGTGCTTCTTCTGCCGCACCAAATTTTCACTACCATACGTTAAAGTAGAGATTAACACAGCATTGTTAATTGCCATACGTGCCTTTTCGATACATTCTGACTTTCCACAATAGTTTGTGGAGCCCCATTTACTTTATTTCCTGCGTTCACTTGTCGTCCTATATCCTTTTCATATCTCCCATCCCTGCTGCATAAATATGCAAAATATACAAACTCATTTACTTGCTCGACCAGTATAATTACAGGCTGTCAGTTATTCGACCTTATTCCTCAGAGGTGACAACACATCTTTAGCCACGTAATCGAGGATATATGTCGATGTCTATGGGCCACAGCAACCACTTACCATCAGGTGGACTGTGTGCTCGTTTGTCACCCTATCCTATAAAAAAGACTCTCTGGCCTTCTTCGATTAATATACCTACGCACACATGTTTGTCGGTTAAGGGTACTCTTATCTTAGCGTATTTTCAATATATCTCCGATTTAGTTTATAAACTTTCACCTAGGATGTTCCTTACGCTAAAGTAGGAATTAACACAGCATCGTCAATTGCCTTACGTGCCTTTTTTTTAAATTCTGAATTTCCACAATAGAGTGTATTGCTCGGTTTACTTTATTTTTTGCGTTCACTCGTCGCTCTTTTACCTTATCACATCTCCCATCACGGCTGCATTCACACCCAATATATACAAACTCATCTACTTGCTCGATCAGTATAATTACAAGCTGTCAGTCATTCCACCTCAGTCCTCAGAGGTGACAACACATCTGTAGCTTCTATTGTTTGAAGTTGGCTTCAATTGTCCATGGACTTACAGCAGCCACTTGCAATCAAGTGGACTGTCAGCTCGTCGCTTCTCACTTCAGTTTTGTAAAAAAAATGTTTAAAGGGTAGTAAAAAATACTGACTCATTCCCTTTTCGGCCCCATAACTAAAGAAGATATAGATATGCGAGTGGAATATGTACACGGTTGGGCTTATGTAGGATGCGGTATTTATTTATTTAAAGTATAGAGAATAAACATAGGTAGTCACCAATATCGTCAGTAAATGGATCTAAAGAGAAATGTAATATTAAGTAAAAAGTAAGAATAAATAGTATTTTGAAATAAATCATTTAAAACCGTTTATCATCATCATCATCACCACCATAATTATTACATACATACATGCATAAACACTAACGAATGTCACCCAGAAGGGTAGGCAGAGACTACAGACTTCAATTTGGCACGATCCTGACACACCTACCCTGACACACCACAATAGTAATTTAATGCTGCTGTGTTTCGCACGGTGAGTTTAGAGACCTGGAGAGCCTTTTTACTGGAAACGAGGCATTTCATCTTAGTCCTCACGGGTAAAAACGCATCTGCATTTTGATTTGTAATCGAGGATACATGTTGATGTCTATGGGCCACAGCAACCACTTATCGTCAGGTGAACTGTGTGTTCGTTAGTCACCCTATCCTATAAAAAAAGAATCTATCGCCTTTTCCGATTAATATACCTACCCACACATGTTTGTCGGTTAAGGGTAGTCTTATCTTAGCCCATTTTCAATATATCTACGATTTAGTTTATAAACTTTTATCTAGGAAGTTCCTTACGTTAAAGTAGGGACTAACACAGCATCGTGAATTGCCTTACGTGCCTTTTTGAAAAATTCTGAATTTCCACAATAGAGTGTAGAGCTCGGTTTACTTTATTTCTTGCGTTCACTCGTCGCTCTTTTACCTTATCACATCTCCCATCCCGGTTGCATTCACACCCAATATATACAAACTCATCTACTTGCTCGATCAGTATAATTACAGGCTGTCAGTCATTCCACCTTAGTCCTCAGAGGTGACAACACATCTGTAGCTTCTATTGTTTGAAGTTGGCTTCAATTGTCCATGGACTTGCAGCAGCCACTTGCAATCAAGTGGACTGTCAGCTCGTCGCTATTATCTTCACTTTTGTTAAAAAAGGTTTAAAGGGTAAAACAAATACTAACTCATTCCCTTTTCGCCTTTATAACTCAAGAAGATATAGATATGTGAGAGTAATACAAAACACGGCTGGGCTTACGTCTTAATAAAGTTGTATTTGTTATTTATTTAAAGTATAGAGAATTAGTGTATGTACTCACCTATAGCGCCAGTAACCGGACCTAAAAAAGAAATTTTGTATTAAGTGAAAAGTAAGCAAAATTAGTATTTTGAAATTAATCATTCACAAACCATTCATCATCGTCACGATCATCATTGCATATATACATACATAACCACTCACCCATGTCACTCAGACGGGTAGGCAGAGACTACAGACTTCTATTAGGCATGATCCTGACACACCTCTCTCGTCTCCTCTACATACATATACCTACGCATATATGATCCATCGTTAAGGGTACTGTTATTTAGCCTATTTTAAATATATCGCTGATTTGGTCGTTAAAATTTCACCTAAGAGGTCTCTTTGCGACTATCCCGTTTATTTCTGTAACATAAATTTGATTTGTCATTCTTTCTGCATTCATTCTTTCTAAATTATCAAACTACCGAAGCAATACTTACTTTATCCTGGTCACCACATCATCTTGAAACAATATTTAACTGGTATCACACAATTTCGTACTCTTTCACTCAGATGCACCTCTTACATACCTTCTTCATAACGACCGCATTTCTACTGCGTTTATTCTACTCTCGTGCTTCCTCTGCCGCACGAAATTTTCACTACAATACGTTAAAGTAGAGACTAACACAGCATTGTTAATTGCCATACGTGCCTTTTTGACACATTCTGGCTTTCCACAATTGTGATTTCTTATATTTAAGCGAACATTATACATTGATTAAAACTACTTTTACGGATTTTATCGCGGTTTGAAATATATCTACGATTTGAAAACGCGATAAAATCCGTAAAAGTAGTTTTAATCAATTTCCACAATAGTTTGTAGAGCCCCATTTACTTTATTTCCTGCGTTTACTTGTCGTCCTATATCCTTATCATATCTCCCATCCCTGCTGCATAAATATACAAAATATACAAACTCATTTACTTGCTCGACCAGTATAATTACAGGCTGTCAGTCATTCCACCTCAGTCCTCAGAGGTGACAACACATCTGTAGCTTCTATTGTTTGAAGTTGGTTTCAATTGTCCATGGACTTACAGCAGCCACTTGCAATCAATTGGACTATCGGTCATTTCAGTTCAGTTTTATAAAAAAATGTTTAAAGGGAATTAACAAATACTGACTCATTCCCTTTTCGGCCTTATAACTAAAGAAGATATAGATATGCGAGTGGAATATGTACACGGTTGGGCTTATGTAGGATGTGGTATTTATTTAAAGTATAGAGAATAAACACAGGTAGTCAACAATAGCGTCAGTAAATGGATCTAAAAAGAAATGTAATATTAAGTAAAAAGTAAGAATAAATAGTATTTTAAAATAAATCATTCAAAACCGTTTATCATCATCATCATCACCACCATAATCATTACATACATACATGCATAAACACTAACGAATATCACCATGAAGGGTAGGCAGAGACTACAGACTTCAATTTGGCACGATCCTGACACACCTACCCTGACACACCACAATAGTAATTTAACGCTGCTGTTGCGTTGCTGTTGCTGAGTTTAGAGACCTGGAGAGCCTTATTACTGGAAACGAGGCATTCCATCTTAGTCTTCACGGGTAACAACGCATCTGCATTTTGATTTGTAATCGAGGATACATGTTGATGTCTATGGGCCACAGCAACCACTTACCGTCAGGTGGACTGTGTGTTCGTTAGTCACCCTATCCTATAAAAAAGAATCTCTCGCCTTTTCCGATTAATATACCTACCCACACATGTTTGTCGGTTAAGGGTAATCTTATCTTAGCCCATTTTCAATATATCTACGATTTAGTTTATAAACAATTTACCTAGGAAGTTCCTTACGTTAAAGTAGGGACTAACACAGCATCATGAATTGCCTTACGTGCCTTTTTGAAAAATTCTGAATTTCCACAATAGAGTGTAGAGCTCGGTTTACTTTATTTCTTGCGTTCACTCGTCGTTCTATGTCCTTATCACATCTCCCATCCCTGCTGCATTCACATAAATATATACGAACTATCTTCTTGCTGACAGTATAATTACAGGCTGTAGCATTCCATTTAGTTTTCAGAGGTGATCACACATCTGCAGGTTCCTTTGTTTGTAGTTGGCTGCAGGTGTTCATCGAGTACAGTACCGCTTAAAATCAAGTGGACTGTCAGCTCGTCGCTTTTATCCCACTTTATTAAAAAAGATTTAAAGGGTAATAACAAATACTAACTCATTACCTTTTCGCATTTATAACTCAAGAAGATAAAGATATGTCAGTGTAATACAGTACACGGCTGGGCTTACGTCTTAATTAAGTTGGATTTGTTATTTACTTAAAGTATAGAGAATTAGTGTAGATACTCACCAGCAGCGTCTTTAACCTGACCTAAAAAGAAATTTTGTATTAAGTGAAAAGTAAGCAAAAATAGTATTTTGAAATTAATCATTCACAAACCATTCATCATCGTCACCATCATCATTGCATACATACATACATAACCACTCACCCATGTCACCCAGACGGGTAGGCAGAGACTACAGACTTCTATTAGGCATGATCCTGACACACCTCTCTCGTCTCCTCTACATACATATACTCTACATACATATATGATCCATGGTTAAGGGTACTGTTATTTTAGCCTATTTTAAATATATCGCCGATTTGGTCGTTAAAATTTATCCTAGGAGGTCTCTTTGCGACTATCCCGTTTATTTCTGTAACATAAATTTGATTTGTCATCCTTCCCGCATTCATTCTTTCTAAATTATCAAACTACCGAAGCATTATTTTCTCTATCCTGGTCACTACATCATCTTGAAACCATATTTAACTGGTATCACATAATTTCGTACTCTTTCACTCAGATGCACCTCTTATATACCTTCTTAACGACCGCATTTCTACTGCGTTTATTCTACTCTCGTGCTTCTTCTGCCGCACCAAATTTTCACTACCATACGTTAAAGTAGAGATTAACACAGCATTGTTAATTGCCATACGTGCCTTTTCGATACATTCTGACTTTCCACAATAGTTTGTGGAGCCCCATTTACTTTATTTCCTGCGTTCACTTGTCGTCCTATATCCTTTTCATATCTCCCATCCCTGCTGCATAAATATGCAAAATATACAAACTCATTTACTTGCTCGACCAGTATAATTACAGGCTGTCAGTTATTCGACCTTATTCCTCAGAGGTGACAACACATCTTTAGCCACGTAATCGAGGATATATGTCGATGTCTATGGGCCACAGCAACCACTTACCATCAGGTGGACTGTGTGCTCGTTTGTCACCCTATCCTATAAAAAAGACTCTCTGGCCTTCTTCGATTAATATACCTACGCACACATGTTTGTCGGTTAAGGGTACTCTTATCTTAGCCTATTTTCAATATATCTCCGATTTAGTTTATAAACTTTCACCTAGGATGTTCCTTACGCTAAAGTAGGAATTAACACAGCATCGTCAATTGCCTTACGTGCCTTTTTTTTAAATTCTGAATTTCCACAATAGAGTGTATTGCTCGGTTTACTTTATTTCTTGCGTTCACTCGTCGCTCTTTTACCTTATCACATCTCCCATCACGGCTGCATTCACACCCAATATATACAAACTCATCTACTTGCTCGATCAGTATAATTACAGGCTGTCAGTCATTCCACCTCAGTCCTCAGAGGTGACAACACATCTGTAGCTTCTATTGTTTGAAGTTGGCTTCAATTGTCCATGGACTTACAGCAGCCACTTGCAATCAAGTGGACTGTCAGCTCGTCGCTTCTCACTTCAGTTTTGTAAAAAAAATGTTTAAAGGGTAGTAAAAAATACTGACTCATTCCCTTTTCGGCCCCATAACTAAAGAAGATATAGATATGCGAGTGGAATATGTACACGGTTGGGCTTATGTAGGATGCGGTATTTATTTATTTAAAGTATAGAGAATAAACATAGGTAGTCACCAATATCGTCAGTAAATGGATCTAAAGAGAAATGTAATATTAAGTAAAAAGTAAGAATAAATAGTATTTTGAAATAAATCATTTAAAACCGTTTATCATCATCATCATCACCACCATAATTATTACATACATACATGCATAAACACTAACGAATGTCACCCAGAAGGGTAGGCAGAGACTACAGACTTCAATTTGGCACGATCCTGACACACCTACCCTGACACACCACAATAGTAATTTAATGCTGCTGTGTTTCGCACGGTGAGTTTAGAGACCTGGAGAGCCTTTTTACTGGAAACGAGGCATTTCATCTTAGTCCTCACGGGTAAAAACGCATCTGCATTTTGATTTGTAATCGAGGATACATGTTGATGTCTATGGGCCACAGCAACCACTTATCGTCAGGTGAACTGTGTGTTCGTTAGTCACCCTATCCTATAAAAAAAGAATCTCTCGCCTTTTCCGATTAATATACCTACCCACACATGTTTGTCGGTTAAGGGTAGTCTTATCTTAGCCCATTTTCAATATATCTACGATTTAGTTTATAAACTTTTATCTAGGAAGTTCCTTACGCTAAAGTAGGGACTATCACAGCATCGTGAATTGCCTTACGTGCCTTTTTGAAAAATTCTGAATTTCCACAATAGAGTGTAGAGCTCGGTTTACTCTATTTCTTGCGTTCACTCGTCGCTCTTTTACCTTATCACATCTCCCATCCCGGCTCCATTCACACCCAATATATACAAACTCATCTACTTGCTCGATCAGTATAATTACAGGCTGTCAGTCATTCCACCTTAGTCCTCAGAGGTGACAACACATCTGTAGCTTCTATTGTTTGAAGTTGGCTTCAATTGTCCATGGACTTGCAGCAGCCACTTGCAATCAAGTGGACTGTCAGCTCGTCGCTATTATCTTCACTTTTGTTAAAAAAGGTTTAAAGGGTAAAACAAATACTAACTCATTCCCTTTTCGCCTTTATAACTCAAGAAGATATAGATATGTGAGTGTAATACAAAACACGGCTGGGCTTACGTCTTAATAAAGTTGTATTTGTTATTTATTTAAAGTATAGAGAATTAGTGTATGTACTCACCTATAGCGCCAGTAACCGGACCTAAAAAGAAATTTTGTATTAAGTGAAAAGTAAGCAAAATTAGTATTTTGAAATTAATCATTCACAAACCATTCATCATCGTCACGATCATCATTGCATACATACATACATAACCACTCACCCATGTCACTCAGACGGGTAGGCAGAGACTACAGACTTCTATTAGGCATGATCCTGACACACCTCTCTCGTCTCCTCTACATACATATACCTACGCATATATGATCCATCGTTAAGGGTACTGTTATTTAGCCTATTTTAAATATATCGCTGATTTGGTCGTTAAACTTTCACCTAAGAGGTCTCTTTGCGACTATCCCGTTTATTTCTGTAACATAAATTTGATTTGTCATTCTTTCTGCATTCATTCTTTCTAAATTATCAAACTACCGAAGCAATACTTACTTTATCCTGGTCACCACATCATCTTGAAACAATATTTAACTGGTATCACACAATTTCGTACTCTTTAACTCAGATGCACCTCTTACATACCTTCTTCATAACGACCGCATTTCTACTGCGTTTATTCTACTCTCGTGCTTCCTCTGCCGCACGAAATTTTCACTACAATACGTTAAAGTAGAGACTAACACAGCATTGTTAATTGCCATACGTGCCTTTTTGACACATTCTGGCTTTCCACAATTGTGATTTCTTATATTTAAGCGAACATTATACATTGATTAAAACTACTTTTACGGATTTTATCGCGGTTTGAAATATATCTACGATTTGAAAACGCGATAAAATCCGTAAAAGTAGTTTTAATCAATTTCCACAATAGTTTGTAGAGCCCCATTTACTTTATTTCCTGCGTTTACTTGTCGTCCTATATCCTTATCATATCTCCCATCCCTGCTGCATAAATATACAAAATATACAAACTCATTTACTTGCTCGACCAGTATAATTACAGGCTGTCAGTCATTCCACCTCAGTCCTCAGAGGTGACAACACATCTGTAGCTTCTATTGTTTGAAGTTGGTTTCAATTGTCCACGGACTTACAGCAGCCACTTGCAATCAATTGGACTATCTTTTTCAGTTCAGTTTTATAAAAAAATGTTTAAAGGGAATTAACAAATACTGACTCATTCCCTTTTCGGCCTTATAACTAAAGAAGATATAGATATGCGAGTGGAATATGTACACGGTTGGGCTTATGTAGGATGTGGTATTTATTTAAAGTATAGAGAATAAACACAGGTAGTCAACAATAGCGTCAGTAAATGGATCTAAAAAGAAATGTAATATTAAGTAAAAAGTAAGAATAAATAGTATTTTAAAATAAATCATTCAAAACCGTTTATCATCATCATCATCACCACCATAATCATTACATACATACATGCATAAACACTAACGAATGTCACCAAGAAGGGTAGGCAGAGACTACAGACTTCAATTTGGCACGATCCTGACACACCTACCCTGACACACCACAATAGTAATTTAACGCTGCTGTTGCGTTGCTGTTGCTGAGTTTAGAGACCTGGAGAGCCTTATTACTGGAAACGAGGCATTCCATCTTAGTCTTCACGGGTAACAACGCATCTGCATTTTGATTTGTAATCGAGGATACATGTTGATGTCTATGGGCCACAGCAACCACTTACCGTCAGGTGGACTGTGTGTTCGTTAGTCACCCTATCCTATAAAAAAGAATCTCTCGCCTTTTCCGATTAATATACCTACCCACACATGTTTGTCGGTTAAGGGTAATCTTATCTTAGCCCATTTTCAATATATCTACGATTTAGTTTATAAACAATTTACCTAGGAAGTTCCTTACGTTAAAGTAGGGACTAACACAGCATCATGAATTGCCTTACGTGCCTTTTTGAAAAATTCTGAATTTCCACAATAGAGTGTAGAGCTCGGTTTACTTTATTTCTTGCGTTCACTCGTCGTTCTATGTCCTTATCACATCTCCCATCCCTGCTGCATTCACACTAAATATATACGAACTCATCTTCTTGCTCGACCAGTATAATTACAGGCTGTAAGGCATTCCATCTTAGTCTTCAGAGGTGATCACACATCTGCAGGTTCCTTTGTTTGTAGTTGGCTGCAGGTGTTCATCGAGTTACAGTACCGCTTAAAATCAAGTGGACTGTCAGCTCGTCGCTTTTATCCACACTTTTATTAAAAAAGATTTAAAGGGTAATAACAAATACTAACTCATTACCTTTTCGCATTTATAACTCAAGAAGATAAAGATATGTCAGTGTAATACAGTACACGGCTGGGCTTACGTCTTAATTAAGTTGGATTTGTTATTTACTTAAAGTATAGAGAATTAGTGTAGATACTCACCAGCAGCGTCTTTAACCTGACCTAAAAAGAAATTTTGTATTAAGTGAAAAGTAAGCAAAAATAGTATTTTGAAATTAATCATTCACAAACCATTCATCATCGTCACCATCATCATTGCATACATACATACATAACCACTCACCCATGTCACCCAGACGGGTAGGCAGAGACTACAGACTTCTATTAGGCATGATCCTGACACACCTCTCTCGTCTCCTCTACATACATATACTCTACATACATATATGATCCATGGTTAAGGGTACTGTTATTTTAGCCTATTTTAAATATATCGCCGATTTGGTCGTTAAAATTTATCCTAGGAGGTCTCTTTGCGACTATCCCGTTTATTTCTGTAACATAAATTTGATTTGTCATCCTTCCCGCATTCATTCTTTCTAAATTATCAAACTACCGAAGCATTATTTTCTCTATCCTGGTCACTACATCATCTTGAAACCATATTTAACTGGTATCACATAATTTCGTACTCTTTCACTCAGATGCACCTCTTATATACCTTCTTAACGACCGCATTTCTACTGCGTTTATTCTACTCTCGTGCTTCTTCTGCCGCACCAAATTTTCACTACCATACGTTAAAGTAGAGATTAACACAGCATTGTTAATTGCCATACGTGCCTTTTCGATACATTCTGACTTTCCACAATAGTTTGTGGAGCCCCATTTACTTTATTTCCTGCGTTCACTTGTCGTCCTATATCCTTTTCATATCTCCCATCCCTGCTGCATAAATATGCAAAATATACAAACTCATTTACTTGCTCGACCAGTATAATTACAGGCTGTCAGTTATTCGACCTTATTCCTCAGAGGTGACAACACATCTTTAGCCACGTAATCGAGGATATATGTCGATGTCTATGGGCCACAGCAACCACTTACCATCAGGTGGACTGTGTGCTCGTTTGTCACCCTATCCTATAAAAAAGACTCTCTGGCCTTCTTCGATTAATATACCTACGCACACATGTTTGTCGGTTAAGGGTACTCTTATCTTAGCCTATTTTCAATATATCTCCGATTTAGTTTATAAACTTTCACCTAGGATGTTCCTTACGCTAAAGTAGGAATTAACACAGCATCGTCAATTGCCTTACGTGCCTTTTTTTTAAATTCTGAATTTCCACAATAGAGTGTATTGCTCGGTTTACTTTATTTTTTGCGTTCACTCGTCGCTCTTTTACCTTATCACATCTCCCATCACGGCTGCATTCACACCCAATATATACAAACTCATCTACTTGCTCGATCAGTATAATTACAGGCTGTCAGTCATTCCACTTCAGTCCTCAGAGGTGACAACACATCTGTAGCTTCTATTGTTTGAAGTTGGCTTCAATTGTCCATGGACTTGCAGCAGCCACTTGCAATCAAGTGGACTGTCAGCTCGTCGCTTTTATCTTCACTTTTATTAAAAAAGGTTTAAAGGGTAAAACAAATACTAACTCATTCCCTTTTCGCCTTTATAACTCAAGAAGATATAGATATGTGAGTGTAATACAAAACACGGCTGGGCTTACGTCTTAATAAAGTTGTATTTGTTATTTATTTAAAGTATAGAGAATTAGTGTATGTACTCACCTATAGCGCCAGTAACCGGACCTAAAAAGAAATTTTGTATTAAGTGAAAAGTAAGCAAAATTAGTATTTTGAAATTAATCATTCACAAACCATTCATCATCGTCACGATCATCATTGCATACATACATACATAACCACTCACCCATGTCACTCAGACGGGTAAGCAGAGACTACAGACTTCTATTAGGCATGATCCTGACACATCTCTCTCGTCTCCTCTACATACATATACCTACGCATATATGATCCATCGTTAAGGGTACTGTTATTTAGCCTATTTTAAATATATCGCTGATTTGGTCGTTAAACTTTCACCTAAGAGGTCTCTTTGCGACTATCCCGTTTATTTCTGTAACATAAATTTGATTTGTCATTCTTTCTGCATTCATTCTTTCTAAATTATCAAACTACCGAAGCAATACTTACTTTATCCTGGTCACCACATCATCTTGAAACAATATTTAACTGTTATCACACAATTTCGTACTCTTTCACTCAGATGCACCTCTTACATACCTTCTTCATAACGACCGCATTTCTACTGCGTTTATTCTACTCTCGAGCTTCCTCTGCCGCACGAAATTTTCACTACAATACGTTAAAGTAGAGACTAACACAGCATTGTTAATTGCCATACGTGCCTTTTTGACACATTCTGACTTTCCACAATTGTGATTTCTTATATTTAAGCGAACATTATACATTGATTAAAACTACTTTTACGGATTTTATCGCGGTTTGAAATATATCTACGATTTGAAAACGCGATAAAATCCGTAAAAGTAGTTTTAATCAATTTCCACAATAGTTTGTAGAGCCCCATTTACTTTATTTCCTGCGTTTACTTGTCGTCCTATATCCTTATCATATCTCCCATCCCTGCTGCATAAATATACAAAATATACAAACTCATTTACTTGCTCGACCAGTATAATTACAGGCTGTCAGTTATTCGACCTTATTCCTCAGAGGTGACAACACATCTTTAGCCACGTAATCGAGGATATATGTCGATGTCTATGGGCCACAGCAACCACTTACCGTCAGGTGGACTGTGTGTTCGTTAGTCACCCTATCCTATAAAAAAACAATCTCTCGCCTTTTCCGATTAATATACCTACCCACACATGTTTGTCGGTTAAGGGTAATCTTATCTTAGCCCATTTTCAATATATCTACGATTTAGTTTATAAACAATTTACCTAGGAAGTTCCTTACGTTAAAGTAGGGACTAACACAGCATCATGAATTGCCTTATGTGCCTTTTTGAAAAATTCTGAATTTCCACAATAGAGTGTAGAGCTCGGTTTACTTTATTTCTTGCGTTCACTCGTCGTTCTATGTCCTTATCACATCTCCCATCCCTGCTGCATTCACACTAAATATATTCGAACTCATCTTCTTGCTCGACCAGTATAATTACAGGCTGTAAGGCATACCATCTTAGTCTCAGAGGTGATCACACATCTGCAGGTTCCTTTGTTTGTAGTTGGCTGCAGGTGTTCATCGAGTTACAGTACCGCTTAAAATCAAGTGGACTGTCAGCTCGTCGCTTTTACCTACACTTTTATTAAAAAAGATTTAAAGGGTAATAACAAATACTAACTCATTACCTTTTCGCATTTATAACTCAAGAAGATAAAGATATGTCAGTGTAATACAGTACACGGCTGGGCTTACGTCTTAATTAAGTTGGATTTGTTATTTACTTAAAGTATAGAGAATTAGTGTAGATACTCACTAGCAGCGTCTTTAACCGGACCTAAAAAGAAATTTTGTATTAAGTGAAAAGTAAGCAAAAATAGTATTTTGAAATTAATCATTCACAAACCATTCATCATCGTCACCATCATCATTGCATACATACATACATAACCACTCACCCATGTCACCCAGACGGGTAGGCAGAGACTACAGACTTCTATTAGGCATGATCCTGACACACCTCTCTTGTCTCCTCTACATTCATATACTCTACATACATATATGATCCATGGTTAAGGGTACTGTTATTTTAGCCTATTTTAAATATATCGCCGATTTGGTCGTTAAAATTTATCCTAGGAGGTCTCTTTGCGACTATCCCGTTTATTTCTGTAACATAAATTTGATTTGTCATCCTTCCCGCATTCATTCTTTCTAAATTATCAAACTACCGAAGCATTATTTTCTTTATCCTGGTCACTACATCATCTTGAAACCATATTTAACTGGTATCACATAATTTCGTACTCTTTCACTCAGATGCACCTCTTATATACCTTCTTAACGACCGCATTTCTACTGCGTTTATTCTACTCTCGTGCTTCTTCTGCCGCACCAAATTTTCACTACCATACGTTAAAGTAGAGATTAACACAGCATTGTTAATTGCCATACGTGCCTTTTCGATACATTCTGACTTTCCACAATAGTTTGTGGAGCCCCATTTACTTTATTTCCTGCGTTCACTTGTCGTCCTATATCCTTTTCATATCTCCCATCCCTGCTGCATAAATATGCAAAATATACAAACTCATTTACTTGCTCGACCAGTATAATTACAGGCTGTCAGTTATTCGACCTTATTCCTCAGAGGTGACAACACATCTTTAGCCACGTAATCGAGGATATATGTCGATGTCTATGGGCCACAGCAACCACTTACCATCAGGTGGACTGTGTGCTCGTTTGTCACCCTATCCTATAAAAAAGACTCTCTGGCCTTCTTCGATTAATATACCTACGCACACATGTTTGTCGGTTAAGGGTACTCTTATCTTAGCCTATTTTCAATATATCTCCGATTTAGTTTATAAACTTTCACCTAGGATGTTCCTTACGCTAAAGTAGGAATTAACACAGCATCGTCAATTGCCTTACGTGCCTTTTTTTTAAATTATGAATTTCCACAATAGAGTGTATTGCTCGGTTTACTTTATTTCTTGCGTTCACTCGTCGCTCTTTTACCTTATCACATCTCCCATCACGGCTGCATTCACACCTAATATATACAAACTCATCCACTTGCTCGATCAGTATAATTACAGGCTGTCAGTCATTCCACCTCAGTCCTCAGAGGTGACAACACATCTGTAGCTTCTATTATTTGAAGTTGGCTTCAATTGTCCATGGACTTACAGCAGCCACTTGCAATCAAGTGGATTGTCAGCTCGTCGCTTCTCACTTCAGTTTTGTAAAAAAAATGTTTAAAGGGTAGTAAAAAATACTGACTCATTCCCTTTTCGGCCCTATAACTAAAGAAGATATAGATATGCGAGTGGAATATGTACACGGTTGGGCTTATGTAGGATGTGGTATTTATTTATTTAAAGTATAGAGAATAAACATAGGTAGTCACCAATATCGTCAGTAAATGGATCTAAAGAGAAATGTAATTTAAGTAAAAAGTAAGAATAAATAGTATTTTGAAATAAATCATTTAAAACCGTTTATCATCATCATCATCACCACCATAATTATTACATACATACATGCATAAACTTTAACGAATGTCACCCAGAAGGGTAGGCAGAGACTACAGACTTCAATTTGGCACGATCCTGACACACCTACCCTGACACACCACAATAGTAATTTAATGCTGCTGTGTTTCGCACGGTGAGTTTAGAGACCTGGAGAGCCTTTTTTACTGGAAACGAGGCATTTCATCTTAGTCCTCACGGGTAAAAACGCATCTGCATTTTGATTTGTAATCGAGGATACATGTTGATGTCTATGGGCCACAGCAACCACTTATCGTCAGGTGAACTGTGTGTTCGTTAGTCACCCTATCCTATAAAAAAAGAATCTCTCGCCTTTTCCGATTAATATACCTACCCACACATGTTTGTCGGTTAAGGGTAGTCTTATCTTAGCCCATTTTCAATATATCTACGATTTAGTTTATAAACTTTTATCTAGGAAGTTCCTTACGTTAAAGTAGGGACTAACACAGCATCGTGAATTGCCTTACGTGCCTTTTTTGAAAAATTCTGAATTTCCACAATAGAGTGTAGAGCTCGGTTTACTTTATTTCTTGCGTTCACTCGTCGCTCTTTTACCTTATCACATCTCCCATCCCGGTTGCATTCACACCCAATATATACAAACTCATCTACTTGCTCGATCAGTATAATTACAGGCTGTCAGTCATTCCACCTTAGTCCTCAGAGGTGACAACACATCTGTAGCTACGTAATCGAGGATATATGTCCATGTCTATGGGCCACAGCAACCACTTACCATCAGGTGGACTGTGTGCTCGTTTGTCACCCTATCCTATAAAAAAGACTCTCTGGCCTTCTTCGATTAATATACCTACGCACACATGTTTGTCGTTTAAGGGTACTCTTATCTTAGCCTATTTTCAATATATCTCCGACTTAGTTTATAAACTTTCACCTAGGATGTTCCTTACGCTAAAGTAGGAATTATCACAGCATCGTGAAATCCTTACGTGCCTTTTTTTAAAATTCTGAATTTCCACAATAGAGTGTAGAGCTCGGTTTACTTTATTTCTTGCGTTCACTCGTCGTTCTATGTCCTTATCACATCTCCCATCCCTGCTGCATTCACACTAAATATATACGAACTCATCTTCTTGCTCGATCAGTATAATTACAGGCTGTCAGTCATTCCACCTCAGTCCTCAGAGGTGACAACACATCTGTAGCTTCTATTGTTTGAAGTTGGCTTCAATTGTCCATGGACTTACAGCAGCCACTTGCAATCAAGTGGACTGTCAGCTCGTCGCTTCTCACTTAAGTTTTGTAAAAAAAAATGTTTAAAGGGTAGTAAAAAATACTGACTCATTCCCTTTTCGGCCCTATAACTAAAGAAGATGTAGATATGCGAGTGGAATATGTACACGGTTGGGCTTATGTAGGATGAGGTATTTATTTATTTAAAGTATAGAAAATAAACATAGGTAGTCACCAATATCGTCAGTAAATGGATCTAAAGAGAAATGTAATATTAAGTAAAAAGTAAGAATAAATAGTATTTTGAAATAAATCATTTAAAAACGTTTATCATCATCATCATCACCACCATAATTATTACATACATACATGCATAAACACTAACGAATGTCACCCAGAAGGGTAGGCAGAGACTACAGACCTCAATTTGGCACGATCCTGACACACCTACCCTGACACACCACAATAGTAATTTAATGCTGCTGTGTTTCGCACGGTGAGTTTAGAGACCTGGAGAGCCTTTTTACTGGAAACGAGGCATTTCATCTTAGTCCTCACGGGTAAAAACGCATCTGCATTTTGATTTGTAATCGAGGATACATGTTGGTGTCTATGGGCCACAGCAACCACTTATCGTCAGGTGGACTGTGTGTTCGTTAGTCACCCTATCCTATAAAAAAAGAATCTCTCGCCTTTTCCGATTAATATACCTACCCACACATGTTTGTCGGTTAAGGGTAGTCTTATCTTAGCCCATTTTCAATATATCTACGATTTAGTTTATAAACTTTTATCTAGGAAGTTCCTTACGTTAAAGTAGGGACTAACACAGCATCGTGAATTGCCTTACGTGCCTTTTTGAAAAATTCTGAATTTCCACAATAGAGTGTAGAGCTCGGTTTACTTTATTTCTTGCGTTCACTCGTCGTTCTATGTCCTTATCACATCTCCCATCCCTGCTGCATTCACACTAAATATATACGAACTCATCTTCTTGCTCGACCAGTATAATTACAGGATGTCAGTCATTCCACTTCAGTCCTCAGAGGTGACAACACATCTGTAGCTTCCATTGTTTGAAGTTGGCTTCAATTGTCCATGGACTTGCAGCAGCCACTTGCAATCAAGTGGACTGTCAGCTCGTCGCTTTTATCTTCACTTTTATTAAAAAAGGTTCAAAGGGTAAAACAAATACTAACTCATTCCCTTTTCGCCTTTATACCTCAAGAAGATATAGATATGTGAGTGTAATACAAAACACGGCTGGGCTTACGTCTTAATAAAGTTGTATTTGTTATTTATTTAAAGTATAGAGAATTAGTGTATGTACTCACCTATAGCGCCAGTAACCGGACCTAAAAAGAAATTTTGTATTAAGTGAAAAGTAAGCAAAATTAGTATTTTGAAATTAATCATTCACAAACCATTCATCATCGTCACGATCATCATTGCATATATACATACATAACCACTCACCCATGTCACTCAGACGGGTAGGCAGAGACTACAGACTTCTATTAGGCATGATCCTGACACACCTCTCTCGTCTCCTCTACATACATATACCTAAGCATATATGATCCATCGTTAAGGGTACTGTTATTTAGCCTATTTTAAATATATCGCTGATTTGGTCGTTAAACTTTCACCTAAGAGGTCTCTTTGCGACTATCCCGTTTATTTCTGTAACATAAATTTGATTTCTCATTCTTTCTGCATTCATTCTTTCTAAATTATCAAACTACCGAAGCAATACTTACTTTATCCTGGTCACCACATCATCTTGAAACAATATTTAACTGGTATCACACAATTTCGTACTCTTTCACTCAGATGCACCTCTTACATACCTTCTTCATAACGACCGCATTTCTACTGCGTTTATTCTACTCTCGTGCTTCCTCTGCCGCACGAAATTTTCACTACAATACGTTAAAGTAGAGACTAACACAGCATTGTTAATTGCCATACGTGCCTTTTTGACACATTCTGACTTTCCACAATTGTGATTTCTTATATTTAAGCGAACATTATACATTAATTAAAACTACTTTTACGGATTTTATCGCGGTTTGAAATATATCTACGATTTGAAAACGCGATAAAATCTGTAAAAGTAGTTTTAATCAATTTCCACAATAGTTTGTAGAGCCCCATTTACTTTATTTCCTGCGTTTACTTGTCGTCCTATATCCTTATCATATCTCCCATCCCTGCTGCATAAATATACAAAATATACAAACTCATTTACTTGCTCGACCAGTATAATTACAGGCTGTCAGTCATTCCACCTCAGTCCTCAGAGGTGACAACACATCTGTAGCTTCTATTGTTTGAAGTTGGTTTCAATTGTCCATGGACTTACAGCAGCCACTTGCAATCAATTGGACTATCTTTCAGTTCAGTTTTATAAAAAAATGTTTAAAGGGAATTAACAAATACTGACTCATTCCCTTTTCGGCCTTATAACTAAAGAAGATATAATATGCGAGTGGAATATGTACACGGTTGGGCTTATGTAGGATGTGGTATTTATTTAAAGTATAGAGAATAAACACAGGTAGTCAACAATAGCGTCAGTAAATGGATCTAAAAAGAAATGTAATATTAAGTAAAAAGTAAGAATAAATAGTATTTTAAAATAAATCATTCAAAACCGTTTATCATCATCATCATCACCACCATAATCATTACATACATACATGCATAAACACTAACGAATGTCACCCAGAAGGGTAGGCAGAGACTACAGACTTCAATTTGGCACGATCCTGACACACCTACCCTGACACACCACAATAGTAATTTAACGCTGCTGTTGCGTTGCTGTTGCTGAGTTTAGAGACCTGGAGAGCCTTATTACTGGAACGAGGCATTCCATCTTAGTCTTCACGGGTTACAACGCATCTGCATTTTGATTTGTAATCGAGGATTTATGTCGATGTCTATGGGCCACAGCAACCACTTACCGTCAGGTGGACTGTGTGTTCGTTAGTCACCCTATCCTATAAAAAAGAATCTCTCGCCTTTTCCGATTAATATACCTACCCACACATGTTTGTCGGTTAAGGGTAATCTTATCTTAGCCCATTTTCAATATATCTACGATTTAGTTTATAAACAATTTACCTAGGAAGTTCCTTACGTTAAAGTAGGGACTAACACAGCATCATGAATTGCCTTATGTGCCTTTTTGAAAAATTCTGAATTTCCACAATAGAGTGTAGAGCTCGGTTTACTTTATTTCTTGCGTTCACTCGTCGTTCTATGTCCTTATCACATCTCCCATCCCTGCTGCATTCACACTAAATATATACGAACTCATCTTCTTGCTCGACCAGTATAATTACAGGCTGTAAGGCATTCCATCTTAGTCTTCAGAGGTGATCACACATCTGCAGGTTCCTTTGTTTGTAGTTGGCTGCAGGTGTTCATCGAGTAACAGTACCGCTTAAAATCAAGTGGACTGTCAGCTCGTCGCTTTTATCTACACTTTTATTAAAAAAGTTTTAAAGGGTAATAACAAATACTAACTCATTACCTTTTCCCATTTATAACTCAAGAAGATAAAGATATGTCAGTGTAATACAGTACACGGCTGGGCTTACGTCTTTATTAAGTTGGATTTGTTATTTACTTAAAGTATAGAGAATTAGTGTAGATACTCACTAGCAGCGTCTTTAACCGGACCTAAAAAGAAATTTTGTATTAAGTGAAAAGTAAGCAAAAATAGTATTTTGAAATTAATCATTCACAAACCATTCGTCATCGTCAACATCATCATTGCATACATACATACATAACCACTCACCCATGTCACCCAGACGGGTAGGCAGAGACTACAGACTTCTATTAGGCATGATCCTGACACACCTCTCTCGTCTCCTCTACATACATATACTCTACATACATATATGATCCATGGTTAAGAGTACTGTTATTTTAGCCTATTTTAAATATATCGCCGATTTGGTCGTTAAAATTTATCCTAGGAGGTCTCTTTGCGACTATCCCGTTTATTTCTGTAACATAAATTTGATTTGTCATCCTTCCCGCATTCATTCTTTCTAAATTATCAAACTACCGAAGCATTATTTTCTCTATCCTGGTCACTACATCATCTTGAAACCATATTTAACTGGTATCACATAATTTCGTACTCTTTCACTCAGATGCACCTCTTATATACCTTCTTCTAACGACCGCATTTCTACTGCGTTTATTCTACTCTCGTGCTTCTTCTGCCGCATCAAATTTTCACTACCATACGTTAAAGTAGAGATTAACACAGCATTGTTAATTGCCATACGTGCCTTTTCGATACATTCTGACTTTCCACAATAGTTTGTGGAGCCCCATTTACTTTATTTCCTGCGTTCACTTGTCGTCCTATATCCTTTTCATATCTCCCATCCCTGCTGCATAAATATGCAAAATATACAAACTCATTTACTTGCTCGACCAGTATAATTACAGGCTGTCAGTTATTCGACCTTATTCCTCAGAGGTGACAACACATCTTTAGCCACGTAATCGAGGATATATGTCGATGTCTATGGGCCACAGCAACCACTTACCATCAGGTGGACTGTGTGCTCGTTTGTCACCCTATCCTATAAAAAAGACTCTCTGGCCTTCTTCGATTAATATACCTACGCACACATGTTTGTCGGTTAAGGGTACTCTTATCTTAGCCTATTTTCAATATATCTCCGATTTAGTTTATAAACTTTCACCTAGGATGTTCCTTACGCTAAAGTAGGAATTAACACAGCATCGTCAATTGCCTTACGTGCCTTTTTTTTTAAATTCTGAATTTCCACAATAGAGTGTATTGCTCGGTTTACTTTATTTCTTGCGTTCACTCGTCGCTCTTTTACCTTATCACATCTCCCATCACGGCTGCATTCACACCCAATATATACAAACTCATCTACTTGCTCGATCAGTATAATTACAGGCTGTCAGTCATTCCACCTCAGTCCTCCTCAGAGGTGACAACACATCTGTAGCTTCTATTGTTTGAAGTTGGCTTCAATTGTCCATGGACTTACAGCAGCCACTTGCAATCAAGTGGACTGTCAGCTCCTCGCTTCTCACTTCAGTTTTGTAAAAAAAAAATGTTTAAAGGGTAGTAACAAATACTGACTCATTCCCTTTTCGGCCTTATAACTAAAGAAGATATAGATATGCGAGTGGAATATGTACACGGTTGGGCTTATGTAGGATGAGGTATTTATTTATTTAAAGTATAGAGAATAAACATAGGTAGTCACCAATATCGTCAGTAAATGGATCTAAAGAGAAATGTAATATTAAGTAAAAAGTAAGAATAAATAGTATTTTGAAATAAATCATTTAAAACCGTTTATCATCATCATCATCACCACCATAATTATTACATACACACATGCATAAACACTAACGAATGTCACCCAGAAGGGTAGGCAGAGACTACATACCTCAATTTGGCACGATCCTGACACACCTACCCTGACACACCACAATAGTAATTTAATGCTGCTGTGTTTCGCACGGTGAGTTTAGAGACCTGGAGAGCCTTTTTACTGGAAACGAGGCATTTCATCTTAGTCCTCACGGGTAAAAACGCATCTGCATTTTGATTTGTAATCGAGGATACATGTTGGTGTCTATGGGCCACAGCAACCACTTATCGTCAGGTGAACTGTGTGTTCGTTAGTCACCCTATCCTATAAAAAAAGGAATCTCTCGCCTTTTCCGATTAATATACCTACCCACACATGTTTGTCGGTTAAGGGTAATCTTATCTTAGCCCATTTTCAATATATCTACGATTTAGTTTATAAACAATTTATCTAGGAAGTTCCTTACGTTAAAGTAGGGACTAACACAGCATCATGAATTGTCTTACGTGCCTTTTTGAAAAATTCTGAATTTCCACAATAGAGTGTAGAGCTCGGTTTACTTTATTTCTTGCGTTCACTCGTCGTTCTATGTCCTTATCACGTCTCCCATCCCTGCTGCATTCACACTAAATATATACGAACTCATCTTCTTGCTCGATCAGTATAATTACAGGCTGTAAGGCATTCCATCTCAGTCTTCAGAGGTGATCACACATCTGCAGGTTCCTTTTGTTTGTAGTTGGCTGCAGGTGTTCATCGAGTTACAGTACCGCTTAAAATCAAGTGGACTGTCAGCTCGTCGCTTTTATCTACACTTTTATTAAAAAAGATTTAAAGGGTAGTAACAAATACTGACTCATTCCCTTTTCGCATTTATAACTCAAGAAGATAAAGATATGTCAGTGTAATACAGTACGCGGTTGGGCTTACGTCTTAATTAAGTTGGATTTGGTTATTTACTTAAAGTATAGAGAATTAGTGTAGATACTCACTAGCAGCGTCTTTAACCGGACCTAAAAAGAAATTTTGTATTAAGTGAAAAGTAAGCAAAAATAGTATTTTGAAATTAATCATTCACAAACCTATCTCGTCATCGTCACCATCATCATTGCATACATACATACATAACCACTCACCCATGTCACCCAGAAGGGTAGGCAGAGACTACAGACTTCTATTAGGCACGATCCTGACACACCTCTCTCGTCTCCTCTACATACATATACTCTACATACATATATGATCCATGGTTAAGGGTACTGTTATTTTAGCCTATTTTAAATATATCGCCGATTTAGTCGTTAAAATTTATCCTAGGAGGTCTCTTTGCGACTATCCCGTTTATTTCTGTAACATAAATTTGATTTGTCATCCTTCCCGCATTCATTCTTTCTAAATTATCAAACTACCGAAGCATTATTTTCTCTATCCTGGTCACTACATCATCTTGAAACCATATTTAACTGGTATCACATAATTTCGTACTCTTTCACTCAGATGCACCTCTTATATACCTTCTTAACGACCGCATTTCTACTGCGTTTATTCTACTCTCGTGCTTCTTCTGCCGCACCAAATTTTCACTACCATACGTTAAAGTAGAGATTAACACAGCATTGTTAATTGCCATACGTGCCTTTTCGATACATTCTGACTTTCCACAATAGTTTGTGGAGCCCCATTTACTTTATTTCCTGCGTTCACTTGTCGTCCTATATCCTTTTCATATCTCCCATCCCTGCTGCATAAATATACAAAATATACAAACTCATTTACTTGCTCGACCAGTATAATTACAGGCTGTCAGTTATTCGACCTTATTCCTCAGAGGTGACAACACATCTTTAGCCACGTAATCGAGGATTTATGTCGATGTCTATGGGCCACAGCAACCACTTACCGTCAGGTGGACTGTGTGTTCGTTTGTCACCCTATCCTATAATAAAGACTCTCTGGCCTTCTTCGATTAATATACCTACGCACACATGTTTGTCGGTTAAGGGTACTCTTATCTTAGCCTATTTTCAATATATCTCCGATTTAGTTTATAAACTTTCACCTAGGATGTTCCTTACGCTAAAGTAGGAATTAACACAGCATCGTCAATTGCCTTACGTGCCTTTTTTTTAAATTCTGAATTTCCACAATAGAGTGTATAGCTCGGTTTACTTTATTTCTTACGTTGACTCGTCGCTCTTTGCCTTATCATATCTCCCATCCCGGCTGCATTCACACCCAATATATACAAACTCATCTACTTGCTCGATCAGTATAATTACAGGCTGTCAGTCATTCCACCTTAGTCCTCAGAGGTGACAACACATCTGTAGCTTCTATTGTTTGAAGTTTGGCTTCAATTGTCCATGGACTTACAGCAGCCACTTGCAATCAAGTGGACTGTCAGCTCGTCGCTTCTCACTTCAGTTTTGTAAAAAAAATGTTTAAAGGGCAGTAAAAAATACTGACTCATTCCCTTTTCGGCCCTATAACTAAAGAAGATATAGATATGCGAGTGGAATATGTACACGGTTGGGCTTACGTGGGATGTGGTATTTATTTATTTAAAGTATAGAGAATAAACACAGGTAGTCACCAATAGCGTCAGTAAATGGATCTAAAAAGAAATGTAATATTAATTAAAATGTAAGAATTAATAGTAGTTTGAAATAAATCATTCAAAAAATGTTTATCATCATAATCATCACCACCATAATCATTACATACATACATGCATAAACACTCACGAATGTCACCCAGAAGGGTAGGCAGAGACTACAGACTTCAATTTGGCACGATCCTGACACACCTACCGTGACACATCACAATAGTAATTTAATGCTGCTGTGTTTCGCATGGTGAGTTTATAGACCTCGAGAGCCTTTTTACTAGAAACGAGGCATTCCATCTTAGTCCTTACGGGTGACAACGCATCTGCATTTTGATTCGTAATCGAGGATACATGTCGATGTCTATGGGCTACAGCAACCACTTACCATCAGGTGGACTGTGTGCTCGTTTGTCACCCTATCCTATAAGAAAGACTCTTTGGCCTTCTCCGATTAATATGCCTACTACGCACACATGTTTGTCGGTTAAGGGTAGTCTTATCTTAGCCTATTTTCAATATATCTCAGATTTAGTTTATAAACTTTCACCTAGGATGTTCCTTACGCTAAAGTAGGAACTAACACAGCATCGTGAATTGCCTTACGTGCCTTTTTTTAAATTCTGAATTTCCACAATAGAGTGTAGAGCTCGGTTTACTTTATTTCCTGCGTTTACTCGTCGTTCTATGTCCTTATCACATCTCCCATCCCTGCTGCATTCACACCCAATGTATACAAACTCATCTTCTTGTTCGACCAGTATAATTACAGGCTGTAAGGCATTCCACCTTAGTCCTCAGAGGTGATCACACATCTGCAGATTCCTTTGTTTGTAGTTGGCTGCAGGTGTTTATCGACTTACAGTACCGTTTGCTATAGAGTGGAATGTACACGGTTAGGCTTATGTAGGATGTGGCATTTATTTAAAGTATAGAGAATTAGCACAGGTAGTCACCAATAGCGTCAGTTAATGGATCTAAAATGATATGTAATATTAAGTAAACAGTAAGTATTAATAGTATTTTGAAATAAATCATTCAAAAAATTTTTATCATCATAATCATCACCACCATAATCATTACATACATACATGCATAAACACTCACGAATGTCACCTAGAAGGGTAGGCAGAGACTACAGACTTCAATTTGGCACGATCCTGACACACCTACCGTGACACACCACATTAGTAATTTAATGCTGCTGTGTTTCGCATGGTGAGTTTAGAGACCTCGAGAGCCTTTTTACTAGAAACGAGGCATTCCATCTTAGTCCTCACGGGTGACAACGCATCTGCATTTTGATTCGTAATCGAGGATACATGTCGATGTCTATGGGCTACAGCAACCACTTACCATCAGGTGGACTGTGTGCTCGTTTGTCACCCTATCCTATAAGAAAGACTCTTTGGCCTTCTCCGATTAATATGCCTACTACGCACACATATTTGTCGGTTAAGGGTAGTCTTATCTTAGCCTATTTTCAATATATCTCCGATTTAGTTTATAAACTTTCACCGAGGATATTCCTTACGTTAAAGTAGGGACTAACACAGCATCGGGAATAGCCTTACTTACCTTTTTTGACAAATTCTGAATTTCCACAATAGAATGTAGAGCTCCGTTTACTTTATTTCCTGCGTTCACTCATCGTCATATATCTTTATCATATATCTCACCTCTACTGCATAAACAACTAGAGTATACAAACTCATCTGGGTGAATCTTGGGAGGCTTAATGTACGTTGTACTGAGAAAAAAAGTACTCGTAATATTAAAATTTGAATTCAAAATATTTTTTATGCTACTATAATGTGTGATCTAACTGAGGCACGATAGTTTTTGTGTCTAATTTGGTATAAAATAGTCGAAAAAAAATCCGAAATGTCTAAGTATTGATACTCTAGAGCCGCTTGCGATCAAGCGGATTGTCAGCTCGTGGCTTCTCACTTCAATCTTATACAAAAAGGTTTAAAGGAAGTAACAAATACTGACTCACATCCCCTTTTCGCCTTTATAACTAAAGAAGATATAGATAGATATGTGAGTGTAATGCAGTACACGGCTGGGCTTACGTCTTATTTCTGTAACATAAATTTGATTTGTCATCCTTCCCGCATTCATTCTTTCTAAATTATCTAACTACCGAAGCATGGGCTTAGGTCTTAATTTGGATTTGTTATTTATTTAAAGTAGAGAATTAGAAGAAGAAGAAGAATTAGAAGGTGTCAGATAGGGCTGTGTAGCTTCCCCGTGGCTGTTCAACCTATTTATGGACAGCTGTTTGGAAAATTTGAAAGTTGAAGAATGCGGGTTAAGAATGGGTGAGTTAACCATCAAATGCCTTTTGTACGCCGATGATCAAGTCATACTTGCGTCGTCAGCGGCTGAGTTGCAAATGATGGTTACATTAATGAACAGGTCATTAAAAGAAAGGGGAATGAAAGTGAACGCAAGTAAGACGAAAGTGATGGTTTTTGAAAGAGATGAAAGCAAAACGGTATGTGAAATAAGAATAGAAGGAGAGTTAATTGAGCAAGTGGATGAGTTCGTATATTTGGGATGTGTATTCAGCAGGGATGGGAGATATGATAAGGATATTGAACGACGAGTGAATGCAGGAAATAAAGTAAATGGGGCTCTACACTCTATTGTGAAAAGTCAGAATTTGTCAAAAAAGGCACGTATGGCAATTCACAGTGCTGTATTAGTCCCTACTTTAACGTATGGTAGTGAAAGTTGGGTGTGGCAGAAGAAGCACGAGAGTAGAATAAATGCAGTAGAAATGCGGTCGCTAAGGAGTATGTTAGGGCTGAATCTGAGTGACAGGGTCAGAAACTGTGTGATAAAAGAAGAGTGTGGTTTGCAAGATGATGCGGTGACCAGGATTAAGAAAGGAATGCTTCGGTGGTTTGGTCATGTAGAAAGAATGAATGCGGAAAGACTGACAAAGCAAATATATGTTGCAGAAGTGAATGGAAGAGTCGGAAAGGGACGTCCTAAGCGGAAGTTTGTCGACCAAATTGGCGATATACTAAAAATGGGCCAAATTAAGAGTACCCTTAACCGACGAGCATGTATGCGTAGGTATATGGATGTGAAAGAGGCGAGAAAGGTATGTCAGGATCGTGCTAAATGGAAGTCTGTAGTCTCTGCCTACCCCTCTGGGTGACAGGCGTGAGTGTTTATGTTTTTTTTTATGTTATAGAGAATTAGTATAGGTACTCACCTAAATCGTCTAAACCTGAAACAAAAAAGAAATTTTATATTAAGTAAAAAGTAAATATAAATAGTATTTTAAAATTAATTATTCACAAACCATTCATTATTATCATCACCATCATTGCACTCTGTCATAAATCAACTACTCTCTCATCCAATGCAGGTGGCTCAGAACTATATTTCACTAAGTAAATTGTTGAGTCATCTGCATCCAACGATTTCCTGCGTATCTTACCAGGCTGTACCTTCATTTCTAGTGGAGGACTCTCTACACTTCGCTTGGCGGTACGAGACTGTCACTCGAAAAACTTTCGTCCACATCGGTTGTCATTTTTTCGAGTTTTACGGTCAGCTCATTTCAAATTCAGCTTACCGATCCATTGGGCTATGTCAGTCAGTGGTTCTAATGCGGATATTTTCATTTTGAAGTTCGTCAGCAGAGAAACTACCGTGCATAGCCCTCTCCATAGCTCGATGAGCAGGCTTAAGCTTCCTCATACGGCAGGGAGTGGATGAACAGGTTTCAAAACCTTTAAGTCGTTTGGTTTTTAGGTACCTACATCCTTGTTTTTAAGTTTGGAAAACAGATGCAAGATAATGTGACCGGAGATGGAAGCTGCGTCAAAGGTGTGAGGTATCTGAAATGCGATCCTCAATCAGCCTGCCAGTGCCGAGTCAGCGAGTAGAGAAAAGTTCGTATCGAACAGTGAATTATAATATCATATAGAAGAAGAAATAGTCCATTAAAGTGAAGAAAGTGTTTCAAGTAAGCGCCATATTGATTTTACGAGCGTCGTATTACAGTGAACTTTTTTCCTATGAACCACTACTAGAAAGAGCCTGCGTACAAATAATACCGAAACACGTTATAATCAAAATGATCATTAAAAATATAAAATAATACTTTTAGCATTATATTAATGATGTACTTTTCAACAATCGGTTATTTAAGTTCAATGAGACAAAAGAGCACGTTGTGCGCGTACATTTCGGCTATTGTAACATTTTCGTAGTATTTTTCTTTAGTCAAGAGGTTGCCTTCACCTTTGCATGAACTTAGTCAAGCACATACATCTTCAGGCAACCTCACGTGCCCTCTATGGGTTCGCGTACCAATAATTGGGAAACACTGTCGTATAATAATAATAATAATAATGTCCTCCAGACCGAATTTCGGTCACGGCGGCCAGCCTCAACGGAGACTAGCCATCGGCGCAGGACAGGATTATAGTGCCCAAGTGTATGTGCAAGCACAGGTGCCACTCTCTATTCCCTCACTCTCATAATCCGATGGGACGGTAAACCGACACGACCGGAGAGATCAGCCGTAGGACCAACGGCTTAATAAACGGCTCAATAATAGATTTTTGGCCAAGCCCGGGATTCGAACCCAGGAGCTCATGATCAGCAGTTGCACTACTACAACTACTAGAACAACGAGGCAGTCTGTCTGACTGCCTCACAGTACAAAAATGGCGGCGATTTATGACGTCTGCTTATGCACGGTTTCTACGGGTATGCAGATGGCAGCATAGTTGTGGAGAGATACCAACCAAGTACTCGGGCCAGTCGGGATCAAATTCGGTCTGAAAAAGAGGCTATGATTGAGCATGTGAATCTCATACCGCAGGCAGTCTCCGAATAGGGCAATGCCAATCTCGTGAGATTCAACGCCTCAAATATACAAGCGTGTCTTCACCGCTATAAGAAGCCCGCTCACATTGGCTCCTACTTTCCGGAATGTATCCTTGGAGTACACTGACCGCCTTCAGTTGTAAGGGGTTGAATTTTCTCCGAACCTCAACTATGGGCGGTTCGTTGAGTCCAGAGCCAAAGCAGGCGCAAGGAAACTTGGTGTTCTTGCAAGGGTGTGGCGGTACTTCACGACGGGACAGCTCCTTACCTTATATAAAGCGCAAGTCCAGTCGTGCGTAGAGTACTGCTGTCACATATGGGCTGGTGCTGCAAAATGACTCAGTGCGGAGACGTGCTAAGAGGCTCATTGGTGACCTTTATTTGGTTGAAACCAACCTTGTGTCAGCCTCGAGCACAGGCGCAGAGTAGCCAGCCACTCGGTATTTTATAGGATGCATTTCGGAGCGCAGGAATAGCACGCTTTAATTCCTCCCTCTCCTTTCCACTATCGGACCACCAGGCTGTCGCCAGGTCTTCACCCCTTTGTTGTCAATATTCCACGCATTAGGACCAAACGGTTTCCTTCGACATTTTTAATGGGTTATAACAAAGGAGTGGAATAATTTGCCGGTGTTTATCTTTATGTTCGAATACAATCTGAGCGTCTTCAAGGCAAGAGTGAATAGGCATTTGTTACGCTAAGACAGTGTGATTTACCATGTAAGGCTGCATCACCTCTTACCACTTGGTGGGATTGTGGTCAAGCAGTGGGTTATAAAAAGAGAAAAAAAAACTCGAATTCGGGCACCCGATGCATTATTCACATTGTTTTACTCGGCGGTGAAGTCATCTCTCTGTTGGAATAAAACCAAAACGAAAGCTGGAATAGATTTTACGAAGACGGGCATACTCGACTCCGTTCATTTACACTTAATTGTTTGTCCGAATTCCATAGGCAATCGAATACAAGCTAACGACCAAGTGTAATTGCGCCATTATGCTGGTATTTTCTGCGAGCGTGATTCTCCGATCGAGCCTACCCATTCGTGTTATAGTCAACCAAACCTAAGAAATACCTTTTGACGTTTCGCATTAATCATTCAGCAATAAATTTGCACAAGCGTACTCACACGATTTAAAATAACCTTTTACGTAAATCCAAAGAATTGTATTTCTTTACAATGTGTTAGTTTTTATCACTAATTTAAATTTGAATCTTTCAAATAAAGCAAAATATTATAAAATAACCAGTATCAACTTTTTTTTACTTGACGTCGTTTTAATGATATGTCGTTATGTGCATTACGGTAATGTTTGGATGATTAAAATTTATTGTTATGCGAATAACGGCAAAAATATGTAAGTAATCGGTAAAAATATTCAAATAATCGAATCATTAATTATTGTTTTATTATTTGTTTAATTTAAATTTTATTTTTAAAATTCCTTAAATTACATGAATCATGAATGAAACAAGTTTATGTTTTTTAATTTGTCAACGTAAATTTGTAAAGGGAAAAAAATTCATATACAAGGCCGCGCTGCAAAAACCACTTCGTAATTTCAATATCCGCCATTTCGGGAGCTTTCTGTGCGTAATTAAGCGATTTTGTGTTTGTCTTCTTATTTTGTGACTCGTCTTTAACTATTTGGACTGTTTCTTCTATATTCATTGAAGCATGTGCCCATGTCACAAAGGATCATTGGGCAAAAGTAGTAGAAAAAAAAAAACAAAAAAAAATATTATGGATGTCTTTGAAAGAGACATTAATTTTGACTGCATTATTGAAAAACAAATATTAATTATTCTAAACAAAGACAGCTCAACTAGTTGTACTGAAAGTGATTGAATAAATTTATTTTTAATCTAGTTTTAATTTTAAAATTTTATAACTGTGCCTCTAGAAATAAACAGTAACAACAAATATGTACAAATTGATAAATCTTGTGTTTTAAATTATCCTTTTTTAATTTATTCTGGTATTATTCAAACCAAACCGCAAATAATTACCAACTCTAAATAATCGATATTGATTTTTTTAAGAATCGAATATTGTACTTTCCCATTTTTTGGTTGGCATGCCTGGTGCAATAAGTCTGACAGCTGTCAAAATGTATTTCTTAGGGGTATGTTCCGAAATACAACGCAGTGTACTGTCCAATGCAAATGACGTCATGAATCGACGCTATACTGGTGATTCGTTCCAAAACATTGGACAGTATATGACGTATACTTTTACGACATTTAGAAAAGTGTTGGCGATTATTTTGTCATTTTGTGCTCCAAAAATCATTATATCCTCCTAATGGATATCATCATCATCATCATCATCACAGCCCTTCACAAGTCCACTGCTGAACATAGGCCTCCCCCAAGTAATGCCACAAAGCACGGTCCTGAGCCACCTGCATCCATCGACTTCCTGCATATCTTACCAGGTCGTCACTCCATCTAGTGGGGGGTCGCCCTACACTACGCCTACCGGTACGAGGCTGCCACTCGAGAACCTTTCTTCCCCATCGGTTATCGGTTCTTCGAGCTATATGGCTATACCATCAATTATTCTATAATTTTTTTGTATTTGAATAAATAGAAACAAATTCTAGCATGCTTCATTCGGCAAACATACAATTAAAAATTGTTTTATTATTGCCGGATAAAGTGTCAAATGATACGTCATTTGCATTGAACAGTACACTGCGTTGTATTTCGTAACATACCCTAGATTTGGTTGACTATAATAATACGCTGATTCTTTTCTATAGAATAATAGTGACAAATGAGCACACAGTACACCTGATGCTGTAGTCCATAAATATCTACATTTGTCCTCAAGTAAGAAATAAGATGCGTTATCACGCTTGAGGACTGAGATGGAATGCCTCGTTTCCAGTAAAAGGGTCTCCGGTTCTGTACACGCAACATACGACACAGAGAATCATTAAACTGCTATTTTACGCTGGTATTTTGCGAGGGCGTGGTCCTACCCCGGTCGACCCAACCCATTCGTACTACAACCATAATATAACTGCAGCGTAGCTCTACCACGTTTGAAAATATATTTGTGTCTCTTGTATCAGTTTAGCAGTCCGATAACAACTCCAACTATTCAAGCAAATTTTTTTTCAAACCTTTCTAATGGATCTTACGTTAACCTTACCTTCGATATCTTCCACAAGTGTCAATATCTGTAAAAAAATACCTCGTATTAATAAATAGCAGTAAATTAAAGAAATGCTAGGCGAAAATTTGAACAATTTGTTCGAAGAGGCAACTGCAGGAAATAATTACTGCAGAAAAATCTTACGGTTTCCGATAGATGCATAGAAATCATCTTGTTAAGCCCAGACGTTAAATACCCATATAGCGGCAATTTCCCCAAAACGAGGGTATTTAGTTTGAAAAGGTAGCCAACAAACTACCTTCGAAGCGTGGTGTTTAAGGCAAATCCTTACGACAACGTGAGATATCCATGTCCAGTAGTACACTTTTACAAGCTGAAGAACAAATGTCTCTGAGCTCTGAATGCTTAACAGCGTCATGTCTTCCATAAGCGTGTTCCTATTTTTAATGTACGTTGAACAATCTGTCGCTAAATAATCCTTTAACGAGCAGTTAATTAATTAATATTCTTTTTTATCTGTACAGCACTTGACAAACTTTATACAACATGGAGGCAGACAGGTGAGAGGAACATAAACAACAAATACTAAGGAATGTAACGGATTTCTTTTATTTACGCGAACACCACACATTTAAATATAACTAGTTTTTACGGATTTTATCGCGTATTTAATTTATTTTAGAACTTGCCACGCTGTGCAACGCCGTGCCGTCTGTGAGCGCAGGCCCTAATATTATCCGGTAAAGGGGGTCTCCGGTTTCCTAAACTTAGCGTACGAACACAGCAACATTAAGCTGCTATTTTTGCTGGTATTCCGTGAGAACATGGTCCCTCCCTGGTCGAGCCATTTGTACTGAATATAATATAAGTGTAAGTGAATGTAATATAATATACGCGATAAAATCCGTAAACACTGGTTTTATTGGAATATAACTGGTTAAACCTAAGTTATACATGTGAAAAAAAAACTTACCAAGACAGATACAAATAATGCAAGAAATAACTTTGACTTCAACATGATTTCACTTTTCTCGCCTCTTGTAATATCTTCTATAAGTAAGTAAAACGTGGAACCTGTCTTTTATACATAATTTCGGTCACGGCGCATTTCACAGTTGAATCATTCTTATTAAATATTTTGTTATTTACGCGTTCATTTAACGCATTATGCTAATAGTACACATCTGTTTTTATTATAAAAAACAAAAGAATTGAAGACCAAAAGTATGTTTTTCGATTCCAATTCTTTTGTTAGTGGTGCACTATTCTAGAACAATAAACCAACCTTATAGAAAAGAATATTAAATAGTGAATTCACACATTGAACAGGTGCAAAGTGTTAGTCACGGAAAGTATGTTTTTCGATTTCAATTCTTTTGTTTTTGGTGCACTATTTATTCTAGAACTTATTGTAACGAAGGTTATAGAAAAGGAAATTAAAGCGTGAATCCCCCCCCCCAAAAAGAAAAACAGCAATCTCAAAAAATGAACGTTCTTCCCTCGCAGTAGGAATAACCTTTGAGTACAACACTAGAGGAGCAAACCACATTACTGCGCGTCGAAAAAAGTGTAACCACTATCCAAACGCGACGACGTAGCTTTGAAACTAATAACAAATTTAAATAAACATATATCTATCTCACTTACACAAGTTGCGAAAACAATATCGTCGATAAGATTGGATGAAGATAGACACACAAACATGCAATGGCGGGTTGGTGTGGCATACTATATGAAATTTTACCTAAAATACGCAATAAAAATGAGATTTTTTAAGCTGCAGTTAATTGATTTTAAATATTAAAAAAGTATATTTTATTTAAAAATCTTTATTGCGTCCCCTTAGAAAAAAAGGATACAAAGCTTATCAGATGAATAGTAGTAAACATAATGATGAAATAAAACATATTTTTATAAGTATTTTTATTGTGCTAATAAATCAAACAATATGAAATAGGTAATAAAATAGAATTAATATTAAATAATAATTAATATAAAATTATTAATATAAAATAAATAGGTAATAATTTTTTATAGATAATTCATGAATAAACTAAAATAAGAATAATAAAAATAATTTTGTATGAAAGTTAAAACGTAGTTTTTATTATAATTTCCAAAATATTTAAAATCTGAGGTAACAAATAATTAGATAATAATTAGATAATTTTATTTAATTATTTATGGTTTTTTTGCGTTTATATGAAAACAAGAACTAAAAATTATGTGTTGAAAGTAATTCCGCTTGATTTATTAGTTTAAGGAACATTTTTTGTCGCGGCTCAACTCTGTCGGCGTCACATTGAACACTGAACTGACGCTAGCTAGGCATATGGCTGTGGCCATATGTGCAGTGGGAACGCTTTGGCGCGGTTATTATTGATCTAGTGTAATATATAAATCAATGGGAATAACTGACTATAACGGAAGAGGATCTTGTTCTGAATGACTCATATATTAACGAAGATATGGGTGTTTGATGGGTGACGCTATTTTATTTATGCTTCCAGATTTTAGATAATTTTTTTTCGTGTTGAACATCTTAACTTTTCTAAGAGCCGAGTTTTCAATCGCCAGTTAAAAGGCAAATAAATTATAACCAGACTGAATACTAAAGTCAAACCATTTAACTAATGTATTATTACAACTGTAATTATATTATGTTTAATATGCTGTGTTTTATTCTATGAATAACTTTTAACTTAATGATTGAGTGGTAAAATTAAAAATTTTGTGTAACCGACTTCTATATAAATAAAATGAGAACGTCATCAATGGAGTCAAAGTCAATTGAATACGCATTATTAAAGATAACTCATAAACTACTGGTCAGATATTAATCAAATTTATATGGGACCACATGAGAAGCACCAGCTTTCAAATATAAAAATAATAATTAAAATTGGTTCACATAGAAAAAAGTCCTAAGGTAACACACATAAATTTTATTTCAATTTCTCCTTTTTTTGAAGTCGGTTGAAAATCGGCCATAAGGAGAGTAACTTTTGAGTTAATGTGAAATTCGTTTCGTTCATTTTATTAATTTTCATTTGTAATAGTCCACTGTAATGTAGATTGAGTGTTAATCTTATAGTACTTTAGTTTTCTTATCCCCACTAGGTAGGTAGTAGATGTATTTAAGATTTAAATATTCTACGAAATTTAAGCGTAAATGTTTTTGATTACAAGTTGAAATTGACAAGCAGTTACATTTATATACTCAACTACAAATTAAAGTCCACTGCTGAACATGTGCCTCCCCCATAGATTTCCTCATAGGCGGGATACCATAGAGTCACAAAGTGAGTCCATCAAAATGCACTGCCAAGTATAGGCCTCTTCACAGGTGGTCTCATGAGGGAATGCCCCGCTGCCAATCTCCTGGTTTATTTTCCTCTGTCGCCTCTTACGAAAACTACGGGATGATGTGGGTTTTTTATAGGAGAGGGGGCAATCGAGCATAGTGATTAACGCCGCCCATTAACAACTGCAACACCTGGGGAATTGCAGAAGCGTTGCCAGCCTTTTAAAAAAGGAGTAAGCTCTTTTCTTGAAGGTCCCTAAGTCGTATCGGTCCGGAAAAATCTTTGGTGGTAATTGATTCCACAAGGAAGTTGTGCGAGGAAGAAAACTCTTTAAATCGGACAGTGGTAGACCGCCAGTCATTCTGATGGTATGGATGGTATCGCGAATTTTTTCATGACGTGCGAGTGCCAGTGAGTCAAGCTGATCGGAAAGAGCTCGGTCATCGACAATTTGAACAGATCTGCGCTGGATGCAATCAAATTTAAGGAGCTGGCACTGGGGAGCCCAAGCCCAGAGATGGGAACAGTATTCCAAGTGCAGCGGAACCTGCGCCTTTTAAGTTAAAGGAGTAAAAAAGGGGTTGTGGATATTGTTACACCGTCTCTACAGGGATAACAATTACAAACTGGTACGTTTACGTGGTAGCGCCATGCTGCAGTTATATTAGTAGTATAGTTGTAGCACGAATGGGTCGGCTCGACCGGGGGAAGGACCACGCTCTCACAGAATACCAGCGTAAAATAGTAGCTTAATGCTGCTGTGTTTCGTATCGTGAGTGTAGAGAACCGAAGACTTTTTACTGGAAACGAGGCATTCCATCTTAGTCCTCACGGGTGACAACGCATCTGCATTTTGATTCGTAATCGAGGATGTAGATGTCTATGGGCCACAGCAACCACTTACCATCAGGTGGACTGTGTGCTCGTTTGTCAACCTATCGTATAAAAAATACTCAATAATTTAAATTGCACGAGTTTTTACTATGTAAAATGTAAGCTACATACGTTGACCACTTTCTCAAGGACATAAATGTGGCACCATTTTATTCTTAACATTTGAAGAAGCTCTGAATTGGCCCAAAAGTTAAATTTTTTAAAATTTTATGCTATTTTAAATAATATTAATTAATTTAATTTAATTAAAATTAAACCAGGTGCTCGCCAAGGAAACGAATATGAAATATTATGTAGATCTATGACCAAGAATAAAGTACCCATTTAATGCAACTCAGTATTCAATATTTAAAAGTTAAAGGTACAGCCTATATACTTCCACTGCTGAGAACAGGCCTCCCCTCATTTCTGAGAGGGTTTTAGGACAAGGAAGTGTCTGCCTCATTGCGTGTTGGCGAACTTCACGTGTCTTCGAAATATTATTCTTATTTTTCAGACATGTAGGTTTCCTCACGATGTTTTCCTTCCTCGCCGAGATCCTGAGAAATCAGCACTTAAATTGCAATAAACAATTTCATTGGTGCCGGCTGGGATCGAACCCGGTTTGCCCACATTCTGTGAAATTTACAGCAAGCGCTAACCGTCTGAGCTACCAATTTTAATTGATCATTTATTATTTATATCGCTCTCCTAAAATTTAAATACCTACTCATTATGGATATAAAAATAATTAATTGTTTGCTCATTTTTTGCAGCCCGTTTTAAACGTTTTTATTACTCAACCAACATTAGCAGGCACTTCAGCAAATTGTTAATTACTAAAATTACCGCTTAAGACAGTTTTATAGAAAGTTGCTGTGAGTCGGCTACAAATATTTTTTCTGCTTGTTTCATAATTTACACATTTTATACGCATTTCTTCTCTTTCTGTACATTGAATCCGTAATTATAATCATCATTATTACATTTTTAATGATTCCACTGCTGGATTTCTTCCAGAGGCCGCATTGTTCGGATTTATACATGACTCCTCAAATTCTCACTCTTTTCCATTGATAGTATCGCCACTTATTGGGCTTGTATGAGAGTGCGATTATAATATTCCTCTTAGCCGATGTCTATGAGTTGCCGATTGCTGCTTAATCAATAATTTTGGGGTATTTTGATATTTAAAACAATTAATCACTAGAAGCAACTTCATACTCTTTATGGACCACGCTCTCACAGAATACCAGTGTAAAATATAAGCTTAACGGTCCTGTGTTTCGTATGGTGAGTGTAGAGAACCGGAGACCCGTTATGCTGGAAACGGGGCATTCCATCTTAGTCTACACGTGTGACAACGCTTCAGCATTTAGATTCGTATTTGAGGATAGATGTATATGTCTATGGGTCACAGCAACCACTTACCATCGGGTGGACTGTGTGCTGGAGAATCGATCTATCCCATAAAAAAAATCTACAATATGAATATAAGTTAAACAATAGTACCTATCGGGCGTTACTTTGATGAATTCCATTATATAAAAGTTGTTAAAATTATTTAGCTAAGTTCCGCGTAATAAACTAAAATGTTATATTTTACCTAGTTGGAAAAGCAAGTCCCGCCCTCCCTCAATTGCTTGCACTATCTCTGTCACCCCTAACCCCAACACCACTACACGGGGAAAAACACACCACCGTCTATAACACGACACGAGTTTCGTCTGTAAACGAGGCGTTATCAGGAGACATAGACTCGGCGATGGCTGACCACTAAATAAGAGTCAACCCCACGTCACAAGGGCTAGACAGGCCTCCTTTCATTTCTCAAAGAGCTATGGAACATAAATAATAGAAAAAATTAAGAGAAAATAAATTCAGATTTTCTTGAAATATATTTTAATGATATATCCTACATATGGTACTTGCTACATGCCGTGTAGTGACGGCGAGAGATAATCTGCTAGCCTACTGTAATGCTGGGGGTGTCGTAAGGGGGGACAAACTGGAGATGAGCGGCAGCATCTTCTTGAGAGCAGCTATCCAGCCAACTATGTCCATATGAAGCAATTTATGGGGGAGGACAGAATATATGATTGTTAACTGTTCTTTCAAAAAATGTTCTGCTGACTTTCTTGTAGGCTCTTTCCAGTACAGAGGTATTTTCAGAACCAGTGATAAATTAAACATAAGACTTTCAATGAGTAGATATTATTTAAAATCTATATTGAATTAGAAAAAATCTATTCGTGAACTTTTGAGAGACCGTAACTAATGAATGAACGTGATATATCCTACATAAATATTTTCCTTCACTTTGCAGCACGTTTCAATTCTTTGACTTTAAAATTTTCTAATTGCTATTTCTGTGCTACGGGCGGGGACCGTGCTCGGGTTCCTTGCAAACTACAACACTTTATATGACCTTGATCTGGTGTTATTCAAATATATAGAATATTAAAGAAACGTAATAAAAAAAGAAAACTAAACTTTTTAATTATCATAAAGTCCTACTTCCCGCAGTCATCGCGGTATAGAGCCAAGAACGCTGGCTGCGTTTCCTCGCTGAATGGCTATATTTAGCCTTTGAGCCCGAAAAGAACCAGCACTCTTATCACCAGCAGCGGTGCAGGTTTGAAATATAATATCCAGTGCCTGATGCCACGGATGTGATAAATAAATAATAATGGTATAAGAGGCATCCATTGAATTAATTAAACGTCCCAAAAATGACCACTAATCTTAATGTGTAATAAAATTTAATTACTTACTTAAGTATCATTTAAATGATTACTACAATTCAGTTATTTGATTAATATTAGCTACGTTAATTAGACATTTTCATCTGCACGCACCCACAGCCAACTGTCAATTCGGGGTGATAAATTACATACGTAAATAATAGGGTGTGGTAGCCAGCTGCATTTGTGTCATCCTTAACTTTCAGCCCCCTGTATCTTTAGGGGCCAACCCCAAATTTTGGTTGTAACATCTCTATTTTGTATCCTTTACGTAAATACTTTTGTATTTTTCAATTACTCAACGTTGCGTTGTCCAGGCGATTTAGAGTAGTGCCGAGGAGATTAATGTGTCCGATAGATGGCGGTGTTATGTGTTATTTATAATTCTATTTCTTATTTCTTGTTCGTCTTTCCTAATTTACTGCTGGATATGACATAGGGTCTATATATGCATAACTTCAAATATTCGTCCATATTCTTCAGGCTGGGCAAGAAGTTGAACACAGAACCGTCTCCTTATATAAGTTGATGTTACTCTTTATGACCAATCATTGAAAGTCAAAGTTAAAAGCTTTTATTATGCTTGTTTAAAGATCTTAGGGACGTAAAAGCCTATATCGATTAAAAACAAGAACGTTTTAAAGAAGAACCGCCAAAAAAACCTCTTAGGTCTATTTTTGAAGCCGTCTTACTATTTTACTTGCATTAATTACAACTTAATTGATAAATATTTTTAAAATATCTGTATTTAATAAAAACTATTTATGCGGATTTTATCGCGTTTAATTTACCTATTTTTAATTCCCGACGTTTCGGGTGCTTTACAGCACCCATGGTCACTGGGGAACTGAGATGTTTGACGTCCCAATGTTATAGTTAGCCCGGTGAAGATCTTTTTGTTTGTCCTATATAAGAGAGACCCACCACTTTCACAATCTAGCTTGTACACTCCTGCATCTTGTACAGGAGTATTACATTTGATGGATGATTAAAATTGACTAATTTTCTTCGGTGGCTTGTGGTATGTTTGAATAGAAACTGACTTCAAGATGTAGCCAACCTTGTCTATGACTCCTCTGACATACAGTAGTATAGAGGGTACACGCTCGTCTGTGGCCGGCTTGACTTGTTCACTGTGATGTAGGCGCGGGACCCGAAGCTTGTTGAATTGTAATACTTGGTTGACGTGCTGAAGCTCGGCGGCCAGGTGTTTTCTGTCACAGATCCCTTGTGCTCTTTGAAACAGGGACTTATCAACGGTAGTTAATTGTGACGGACGAAAGCCAAATAAGCATTACAATAGCCGTATAAACGTTTGTAATGCTACTATAGGAATAACTCAAAAATGTAAACGATAGAGAAATGCTGTAAGTCAGCCGTTATATTACTTTGTTGCGTTACCATCGGGTGGACTTTATGCGCGTTTATCACCTCTGTTCTATAAAAAAAACATGTACATTATTATTATACATTAGCTGGTACGCTGTTGAGACAACTGATAATGCCTGTATACTATTTATGTCCACTAGTTACTCCTATTGCATTTCAGAAAATGATTATCTAATCTATTTTTGGATTGCTACACATTGAGACCACGTTCTCCGGCAACTTATTTCACTCTGTGACTACACGGCACGGTTACAAATGAAGTGCTTATGGGAGTTGTTGTTTGAGAAGCTGGTACATAGCTTAAGATGGTGGCCCCTGAGGTGTATTTTCAGTACGAATAAACAATTCGTTAAACTCCTATACGTCGTAATGTCCACCTAAGATGTTGTAAGTTTTAAAACTTTCAAACGTTCTTCATAAGACTTCCTTTTCAATAGCTGTGGTACTTTAGTGAAGCTACGCTGTACTTTTACAAGCTTCAATGTTTGATAAAGTAGGGGCTCCAGACTTCTTTAATGTTTTGTGGATCTTAAGCATCATTACTGGTGTCAGGACTACGAAGCTTTTCTCACGAGGTAAATTATTCTTATAGCTTTCTTGACAATTGATGCTCTTCTTACATTAAGTCTTTTCCATTTTTTACCCCCAAATCTGTTTGTACTTTAATAGCTGAAAGTGACGCGCCGCCTAGTTCATAGGTGACCAAGGTTACGGTTTCCTATGTGTAATACTGATCATTTTGCAGTATTGAGATTTATGAGCCAACCCTCGGACGAAATAGCTATTTTAATCAGGTCATCGTGAACGTGGTCGTAGACAATAAGTGGATTTGCAAATATATTAGTATCATCTGCAAAGACGCTCATATTACACTGTAGGCGATGGGGAAGGTCAAAAGTATAAATAATGTATAAAATAGGCCTAGAAAGGAACCCTGTGGTACTCCACTACGTATTTCTGTGTGTGTATTATCCCTCGCAAAAAAGACTCAAGCCAGTAGTTTTCCAGTTTTTTTTTTTAGGAGAAAGGGAAAACCAGCATACGGCTCACCTGACGGTAAGTGATTACCACCACCCATGAACAACTGCAACTCCAGGGGAATTGCAGATGTATTGCCGGCTTTTTAAAAAGGAATAGGCTCCTTTCTTGAAGGTCCTTAAGTCGTATCGGTCCGGAAAAATCTCAGGTGGTAGTTGATTCCACAAGGAAGTTGTGCGAGGAAGAAAACTTATTATAAAGCGCACAGTGGTGGACCGCCAGTCATCCAGATGGAATGAATGGAATCGCGAGTTTTGTCGTGGTTTGCGATGGTAAAATTGTGCGGCTGGAATTAGTCCGAACAATTCCTCAGAGCACTTCTCGTGGTAGATGCGATAAAATACGCAAAGAGATGCAACGTCTCTTCGCAGTGCCAGTGAGTCTGCTCTGTTTCGAACTGCTCTGCGCTGGATGCGATTAAATGAAAGGAGCTGGCACTGGGGAGCCTCCGTCCAGAGATAAAGAAGACAACTACTCCATATCATCCCATGGGGGTTGTGGGTAGACAGAAGAAAATGAAACAGTAGCATCCTCCTGATAACTACTGAGTAATAAGTATATAATGAAAAATTGAGGCTATCACCCGGCAGTGAGCCGGAACTGGTACAAACTAACTACTACTACCATAAAAACTACGCCCTTACAGAATAGCATCTTAATGCTACAGCAGACCTTTTTACTGGGAACGAGGAATTCCCTCTTAGTCCTCAGGGGTGACAACGCATTCAGCGTCTTCCTAATAACGACTAAAAATAAAAATAAAAATGCGGTAGCCTACCAACCGTGGCAACTATGGCAATTATCGCCGTATGAGGAATTCTATAGGTGAAGCCTTTGTTCAGCAATGGACTTTATCTGTAACGGTAAGGTGAAGGAATTTGTTGGTGCATTTGGGATTTCATTTTATTTACAAGCACGTAGAGTAATACACTGGCAGCCTATGAGGCACTAAATACTCAAGTTACCAAATATAGTAGGAGCCTGATTAGTATCGTATTTGATTAAGGATTTACCACAAGTCTTCGCACAGTGGATCGGTATTTCAATCGATCGAGTCACGCGAAAGGTTGTCAATACACTTTTTTTAAATTTTACAACTCTTTAAATCGCTACAAGCATATTATTGACAACATTTCTCAGCTATTTTCGTATAAATTCCATAAAAAGGATTCTACTTTAAAAGTTAATGATCTAATGAAAATTGTATCTTTGCTTTATATTTTACTAGAATAGAATGCGCTATTTGGAAGCCAGCCAGGATCTTTAAGGGACTGATCACAAAAAACTTTTACTCCTAGCGGAGAGGACTGATTTAATTATTTTTGTGCCTAGTAGCCACCTGCCGAATCATTGGCGTCAAATTTTGACATTAAAATGACGCTATACTTGATATTTTACTCTTCTTTTTATATTTTGTGCAGAGTATAAAAATATGATTTCAACCCCTGAAAACATATTGTTGAAACTATGTAGTGTATTGTCTTTATTCAAAGTTATCACAACACTGTTTAAATGCTCTATTCAAAACGAAATTAAAAACTTTTCCTAATTCATTAATTAATAAATATCAATTAATAACGTTTTAAAAATTTAAGCTACTAGATTTTACCACATCTGACATATTTTTCCAACGAATGATATTCACATAATAAACAAGTATCACAAGGTGAAAATAACGTTATTAGTGTTTAAACAGATGAAATTCTGTGAAATTTTGCACCTAAGTAAATTTGAAAAAGAAATTTTTTCTGAGACATTGGTGCAGTCTACGTGGTAATTTTGTGTACAAATTAAGCAACGTAGTTGTTGATGATCGCGTTTTGATATTATTTTTGCACTTTATGCAATGTGTCTAATTGTTAGTAGTAAGAAAACAATAAGTAAAATGTCATATATTATGTAAATAATATGTACCGTTTAGTTCAATTTCTGGGGATTTGCTTGTCACCAGGTTCAATAGATGGCGTATATCTCGAGTTCACTTAAATAAAGTGTTTAACTATGGAGTGTATGTAGAAGTAAGGAGTACAGACTGTATAAAAAAGTGTCCGAAGGAAAGCATTAAATAAGGGTGGCGCCATTATAGCTACAGTCTAAATTTTTAAAAACTTTTTATAATTTTTTTTATTGCACATACTTTCACCATAATTCTTTTTATAGTAATTATTTTATTGCTTTCAAATTTTTTATTTTCAAAATCACTCAATGTATTTTATGGCGATTTATCATACCCCGCAGCTACTCGAGCGCTGTTGTGGACAGTTTTTGAACTTGTTATTTACTGCATACAGATGGACACATTGTCAACTATTCTCCTATCCTATGGGAGATTGTCCTCCTTACCTCTATACTCCATGTGTTTAATGAGCTGCATTAAGGCCCGCCAAATATTACATACGGAATTTCGTTCCGGTCTTAATAGTTATTGTTTTTGTTTGTAATTTTTCACACTGTTTTGTATCACGTTGGTTTTTTTGAGTTTGTAAATAATGCACATAGTCTTGTTTATGTTAGTTTACACATAATTAGTCATTTTCACTGTCACTTGCTCACAATATTAACAATCGTTGTTTTCTCACAATAGCCTTCATATTTTCATAGAATAACGTTAGCACTTTTACTGTTCACATTAGGTAAGATGTTATAAAAAATGCACTGTGTGTGATGGTAAAATTGTGAAAGTATCGTCTATTAAAACATCCTAATTTCAATAGCGAAGATGGCTGGGTGCTACCATCTGCTTAGGATCTTATAATTAATAAAGTTAAACTTAAATCCCAACCAAGCATACAACTGCAAGACTTCAAGATTCTATAAGTTCGTACTGTATAGATCGGAACGTGGGATTCGCGGCTACCCACAAATTAATAATTTAAATCTGTGGGTAACCGCGGTTAACTATGACATCGGGACTTCGAATACCTGAGAACCACCGTAACAGTGGGTGCTGTAAAGTGCTCGAAATGTCGAATATAAAACAGTTGATATACGCAATAAAATCCGTAAAAAATTGTTTTATTCAAAAAAGATTACGTTTGTTGTTAAAATTCCAGGGACATTTAAATATTTTTTTCAGCATAATGTTACAAAAGATTAGTTATTTTAATTTATCAATACATAGTAAATTATTAGTATTTTATAACCAATAAAAACCTAATATGGCTAGGGATTATGTATATAGCCTATGTCTATATTAAGCTTTTGATTTATTTTTATGCGGATTTATTTGATACGGAACAAAAAGTTAATTTAGACATTTTATTAATGAACTGTATATCAATACAGATCATTAATTATAAAGTCTTATCATTAAAAACATCTGTCTGACAACATTTGACGCCTTCGTGGCACAGTTCGTATCTCGGAGGGTAGAAATATGTGTGCCTACAAATAATAATTCTGGGTCTGGATGTTTGGCCTTACGCAATTTAAGAATGTGATCCGCCTCTATGATATATTTTTTGTATAGGAAGGACCACGCTTCCACAGAATACTAGCATATACTAGCAGTTCTATGCTGCTGTGTTTCGTATAATAAGTGTAGAGAACCGGAGACCTTTTACTGAAAACGAACCATTCCATTCATCCATCTTAGTCAGTCAGAGGTAACAACGCATTCTGCATTTCTAATCTTAATTGAAGAAAGGTACCTAGAAGTCTATGGACTACATCAGCCACTTACCATCAGATGACTGTATGCTGGATTGTCACCCTTTTTGTATAAAAATGAAGAAAATTCAGGTTATTTACAAAAATAAAAAGAGTAAATAGTTATAACTTCTAACATTATAATGAAGCAAACATAAATCAACTAAAAGTTTGTTATAAAGGAAACAAAACCTACAGTTCAACTTCTACCTTTGAATACAATGTACAGGCTGAGGTTTATAATAGACCGTACTTTGATTTTCCTCAGACTTTACATTCGAGATAAGACAATGTCGGTGTTTTAAGAACTATTTTGGTAGTCCTGCTAAGTGCGCGCTTAGCAAAGCCTAATTAATAAGTCAACAAAATCGACGACTTACGGAAAACTCAAGATATTAACCAAACCCACCGTATTAATATTAAATTGTTGTTTTTATGTTGCTTTAATTAGTTAAAATTAAAACGATAAATGTTTGGTTTTAAGTAGAGATGGGCCGAATATGGATTTTACCGAATACGAATATTCGACCGAAAGTTCGGTAAAAGTTTTAGATAAATTGATTTTGATACCGAAGTGATGCTGAAACGAATATTCAGCATCACTTCGGTATCAAAATCAATTTATGTCGAAACTTGTCACCACAAAGTGCGCGGGGGGATTAGCACCGGACCCTTTCCCACGTTCATCCGCCACCTGACATGATTTTTGATTCTATTTCATTTGCATCATCTACTCTAGTACTGAGCAAATTGCCGGCACAAGCTTACGATTTGACTATTTTTTTAAGAGAATAAGTATTTCATAGTGTCTTTCAAAGTGAAAATTGATAATTATATAATAAAAATGAGTGGCAGAAGATCTATTATTTGGACTTATTTTAGAGAAACTGACGACCAAATTAAAGTGAAATCAAAATCAAAAAAAGAAACATTACATTATATTAGTATATACTAATATAATGTAATGTTTCTTTTTTTGATTCCAAAAACTACAAAAATAAATCCACATTGCTTCTAAAACATAACGCTATACAAGTAAATTTAACCCATAAATACTGACTAACTAACACTGCCATCAGTAACATTATGAGACATGGCATTACTCAATTCGTACATTTCAATACAGTGGACACTTTGAGTACCACTTTAGCAAATGTTCGGTCAAAGCTGCCGAATATGCCGAATACTGAATATGAAACGAATATTCGTCCCATCTCTAATTTTAAGCCGTCTTCTAGTTTTAAATAGCATTAATCTATTTTCTATTTAATTCGAAATTCTTAAAATCTTTTTTTAAGCTATTGCATAGCTTCTATCGCGGGCCTTGAGCGCGGTGACCGAATCCAGAAATTTATTCCGCCGTAACGAAAAAACCTCACGCTCCCCCCCACTCCGACGGGCACGGAGGTGTGGCTTGAAGGCCGTGCAATGTCTAACGTCGTTTCTTTTCGGCAGTCTTCGACACGGTGTTTGTGTATAAAGTGTTTTGAATATGAATGAACAAAGTGCATTTATTATTAATGAAGAAAGTCACGAAATAATAGTGAAAGAAAATGAGTGAGTACTCTATATACATACATTTTATTATTATCACAAATGCGGTACTAATTTTGAATTGAAAATATAATACTGCTATAAAGATAACCTAAATTTTTGATATTAAAATGAGCGATATTAAAAGTAGCCCTCTTTATATACACACAAACACACACACGCGTATAGTTTAAATTCTCAATTTAGATTCTCTCTCTCTCTCTCTCTATATATATATATATATATATATATATATATATATATATATATATATATATATATATATATATATATATATATATATACTAGAGATGGGCCGAAATTCGGTACAAGAAAAATAATACCTACTTGCACTTATTTTAACTGAAATATAAGGTGCTTCTAAACTACAATATGCCATGGCTGCCATGGCAACTGGTGGTTCTACTCATGATACTGTACCACTTTCCCCAAGGAACCCATAGTCAATTCTCAAAAAAAAAATTGCACTTTGTATGGAAATCGGTCAGCTGATCGATTCTCCAAGCCAATTTCGCCAAGTCTCCATACAAACAACCGTGGCATATATTTTAGAAGCACCTTATATAACAACATTAGATACTGTAAAATAAAAGATATTATTTTTTTTACTCACTCATGGTCAATTATTTATTTATTTATTTCGGAACATTGTAAATGTAAACCTTATATTAAATCAGTTCCTATCTTATCATTAATCTTAATCTTAGTTCTTAACCTTAATCTTAGTTAATTAGTTATTAATCTTAGAAATCCCTGTCTAATTAATAATTAGCCATATTACAAAAATGAAATAAACTTTGTATTCTCCTAGTAAACATCTGGATAGGAGTCCGTAAATTAAATAAAAAATTAATGTTTTTGATTCAACATTCATTAACCTCAAGTATTTTCATTACAATTAAAGGGTATTTGTTTTCGACAATCATATTAAACCAACTGTTCTTATCTATCTAGTCATATTTAAAATTTACCAGTGTCAGGTTATGGTGCAAAAATACCAAAGATCTTATCAAGCCTTATCTGGCAGAAGTTTGTTATGTTTTTTTTCGTAGGTATATGTTTCCTGCGGTGTGCGGGCGGGGTATTTGAAGTAAATGCGTAAACAAGTCACGACGCGTCGCTCTCGAGAAAGCGTGCGAAAATGAACCGAAGTTCAAATAAAGAAAAGAAAGTATCAAAGATTCGTTTTTATTGCCAATTTTAACACAACTTTGGGCGTAAATTAGTAATAAAAGCAGTGTAAAATTTCCAAGACAAAGTCGGTACCGACACAGCTCAATTATCGAAGAATTCAATAAATTTTATTTGTAATTGATTTATGCAGTGGTTTTTTCATAAAACCCCTTCTTCCAAAGGCCTTTTCGTATTTTTTTACGCGCGCGTGTTTATATGAATTGAATTATCGTGCATCTCACTGAATAATGTTTCCCCCGGTGCGGTGCGGGAGGACGACACTTACACACACATGCATGCGCGGTGACGCGCGCTTATTCTAGTTTTATCTTTTATTCGACTCAGTCAGCTGCGGCCTGTGACGTTCGTATGACTATAGCTATACCTGCGCTCTAAATTACTACGCTACATTGACCCCTGCTTGAACTTTGGATTTCGATACTACACTCTTTGGCATAGAAATTGATATTATTGAAAGAGATGATGCGTTTTGGACGGCAGACAAAATTTTAAAATTAGATAGCTTTTATCAGAAATGTGTTTTGCCGGAGCTGATAGATCCCCGTTACCCTCGCAAACTACAATTTAGAGATCGAATGTAAATCAAATTGATATAAGCACAGACAAAAATAGCGGAATATAAATAAAATTTTGAAAAAAAAACGATCTCAAAATTTTATTAATGTTCCGCTAATTTTATCTGTACTTACCTATGTCAATTTGATTTACAATCGATTATAATTATATTCTCAGACGTGCAGGTTTCCTCAATATATTTCCTTCATCGCCGAGCACGTGGTAAATCAGCACAATTGCAATTAACAATTTCATTGGTGCCGGCGGGGATCGAACTCGGGTCTGCATGTCTGAGAAATTAAAAAATATATATTTCGAAGACATGTGAAGTTCGTCAACATGCATTGAGGCAGCGTGGCGGACATTTCTTTGCCTTAAAACCCTCTCAGAAATTAGAGGAGGCCTGTGCCCAGCAGTGAGACGTATATAGGCTGTAACTTTACTTTTTTTACTTTTATAAATATATTATTTTACCGACGAAAATTTTAAAGAAAAATAAAAAATAAGCAACCGACAACCTCCTAGGTCCCTAGCTGACTTGCGAGATGTCAGTGTAACAAAACAAAACGGCCCAGAAAAACAGACTTTCCAACTGATAGCTAAATCAGCACGCAACAATTTCATTGGTGCCAGTGGGGATCGAATCCGGGTTGCTCCCGTACTGTGATACTTATAACGAGCGCTAACCATGTGAGCAACCACGGCTCTCAACGACATCGTTCCGTTCGTGTACAGCGCTGAAGATAGCAGAGTAAAAAATTAGAGATAGTGGTGTTTGAAATTTGTCATCTATGAGAGTGAATTTTATCTGTGTACTCTGTAACAAATAACTATATAGAAAAAAAAATGTGAAAATGACATTTCGCCATTTTTGTTTGTGTACTGGTTAGGAACTCGATCAAAAATTTGATAATTTTTCTGTTTTTATACGTTATTTCTAAAAAAAATGTGAAAATGACTATTCGCCATTTTTGTTTGTGTACTAGTTAGGAACTCGATCAAAAATTTGATAATTTCTCCGTTTTTATACGTTATTTCTAATGTTATTTTACATCAAATTAATTGTGAAGATATTTTCTTTAGGAAATATGTATCATTACGACGATTCAAAAACGTTTACATATAATAATTTACCTTGAAATTCACTATACGCGATTATCGTTTATTGATTATATGTTGTTTAAAAAGTATTCTTATCAGTTTTTTGTGTTAAATGGATGCTAAATATAAAAGAATGCTTCAGTATTGATAGCAATTTATTAACGAAATATCTGTTGAGATGTGTCTAGAAATTATTAATGCTTATTTTTATTTATTTATTAAAATAATAAATAAATAAAAATAAGTATACATTTATCTATATTTAGTACTAGTTGTTCCCCGCGATCTCGCCCGCGTGGAATATGGATTTCATGGGTTTTAATTTTTTTGCGCGGAACCCTAATTCTTTTTCTAAAACAAAAGTAGTTCAAGTTATTTCTTATATCATCAGCTATCTGCCAGTGAAAGTCCCGTCAAAATAGATCCAGCTGTTTCGGAGATTAGCTGGAACAAACAGACAGACAGACAGACCGACAGACAGATAAAAATTTTAAAAATTGTGTTTTGTTACTAGTACTTTCATATGCATTTAATAAAAAGCTGTTGTTTTAACATTACAAACAGACACTTCAATTTTATTTATTTGTAGATATAGATATAAGATATTATTCATATTGGTGTCATTTTAAAGGGAATATCATGTACTATTATAATAATAAAATAATTGTCTCCAGTAAATATTATACTTTTCTTGTAAAACTCGAAATAAAAAATAAATACGATTTATTTTTATATTCCCATATGCTTTATTTTCATCCTTTATTTTTTATTTGACCAATTTTCTTTTAATAAAATTAAATTCTGAATTCGTTGAGCTTTTTGAGAATATTTTTATTTGAATGTTTGGTAGGTACCTATATATTAGTTTTTTCAGTAGTAATCGTTTTTGTTGCGACAGTCTCGCGCGTTCGTAAAAAAAGTTACTGCGCGGACAGTTCGGATGAGAATCACTTGCGCGGCGCTTGAAGGCCGTGCATTGTCTAACGTCGTTTCTTTTCGGCAGTCTTCGACACGGTGTTTGTGTGCGTGCAACTAGACGTATTGTACGACTCTACGAAGCTCGCACGAATCGAGACGAGCTGCTCCGAAATCGGACGAATACATAAGCAGCTGTTTATGAGAAAGTATATAGGTGTATAGGTATTTATGTACAACAGTGTATAGCTGTACTTGTAAAATTTGTGTATAAAGTGTTTTGAATATGAATGAACAAAGTGCATTTATTATTTATTTATTTAATAAAAAGAAAACTGTTTTCTTATCGGTCACCACGCTCAAAAAGTGTAACTTGAATTAATATCAAAGAAAAAGAAATACTGCATAAATAAAATAAATAAATAATTATAATTGCATAAGTTGATACAAAATGCTATGCAATAGCTTTACCGCGGCAGTCCCCGAGTGCCACACGTCTTTTTTAATGTGATTTTGCTCTCTTTTCATCCGTTCCCTTCCACAGTCGTCGAATCTGCAAAATAAAAACAGCAATTGTAGCCAAAAAATAATATTATTAAATTCCTAAAGTAGATAGAACTTTTTCTAAATTCTCTATTATATCACACAGTCCACACAAGGCTGGGTTTACAGTAAAGCCCAAATAATGTCGGGTAGGTATATAGGTAGAGTCCGGAGTTCAAGTTCCAAAACCAGTAAAATACACACAATATCAATAAACCAAAAGCTTCACAATTGGAACAGTGATTTGAGAGCGCTTGACCAGCTAACCAAATATTCCGTTTCTTTTTCAGATTTTGAACTAAAATTAGTTAAATGGTACTCTTATCTCTTTCTAAATACGCCCGTTTTCTAATCATGTGATAATAACTTATAATAATATGTAATGATAAATTATGAAATACAATTTGAATTGTTTTCTATCTTTAAATATTAAAGTTTTTGAATTTTATAAGCTTAGCTTAATCTTAGCCCGATGCAATAATGAATTTATATTCAAAGATTATGCTAATCATATACATACTCAGCTAAATTATTCATAAGTAAAGTCTTAGCAAAATCAAAGTACGGTCTATAGATCTCAGCCTAAGAATGAAAACAATATCCCCAAATCCTAATGTAAATTAATGTCCGTTATCCCTAAGTTGCTGAAATCGATTTAGAACCGCCCCGGACCCCCGGAGTACAGAGGGTCATAAAAATAGTATGACATCTTTGCACGATAGGCTCTGTTACATGTTTTATGACATTGTTGCTGTACACAATATTTGGTTTTAAAATATAGATGCATTGTATTGTGCCTTTTATAGCTTTAAAAAAAGATTTTTTCTACGGTAACGGGCTTGTAATAAACTTTTAAAAAAAAGATAGAAAAACGTTCGTTTTTTTTCTTCGGTAATGGGCTCGCACTACTGCACTTTTGCCAGTGTCGAGTAATAAGAAATTATTCATTGAAATAAATTGTTTAAAAACTTCTTCACAAAATGTTGATGACGTCACCAGCCACTAGACAGTTGATGACGATAGTTTTATAAGGCACCTAAGCAGACACTTTATCTTGAAGTTCACATCACCACCGGAGCACTTGTTCATCGTTTCCACTAATATTTAATGCGCAGACATTTAATACACAAATGATTACTACTTTTACGTTTTTTTATAGCATTGGGTGACAAACAAGCACACAGTTCACCTGATGGTAAGTGGATCCTGTGGTCCATAAATATCCACATTTATCCTCAATTAAGAATCAAAATGCAAATGCGATGACTAAGTTAGAATGCCTCAATTCCAGTTAAAAGGTTCTCCGGTTCTCTACACCTACTGTAATGGCTTCAATCAGGCGGAGAATGACCAAAGAATTGAAGTGGATGCCTACCTACTAAACACCACCTGAGACTGGCTTTGACTTGGTAAGGCCTTATTGCCGTATCGGAAGCGACCCCCCTTGGGGAAAGGGGGCCCTAGTTTTATTCCCGCCGCCGGGGTCGTGTGAGCGCTGTGTTTACCTACGCACTCGCTGGGGCGGGCTCCGATTGGTTGCGCGGCCCGTTGCTTCGCTTTTCAGTGCAGAGTTCAGGAGACATGTCGATGCAGTGTGAGGTCTGCGGGGTGGCGGGCAGTTACTTATTTCGCCGTCCGTATCATTCTCCTCCCGGCGTAGTTCACGAGCCTTCATCTTCTCTGGAGAGGACGGCGATCTTCCTGAGCGGCCACCACAGCAGGCCGCCTCGCGTTCTTATCTACTCGTTCCTTACTATCCCGTCCGGTCCTGGGAAGGTCCTCGTGACAACTCCTTTTAGCCATACATTTTTGGGAAGGTTGCAGTGTGCTATGATCACTATGCCCTCTAACGCTTCTGCAAGCCCCGGTCTTTCCCTCAAAGTGTGGGCGACCTCTCTCTATCCCTATTAATTCGGTCAGGCGATACACGACGATTCGAGGATGTATCGCGGTTATACGGTGACCGTGACCTATGTACATCGCGACGATACGGCGAAGATAATCTACGTTCCTCGCGGCGATGTGGCGATGGCGATCTATGTACTGGCGCTAGAGTGTGGTATTGGGCGCGTTAGACATTAAAACGTCTAGCGACGCTTAGAAACTGATGATTGACGATAGCAATAAGAAACAGGGAAAGGATTTTATCTCTTCTATCTTGTTTCTTCACCGACGATCTTGACCAACGATGTTGACGATGGATCTTCAATCCGGCGACGAATGACCAAATAGCTTTGATCCGGCGGAGAAGGACCAAAGAATTGTAGTGGATGGAGAGCTAAAAGGACTGTATTTGACTATTTCTTTGTGTGTTTACTGTATGAAGAAAGAAGAAACTTAAAAACTGTGATATCTATCTGACTATTTAACTGATTAGAAACTATTGCTATTTATTATTGCTAGGGACTGTATTAATTAAAGATGGTATGATAAATTAACATTAATTTATTAACTATTTACAATGATGCGGCAGATTTAATCATAATTTAATTCTAATGCCTAATCCTAATAGGGAGCTTGACGCTTCTTCTTGCTTGTTATTCTCTGGAGTGCTGGTCCGCCGCGAATGCCGGATGCCGACTGGTTTCGATGATTTTGATGCTGTTAGCCTATGCGGCTCTTACAGCTTCATCTCATCTCAGGGCAAAAAATTCAAAAATTTACGACCTGCATCGTTAAACGGGTAACAATGCTTGTTTACTTCAGTTGAAAGTTCACGAGATGATTTATCTAATGGCCGTCCCAACCGGGGGTTTCGGGCCCCAGCTCTGAAGGCTAATTTGTATGGTTCGATGTTCTGGGCGGTGACAACCGCCCAGGGAGGCGGGTGTATGGTGTGTCTGCGTTGTGGAGGGGTGCGCGGTGCGCCCGTCTGTGGCTCTGTCACACTGTGGCTGATAGTTCGCAGGGTGTCCCTCTTCGCGGCAATTAACGCAGCTCGGAGGTTCTGTCATCACGGATGTGTGAGTGCAGTCGGTAGTGCCGTAGTCAAATAAGCACTTGACGCACCTGCGCCTGGCGTAACAATTTCTGGCCGAGTGGCCGTAAAGTTGGCATCGGTGGCATTGGCCAACGATGCTCCTATTCTACAGCAATCCTGGCTAGATTGCAGATACGCTGCAAATTGAAAATCTTCTTGCTTTCCGGAGAGAGGTTCAGGATGACGAGGCAGAGCTCGAATAAGCGATTCTTATCGGTCTGGTGGTGCATTATGTGCACTTCACGGATCGGGAGATTTTGGGACTTAAGGTCGTCTAGGATGTGTGTGGTGTCGAGTTCCTTAGGGAGTTCTCGTACAAATACGCGAAAATTACGCTCCTCTGGTAGGGCGTAGGTGTGAAAAGAAATTTCTCAGGCGCGCAGATGGCTAGTCACGCTGTGGAATTGCAAATAAATATTATCTGAAGATTGAGGTTGAGGAGAATCGACCCTTAAAATATTTCACAAGTAGAATTCATTTTCAAATAAAATATTTTAACTAAAACAATCATACGCCATATCGGTCTGGACCTATTAAGTATTTATTTAATTTATATTCCGTACTAAAGTTAGTTGTAAACCAAATTGTTAAAAATTCGAACTTAAAATTCATGAGTTGGTATCGCTATTCAACTACATTCATAGACCATTATACTGTAAATTACTTTGTTTATTACTACTTAATTATTACTTATTCTATAAAATATCGAGGGTTTACGTTGAAAGTTAAGGAACATTTTAGTAGCACATTTTGTACTGAGTATTATCTATTCTGTGATAGCACGCTATTTTATAGTACATATTCACTCTCAGAATATGAGTCGTGCTGTTGTGTTTCGTATGCTGAGTGGAGAGAGCCGGATACCCTTACTACTGGAAACGAGGCATTCCATCCTGGTTCTCACGGATGACAAAGTATCTGTATTATGATTGTTAATTGAAGATAAATGTAGATGTCTATGGGCCACGGCATCCACTTACCATCAAGTGGACTGTGTACTCATTTGTCACCCCTATTCTATAAACATTTTTTTACGTACATCTGCAGACAGAACGGGAGTATCCTTCGTCACCGGATATTCTGGGTTCAGTGGGGTGAAATTTATACTAATCTTGACATTTTTCGTTATCACCCCACATTAGTATTGCTTTATTGTTTTAACGCATGCATGGATTTTATGCAAATTTGTACCCTAATCGTATTATTATAAAGTACTTTTTAACTGTTGGTTAAAGAATGTTAATTTTAAGGGTGGCAAAAACAACAAAGCATCGCTTTAGTCAATATTGTTCTTTGTGGGAGTGGATCAAAACAAACTTACAAATTCTGAAGTCAAGAAATGTTTTTCGGCTCCACCGCTTGGCAGTTAACCTTGTTTTATAAATATTATCATTGCATAGTTAATATTCTGAAATTACTAATTAAGTTATAAGTTTGAAAAAGTCGATCAAAAGATTCTAAGTTCGATTGTCATTTCAATTAAACGAACTTACAGTTTTACTTGCGACCTTGAGCTTTCTCATACGGCCAGCGGTGGAAGATCACCTCTCAGATCCATAAGTGGCGCCACTGGCAACACGCACTGGTTGTACAATCTCGTTTTCAAGTTTTGAAGTATATGTTACCTGACGAGAAGATGTGTCGTAATTTCCTTACGTCGAATAGATGTAGATGTCTATAGGACAGCATCCATTTACCGTCAGATGGACTGACACAAAAAACTGATATACTTAAATTTGGAATCCGTACGAATAAAGAGTGGGATTAGTAAAGGCGGCTCATCGAATTCGTACTGTCTTCGTGCACGGTACCAATAACGAAAACCCGCTAATAACGATATATCGTTATATTATTCGGTTAAATTGATATTTTCTAATAATGGATAAATATTTGAAAAGATTGTAAACGCAAGTGGGTACACTAATTTTAAATTAACATTTGTAACTAGCGACGCGCTCTGGCTTAGTACCTAGTAGTATCAGTTACTCGACTCCACCGAGTCAGTAATTCATTCTTGTGGCGATGTATATATTTACAACAATTGGTTTAAACCAAAATGAAAAGGTTCAAAATTTTATATAATATCGTAATAATATTAAATAAAAATACTTGCACGATTTTAATGCAAACCCTTTTTAAAATCTACTATTCTGCATGATATATGCGAGAAATCAGCTATAATGCATGCTACGCATGTGCTAATATTTTAGAATAATACAATTCCGAGAAATGAAAATAATATGAATTCCAGAACAAATGGCCATCTGTTGTTTGTCATGAGATGGATAGACAGAGTAGACGGAGTTTTTAACAGCGATAGAAATACAACTCGAACTTTTAACCTTTGGAATAACAGCTCTTGAATGTTGACGCTTTATCGAGGGCTTGACTTTTACTACTATTTTTGTGATGTGCTAGATGGTACCCGGCGCGTTACAGCTGCAGAAGAAAATAATTATGGAAATATCTTTTTAAATTTGGAGGAGTGATTTGGTTTCATTAGGAATGATAATACATTCATCGAAGTTGAATGATAATAACTTTCAAATAAATTTATTGCTAAGATACCCGCGCCACTTACTGTAAGTTAATTGTATTGTGCTATGTCTATAACCTTCGCGCAAGTACAAGCAATAAGTTGACAAAGTTTTACCGCAATCTGATAAACGGTATGGCAGAGCATAAAATACGAACATACAAATATTATTTTTTATATATTAGATTGGAATGTTTCATTAAGCTAAAGCAAACTAAGCACGGCATAGCATAGAAGACTTATTACCTTCTGCCTGTGACTTTGCTCGCGTGTAAACGAAGTGTCTAAAATCAGAAACAAGTAATAAAAAAATATCTCATTAATTAATCTGGGTATGGCTAAGATGTGTGTCAAATTTCATCCAAACCCCAACATAATTATGCCCGAATGAATAACAATCAAACCAAATATCTTCACCAATTTTATATAAATACTTGCGACCCTGTCTTCCCCTGTGTGAGATATATTAATGTGGCGTCATTAACATTTAAAATGATCATCACATACCAATTATTTTATTAGTTCTTCGAATTCTAGAAAAACCCTCAATTTTTTTCAGAAAAATATAGTCTAGACTACTCCTATCATTAGGTCCTTCTCTGTTTCTTATCACAATCGGTTCTGCCGTTCCCAAGATTATCCCGGACAGATAGACAGACAGACAAGACCTTTAAAATATTTATACAAATCTTAATAGCATGCATAAGCCCCTGAGCTTAATAGAGGACGTTTGTTTTTATATTACAGACAGACAGTTTAATTTTATTTATATGTGTGGACCAGCTGTTCCCCCGCGACTTCAACTGCGTTAAATTTATGGTTTTAATTTTTATTCGCGACACCCTAATTTCTTTTTCTAAAATAAAAGCAGCCAAAGTTATTCCGTAAATTAGCTATCTGCCAGTGAAAGTGCCGTCAAAATCGGTCCAGACGTTTCGAAGATTAGCCGGAACAAACAGACAGACAGACAAATAAATATCTTAAAAATTATGTTGTTTTAATGAGTACCGTATATAGTTTTATATGCATTTACCCCCTACCGCTTGAATTATTGAAGAGATGAAATAAAAATTCTTTTTTTACGCAATAGTGTTTAATAAGGCTTATAAGATCAAATTGAAATAAAAATAATAAACTTATATATTAGAGGTTATTACTCGGAGCCATATATGGCTTCGTATGCAGTCTAGTCATCTAATGTCATCTAATATTCGTATGCTTTAAAAAAAATGAATTGTATTTGGTAGAACTCCTTAAAACAGTTTTTTTATACGTGGTGGAGCCACGCTGCAGCTATATTACGAGTATAGTTGTAGCATGAATGAGTCGGCTCGACCGATAAAGGACCACGCTCTCACAGAATACCAGCGTAAAATAACAGCTTAATGCTGCTGTGTTTCGTATGGTAAGTGTAGAAAACCGGAGACCCTTTCTACTGGAAATGAGGCATTCCATCTTAGTCCTCAGTTGTGACAAGGAAACTACTTTTTATTTCGTAGCTGAGGATAGATGTAGATGTCTATGGGATACTGTATTCACTAACCATCTAGTGGACAGTGTGTTCGTTTAACACTCTAATTCCATTAATAAAAAATCAGTTATATAACGAGCTACATAACTGAAAAACTTTTTATTCCACGCGCATTTAAACCTAATTATTCAAAGCTTACTATTTCCCGTAGAGCCGGCAATATCCACTCGTAATTGTTATGTTTGAACTCGCACCACGAATTTATCACATTATAAAGCTCGTTATCGCCGATCCTTTCCGCCCAATAAAACCATCGCCTCCGAGGAGGACTACAGAAATTTAAAGTCGTTTTTAATCATAGCGAAGCATGGATTTTATAGGAGTAAGTTTGATTTTAATGTTTTAAGTTGAACAGAAATTATTAGAACTTTAAATATTGATTTCAAATAATAATAAATAAATTTATTTTGTTCACGCAATACTAGTTTGAGTTTTGAATTTTAGTATCACTGAATTTGTGCTAAATATTACTTGCACATGTACCCCGCTTATGAAAAAACGGAGGTATTCTGTGTGATATCCCGTTACCACGCGACATACCAATGTAGCTACAAGTAATTCTCTGAGTTCTACAAATAAATACCTTCCCTTGGTTTCTCTAATACATTACAACAATGCAAAATATGTTTAGTTTAGTAAAATCTCTAGATATAAAAACTATTGCAAATGCATCATAACAAATATTTATCGAGTTTTCAGAGCTCAAATAATAATAACGAAATATTCCAAACCGTATGATAGAGTAGACCTTCGTCTGTGTAGGATCTATTGTTAGTGGCATTACTTCGATTTGTTTAGTCGAAGGTAATTTAACCTAAAAAAATTCTTCATGTTTTTGGAATGAAATGTGAACTAGATTTTTTTAATAAAATAAGGGTGATAAACGCGCACACAGTCCCCTTGATGGTAAGTGGACGCTGTGGCCCATAGATCGATTAAGAATTAATATGCAGATAGATGCGTTGTCACCCTTGAGGATTAAGATGGAATGCCTCGTTTCCAATAAAACAGAGTCTCCGGATCTCTACACTCACCATACGAAACACAGCAGCATTACACTGCTATTTCACGCTGGTATTCTGTGAGAGCGTGGTCCTCTCCCGGCAGAGGCGAACCATTCGTGCTACAACCATAACATAGCTGCAGCGTGGCTCTACCACGTATAAGATCGATCACTCACTTATGTCCTCTATATGTTCGTGAAGTTGCATTACAGTCGGTTCAGCCATTTCCAAGATTAGCGTGCACAGATAGACTGACAGATAAAAAAAATTGGTATTCATGTCTTAACGACATGAAAAAAACCCCATTAGCTTAGAATAAAACAGTTATTTCGATTGTACAAACAAACAATTCAGTTTTATTTATATGTATAAAGAATAGATCAGTTATGAAAGACATTTTGTGAGACTTTTTAATTAAAATAGCATATACAGGAATATTAAAATATACTTTAACAAAAAGTATTAGGATTAATTTATTTTATATAATCAAAGTCTGACTGCCTCGTTGGTCTAGTGGTTTTAAAGGTGCGACCATGGATCATGAGGTCCTGGGTCGGGCGAAAAAAAATTAGTTATTAAGTTTTTCCGTCAAGAAATTCTCAATAACTGCCTCGAGTCAGGAAGTTGGCGGTATATCACCCCCGTGCTTCGGAAGGCACGTAAAGCCGTTGTTCCTGCGCCAGATCTCTCTCTGGTCGTGTTGGTTTACGGTCCCATCGGAATATGAGCGTGATGGAATAGAGAGTACACCTGTGCATGCGCATACACTTGGGCACTATAATCCTGTCCTGCGCCGATGGCTTCTCTCCGTTGAGGCTGGCCGCCGTGACCGAAATTCGGTCTGGAGGAAATTATTATTATTACTTTAATTATTTATTATAATCAAAGTCTACTTCTGAACATAAGGTCTCCCCCATAGATTGCTTCATAGGATATTCCATAGTTGTTCCGCTCGGTATGTAGTTAGGATACCGCGTATTTTTATTTTGAGTATTGATAACGACAGAAGATGCTATAGCTTCTCATCTCATCTTTCTTTTTCCCCTTACGTCCTTACTTCTGTTTTACCCACGGGAAGATTATGGTGTAATGGATTTTCTTACTCCCTCGCAACTACGAATCTACGCATATCAAATTAATTAATAATATTTTTTGTCAAAATAGCAATTAAAAGTTAATCAATATCATATTATAATAGTTTTAGTTAAGAATTTTCGCTTATGTAAGAGCGCATGCACTCAAAATGTTTGATTTGCTATAACACGAAAAACGAATATAGTTTATCGCTGATATATATACCTACTAGGGGTCGCAATACCGGACCTCTTTTCAAAGACCGGTGTTTTCGGTATTAGTTTTTAATGAATACCGAGATTTCGGTAGTTTCGGTTTTTTCGTCTCTTTAACATAGTGAGAAAAATATTAAAAATATGTAATGAGAATGTAATTGTCATAAGGGAATTGTCATCAACAAAAGTGTGTTAAGATAATGAAAATAAAAGAAAATCACATTTATTTAAAAAAAAATCAATCATTTATTGAAAGTTTATTAGATAACTCACTGCTGCTAAGTCATTTTAAACTATTTAAACATAAGAAACCTCCAGTAATCAGCTTTAACAATAACATTAAATACTCCTGCTAAGTAACTTCTTCATGCGCTTACTTCTTCATGTTCTTATAAACTTCTTCATTATCCTCAGCTTTAATAAAACATAAAATGCTCTTGGGCGACTTATCTTTTTTTTCATCACTTTTTTCATGGAAATCGAGTAAGAGCTTTCTTTACTCCATGGTGTAATTAGAAAAAGTCATTTCTGTTCTAAAACTTCTACGAACGTTAAAATCTACCACCGATTCCAAAAGCGATATCTCTAGAGAAGAAGAAAATCTGGTTCATAGGTTAAATTCGATAGCAAAGAATGTTATAAGTAAATTTACTTTTAAATGAATTGAAGAAGTTTAGAAACTAAAGTTTGCGTATTTTACCTTATTTCATATTCCCGTCCCAGTGTCATAGTTAAACACGGCTACCTTCAGTTAACAATTACATATTAGTTTTTGGTCCGATGTACGCAGAATGGGCGTATCTTGAAGTTTTGTAATTGTATGGTTGTTTTGGGATTTAATTGATAGATGAGTAAATGAAAGAGGTGATTGGGGAACTCGAAATTCTCATAACACTTGTGTAACATCTCAGGGAAGAAGGAGTGCCTGAAAACCAGCGCCTCAATCTATTCTGTAAGCAAAAGCTGAGTTACCTCCGTTTGCCTAAATTAAATTAAGATTAATGTTTAATATAATTATTTAGTTTATATGTAAACATGTTTTTTTAAAAGTGGCAATAAAATTATATTTATTTATTTAATTTTATTAATTATGGGGTCCCAAGCAGATGGTAATACCCAGACATTCCCTCGTCATCGTAATCTTCTCCATAACATTATAAAGCAGAGTCATAAGAATCGTCATCTTCCAGTTCTCTTAGTTGAGTTTGGGAACCATTTTCTTTTTTATAGAGCACGTCTAATATCGCTAACTGTATACCATGAGCAAGGCATCGCTGGTGGAAAAGTGCTGCTTCTCTTCCAAATGCGATGCGACACTGGCACCGTCATTAGTTGTATAGGCGAGCTAGCGGATTCGTTGTCGGCTCAGGACTCGGGAGTAAGTACTCTCTCTCACTCACTCCAGAGTGTAGTCGCGTGACTTGCGTTGCATAGTCGAGCTGCGTTGCCATAGCATCCACCACGAGAAAAGCGTGGGCAATTTAATTTTTTTGACATAGTATTATTTAACATAGATTTATAAGGAAATACCGAAAAAATCGTGAATACCGGTTTCCGTTCACTCAATCTCGGTATTTTAAAACATTCGTTTCAGTCCGGTATCCCGGTATTTTCGAGATTCGGGATCCCGGTTTGCGACCCCTAATACCTACAACTGGTAAAAGCAGCTTGTAAACATTTTATGCTGGACACAGGCTTCTGCCGTCATGTGGAAGATCAATTTAGGCGGATTGATAATCCGCCTAAATTGATCTTGATCTTGATCTTCCTATCACCAGAGGACTCACACCCTTGACCCTAGCGTAAACGAGATTCAAACTAAGAAAAGCTGGTCAAGTGCGTGAAGGGCCACGCACAATGTAGAGGTAGGGTTCCGTAGTTGCCCGTCTCAATACGTGGGCTTTCTTGATAATGAGCATAATAGATGTGTTCGCCTAGAAATGGTTCAACTAAAATTATTATCATCTATACAGTCTGTCAAAACCCACTGCTAAACATAGGCCGTCATAGATTTGCTTATAAGAAGGATATTTTCCATGTTCAGCCGGCGTGGCGGGTTAGCAACCAAAGTTTTTGTTTCTAGTTTTTAATAAAATAAGGGGGACAAACGAACACATAGTCCACCTGATGGTAAGTTGAAGATGTGGCCCAAACATCCATCTAATAACACACTAGGCACTAGTAGTTATTAGATAGATGATAGTGATAGTAGTTATTAGATGATTCGTATGGTGAGTGTAGGGAACCGGCGATCCTTATTGCTGGAATCAAGTCATTTCATCTTAGTACTCATGGGTGACAACGCATCTGCATTTTTATTTGTAATTGTGTTGTCCTCAGGAGTGACAACGCAGATGCGTTGTCACTCCTGAGGACTAAGATGGAATGCCTCGCTTCCAAGAAAAGTATTCTGTGTTTCGTTCAAGAAAAGTACGCTGTGTTTCGTAAGATGAGTAGTTCTCTATACTCATCTTACGAAACACAGCGATATTGCCAGCGTTAACCTGATTATTTTGCATTCGAACCAACCCATTCGTGCTACAACCAAAATATGTGTAACTATTAAAATAGTTTTAGGAAAACGCTGCTACCCATTTCCCGGTTTGTTTTCCACTGTCGCCTATTAAAGCACCCTCGGGATGATAAGGCGCAGTGAATATTTATTCACCGCCGCTACACGGTCGACATTAGGGAAGGATCACGTGTAAATACATAGAATAATGAAAATTACCGTAAAGTATTGCAATATGATACCTTGATATTAAATTAATTATGATATCTTGGGCTATGTCGGTTGCTCTGGTTCAAACCATGCATACCACTGCAAGACTTCAAGATATTCTTATAGTAAAGCTCTTTCTGCGAATGTTAAATATGACATTTGAATCATACCCCCCGTGACCATGAGTGCTGCAACCTGCAACGTCTTCAAAACGTCAGGAGTTAAAAAAGTAAAAGATTAAATACGATAAAACCGATAAAATAAGTTTTGTTTTCAGTATGTAGTATTCACGAAAGTATAAGAAAATCACGCATACCAATATTTCATAAGTTCTGATAGCTTCGTATGGAAATTTTATTGTTTTGAAAATAATATTTATGTATCAATATTTTTATTACTTTATTAAAATTTAATGGATTATATGTTATTATAATATATTACCAAGTGGAGAGTAGAAACAAGTGAAGCGCGAAGCAGTGGAGCGAAAGAATTAGCTGCGCCAAAACGTTGGGCTGCTAATGCGACGTGCGACGTCGCGTCCTAGAACCTGCGTTAAAATTAATACACATATTTTAACACTTAAGGGGGAATATAACCTCAAATAGCTTAGCAAGATCCTCCGTTATGCCGAAAATATTGCAGCATTAATTTTGAAATAAATATATGGTAAAGTTGAGGATTAATGTTAAGTACTATGTTAGACGAAAACATGATTCCGTAAAATTTTCTCGATAGAAAAAAATACATTTTTATTCCAGTTACCTCCAAACTGAACAATAAACCGCTGTTATTCATAAAATACTTTAAATAAGATCATGAAACTTTGCATACTAACCGAAATAACTATAAATCAGGGCTTATGTTTTTAATTTTTTTTAAATTACCATTATTTTCACTGTAAAAAGAAATTACCTGCGGCGGAAACAAAAAAAAACCTTTTTCCCATGGAGGGAAAGAGGTAACTTTGGATTTTTTTATCGAGAAAATTTCATGGAATCATGTTTTCGTCTAACATAGTACTTAACATTAATCCTCAACTTTACCATATATTTATTTCAAAATTAATGCTGCAATATTTTTGGCATAACGGAGGATCTTGCTAAGCCATTTGAGGTTATATTTCCCCTTAAAAGAAATGTAGTTAGAGCAAATAACATTAATTAAGAACTTTTTATAAAAGATTTTTTTAAACGAACGAACGAGTAAGTTTGGGAGTTTCGCACTAATCACCATCACCAGTTAATTGGTTTTTGGGTTCTGGAGTTTTCGATCGACTGTGGTAACCATCAATAATTATTTGTATTGCATAAACTATTAAAAAAATTAAAATCGACTTAGATTAAAATTCTGGCATAGCACAAAGAAGACTGCCCCACGCGGTACATATTGAAAATTTTTTTACATGTTAGATTATTTGTTGCAACCTCGAAGTAACTTCGGAACAAAAAACACGAATAATTTAATAGTTTTAGTTAGAATCGGGCGCAAATTAAGCCGTTTTCCTTAATTAAATTATCTTTTTTTGAATATCTTGGACATTTTTGCATTCTACGTGCGTGTAATTTGTTTTTGTAGCTTTTTTTATGCATATTCTCTGAAGCATTATTCGATATATTATGGTTTAAAAATATGAGTTTATTTATTACAAGTCTGTTATAACAGTTAATTAGAGAATTATTCGTAGTAGAACCCAGAGTAAGCAACATAGCACAGTAGATTAGTAAGCTGAAGTGGCAATTGACCGGCCATATAGTTCGAAAAACCTTTGGAAAGGAAGGTTCCTGGGTGGCAGCATGGTACCGGAAAGGTAAATGTAGGGTGACCCTTCACTGGATGGAGTGACGATTTGGTAAGAAATACAGGAATTCGATGTATGGTTCGGGTAGCTCAGGGTCGTACTTTGTGACATTCTTTGGATTATAGTTGACTTGTGATTGGCTGGAAATATTACATTCAGTCTACAAAATGCAACCACTAATTTAATACCTAACAAGTTAAAGGCCATGAAGATTGTAATAGCAACTTAATAAATAAAAAAATATCGATTCGTTTGTCGATTTTAATTTTTATTTAATTAAAAGGAAAAGGAATTTCGCGTGCATTGAAATAGAAAAAATACGCTCTTACTCAAAAAAGTTGACGTCAACTCCTCGTTTTCAGTAAATGACAAAGATAGAGACAGGAACAGAGATAAATAATAATCTAAGCTGTAATTTTTACACTAATAAGATTTCCATCTTTAAATACCAAGCTCTACCCGAGTTTGATCCCGTGTGCCTAAAATATACTCGTCATCATCATTGCAGCTCTTTACAAGTCCACTGCTGAACATAAGCCTCCCCCAAGAAATGCCACAGAGCACGGTCTTGAGCCACCTGCAGCCATCGACTTTCTGCATGTCCTACCAGTTCGTCACTCCATCACGAGCTTCACTTCGCCTGACGGTACGAGGCTGCCACTGGAGAACCTTTCTTCCCTATCGGTTATCGGTTCTTCGAGTATATGGCCGGCCCACTGCCCCTTCAGCTTACTAATCCGTTGGGCTACGTCGGTCATTCTAGTTCTACTGCGGATATCCTCATTACTAAGTTTACCACGTAGAGAAACCCCGAGGATAGCCCTCTCCATAGCTCACTAAGTGAAGCAGCGAGGGACCACGTCACAGATCCATAGGTCATCACTGGCAACACGCACTGGTTGTACAATCTGGTTTTGAGGTTTTGAGGTATGTCTGACGAGAAGATGTGTCGTAATCTCCCGAACGCTGCCCAGCCGAGTTGAATCCGTCGATTGATCTCTCGCTCGAAGTTGGACTTACCTAGTCGGACTACTTGTCCCATGTAAATATACTCGTCAATAACTTCGAGCTTAGTGCTCTCAACAACTACCGGCATATGTGTGACGTGGACAATACACATGAATTTTGTTTTGTCCATGTTCATCTTAAGACCTATACGTTGGGAGACACTATTGAAGTCATGGAGCAAAGTGATTAGGTCCTCCAGCGATTCTTCCATACGTACTATATCGTCGGCAAATCGAAGGTGAGTGACGCCCTCGCCATTGACGTTAATACTGTATCCTTTCCAGTCCAGTAACCTGAAAAAAAGCCGTGGTAGCTCAGATGGTTAACGCTCGCTGTTAATATAACAGAACGCGAGTAACCCGGGTTCAATCCCCGCCGGCACCAATGAAACTGTTAATTGCAATTTTAGGTGCTGATTTACCACATGCTTGGCGGTGAAGGAAAACATCGTGAGGAAACCTGCATGTCTGAGGAATAAGAGAAAAAAATATTTCGAAGACATGTGAAGTCCGCCAACACGCATTGGGGCAGCGCGGCGGACACTTCCTTGCCCTAAACCCTCTCAGAAATGAGGGGAGGCCTGTGCCCAGCAGTGGGACGTATATAGGCTGTAACTTTACTTAACTTTATTTTTTAACCTCAATACGTCTTCCAATGCAGCGGTGAAGTAAGTTTCTGAGATATTACGTCAACCTGCCTTACACCTCTCTGCAGATGGATAGGTTTCGTACTCTGGTTCTGTACTCGGACAGCCATCGTAGCCCTACTGCACAAACACTTCATCACTTCGGTATACCGAAAGTATATCGAAGTGACTATGTGTGTGAATCAAAGGCTTTCTCAGTTTCTCATAGTCCACATACGCAACACAAAGTGGCGAATTGTACTCTTCGGATTTCTGTCTAATTTGCGGAAGAGTGTGTATATGGTATGTGATGCTAAAGCCTGAAATATAATACTGAATAATAATATATAAAATTTGCTATTGTATTTTTAAGCACTAAATTAAAACGCGGAAGAGAGAAATTTCATGACTATTGAAATTTTTCACTTTTCAATTCCATTTGATTATCGAGGTTAACAACACATCTGCACTTTGGTTCGTAATCGGAGATAGGTGTACGGGTTGCAGCAACCACTTACCATTAGGTGGACTGTGTGCTCGTTTGTCAACCCTATCCTATAAAAACATAGAGGAATAGGAATTTTGCGCCAATCTGCTCCATACTCGTTACTCGTACTTAGTGATAGTGGTAATTGTACAAACAGATATAACGAAAGAAAATCCTTGCCCAACCTTGGGAAGTTTGAAGATTTAAAGATAATGATCAAACATTAAACGGAAATAGAGCGGCAGTGATAGAATAATTTTACGAAAAAGTACACGGCAGCAACACGGCACAAGCGGCACGCAACATCAACGAAGCTTACGTAGAGAATACTAAAAACGAATGCTTCACTTGTGATTGGTTTGTACACTTCCGTTCTGGAAATTTCGACCTGAAAAATGAACCCCGTGGTCGTCCAAAAACCGGTTGACAATGATGAATTAAAGGCGAATGTGGAAGCTAACGATACACAATCTACGGCTGAATTAGCAGCAGCTTTCGATGTTAGCATCAGAACAATATTGGTTCATTTGCGAAAAATTGGCAAAAGCTGAACACAATAATCAAGAAGCTCGCACGTCTACAACCAGCTTTGGGAAATCGCTCGTCCCCGCTCTTCCTGCACGACAAGGCGTGACCTCATACTATGCAACAGACGTTCTCCAAGTTACAAGAGCTGGGGTTGGACGCTTTCAGTTAGTAACTTCTACTTTTTCCAGAATTTAGATAACATTTTGGCGGGAAAATATTCAATACCAGAGAGGCAGTACAAAATGTTTTCGAAGAATTTGTTGCCTCCTGTCCAGCTGATTTCTTCAAGATAGGCATCAATAAATTGCCACTGCGTTGACAAAGAGGCATCGATTATATAGAACACAAGAGAAATAATAATATATAAAACATAAGAGAATCGATTTTATAAAAACTTTTGGTAAATCGTGCATGCCTTGAGCGCTCATGTTATACGTATTTTAAGTAGTACGTATTACGTACTTACGTATTTTAAGTACATACAAATACAACAAAACTTATTGCTATTATTACTTCTAATTTTCCGATAATTTTATAACTAACGCTAAAAAAAGTTTGCAAAATCCAAAAGTGCACGACTCATAACGCTCATACGATCTTGAAAAAATGAAAAAAATTCTTAATCAACAATAGAAAATATTTATATTTTTTACTATGTTATTTTTATTGAGATTCAAAAAAATTATTTTTAATTGAAAAAACTTTTAACATAATTATCTTAAAACGATCAGAAATCAACTTTAATATTACTTTAATTTTTAGGTATTTCTACTCAGTCATTACCGTAAAAAGTAGTCTTTTTACCTGACCTGACCTGACCTTTTTAATAACTTTTTTCTCATCAACTTTCTTACGTTTTCAAAAAAATTTTCATCTAGTCCTAACCAGTATTTTAATTTAGCATTCACCAAAGTACACCTTCAGGTCACACCAACAAGTCCTTCAAGTCTTCAAGTCCTTAGGCTAACCTAGCACTTCGTTGGCCATATTATATCTATTATAAATTAAAACTACTTATTTTGCAAATAAACTGTATTATAATTTATAATATAGTTAAATAATTGCAAAATAATTATAATACGAGAGTAAGAGCGATTTAGGAGTAATCAAATACGGCTATTTTTTTTCGTTTAAAAACTTCCGCGCGTTCTGCTTTTTAACATTGCGCCCCTCGGCAGGTGCCTAGTTTGCCTTAAGGATAATCAGCCACTGTCCGGAGGTAAGCCCAAGTTCAGCACACCTATTACTACTCTCCGAGAAGTTCCAGTTGCATTCAGCGGAGTATACCTTCAGGTCACTCCGTCAATTCCTGGGGTAAGGTCATAACGAGCACAATCTCGGCGCACCTAGTTCTACTCGTCGAGTATTTCCAGTAGCAGATACCGAAGTACAACTTCAGGTCCCTCTACTAGTACTGCATTCAAACGCTACGTACTTTTAGTAGTTTAACGTAATAAAAATCTGTGATTATAAAAATAATTATAATATCTTACCTTGGTTAAGTATGTATCAAATTTGGTTTTTTGAAAATTTTGTATTTGTATAGCGATTGATATTTTTCATCACGAGCGGCTGTAAACAAACGACACAATAACCCACTAACGACGGCGGCCGAGCCCGGAGTAAGTCAGATTCAACTCAAAGTGTATATATAATAGATTATTACAAGGCTGCTCATATATCGAAAATTTTGGAATATCTCCAAAACAAAATTAAACTGCCATGATAGATGAAGAGATTAAAAAAGAGATTGAGTTAAACAATTGATATTTTCAAAAGTTATCGTGTTTACACCTCCATGCGAACTTGATAAATCTACACCATGAACCGCTAAAACCATTTTTTTAATGTCAAAATAGCAGAAACAGTAACAGAAACAGAAACTTTTTTATTCAATATAGATTATAAACAATACTTATTGAAAGTCACTTTTTCGTTTCCACGTTGATGTCTTCTTCATGTGTCTTTTAAGCACATGGAGGTTTCGGTGGCCCGGGGTAAGCCCCCATTACCTGTGCTGTCCTCGCGGTCCACTACTATGGACCGGTCCTGGGAGCCTTCTAATGGCGTTGTAGGTGTCAAAACGGTTGTCGCTATCGGTAATTTTTTCGTAGTCGGTTATGACTACGAAAAAAGGAGGTTATCTAATGAGGTCGGAGTTGGCCTTTCAGCGGCATTGAGGGTTGTTACTCGACTCTCTAATCGATATAGAGAGGAGTTCTCTTGGATAGGGTCGCCCGTCCGGAGGGCGAGTGTGTAGCGGCGCAAAGTTGTTAAGGTGTATATGCGGCCCGTTGTCTGCACGGTCGAACAGTCCGCGCGCCAACCGGGCCACAAATTCCTGTATGGTGTCGATCTTCAGGTTGGCCGCTATGACGTCATTCCGGACGTAGCGACCCGCACCGACGATGGTTCTTAACGCCATATTTTGCTGGGCCTGCAGTCGCCGCCTCAGAGGCTCGCTCAGAAGCGCGTACCAGGCCGGAGCAGCATAGGTGATAATGGCTCTGATGTAGGTTTTATATACTCACACTTTGGTGTTAAGTGGTAGCTTGGATGCCAGGACCGGACGTAGCATCGCCCGCGCACATCGTGCTCTACGGACGACGAGGTCGACGTGAGCAGTCATGCGCAGCGCCCGGTCGATCCGGCACCCAAGGTAGGTCACGGCCTTCTCGTACGCGATCTGCAGGCCATTGAGGGTTAATTGAGGTGGTAAGTTCCTGAGGCGGCGAGTGAGCAGAGCGGTCGTCTTACCAACGTTGACGACCATCCTCCACTCATCTAGCCATGGTGGCAACAGGTCCAGGAGGCGTTGCATCCTGGCAGCGGCAATATGGGCTCTTCTGGAAGAGGTGAAATAAGCGCTATCGTCCGCATATAACGCCAATTCCACGTCGTCCTCCCATTCTTGCAGCCTGCCTGCCAGGGTAGGGATGTCGTTGGTATAAGCCGCGTACAGGACTGGAGACAAACAGCTGCCCTGAGGAACGCCGGCTCTGATGGTTCTGGTTGCGGACTCGGCGCCCTCTACGCAGACGTAGAACTTCCTGTCTGCCAGGAAAGACGCCACTAGCCGCAACATAGCAGGAGGGACACTGGTCTGTTCTTCCAATTTAAAAAGTAATCCAGAATGCCACACCCTGTCGAACGCCTTCTCAATATCGAGAAAGACGCCCAACGTAGTGCGGCCACGGTTGTAGTCGGCCGCAAGCAGGTGCAGCACTCTGGTCAGCTGTGTTGTTGTAGAGTGACCCCTCCTGAATCCGTGCTGCTCCGCCCGAAGTTGGATGCAGGGGCGGAGGCGTCTTATCAACAATCTTTCAAGCAGTTTAGCTATGTGTGGTAGCAGCGTGATCGGCCTGTAGCTGGCAGCTCTACGCCTGTCCTTCCCGGGTTTCGGCAAGACGATTACTTTGCCTTTCTTCCAGTCCTCCGGGAAGTGGGATGTCCGCAGTATCCCATTGTAGAGTCGACCAAGCTCTACTAGGACTCTATGGGGCAGCTGTCGGAGTGCAGCGTTGGTAATCCCGTCGTGCCCCGGCGCCTTCCTCGGTTGCAGGCGGGTTGCTGTCCACCGCAGTTCAGCGGGGGGAGATGAACCACTCTCCTGCAAGAGGCGGCGCGGGCGACGACAGGAACTCCTGTACGCGACTCTCCTTTTGGGCATGAAGCTCCAAGAACTCCGCACTTGCTGGGTTCGGCATAAATTGCTCCTCGAAGTGCTCGACTAGGATATCCGCTCTACCCTTGGCATCGTAACGACGTTCGCCCGCGTTGTTGGTCAGCGGGCAAACGGGAGGTTTGGCTTTAGTTAACTGCCGGTTCAGTTTGTAGAGCGACGCATCGTGCTCTTCCGCCTTCCATATGCGCCGCTCCCAGGCATCTCCTCTGTGTGCCTGGACTGCAACCGACAGTTCCTCCGACAAGGTATTCAGTTTCGTTTTGATTCTCGGGCAGCGAGTACGCGCCCAGAGTCTCCTTAAGGCCCTTTTTCTCTTGATCTGCACGCAGATGTTATGCGGCAGATCATCCCTTCTGGAGGACATCGGGACGATCGTAGAGGCAGCATTGAGGGTCTCCTGTATCGCCTTTGTCATATTAGTGGCTGCGGCCTCTACGTCGTCCGCTGTGTTTAAGGGGTGGTGTGCTGGAGGTCTCTCCTGCAGGTGTTTGTGGTAGAGCCTCCAGTCGACACGTGTCTTCACTGTTCTGGGCGGCGTAGTCACCGCCTTTAAGCCAAGGGTAATTAAGATCGGGAGGTGCTGCGATTCCAGGTCGTACAGCACCTCTACCACTATCGGGTAGTTGATGTTCCTAGCGAGCACGATGTCCAGTACATCCGGACGACTTCGTGGATCCGTTGGAACATGTGTCGGTTCTTCAGGACCTAAAACGTCATAGCCGTATCTTTCGGCGTCTTCAAATAGTGCATGACCCGGCGGGTTGATCAGTCTAGATCCCCACGCCGGGTGTTTGGCGTTTAGGTCCCCGGCGATGATGGGCGGTGTTTCGCCTTCCATTACCGTCCGGACGTCTGAGGAGCAAAATGGAGTCCCTGGCGGGCGGTATGCTGCAAAGATCCTAAGTTCCTCGCCCGCCGCCTCCATTTTTATGCCGATAGAGCGCATAGTCTGGTATTCCGGTAGGTCTAGTTCTTGATGGACGATGTCTCTTCTCACTAGGACCGCTGTCCCTCTGTAAGCGGCCCCTTGAGAAGTGACCTCGTCTCTCCTATACAGATGGTAATTGGGCAGCTTTATGCGTGTACTCGGATTAAGTTTCGTCTCTCCCAGCAAGATGACCTGTACGTCTTGTTGTTGGGCGACGGTGCGGAGTTCTTGTAGCTTCTGCTGGATTCCACCTGGATTCCAGTAGAGGAGGCGCAGGTTAGACTCCTCCACTGTAGTGCCGAGCCAGTAGATTAGCCAGCGCCTTCATAACCGCTGTGATCGGATCTGTCCCGGCTCTAATATCAGCAGGACTTGACTGCCGACCTCGATTGCTATGCCAACCAAACGTTGGATGGCGTCAGCAGTCTCGAAGCCGGCTAGAGGTGTTCTGGATGCGTGTGCGGAAGGCGCTGGTCTCGGGAGTTGGTGTACGTCTCTTTGTTTATGGGTAGAGCGCGCTCTGTGTGTAGAGCGGGCTCTATTTTCTGATAGAGCCCTTTCTGGCACTCTACCCATTCTGGCTTTCTTGTCTTCCATGGTAACCTGCGCCTGGGCTATCGTTACCGTTGGGGTTGGGGTAGAGGTTGCTGCCTGAGGAGGAGGCTGCACCTTCTTCTTCTTCTTTCTCCCCCGCTTACTCCTCTGAGAGGTTTGGCGCTCTATGGCGTCATTAGCGGGGGGCTGAAGAGTCGCCCCGGTGGTTGCCTTAGATGTAATCATGGTGGGCACCACCGTTCCTGTGGGTGCCGTGACGGGTGGAGGGGGGGGGCAGGTTGCCTTCCTTTTCCTCTAATTGTGGTCCACCCGTCTTCCTGAACCACGGCCCTGGGACGACTTTGGGGGACCCTCTTGGGCTCCTCTGGGAGTAGTCCCGGTAGAGTGATCCCCTGCTTCCTTGCAATCCTCCTCAGGACTGGGCAGCGGCGATCGTTGGCGGTATGGTTCTTGGCGCAGTTAGCGCATCGCGGTTCCTCATCTCTACCCCTTGGGCAGTTGCTGGCTATATGGTCTCCGGCACAGCGAACACACTTCACTGGCCTGAAGCAATTCGTGGATGCGTGGCCAAAGGCCTGGCAGCGGTGGCACTGTGAAGGGCCCGCTCTTCCTTGCCAGGCCTCTATGACGACTCCTCTCATGAAGAGGAGCTCGTCGATTTGGTAGAGTTCATTAAGGCGCTCCAGGCTCAGGTGGTCCAGCTGCGCGAAGTAGAGGCACCCAGGTCTGCCTCTACGGGGGGGGGGGATCCCTTTTACGTATCTAATCGGGAACCCCTTTGCCCTGATAGCCCCCTCTATCGCGGTTGGAACCGTGCCCACTGGTAGTCCCCGTATGCCCACTTTCGTGAGCTTGTCCTCCTCGGGGGTGTAACAGTACCAGGACATAGCTGGTACTTTCTCGGTCATCTCTATTAGGTACTTTTGTACCGTCCGGAATTCTTCCGGACTCTGGGGGGTAAATCTTACTCCCTTGCCGAATGGACGAGCATTCGGTGGGTGGCCCAGTTTCTTATTAAGTGCCTCGAAGTGCTTCGTCCAATCCGGCAAGCACTCAGCCACTATAGGTGCGTACCTTTTCGCCGATTCTTCCGGCGGTTTTGGTGTTTCGGCAGTCTTTGTCCTTGGTACTGCCGGGGCAGCTACCAGTTGGGCATAGCTGGTGGAAGGCCTCTGACCATCGTCCGATGGCCGGCCTGAAGGGTTGGTGGTAGGCGCGGATGGTGAGTGTCCGGCAGATGTGCTAGGTGCTAGGGTTGCATACGTGGTGGCACTCCATCCGTATGACCCTTCTCCTCCCTGCTCCAGATCAGCAGCATCCATGCTGGTGTGTTCCGGTGTTCTGGGGGGGGGGTGGTTTTAATCGGCGATGGCGATTTTGGTGGTGATCTTCTAATCGGCTTTTTAGGTTGGTGATCCGATTCCCCCCTCAGATGATGAATAGTCCGAGGAGTTGGTGGTACTATAGCATCGCCTCTTCTCCTGGAGGGATGCTGCTGTTTCTGGAGGCGTATGCCTTCTCTGGGTCTTCTTGGCCCGCTGGGGTTGGGGGAACGGTTCCCGCCCAGTCGTACCTCCAGGTACGATGGGCGAGAGCGCGGTCCTCGGTGCGGGCTCTTTACCCGGAGAGGAGGGTTTCCTTGTCGGGATCTGAGAGTAGGAGGACACTACTCTAGTCCTTTCAGGATCGAATATGTCGCGATACGCGATAGGACGGTCTAGTACACCAGGACGGTCGGGTGGTCTTCTGGGTTTGGGTTTAGGTGGAGGCTCCCCCTTGTCCTTATCGGACATATTGAAACCTACCTAAAGTCAGTCAGGTATTCTCTAAGGCCCTGTCTAATAAATGCCAGCCGATTCGGCACGAAGCGCGACGCGGATAGCAAAAGTATAAGCATAGTTGGCGTATTCACAACTGGGCACTGCCTACCCCTTTTGTCAGCAAAAGGGTTGGGGGAAGTGCGACGGTGGCACTTTACGACGCGACTAGGCACAGGATGCTCGGAGCGCATAAAGTGCCCAAGAATCACCTAGGGGCCGGTGACCTCGACGCCTCACGGAATCACGGGACTCAACGTTCGGCGTAGTATGTCGTACCGGCGGTCATTTACAGCCACTGCTAACTGCAAACAACGCACACCTAGGAGATCCTTGATTTTCGTTTACACTGGTTCGAAAAAAAACCTCTTTCCTGGGAAGAACCAGCAAGAAACCCGGCGGGATCATTTTTTTTTTCAAATAATAGCTTACAACACAAAACAAATTAGAAATAGCTTGGTAGCGATCACCCTTCCCAGGGGTTATTATTATCCATAAATTCCTTAATATTATAATAACCCTTTTTATACAAACTTAGTTTAATAAAGTTTTTGAATACTGTGTATATCAAATTTTGTATAATTTCTGGGATTTTGTTGTAAAAGCGTATATACATCGCCCCAAAAATGGTAGTGCTTTTTATATCATTTATATATTCAATATGATTGTTAGATACGAGTTCATGTGACAAAACGTCAGATCCTTGTTGATTTTTAGGCGTTAGTAGAATATGCGCTTTGCACATGCAAAATAAATAAAAAAATACGTTAACTTCACCATTCATAAAAACGGGCATTTCATGGGTTCAGACCAAATACTTATATTTTAAGGATGCTGATGAATAGGCAATATCATAGAAATTACGGAAGAGCTATAAATCTGCTTTGATTTACCTGTAAACAAAACAAAATCATGAATGAAAGAACCGTTAGCTACAAAATTTACGTTGCTCGTTACACCCACGTAGACCCAACGAAGTACAAACAAACGATACAAAGCCTTAGTCCTATAAATTCTGAATAAATCCAATACAGATTTATCTCTGATCGTAAACAATTCCTTAGGGGTAAACTCCTAATAAACTAGTGTTCTAATGACTGGGTAGATGACCTAATCTCGGTAAGATGTCTTTAGGCTATTGTTTTATCTCACTTTTCTCTTTAAAGAAACGTCGCAAAAAGTCTTGGTGAATAAAAATAGTATCGTGGCTATTTTACATTAAAAAAGAGAGTAGTAATAAGTGATTGGGTGGCGGGCCTTAGGGTTCCCGAGTTCAATTCCCCGGTCGAGCCTTGACCCTATTACGCGAGACGTTATACTAGATGGACTGTATACGCGGGAAGCTTGTTCTGCCTCAACAAGATGGCGGATGTGGCACGCGGTTCCTTGACAATGCACTCGCTCTTCCGAAATCTATTGCTTGCCAAGGTTATGAAGGAATCCTACTTGAGCTTTTAGGAGAAATGAAATGGGGCGGGTTAACTAACAAACAAATGCTCAAGCAGGCACTGAATTATAGGAAAAACACACTTACCGGGGTGTGACTTCGATGCGGCTGAGGCGCTTCCGTTGCGGTGATGTGACGTGAGGTGGGTTCTTCTGGGGCGCCCCAGAGAGTGATCAGGATGTGGAAGGAATAGAGCGATGCGCGACGACATCTCACACTATGTGAGGCGGTTACTTCTGGAGCGCGACTGCTCCGGGTGCGGTTCAGACTAGCGGCGCGAAGGCAAGAGAGCGTGGCAAGAGCGCGTGGCAAGAGCACGCTCGAGGGCAGCGCACGTGCCTTTATTGCCTCGGCTTTCCCACCAAGCACCACGGTCGGGCGCGCTTCTCATTGGCTGAAAGAATCGCGTCACCTTCTAGACCCCTCCCTCCCCCCTTTCAGTGTGTATCGAAGGGACATGAGGTCAAAGGAAGGATAAACGCTTGGCAATATACCCTAGAATGAAATTAAAATACAAGAATCGTTTCCGCGTAACCAATAAGAAATAATTAAAATTATTTCTTTCAATCCCGTTGATTAAAAGTTTTTTTATGGATTTTATCGCGTGCTGGAAAGCACCCAAAACGTCGGGAATTAAAAATCATATAAATATTAAACGCGATAAAAGTAGTTTTAATTATTGTGTAGTGATCGCGTGAAATATAAGAAATCTTTGAATCCCTATTAAATTAATTTGTATTTGTACACTCATAGCTAGTATATAGATAAGATATTTGCCATAATTGCTATGTTTGGTAGGCCGGTTGGCTAACTGCAGTTTTTTTTATTATTTTGAGTTTTTATCAGGAAGATGTTGCTGTCCATATCCTGATTAATTTCCCCCTGTCACCTCTTACACGGAATGAAGTGGGGCAGTATATTCACTTACGCCGCAACTACACGATTGCCTATTATTTACTGACTATTATCTAGGCACGATCTGAGATCGATTAATCGAAGAATCGATTTCTTGTGTCAAAAAGATCGATTTTTAAATCGATATATATATATATATATATATCGATTTAAAAATCGACCTTTATAAACTATTGAATCGATCTAGTGAATCGACATTACACCCTAGAAAATCGAGATCGAATGTTTTTTTATTTTTATAAAAACTATGAAACAATTTACAATTAGTTGAATGTACCCAAACTCGTAAAGAATGACGGTTTTTCTATATAAAAAAAGATGAAAGAAACTGATCTTTCATCTTTTCTTAATGGATTATAGAAATAAAAATAAGTTAATTTGTAATCTGTACTTTGTTGTATATTTTGATATTGTAAATATAAACTTTGCTAGGATATCGAAAAAAGATCGATTTTTGTGATATATATCTTTTAGACCTCGATTTTTCTGTGATCAGATTCATCAGATTTCAATTCGAATCGATTCAATCGATCTATTTCGGAAAGAAACTTTGCTAAGTGACTGTTCGAATAAGCGTTGTAAGTGGTAGAGCCAAGTTGTAGCTTGTAGCTATTATACCTGCAGTGCAAACGTCGACTCGACCAGGGAAGAACCACGGTCACGCAGAATACCAGCGTTAAATGTCAGCATAACCACAGAAATCTAAATAATAAGGTAATTTTATTTGGATTTCTGTAAGCAGAACGCTGCTGTAATTATAGAAGTACCGTTAAAGCATCATATTAGGTTTTATATTGGTTTTATAATGCTAATAGCTAATTTACTAGGTATATTCAAATCATTAATGATATTAAAAATATTTCATCTAATTAGTGAAGTCAAATAATATATTACTGAAAACTTCAGAGAAGCAGTATATCTATGTAAGGCATTTACAAAATCCACTTCCGTACACGATAATTTAGCAGAGAAGCGAGCGTAGTGCCGTACAAAGCTCTTTAGGCAATGAAAATAAGGTTTTCAGATAGAATTCTGTACACAATAGTTACCCCAGGGCATTTGTAGTAGATATACGCTGTAATTCAATTTAAGTTGTGTTGAACTTAGACTATGCTGTATAAGAAAAAGAAATGGCTCCGTAAAAATGTCCACTGAGTTATTTTTAAAAAACACTTTTTCGAGATTTCTTTCGAGTACTATATCTCTCGAACGTATAACCATTCCGACGCGGTTTGCATCAATCGATGTCGGTTTTTGCGTAGAAGAGCTGATTAGATCCTAGATTGATTTAAACAATGGTGTCGAAGTAATTCTAAAAAAATTATTATAAATTAGAAAAATTCGAACTTTTGAGGTTTTTTTTCTACCGTGCCGACTCGGTATAAATTTACAGGGAATGTTTTTTTATAGTATAGGATGACAAACGAGCACATAGTCCACCTGATGGTAAGTGATTGCTGTGGCCCATAGACATCTACATTTATCCTCGATTAGGAATGCAAAATCAAAATGCAGATGCGTTGTTATCCGTGAGGACTTAGTTGGAATGCCTCATTTCCAGTAAAAAGGGTCTCCGGTTCTCTACACTCACTATACGAAACACAGCGGCATTAAGCTACTATTTGATGCTCGTATTCCGTGAGAGCGTGGTCCTTCCCCGGTCGAGCCGACCCATTCGTGCTACAACTATATTTTTTTTTTTTTTTTTTTTTTTTTTTTTTCCATTTTTTTTTTTTTTTTTTTTTTTTGTTATTTTTTTATTTTTTTTGGGGTGGTTTTCGGCTTTTTTCTTCTACTAATATAACTTCAGCATGGCTCTACCACGTAGAAAAATCTAAATTATGAATCTAAATTAAGCGAGGCCCTTTTAGACGCTGCAAACCTTTTCTTTTCAATTGGATACTCCATTACAATGTTATGAGATGATAAAAGTTCCCATAAAATAACATTGGCAGACACCTATGACAGTTTCAAGGTCATGGCAGAGAGGTTGACAAGTATAAAATTATATACAAAATTTATATCAACCGCCGGTCAAACTAAAGAGTCCCATTTCATATACCTAAGAGGACTAACTATAGGTGACTAACTAAAAAAAAAACGTGAAGCTTATTAAAGTAATGAAGTCCGCCGCACACTGGCTCGTAGGTCATTCATGTTGCCTTCCTTTATCGTGGAGCTCATGGTAAATACAAACTTAATTTATGATTATCCAACTTTGTGGTGCCTTCGGAAAGACCAAACTATTAAAATTAAAAAGGCCTAATGAAAAAAAAAAACAGATTTCACCTAATTTTAACTCCAAAAATTTACAAGTTTAATCTTCTAGATCTTTTGTAATCTAGAACAAATCAACTACTACTTTTTTGTCCCTAACCTTAATAGATTGTCTCAAGCTTTAAAAATTGAACTGCTGATAGCAGGCGACTGCCGACGCGCATGGTTTCGAGCGAGGACGCTAAAAATAGACAAAAATTCAATTTTAATCCGAACTTTATCGTTCCTTAAATGGTTCTGTAGTTTTTAAAGATTACACTAAAATACAACGTGTACAATACGTAAAACATTTACGTAACTTCTTCCAACAACTTATAAAATATACATCATTCTTTTACATAAATTTCAAATTTTCCAAACATTTGTGCATAATTAGGTTGAACAGCCACGGGGAAGCCACACAGCCCTATCTGACACCTTTATGGATGCCAAACCAGTCCAGTGCCAAGCCAGTGTGTAGGCCCCGTTGATCCTAACACAAGCACTCGAGTCCCTATACAGAGACTTTAAGGACGCGTTTACAAAATGGATAGGTATAGAATCGCACTACTACATTGACAAAAGTCACACACACACTAGTGTACGCACGGTTGGCTGTGGGAATCGTAGTCAAATGAAATTATTTTGATAATTTGAAAGATTGAATTTGTTTTTCATTTCTTATACCTACCTCAGAAATATACTTCGATACGAAATATGAATACCTGCTCCAAAGACTGCTTGGCACTGGAAGCCCTCTACTGGTAGTGAGATGTTAGCTCTGGACTTTGAACAGGTTTTGTCAGTTATAATAAGACCTTACCTACCTGCGGACTTGATGGAGTGACCTGAAGGTGTAATTTGGTGATTACAACAATAGGAACTCCTAGACTAGTGGAACTAGGTGTGCCGAGTTTGGGTTCGTTTTGTTGGTTATGATGAGACCTTACCACCGGACTTGATGGAGTGACCTGAAGGTGTAATTCGGTGATTACAAGTGGAACTCCTAGACTAGTAGAACTAGGTGTGCCGAGTTTGGGTTCGTTTTGTTAGTTATGATGAGACCTTACCACCAGACTTGATGGAGTGACCTGAAGGGGTAATTCAGTAAGTACTGCTGGAATTTCTGAACGAGTAGAACTAGATGTTCCGAATTTGGGCTCCGTTTTGTTAGTTATGACGAGTCCATACCTCCGGACTTGATGGAGTGACCTGAAGGTGTAAATCGGTGATTGCAACTGGAACTCCTAGACTGGTGGAACTAGGTGTGCCGAGTTTGGGTTCGTTTTGTAGGTTATGATGAGACCTTACCACCGGACATGATGGAGTGACCTGAAGGTATAGTTCGGTGATTACAAGTGGAACTTCTAGACTTGTAGGACTAGGTGTGCCGAGTTTGGGTTCGTTTTGTTAGTTATGATGAGACCTTACCAACAGACTTGATGGAGTGACCTGAAGGGGTAATTCAGTAACTACTGCTGGAATTTCTGAACCAGTAGAACTAGGTGTGCCGAATTTCACTCCATCAAGTCCGGTGGTAAGGTCTTATCGTAACTAACAAAACGAAACCAAACTCGTCACACCTAGTTCTACTAGTCTAGGAATTCCATTTGTAACCACCTGATTACACCTTCAGGTCACTCAATCAAGTCCGGTGGTAAGGTCTCATCGTAACTAACAAAACGAACCCAAACTCGGCATACCTAGTTCTACAAGTCTAGGAGTTCCACTTGTAATCACTGAACTACACCTTCAGGTCACTCCATCAAGTCCGAGGTATGGACTCGTCATAACTAACAAAACGAAGCCCAAATTCGGCACACCTAGTTCTACTCGTTCAGAAATTCCAGCAGTAGTTACTGAATTACCCCTTCAGGTCACTCTATCAAGTCCGGTGGTAAGGTCTCATCGTAACTAACAAAACGAACCCAAACTCGGCACACCTAGTTCTACAAGTCTAGGAGTTCCACTTGTAATCACTGAACTACACCTTCAGGTCACTCCATCAAGTCCGGTGGTAAGGTCTCATCGTAACTAACAAAACGAACCCAAACTCGGCACACCTAGTTCTACAAGTCTAGGAGTTCCACTTGTAATCACTGAACTACACCTTCAGGTCACTCCATCAAGTCCTGAGGTATGGACTCGTCATAACTAACAAAACGAAGCCCAAATTCGGCACACCTAGTTCTACTCGTTCAGAAATTCCAGCAGTAGTTACTGAATTACCCCTTCAGGTCACTCTATCAAGTCCGGTGGTAAGGTCTCATCGTAACTAACAAAACGAACCCAAACTCGGCACACCTAGTTCTACCAGTCTAGGAGTTCCAGTTGCAATCACCGATTTAGACCTTCAGGTCACTCCATCAAGTCCAGAGGTATAGACTCGTCATAACTAACAAAACGGAGCCCAAATTCGTCACCCCTAGTTTTACTCTGCAAGAAGTTCAAATAGCGGTCACGAAAGTACACCTTCAGGTCATGCCATCAAGTCCAGAGGTAAGGTCTCATCATAACCAACAAAACGAGCCCAAACTCGGCACACCTAGTTCCGCTCGTCCACGAGTTGCAGTAGTAGGTAAGTTTATATATCCTACTTATTTTTAGCTAAATAAAAACTGTGAGTATAAAAATAATAATTTTATCACTTGTCAAGTACTTATGTTTCCAATTTGTTTTTTTCTAATATTTTGTGTATGTACAGCGATCTTTTCAGAATGAGCCGCTGCAAACAGGCGATACAGTGTCCACTCACGACGGCGGCCGAGCGCGGACTGTGGTTTCATCGAAATCTTTGTACAATAAATCAAAGCAGGCACCAACAATAAAATAGCCCTTATTGAAATACATTATGATTCATCCATATTACCAAAATATGTGAAAAAATGTGCATCAGTTTTTATTTTTTTTACGACTATTTGTGACATTTTGTTAAAAAATAAACCCAGGGTTTTTTAATTGAATATGTCTGTCATCTTATAGTATTTTTTAAATTTTTAAATATGTTGATAATAGACCAAAACATCTACCGAAACACAAGCCGGTATCGTTAATTTTGTAGAAAATGGCAACGAAAGTTCGTTTTTACAATATAAAAAACTACTATTTTCAGCAAAAGAGTTACAGACATTTGCAGATGAAGAACCAATCTATACATGGTAGTTTTTACTTATATTTGATTTGGTTTAGTTTTGTCACAAAATCTACCGAAAAACACCCTAATTTTGGTTGATTTGCAAACGCGTCCTTAATGCCTGTTGTTTAAACGCAGCGCTCAACCGAAATGAGTTTAGCGTTTGCCATAACATATCCTTGTCCACTCTGTCAGAAGCCTTTTTCAAGTCCATGAACGCACAAAAAACTTTTTGATTTTTTGCGAAAAACTTCTCCGCGATCATGCGCATGAAAAAGACTTGATCTGTACACCCCATTCCCACTCTAAATCCCGCTTACACATCAAATTTTTTCATCAATTTCTTTCATAACTCTTTAAATTAGTACCTTAGCATACAGTTTTCTCACAATGCTAAGATGGCTACCACAGTAGTTTTTACAATCCTGCTGTGACCCTTTTCCCTATAAATTACGACTATCACGGCATTGCACCAGTCTCCCGGTACCCGCTTCAGTTCTCAACATAAATCAAACAAGGTGTACAGCAGGGCTGTCACCACTTCCTCTCCAGCACTTAACATTTAAAGTGATACTCTACCATATCGGCTGCCTTACCTACTTTCATGCTTTTCATTGCTTTCATTATTTCATCTATACTTATCTCCCTATCTCTTTTCTCTTCTTTCGGAATTTCTATTTCATTTAGTTCACACGTCTCCTCACTCATAAATACGCTTTCAAAATATTCCTTCCATCTCTTTAGACTCAAAACTTTATCATTCAGAATACAGCCATTCTCGTCTCGTATAGCATTCAATCTAGGCTGTTATTATTGTGTTTAAGATATTAAGTTAAAATTTGTGAGTGTCAAACATATTGTAATTTACATAATAAGAACGTTTGTGTAGTTCGTAATATTAAAAGAGAATAATTGAATAAATCACCTAACATTACCGTGTTTCCTCGACAGGGATCTCTAAAAACGAGCAATGCATACAAAATCTAAGTTAATCACGCGTGTTGTATTGTGGTACGGAGGGTCTGCCCCTCTTGCCTCACCAGGGAGGGCGGGCTCAGTTCTCCTCCGAGTTCTGCCGAGTGTACACGTACTGTAGAGTTAATTAATAGTGACGATAAAACGTAACATTTTTACAACAACCGTGAAGTGAATTTTTTTTGAAATACAACTCGGAGTTTGGATTATTTTTCTGTAAGTATTGAAATTGTATTTATTCGATGGACATATGCAGCGTTAAGGCTTTGATTCGAAAGGCGAGTGAAGCCGGGCGTTCTATACCAGTGTTACAGCCTGCACAGTGTTTAGATGCATTTTGTATGACTAAATTTCGATATTAAGACTTTTTTATGAAAAAAAAATGCGTTATTTCGGTAATAGAAAAGTAATAAACATGATCTAATTAGTACTAGAATAAATATTTTTGTTATCTTTCACTTAGCCTATCTGACCTGTAAAATGTAACAGCAGAGAATTACCTGGCTTAATTACACAACTGAGAATAGACACATCATGTGTTTAATTATTTTGTTACATCACTGCGAAGGCTTATAATATATGAAAAATGCCAGGCTGTAACGCTACACGCAACGATAATCATTATTATGATTTATGAGTTAAATAAAAATCTGCTAAATCTGTAATCTAAAATATATGTGCTACATACATTAGAAAGTACAGTCGACAACTCTTCTTTTTGTTAAGTTGGTTATTAATGTAAATACAACGGCTAAGAAAAAAGATAAAATTGTGTGGATTTAATGTTAATACAATTAAAAACTCTGGAGATAATTCAATCAAATATGAACTAAGGCCTAGATTTAGTATCATCATCATCATCATTACAGTCCTTCACAAGTCCACTGCTGAACATAGGCCTCCCCCAAGTAATGCTACAAAGCTCGGTCCTGAGCAACCAGCATCCATCGGCTTCCTGCATATCTTACCAGGTCGTCACTCCATCTATTGGGGGGTCGCTCTAAACTACGCCTACCGGTACGAGGCTGCCACTCGAGAACCTTTCTTACCCATCGGTTATCGGTTCTTCGAGCTATATGGCCGGTCTATTGCCACTTCAGCTTACTAATCCGTTGGGCTATGTCGGTCACTCTGATTTTACTGGATTTAGTATATCCAACTTTTATAGTTTTTCATGTTATTAGTTTTTGTAACTATTTATATATCGTTGGATGGAATTAAAGAAAAAACAGATAACTTTTCAATTCATTTTCCATTGGATATTAGTAAAATTAAATGCTAAAGTAGGTATTTCAAAAATTCAAAAAATTTCCTATCGATTTATTTTTAAACGAGTCCAAAAAACTAAGAAGGTTATATTCTACGCGTTTTTATACATATTCACCGATTTTTCGGAAAATTCGGAACCGATTTTAATTGAGTCTTTTTTATTAAATAGGTTACTTACATACTTATAATTCAGGGGTGCTCCCAAATAAATTTAAAGAATAAGATACAGAACTAAGTGCGAAAAAATAGAGGATGAAGATTTCATTGTACCTAATTAAACGACTTTTGAGTCTTTACCTTGAACTTGTAATATTCATTAAATCACTCGAAAATTTAAAATAAATAAACTTTTAATAAAAGTAAAAACATTAAGTTATTTCCCCAAAATCTTCAAATGTAGAAGTTTTATTCGTAACTATTTGGTACAAATTTTTCTTAGGCCCGGTTTACATTTTGAGAAGTGACAAGTGCGAGTGGCAAATGACAAATGCTTAGTGCGTATTTTATTCCCACTTAACACTTGTCACTGCCTGTTCACATGCACTAAGCACTTGTCATTTGTCAGTTGCACTTGGCACTCGCACTTATCACTTCTCAAAATGTAAACCGGGCCTTAGCATTGCATTAAAACAATTATATCATTGTTTCAATTCATAGAGATATCCATGGAAATCTATGTATTTTTATAGAATAATGGTGACAAACGCGCTCACAGTCTAGCTGACGGTAAATAGATGCTATGGCCCATAAACATTTTACACACTAAGATTGAATGCCTCGTTTCCACTAAAAAGAGTCTTCAGTTCTCTTCACTCATTATACTTCACTATCATTAAGCTGCTTACTTTACGTTGGTATTCTGTGAGAGCTTGGTCCATTCCGTATCGCGCTGACAAATTCGCTCTACAACTATAATGAGCATTATGTGCATGGAATCAGAGTATGCGTATCAGTTGCTGAAGGTAATGTTAATTAAAAGAATAAGTTATGTGTCACTTTGTTATTTTTTTAGGCATGTACGTAAGTTTTAACTTTTTAATTTTGTTCATAGATCTCCTCACGAATATTTAAACACATTTACGTCTTTTAAATAGAGCTTTCTGATATTGTATATTGTATACATTACACACCGGCCGTGCCAATATTTCTCGGGAAAAACGTCGCTGAGTACCGGGACAAACTTGTGTCTGAAGTCGAAATTTTGTTGAACAAGTCTCGGACTGGGGACGACTAAATCTAGTCCAGGTTAATCCCCAGAAGACACAAGTTTGCGCGTTTACCGCTAAAAAAACCCTTCGTCGTATCTCGTCAGTTTCAAGGACTCCCCTTGTTGCCTTAGCTAGTATCGGAATCCTCGGCGTCGACATATCGAGTGACGTGCAGTTTCGTGGTCACTTGGAAGAGAAGGCCAAATTGGCCTCTAAAAAGCTTGGCGTGCTCAGTAGAGCGGGACAGTATCCAGCATCCAGCATCCAGCGCAGAGCTGTTCGAATCGTCGGCGACCGAGCTCTTTCCGATCGGCTTGACTCACTAGCACTGCGAAGAGATGTTGCATCTCTTTGCGTATTTTATCGCATCTACTCTGAGGAATTGTTCGGAATAATTCCAGCCGCACAGTTTCACCATCGCACATCGCGACAAAACTCTCGATACCACTCATACCATCTGGATGACTTGCGGTCCACCACCGTGCGATTTAAAAGAAGCTTTCCTCCTCGCACAACTTCCTTTTGGAATCGATTACCACCAGAGATTTTTCCGAACCGATACGACTTAGGGACCTTCAAGAAAAGAGCCTACTCATTTTTAAAAGGCCGGCAACGCATCTGCAATTTCCCAGCTGTTGCAGTGTTCATGGACGGCGGTAACCACTTACCATCAGGTGAGCCGTACGCTCGTTTGCCCCCTCTCCTATAAAAAAAAATTCGCCTACACGTTTTTAATAATAAGAAACATGACTTTACACGTTATTGTCTGCACCTTTTACACCTGCCCGTAAAGTAAATGCAAGGACAATATTTACGGACACTATTATAACAAAGGCAGCTTTTAAAATTGATTTTAAGTTGTTTTACATTACTTTTTGCTTACGACAACTTAAGTGACAAACAAACTTACAGCCTACCTACAGGTTACCACAGATAATGGACACCTGCAGCCACAACAAACAAAGAAAGCTACAGACACGTTGTCACCTCTGAGGACTGAGATGGAATGCCTCACAACGTTTAATTGTATTGGCTCCCTATTTATTTTACCCTTCAGACTGGAACACAATACGGTACGTGGTAATACGATCACCTTAATCTTTGCCACCCTATAAAACAAAAACTAAAAGTAGGACAGATACAAAAACACAAGGTCGCATAGTATAATTAATTTTACAACAATTACAAACAAACTTTAGCAATATTTAGGAATACTTCGAAAAATCAACTTAAAAAAACTAACTACATTACGCAATACTGAAAACGGCCAAAATATTTACTATAATGGCACTTGTAAAAATGGCGTAGATAAAGCAGCGCTCTTTCGATTCTTTATTATTTGATTGAGTGATAAAGAGCTATCGTATCACATATTCATCTATGCAAAATGGCTGTAGTTTTTGAGTTATAAGAAAGTGACCATATTACCCGAATGTGCATATTAACCGGATGACTGTATTAACCGGATGAACATATTAAACGGATGATCATATTTCCCTCACGACCCTTTTTTACTGGAAACGAGACATTCCATCTTAGTCCTCAGAGGTGCCAATGCATCTGCGTCTTGATTCTTAATCGAGGATTAATGTAGATTTCTATGGGACACAGCATCCACTTACCATCAGGTGGACTGTGTACTCGTTTGTCACCCATATTCTATAAAAAACGTACACATACTATAAATTAAAGTAAAGTTACAGCCTATATACGTCCCACTGCTGGGCACAGGCCTGCCCTTATTTCTGAGAGGGTTTTAGAGCAAGGAAGTGTCCGCCGCGCTGCCCCAATGCGTGTTGGCGAACTTCACATGTCTTCGAACTATTTTTTTCTCTTATTCCTCAGTCATGCAGGTTTCCTCACGATTTTTTCCTTTACCGCTGAGCACGTAGTAAATCAACACTTAAAATTTCAATTAACAATTTCATTGGTGCCGGCGGGGATCGAACCCGGGTTACTCGCGTTCTGTTATATTATATTTAGTTACAGCGAGCGTTAACCATCCGAGCTACCACGGCTCTTACAGATACCATACGCACTACTATTTGGTGACAGAAATAGGTCAAAAAAATGAGTCCCATCACCTATTTTAATTTAAAAAAAGAAACAAAAGTTTCCGACTCAAATTCATATCGTTTAAGTGTATATGTTGTACAGACAGGTGAACACCGCACTTTTACTAGCTATCATGAGTACTATGATTTTTTCAAATGTAAAGGGCGGTTAATTACGCCGCAACCATTAAGTCCCCTCCCCCCGTGGAGATGTATGGTTTTTAAGTTACAAATTATTTTCCTTAGTTGTGTTTGGTGAAGTAGGCTTTTATTCAATATAGTTCAATGAAATGAAATCACTTGAGAGTTATTGAGGATTTTCAGATGAAATTGCATAATTGCGGAAGATTTCCAGCGAATTCAAATCGACCGCTTTAAGTTCTAGTGAAGTTGCTCCCACTAATTAAAACGAGATAGACTATAATAATTTAAGGAGCCGTGGTGGCTCAGATGGTTAGCGCTCGCTGTAAATTTCACAGTACGCTAGCAAACCGGGTTCGATCCCCGCCGGCACCAATGAAATTGTTAATTGCAATTTTAAGTGCTGATTTACCACGTGCTCGGCGGTGAAGGAAGACATCGTGAGGAAACCTGCATATCTGAGAAATAAGAAAAAAATATTTCGAAGACATGTGAAGTTCGCCAAAACGCATTGGGGCAGCGCGGCGGACACTTCCTTGCCCTAAAACCCTCTCAGAAATGAGGGGAGGCCTGTGCCCAGCAGTGGGACGTATATAGGCTGTAACTTTAACTTAACTTTAATTTAATGCAAGGTTTAAATAAATGCTGCAAAGTATAAATGAAGCAAAATACTTGATCCAAACAATAGTTTGTCGTGGTCTGTCTTCCGTCCGAATAAAATCTGGGCGTCTTCAAAGTAAGAGTTATTAGGCTTTTGTTACGTTAAGACAGTGTGATTTACCATCTAAGGCTGCATCACCACTTACCACCAGGTGGGATTGTGGTCAAGCACTGGCTTATAATAAATTAAAAAAATACAAGACAATATATAAACTTTAGGAAGTTCCTTTTGTACCGACACTAATATTACACTTACAAACACTTATTACACATACTTAAGTTGCAGTCACGATAAGTTCAGATGAGAAAGCAACTGTTGCAGATCCGAAGTTTGTTTTTTATCTCATATTATGTAAACTCACATTTCTAAGCTCAAACGATTAGGGCACGGAAGTTTGCGCTGCCCCAGTGCGTGGGGCAAACATCATATGCCCTTCAAAATATTTTTTAATTTTTTTTTAATTTTTGAGATAATATGTAGGCAGTAACTTTCCATCTATTCATTACAGCCTTTTAAAAGTCCACTGGTGAACATTGGCTTCCCTAGATTGTCTCATAGTGGGGATAACTGCCATAGTTGCCACGCTTGGCAGGTGGGTTTGCAACCGCAGTTTTTATTATAGTACGGGATGGTAATATGGTCATCCGGTTAATATGGTCATTTTCTTATAACTCAAATACTACAGCCTTATTTGCATAGAAGGCTATATGATACGATAGCTCTTCATAAGTCAATGAAATAATCAAAAGAGTCAAAAGGACGCAGCTTTACCGACGCGATTTTAACAGTTGATATTAAAGTGAATATTTTAGTCGATTTTAGTATGGCGTAATGTAATTAGTTTTTATTAAGTTGATTTTCAAAGTGTTCCTAAATATTGCCAAAGCTTATCTGATACGTTTTTTTAATTAATTTATTAGTTATAGACCACGTCTTTGTGTTTTGTCTCTTTCCTCCTCTTAGTTTTGGTTTTATATATGTGCAGCGGTGGCATGAGAAAATCCACGACCCCATATCATCCTGTAAGTGTCTTAAGAGGCGACTGAAGGGAACTGAAACGATATGAGCAACAGCATTTTCGTAATAATAGCTCGATATAATAATTTTCTTTACTTTTATTGACCCCCGACGAAAAAGAGGAGTGTTATAAGTTTTATCACTATGTGTGTCTGTCTGCGGCACCGTAGATCATAAACGAGTGAACCGATTTGGGTGCAGTTTTCTTTATTTAAAAGCAGGTTTTCTAGCGGTGGTTCATAGACATGTTTTATCAAAATCGGTCCAGCCGTTTGAAGATCATCAGCTTTTTTGTATTGCGGTGGTTTCTGAAAATTTCCATTTAAGTTATATAAAATTTCAGTGATGCAGTTTTAGACTACTGTAGAGTCTTAATTATTTCATTTTGTGTTTAAACAAAAATGAAATAATACTGATTTGTCTTTCAAAAACGTAACATATCCGTTAGTCTCGCTAAAATTCGAAAATGGCTCGAACGGTTTTGACGAATTTTTTTTAAGTGGGTTCCTGGATGGTATAGATTGAACCCGGTAGGTGGCGCCGTTTTTGGGATCCAGTAGTCACCGGTACGAACCCGGGGTGGATCGCTAGTTTAATTTTTAGAAACAAAAACAGTAGATTCTTACAGCCCCGATTTCATTCAACACAAAACAACTATTATGACTCAATACAACAAAAAAAAGCATCAAGGAATAGATATTGTATAACATCATTATCTTATCTATTACCTAAAACGTATGGAACCGTAGTTGAGTCAACGAGAGGCATTCAAATTGAGCGCAAGATATAAAAGTACACAGAGCTGAAAGAATTGCCTTGTTTGATCGTTATCTGTGGCATTTTTTTAAATAATTAAGGTGTTATGTAAACTTTGCAGGTTTTTATGCAGTAAAATATTATTCCGTGATACTGAAATGTGGTAAATATAATATTTAAGTGAGAAGTTTTTATGAAAACAAAAAATATTTGGGGCGAAGAATCCGATATATAATTGTTCTGTGTACGATATTGTACAAAGAAATGATAGATTAGATTATCACAAACTAGATTTAATATATTTGTTAAAATCTTCAATATTTTAATATTATATTTTTGAGGACGTGCTAAGAGTTTGAGCGTCGAAAGGTACAAATTGTACTGTTACACGATGATGACGTATGAAAACATAATGGACTGCTATTGGCAGAATAATTCACTATGTTTATGCAACCTAAACTGATACTAAAGTTTGATATTAATATGGTGAAAGTATCTTTAGCAATTATAAATCTAACTAACACTTATTTGCATATGAAAGATAATTAATAATTAATATATTAAATCAAACTTATATTTATAATAAAATACAAATGTATGAACGGCGTGAATATTCTGTATGATTGTCAATGAGCTCTTCCTAAACTTTGTTGCTGGAACGATTTTGAAGAAATTTTTGTGTGTGTTTGTATGTGTTTCTATATGGTTTAGATTCACAACTGGACTTGGTTGGAGCCGCTGTTGTTGAGATAATAAGCTTTTTAGTCGCTTACTACACTAAACCAATAAGAACAACTCTGTTACTTACTATATACTTATATCTATCCTTGATTAATTCTTTAATCTGAGGACCAGCCATCGTGTTACCAGCTAGGAAACTATTTCCATTAGAAACTTCACACACACAATGCTAAACTCTATACTAAGTCTTTATTATGTGCTATCTTAATTATCATTATATAAATATAAAATTCTATATCAATAAGCATTATTTAAGTATCCTTCTTTTTTATACACGACGTTTCATAATAGTAGTCGAATAACGGATTCGACTACCCCTACAGCTTTTAAGCTTGCGTTTCGTACCTTTAATCATTACGTTACTGTCGCTTGAATCAAAATTCAGATGCGTTGTCACACCAGAGGATTAAGATGGAATGCCTTAGCAGTAAAAAGGATAATTTGTAGATAGTGTTTGTTAGTGTTCTAGGTATTTTTATTTTTATAATTTTTGAGGAATATAGATGACAAACGAGTACACAATCCACCTGATCGTATGTGGAAGCTGTGGTTCGAAAATATCTACATATATTCTCAATTAACAATCAAAATGCAGATGCGTTGTCACCCCTAAAAACTAAGATGGAATGCCTCGTTTCCAGTAAAAAGGATCTCCGGTTCTTTACACTCACCATACGAAACACAGTAGCGTAGTAGTAAGCTGCTATTTTACGCTGGTATTCTGTGAGAACGTGGACCTACCTCGGTCGAGCCGACCCATTTGTGCTGTAACTATACCAGTAATATAGCTGTAATATGGCTCTACCACGTAAAGAGGTCTCTATAATTAATTAGTTGTTCCATAAAGTGAATTTCTTTGTGATATTTCACCATAATTTATTATACGCTATATTTACATTTACTGTTACTTGTGCATAGACATGGGACAGATTACCCTTGACCTATTAGAATATCAGTGGAAATGGAAGTCTCCGGAGACTAAACAAAGCGCCATTAGCAATACTAATTTGTATTGTACTTAAACTAATGCGTAATTTTAATTAATTTTCGCTTATAAAAGTAACGTTACAAGTAGCTCGTATAGATTTCACTGTGGGTTACGGGCCTCATCTCATTTCTGAAAGGTTTTCTGTCGATATATATTTATATTTTACTCCGGATCTAATCAGATACAACATTTTATTTTGTCTATAGCCGCATTCAAATTTAATAAATGTAGTCGTAGTAGTAGTGTAGAAATTTAATACCAAACAAGTGAACGGTCATGAAGATTGCAGTAGCAATTTGATAAATCAAAAAATATCGATTCGTTTATAGATTTTAATTTTTATTTAACTAAAGAGAGAAGGAGTGTACTTCGCATGCATTACAATCAAATAAAATAACGCCCTTACTCATAACAGCCGACGCCAAAAATTATGCTTGATCTCCCTTTAAACTCATTGACAATAGATAGAGATAGAAATAGAGATAATAAGTAATTTATGTAAACTGTAATTTTTACATTAATAATAATAATAATGTCCTCCAGACTGAATTTCGGTCACGGCGGCCTGCCTCAACGAAGGCTAGCCATCGGCGCAGGACAGGATTATAGTGCCCAAGTGTATGCGCAAGCACAGGTGCACTCTCTATTCCCTTAGTCTCATAATCCGATGGGACGGTAAACCGACACGACCGGAGAGAGATCAGTCGCAGGACCAACGGCTTTACGTGCTTTCCGAGGCCGGGCAGCTACTGAGAATTTCTTGACAGAAAAACTCAATAATGGATTTTTTGGCCCGACCCGGGATTCGAACCCAGGACCTCATGATTAACGGCCGCACTACTACAACCACAAGACCAACGAAGTAGTCAGTTTTACAATAATAATAGCCGTAACAAGTACAAAATATTTGCCGACGTTTATTGTTTAAATAACTGGTAAATGTGATGTATATACATAAAATATTGGCATCACGTAAAATAAGTCATAATATACGCATCGAACGTGAACGTCAGACATGGGCAATGAACGATGATCCCTCCTTGGGTCAGGTCTCAATAAGTCAGTACCAACATGTCGAGAATATTTAACCAAAAGCAATGATTCATTACGTGAGTACCTTACCAGTATGGCGGTAGTGATCTGACGTAATAATTTTTCGATTGAAGCACTTAATTTATTTGTAATACTTGACTACCTCGTTTCTCTTTTTTGGTTTTTTGATTTGGTACGAATCCCGGATTTCCCGGTTTGAAATAACAAAATTCTCTATAGCAGCCAGGAGTCAGGAAGTTGGCGGTGCTTCACTCCCGTGCCACGGGCAGCACGAAGACATTGTGGTCCTGTGCCTGACCTCCGTTGAGAGAGGCCGCTATCGGTCTGGGGGACGTTATAACACTAGGACCTTACCTTTTAGTGCTCATTCTACTGTCATATACTTTCTTATAATATCTAATAAATAAATAAATATTTGTGGCCGTGGAATAGAAATGGGAGATCTCTGACCAGGCAAGGTGATCAGCCCGGGAAGGGGACAACTTCCGTGTTATTTCGAGTTGTTGTCATAACAATATATATTTCACACACAACATATATAAATATATTGTTTTAATTTAGTTAGATTAAATTACTTACAAAAAAAATTAAATTGCTTCAAAAAATTACTAATTCTTAGGTAATTTTTTGACGCAATCGAAAACTGGAGCAATTTCAGTAATACTTATTGTAATGTACGGGTATGTCGACATGACATAATACTTTTAATTCTTTTGTTGAATGGGTTATCCTTGTTAAATTAGTTGTACTGTTGGTAAAAACAGCAATATTTAGGTAATGTTATAATGTGCGTAAGGGTGTAATCATACCAATCGATCGATCGTCGATCGATGCCATTGATCAATGTCGATCGATTGGTATGGTATGTTTACCTGATCGATGGATACTGTTCAATAAAACGTTGTTCAATCATCGATCGATAATTAATCGATGTGTTTGTGGGCTGGTCATCAGTATCTTTCAAAATGTATTCAGAAGAGGAGCCGTTACTGTTCGCCAGTATGCTCTTGCTGGTATTATTATTACGGAGACAGAGGACGCGTTATTATTGGCCAATACGAAGAAGACTCTGGATGCGACCGTTCTTTAAGGTTAGAAATGGCTTAAATTCATCTAGACGACATAAATAGAGGTCGGTGAAGCGAGCCGGGTTCTCGAATAATCAAGCAGCTCGATCGAAGTCGACTAATCCATTCTACTATCGATCGATGCCGTCGATCGACGAACGATTGATTCGTGTGGTAACATATATACCATCCTCACCATCTGGATGATTGGCGGTTCACCACTGTGCGTTTTACTGGTCTATAAAAAACCCGTCTATAAAAAACCTTAAGGAAAATATACACGTGGACATTGAACACTAGACATTAGTCTATAGCAGGGGTTCCCAAACTTTTCCAGTTTGAGTCGCACTTACAGGTTTAGTATTTTGTCTCGGCGACCTAGCAAATTGAAATAGCAACTTAGTCAAAATGACGTGTGAGCTAGGTGATCTTTACATTTTCCAATGATCAACATTGATTTTAGAACGATATTTGCTCTTTTTTACATCTGAAAATCTGGTTTATTTTGTGCCCGCGAATACAAAAGTTTATTTCCCGGAGAATAGTAATTAACAGGGTCTCACAGCGCCTCTCTTTACACGCACACTTTGGGAACCCCTGTAGATCGAGAATATGTGTACACTGTCCGGACACCGAATTAATCCTGCAGTTTTGTTTAGTTCAACGTCCGTTAGCCGTTACAGACTATCCTAGTCCACTGCTCAGCATAAGCCTCCCCCAAAATTTGCCTCATATGGAGGATATTTGCTACGGATCACGCTTGGCAGCGGTGGGCAACCGCAGATTTTATTTTATTTTATTTTATTTTTAGTCGTTATTAGGAAGCCACTGCTGTCCATCTTCTGGCCTGGTCTCGCCCGGCATTGCCACTTTGGTGTAATGATCCGGGATAGATCCATTACTTTTATTCTACTGTGAATATCCTCCTTTTGGACTTTAATACGCAGAAAAACTCCGAGCATAGCCCTCCCCATCGCTTGCTGAATGACATTGAGCTTCCATAAACAGCCAGCAGTGAAATATATGGGTACAATTAAACGGATTTCCGCAAAATAACGCGTGTTTCTATTATTTATTTTAACTAGAAACAGAAATGAAATATCTTAGCTAATTTAATTTCCCTAAATAAATTAAAAATTAATACATTTTAATGACATCGCCCGTAAGAACTGTTTAGACATGATAATTAATTTAACACCTGGCTTTCTGCGATTCAGTTGAACGATAAATCCAATTCACTCAGGGTCTATGAATATAAAATGTTTTAAACGGGCTACAATATTTAATTACGTATATCAAAATTAATGAAAACCTAACCGGTTTTTGTTTGTACTAACAAAGAATTTAATAGCAGAATCTCAGAAATGTAGACCCTTTCGCTCGGCAAATATATTTTAATTAACAAAATAAGTGTTCGTCGCAAATTTCACTGTATGCGATCAACCCGGGTTCAATCCCTGCCGGTACCAATGAAGTTGCTAATGACAATTTTAATTGCCAATCTACCACGTGCTCGGCAATGAAAAAAAATATTGCGAGGAAACCATCCATTTGCTCAGTCTGAGGAATAAAATAAACATTATTTAACCCTCTTAGAAACATGCGAAGGTTAGCTGTGGGATGTATAATATAGGCTGTAAATTTACAATTTATCTATTTTTTAGTAAATATTACTAATAACATATAATGTTTAAATTTCTTTGGGTTTACCCACAACATGTACTGCTCTGGACAGTGATGCGCAGAGCCAATGCCACCGCACTAGTAATGCTTCCCTCTATTTAATTCCTCACTGTTTCTATTTGATTGGTATCGTTTTTTCATCACAAATCGATCACCAGTCTCGGTATAACACACATAGAGAATAATTAGTGCATAACATTTAGGTATTCTTAGCAAGGGTGACAACGATAAGTCCTATTGATGAGTGTGGCTCGTATATTTATTTATATATTTACTTATTCTTTATTGTACACCAAAACAGGAAATTTGGTGGAGTACAGTTTAAAATATATGCCCAACAGGCGGTTTTATCACTCCATAAGTGATCTCTTCCAGGTAACCTTTGCGTAGAGGACTGACACAGTTGGAGGGGAATATACTCCTAAAATACATCCTTGAATAAGAATGAGAGCGTGAGATCATCTTACTTTTGCGATATATTCGTCAATTATGAATTAATTTTAATGATAAGGGTGGAAAAATAAGGGTTAAAGCTAATTCTAGTTGGTATCTTGAAAAATCAAGATGATGATCCATAGTACAATCGGCAAAGAATTATACTTATGCAGTCTTATTACAAAAAGGAACCTAAGTTTTAATTAGAATCTGTTACACGAAAGAACTCTTGCAGAAATATTATATATGCAAATTAAAATTGCACGTATGTATGTAATTACTCTAAAGATTAAAATTGTAATTATCTACTACGCGTACCTAAGTATATTGCCCGAGACTGTCAACAAATCACATTTTGTAATAAGACGGTTATTGCAAATGAAAAGCCCTTAAGCACTTAAACGTATTTACACTTTTATTAATTAAGCTTAAATTTATATAAACGCATTTAGCATAGAATTAAAAAAATGCCGAGATTTACAAATAAACACAGTGCTGATGCAGAATATGCGCGCCTACTCACAAGCGTAATTGCGTTCTTTGTTTGCCAATTAGTTCGTTGACGCGCCCGTACGAGTGACCGACACTGCGTAATGGTGATGGGGACGGGACCAGAATGTTAATTCAACGGAACCAGCGAAGCGGGAGACGTAAAAACATAGGTTTTCGAACACTATCAATTAACGAAAGCCATTGAACGCAATTATATAAAATTATAAATAACCCTTTCTATTCATTCGGAATTGAACACACTCTCTAAATAATTATTGCATAATATGATAAAGATTTCTTGTCTCATATACTATATATAGCTTATATGTATTAATATATACTGGTTCATCTACTATTTATGCACACTTCTATATGTTTAAATAAAAATTATCTTCAGCAAAGTTTGCCAGGTTTTTGCTGTTTAGCCAACGAATAGCACATAAATTTATAAAATTAAGTTTGTTGTGTTGTGTCATATGTTGAGTGCAATAAAGAGTAAAATAAATCATGTAAAGGTTAAAGTAAAAATTATTCCAATTTACCACCACCTTAACGGAAAACTAAATCTGTAAACGGTTTTAATGCTCAACTAAAAAACACATTTTAGCATTTCAAAAATCATGATTTCACGTGTAGTGGCAGAGTACCAATTAACAAATATATATGGATAATTAATATGTTTAAAGTACAATGTAAAATGTAATATGTTTTATGTGGGAGTGTGTATATATACGTGTATATATATGTTTTTTTACACTTATGTTTATTCTTAAAATGTACACTTTGAGTGAATGGTTGATTTATTATTTTTTTTAAATGGAAAGTTAGCACCGCTAATGACGCGGGCGCAATATCAAATTAATATTATTCAAGGCTCCGCTGAAAATCAGCGCTGCTGCAGTACCTGTGGTAGCATATGGTGAGACGGAATCCTTTTTGGCATCACATCACTCACTCTTGCCGAGACTTATTTTTAATCATTTCAATCATCGATCACTAATAAAAAACATTAGTGATCGATGTTTTTAATTATGTTTACCATCTTGTACCTTATGTGTTTTATGTTCTTATTTACTTTTAAATGTATATTATGTGAGTGTATTGATGATAATAAAACTTATATCTATGTCTATGTCTAAATAAAAATAAATAAATTTCTTGTTTGATCATAAGTGTATGTCAAACATAAATTTGTAGTTTTTATTCTTTTGCAATAAACTAAATAAAAAATAGCTCCAACTGTGTAAAATTGGACAATACTTCAGGGTAGGCAAAGCGTCAATAAAAAAGTTGCAGAAATGGGGCGGGTCGACCGGGAAAGACCACGCTCTCCAGAATACTAGCGTAAAATTGTAGCGCAATGCTGCTGTGTTTCGTATGGAAAGTGAAAAAAAACCGCAGAATGTTTTTACTAGAAACGGGGCATCAAATCTTAGTTCTGAGAGGTGACAACGAAATCTGCATTTCGATTCTTAATTGAGGAAGATGTACCTAGAAGTCAATTGGCCAGAGCATCCACTTACCATCAAAAAAAAAAAACTTAAGAAGAACAGCAGTAAAGTAAAAAAGTAAAGTTACAGCCTATATACGTCCCACTGCTGGGCACAGTCCTCCGCTCATTTCTGAGAGGGTTTTAGGGCAAGGAAGTGTGCCGCGCTGCCCCAATGCATGTTGTCGAACTTCACATGTCTTCGAAATATTTTTTTTCTTATTTCTCAGACATGCAGGTTTCCTCACGATATTTTCCTTCACCGCCGAGCACGTGGTAAATCAGCAATTAGAATTGCAATTAACAATTTCATTGGTGCCGGCGGGGATCGAACCCGGTTTGCTCGAGTACTATGAAATTTACAGCGAGCGCTAACCATCTGAGCTACCACGGCTATAATATATATAGAAGAACAGCAGTGCAATTGTGTAATTTTGGTGGTAATTATGATTGGCTTCGTCTTGAAATTAGACGTTTAGTTTTATTTCATGTAGTGTTTTTTTATAGAATAAAGGTGACAAACGAGCACACATTCCACCTGATGGTAAGTGGATGCTATGGCCATAGATATCTACGTTTATTCTCGATTAAGAATTAAAACATAGATGCATTGTCACCTCCGAGGACTACGATGGAATGCCTCGTTTCCAGTAAAAAAGGGTTTCCGGATCTCTACACTCACCATACGAAATACAGCAGTATTAAGCTGCTATTTTACGTTGGTATTCTGTGAAAGCGTGGTCCTTCCCCGTTCGAGCCGACCCATTCATGGCTCTACCACGTACCTATACAAAAATAAAGGTAAAGGTCGATGCGCGTGCGAATGCATCTGATTTTAAATTACGAAATATTATTATAGTACGAAATATAACTCTAATTACGGAGTGATTCTCATCGGCAAACGATTGCCACCAGAGTTACACAATCTCGCTGCTGATTGTAATTTTGTTCGCAATTTTTATGAAATATACCCATACTTTGATTTAATTACAAAATGAGTCGATTACTGCGTTTTCTATTACTTAAAGCTCTTAAGTTTGTTAAACAATGAATATCTACTGAATTATTAATGCAAAGTGCTTCAAAATTGGATTAAGAATAAGGTTAATGGCGGGCTGACTTCCGCAAATAGACATTTCGATGCCTGGTCCGTACCTACCTCCGTACCTTTCTAACTTTTTACCCTACTAATGTACTTTTTGAATGTTAATAGAAATTGTAAGATTATTGTGAAGAACTTGCCACGGAAGAAATCACTCAGATTAATTTGTTCATCATAGACCACAAAGTACATTATTTTTCACCAATTCATTATTTTGAACCAATTCGAGATACGTTCGATTATGAAAAAAAAAATCGTGAACAAAGTTATGATATCATTCTAGGAATCTTTATTGTCATGACGCGATTGTCATCTAGTGTGTAAAACAGCTCAGATTGCCGTTGCATAAGACAGCTGACGTGTCTTTTGTCTCTATACCTACATTGGAATGACGTGAATTTATGTTTTCATTTTAAAAACAATATCTGTCTTGTTACAAAGCATAGCTTATCAATAGTATCGGTTTGAAAATATGGTTTTACAATGTTTCTATTTAAAGAAACATTTTAGCAGCGGCGTCACAGTCTACACGAAATTTGAGATTTGCCATGGACGTATAAAAAAGGACCATAAAAAAGACGTATAAACAAGACCTTTTTTTATATGTCCATGAGATTTGCTGTAAAATTCAATTCTTTACATTATATTTAACATATTTTCTTTGATTGAATAAAACTAAATTTACGGATTTATGGTTTATTTGATTTTACTTATTTTTATTCCACGTTTCGGGTGCTTTACAGCAACCATGGTCAGGGGGGGGTTTGTGTAGTGTTCGCGTTGATTATTTTCTTTGATATTTTCGCGAGACTTTTTTCGTGAAACATATTGTAGTTCAAGTCTGACCTTAATTAGGATCTACTTTATGTAATAAGGCGATACAGTTTTATCCATTTTCGTACAATCAATGTTCAATCGAATACTTTAAGCTTATTTATTGTTTTTATTAACTTTGTTTAAAATGTTAAAAAACTAAAAAGATTTTTGCTTGAACCATGCGTTTCAATCTGTCATACCTTAGACTTTGTCATATACATACATAAAAATATTCATTACTAACATATAAACAGGCCAATGCTAGGAATTGTCCCTCCTGTATTAGGAATTGCCGTATTTGATAGGCAGATTTGGGATTGCACTATCGTTTCGCTCTAATTTTGTAATTTAAATTTGGAATATTTGCAAATATTTATTGACTTTTTATAACCAGCCAGATGAAGCGGCGAATGAAAAAAATGATCGAGTTTTCTAAGAAAAATTATTTCTATACGCATGAATACTGATTCTGATAACGCAGTTAACGGGAACCACAGGGTTTTTGTTACATGTTGTATATAGCTTATATGTATTAAGGACGCGTTTACAAAATTGATAGGTATAGAATCGCACTACTACATTGACAAAAGTCACACACACACTAGTGTACGCACGGTTGGCTGTGGGAATCGTAGTCAAATGAAATTATTTTGATAATTTGAAAGATTGAATTTGTTTTTCATTTCTTATACCTACCTCAGAAATATACTTCGATACGAAATACGAATACCTGCTCCAGAAACTGCTTGGCACTGGAAGCCCTCTACTGGTAGTGAGATGTTAGCTCTGGACTTTGAACTGGTTTTGTCAGTTATAATAAGACCTTACCTACCTGCGAACTTGATGGAGTGACCTGAAGGGGTAATTCGGTAACTACTGCTGGAATTTCTGAACGAGTAGAACTAGGTGTGCCGAATTTGGGCTTCGTTTTGTTAGTTATGACGAGTCCATACCTCCGGACTTGATGGAGTGACCTGAAGGTGTAAATCGGTGATTGCAACTGGAACTCCTAGACTGGTAGAACTAGGTGTGCCGAGTTTGGGTTCGTTTTGTAGGTTATGATGAGACCTTACCACCGAACTTGATGGAGTGACCTGAAGGTGTATTTCGGTGATTACAAGTGGAACTCTTAGACTTGTAGAACTAGGTGTGCCGAGTTTGGGTTCGTTTTGTTAGTTATGATGAGACCTTACCACCAGACTTGATGGAGTGACCTGAAGGGGTCTACTGCTGGAATTTCTGAAAATTCAGTAGCTACTGCTGGAATTTCTGAACCAGTAGAACTAGGTGTGCCGAATTTCACTCCATCAAGTCCGGTGGTAAGGTCTTATCGTAACTAACAAAACGAAACCAAACTCGTCACACCTAGTTCTACTAGTCTAGGAGTTCCATTTGTAACCACCTGATTACACCTTCAGGTCACTCAATCAAGTCCGGTGGTAAGGTCTCATCGTAACTAACAAAACGAACCCAAACTCGGCACACCTAGTTCTACAAGTCTAGGAGTTCCACTTGTAATCACTGAACTACACCTTCGGGTCACTCCATCAAGTCCGGTGGTAGGGTCTCATCATGACCTACAAAACGAACCCAAACTCGGCACACCTAGTTCTACCAGTCTAGGAGTTCCAGTTGCAATCACCGATTTATACCTTCAGGTCACTCCATCAAGTCCGGAGGTATGGACTCGTTATAACTAACAAAACGAAGCCCAAATTCGGCACACCTAGTTCTACTCGTTCAGAAATTCCAGCAGTAGTTACTGAATTACCCCTTCAAGTCACTCCATCAAGTCTGGTGGTAAGGTCTCATCATAACTAACAAAACGAACCCAAACTCGGCACACCTAGTCCTACAAGGCTAGGAGTTCCACTTGTAATCACCGAACTACACCTTCAGGTCACTCCATCAAGTCCGGTGGTAAGGTCTCATCATAACCTACAAAACGAACCCAAACTGGGCACACCTAGTTCTACCAGTCTAGGAGTTCCAGTTGCAATCACCGATTTACACCTTCAGGTCACTCCATCAAGTCCAGAGGTATGGACTCGTCATAACTAACAAAACGGAGCCCAAATTCGCCACCCCTAGTTTTACTCTGCAAGAAGTTCAAATAGCGGTCACGAAAGTACACCTTCAGGTCACGACATCAAGTCCGGAGGTAAGGTCTCATCATAACCAACAAAACGAGCCCAAACTCGGCACACCTAGTTCCGCTCGTCCAGGAGTTGCAGTAGCTGGTAAGTTTATATATCCTACTTATTTTTAGCTAAATAAAAAACTGTGAGTATAAAAATAATAATTTTATCACTTGTCAAGTACTTATGTTTCCAATTTGTTTTTTTCTAATATTTTGTGTATGTACAGCGATCTTTTCAGAATGAGCCGCTGCAAACAGGCGATACAGTATCCACTCACGACGGCGGCCGAGCGCGGACTGTGGTTTCATCGAAATCTTTGTACAATAAATCAAAGCAGGCACCAACAATAAAATAGCCCTTATTGCAATAGATTATGATTTATCCGTATTAGCAAAATATGTGAAAAAATGTGCATCAGTTTTTATTTTTTCTACGACTATTTGCAACATTTTGATAAAAAATAAACACAGGGTTTTTTAATTGAATATGTCTGTCATCTTATAGTATTTTTTTAAATTTTTTTCTATATGTTGATAATAGACCAAAACATGTACCGAAACACAAGCCGGTATCGTTAATTTTGTAGAAAATGGCAACGAAAGTTCGTTTTTACAATATAAAAAACTACCATTTTCAACAAAAGAGTTACAGACGTTTGCAGATGAAGAACCAATCTATACATGGTAGTTTTTACTTATATTTGATTTGGTTTAGTTTTGTCACAAAATCTCCCGAAAAACACCCTAATTTTGGTTGATTTGCAAACGCGTCCTTAAGGGGAAATATAATGTCAAATGGCTTAGCAAGATCCTTCGTAATGCCGAAAATATTGCAGCATTAATTTTGAAATAAATATATGGTAAAGTTGAGGATTATAGTTAGTGATTATGTTAGACGAAAACACGATTTCGTAAAATTTTCTCGATAGAAAAAAAAATCCAAAGTTACCTCCAAAATAAACAATAAACCGCTGTTATTCATAAAATACTTTAAATAAGATCATGAAACTTTGCATACTAACTGAACTAACTATAAAGCAGTGCTTATGTTATTTACTTTTTTTAAAATACCATTATTTTCACTGTAAAAAGAAATTACCTAAACTATCGGCGTCTTGAGATTGATTCCTGTCGTACCGTTAGTATCGTTTAGGCTTTTGAAGGGAGAAGTTGTGTCGCTTACGATCAGAATATACATTACGCAACAGTACGACGTAAAATTAAAATGGGAAATAACCGTGATAAAAATAAGAAGCGGCTGGCTTGGCTTTAAGAAACAGGCATAAATATGATAAACCTAATGAAATAAGTGTCTAACGACCTTTCTACTTACAGTATTAATGATTACAAATATTTCGGTACATAGCATACGACGCGCGGGGTAGTGGGGGCGAAATTAGAATTTGAGCTGACTTACTCTAACCTCTTAATATATAGGTACTTGTTCATCTACTATTTATGCACACTACTATATATTTAAATGAAAATGATCTTCAGCAAAGTTTGCCAGGTTTTTGCTGTTTAGCCACCGAATAGCACATAAATTTATAAAATTAAGTTTGTTGTGTTGTGTCATATGTTTTGTGCAATAAAGAGTAAAATAAATAAAAATAAATAAATTTCTTGTATGATCATAAGGGTATGTCAATCGTAAATTTGTAGTTTTTGTTTCTTTGCAATAAACCAAATAAGAAATAGCGCTAACTGTGTAAAATTGGACAATACTTCAGGGTAGGCAAAGCGTCAATAAAAAAAATGAAATTGAAACCAAACATTACATATACATATCCAAACAACTATTATATTAAAAATATCTAATAATGATTTCTTATATTTACGCGAACACTATACGTGATTAAAACTACTTTTACGGATTTTATCGCGTTTATTGTTACTTTTTATTTACTTTTATTTTTAATTCCCGACGTTTCGGGCGGTTTCCAGCACCCATGGTCATGTGTGCTGGAAACCATGGGTGCTGGAAAGCGCCCGAAACATCGGGAATTAAAAATAAAAGTAAATAAAAAGTAAAAATAAACGCGATAAAATCCGTAAAAGTAGTTTTAATCAAATATCTAATAATATTTAACACTGCAGTTATGTAAGTCAGTTGCAGAAATGGGGCGGGTCGACCGGGTAAAGACCACGCTCTCCAGAATACTAGCGTTAAATTGTAGCGCAATACTACTGTGTTTCGTATGGAGACTTTTTATAACCAGCCAGATGAAGCGGTGAATACCTTCCTCAAAATTTTTAAAACATCAATAAATTAGCCCAGCGCGCTGCTTCAGTATTGATGGACGTCACATGTTTTCAAAATAATTTTATCTTGAGATATGCAGGTTTTCTCACAATGTTTTTCTTTACAGCCCCGAGAACTTAGTAAACCAACATTTAAAATTGCAATTAACAATTTCACAAAACTAACACACAAAAATAAGTGCTTAGTCAGTAAACTACCACGGTTGGCTAAACATACTATTTCTGTATACTTAAGGTATACTATTGTATACCTACTTAACAATATACAAGTAAGTAAGTTATACAAGTAGTAAAATAAAAATGTTGTGCAACCGACTGCAATATAATTAAAATGAGAACAACAGTCAATTGAACACGCATTATTAAGGATAACTCAAAAACTACTGGTCAGATTTTAATTAAATTTATATGAGACCACAGGAAAAGTACCAGCTTTCAGATAAAAAGAAAGAATCATCAAAATCTGTTAACCCAGAGAAATGTTCTGAGGTAACACACATATCCAAAAAACATATAGTCGAATTGAACACCTCCTTCTTTTTGAAGTCGGTAAAAAAGTACCTTTTTTTCTGGCAAAAATGCTTAAATTTCTGCATTTAATATACTTTTTATTCCCTGTTGTAATTTAGTTAACGCAACAAAATCTGACGTAAAAACATGTCTCTTTATGAAGTTAAAACGTATTATAGATTTTATTCCCGCATGTGTCGCATATGTATTGTCAAGGTGGTAGGACTGTTTTCCAGCCTAGTTATCCATCTATTCCTACCGCCAAAAAGCACTACAATTCTGTGTTCAAATCTAAAGGGTAGAGTTAGCATAATTACAGTCTATTATGCATTTTATCTTAGTCTTCAGAGGTGACAACGCTCCTGTAGTCTTCTTTGTCCGAAGTTGGCTGCAGGTGCTCATGTACCGCAGAAGCCACTTACCATCAGGTGGACTGACTCGTTTGTCACTTCAGTTTCTTAAAAATAAATATTTTTAGTACACAAAATTACGCTAATGTGAATTTGAAGGTCAGCTGAGCTCTGGTTTGTTTTATTAAGGTACGTGAAGGTAATATGACCGCCTTAAGCTTTGCCGCCCTATAAAACCAAAACTACGGAGGACGACAGAGACAAAAAACAAAGTTGTATACTAAGTATAACTAATGTATTAATAACTAATATATTAAAAAAAATTTACTACATTACACCATACTAAAATCGACTAAAATATTTACTATAATGTCAACTGTAAAATGGCGTCGATAAAGCTGCGCCCTTTTAAGGCGACACCGTGAAAAAATGCACCTCCTTTCATCGAATAGTATAGGACTATGATACCACTAACGAAAGTGGGATTTTGATATAGGTAAATTCATGACTTTATCTTGAATTTGATTGCTCAAAAACACGATTGTATAATTTTGACTCGATCATAATTATTTGCGAAAACACCTCTAAAAAATCACTATAGTTGAAATTACAACGAAATCATTTGATCTATATGCTTGGGAATCACTCAAATATATTCATAACATCAATATTCATAATTTACTTGCTCATTATTTTGATAACTTAAATCAATAATTTTTAAAAAAATATTTTAAGATTCTGACAATTTCTAAGCGCTTTTAATCGTCGCAGGCGCCACGCAACTTTAGACCTTATGACGGCGTTTCTTCAAGTTTTTATAGAAAATATGTATTCACTCGGATCAGTACGGCGATAGCCTTTTCGATGTGTCGTCTTAACCCTTTTATTATTTGATTGACTGATGAAGAGCTACAGTATCACAAATCCAACTTTGCAAACAAGGCTGTAGTTTTTGAGATATAAGAAAGTGACTATATTAACCGGATGACCATATTACCCTCACGTACTATATTCAATATTCAGTCAATTTAATTTTTCCATTCATCTAAAAATATTTGCTAGGCAGGTAATGGCATAAAGGAATTTATCACCGTATTTCATTTCACGGGTTATAGTGGGAAGCAAATATGGAAAGCCAAAATGATCTCATGGTTTCCGATAAAGTCCGATATGAATTGTAAAACCTGGTGCAAGAGTTCTGGTACAACGTTCACCAACCCTGCTGCCTACCGTAGAGCTTGTGGCAAATTATTTCTACTGTGGGAAAGACTACTTCTTCAAAAAGAAGTAAGCAAAATTATAACTTTTCTGTGTATTCGTAGATTTGAACCATGAACATTATGTTGTACGATGTATATGACCGTTCTGTCATTTGGCTATGTTTGTTGCTGACGAATTAATTAAAATAATGATTAATTTTCGTTTTCGCTATCATTATAATATTCTTACTACAAATAAACTTTTCTAATAAACATATTTTCGTAGACGTAGGAAGGCGTTACTATTACAATCAACTTAATGGGCGTTTCCACAGACCGAAATAAATGCATAATCCCCGAATACAATTGAAGTTACCCGGACTACAAAATAACGATTAAGATTAATTTACTGAATATTCTAAAATTCAATAAATTAAGAAAAAGAGAGAAAAAACGTTGCCCTGCAAAGCCGTAAACTTACAATTTTGCCAATGCCCGAAGAGAAAAGGAAACTGCGATCATGGTATTCGCAATTAAATTTTACTCAAACACGACGTGTAATGTTCAATAAACCGCAATGAAACCGTATGGAGCATTATATCCTACTGGAAGGCACATAATATTATGATTTACTTTGGAAAGTGTAAAGATAAACATTTTGTAATTTTATAAAACAATTTTAAAGATTACAAAATATCGGCGGTATTGAAGCAGGTTTCAATGCTTTTATGGTTAGAAAAAAAAAACTTTATTTTCTTAAAAAAATCGTAAAATGATGTAAACAATACCTACAAAATTGAGGTAATATAAATCGACACCAAAAGTTATTGCCAAGAAACAAAAACTAAAAAATAATCCATAACATGCATGCATGCATGGCAATGTTATTATTTTCGTACATACATATTGTCTTAGTTTGTTTTTAAAGACTGTAATTTTATTGGACATTATAATTATCTATAGGTAATTACATTTTTATTGTAAATTTCATGACTATAACATTGAACGTGACTCGGCAAGGACAGTCACAACTGATTTAAATTATTGAGAAACGCTTATCTTTCTGAATGTTTATTTCAATGAGTTGTCCTAGTGTTGCAATATAAAGTATATAAATTTTCAATAATTGTGTAAGTTTCAATATTTGTAAACAGGTGTCCTGGCCAGCCAAACATTCTTTTTTATGTAGCATTGGGTGACAAACGAGCACACAGTCCACCTGATGGTAAGTGGATGCTGTGACCCATAGACATCAACATTTACCCTCGATTAAGAATCAAAATGCAAATGCGTTGTCACCCCTATGGACTAAGATAGAATTCCTCGATTCAAGTAAAAAGGGTCTCCGGTTCTCTACACTCACCGTACGAAACACAGCAAGCATTACGCTGCTATTTTACGCTGGTATTCTGTGAGAGCGTGGTCCTGCCCACATTCATGCTACAACTATAATATGGCTGCAGCTTGGCTTAACCACGTAAAAATGTAATAATATCATAATCATATAATATTTTTTTTACCTGCTATCTGCAGCTTCTTCGGTCCTCGATATACCTCGGTTGTTTCGCAAAATAAAGCATTTGTACACAAAAATGATACCTACTTATTTTTATCTTCATCGTCATCTCATTTCGTTCCGTGGTCATCATAAGAGGCAAGTATTGTATATACCTAAAATCTCATGACTTCCTATAGATACTATAGTACGTGAGGGTAATGGTCATCCTGTTAATATGCTCACTTTCTTGTAACTCCAAAACTACAGCCTTGTTTTCATAGATGGCTTTCTGATACGATAGCTCTTCATCAATCAATAAATTAATAAACGATCAAAAGGGCGATGCTTTATCGACGCCATATTGACAGTTGACATTATAGTTAATGTTTTAGTCGATTTTAGTATGGTGTAGTGTAGTTAGTGTCTTTTTAAGTAGATTTTTCAAAGTGTCCTAATTATTGCCAAAGCTAGTTTGCTATTTTTTTCTTAATATATTAGTTATAGTATACGATTTTGTGTTTTTGTCTTTTTCCTTCTCCTAGTTTTGATTTTATAGGGCGGCAAACTTAAGATGACCAAATTACCCTCACATACCTTATATTGTTTACATCAGTTGTAAAACTCAGACCGGATCGGTAAAAATAATGCATTACTACGCATTTTGAATTTAAATGATAAAAAGGACAGAATGTTTGAGATTTTTAATTAAGTTTTCCTTACTGTTTGCCTATATCACTTATTCTGAACCTTCTCTGCAAATTTGGCAGGTTATTGTAAAATAACCCTATATATTAGTCAACATAAATGCCTGGATACTATGTCGAGGGTCCTGGACTTAAATTCAGGCCGGAAACAATGCCTCTAACACAGAAATCTTTCGAGAACGATAAGATTATCGAAATATAAAAACATTTCGATACATGTCCACCTTCACCTTCTTATCCCTGACCGTGGTTGCAAAACCCTATTCGAAAATTCTAAATTCTATTGCTTAAAGCTGCGACATACACAAATTGTTGGTTTCGATTTAGTTATGTTACAATTATCGTTGTCTATATCTATATCGTAACAAATGGAAACACTGAGAGTACGAGGACACGTTATAAACAGACTAGATTTTCCGTTTTTAGCTACGTCCATGCTCATCTTAGTGGTACGTTGTGGAATATTACCACAATATACTGTAAAAATTAGCAATACATAGTGGAATATTACTTATTAAATTTTTATTCAATGTAGATTATTACATAATGTTTATTGCTATACAATTATATATTTATGTTTTAATAGTTAAGATAGCACATAATATAGATTTACTATAGAGTGTAGGTTTGTGTTTGTACATGTGAGGTGAAGTTTCTAATGGAACTATTTCCGCGACTGGTCGTCGCCGCTGGTGACAAGAGGGCTGGTCCTCAGATTATAGAACAGGCTGGTTCGTTTTCCGCCTTCACCGATAGGATTAGAGTTATATAATAATTCAGTTTTCCTTTTTTTAGCGTTTTTGTTGTATATATCGTAGGTATATGAGTTATGTAAATAAATTATAATACAAAACTTTTTAGTTTTTTAAAGCTTATATGTTACTAGCAATGGCGAAAGAATCAGTAAATGTAGATGTTCACTCTGTGCTTTTTATGTAAAGTTCGTTTAATTAAAATAGCAATGATTACTGTATTTTTTTCAAAAATACAGAAACACATTAAGTAACACGAGCGACAGTAGGTTATGGTGTAGCTGACTCAAAGCTACGAACATTTATATAATTTACTAATGATCGGCCTTTGATGATATCTGGATTCCACACCAGCGCCACCTACCGGGTCCAACTATGCCTATAACCGACGCGGAAGTGCAAGCAATATGTTGACAAAGTTTTACCGCAATCTGATGAACGGTATGGCAGCGCATTAAATGCGAACAAATAATTTTTTTATATATTTGAAGAAGATAAATTATTCAGACATTTCCCAAAAAGCTCCGGGTAAATTTACTAAAGATTAGATTCTTTGAGCATGAACCATAACATATACAACTCTAATCAAATAAACACTCTTGTGTAGTCAGTTTCAAAAGCCCACGCTTTAAAGCGAACTCACACAGATTTGATCTTAGCTTAATAAGTCCGTGATGTCCGGGACCGGTTCCCCGCGGCGTGTGCTTGCACAACCGAGCCGAGTGCAGTGAGTGCCGGACGCCGCGTTGTAGGTCAAACATTGTTTGTCCTTTGATCTATTGGAAAACTTTTGCAATGCTAAGGTTTTTATCAAAAGAGTTGTACGTACCCCGTGAATTAAATTAATTATGATATAGAACCACTCCTGGTTATACTAAAAATGGACCACATTTGCACGGAATATCGGCGTAAAATAGTAGCTTAGTTTAGTACGGTGACTAAAGAGAACTAGAGGGCCTTTTTACTAACGAGGCTTTCTATGCGAGTCACAAGTCACAACGCATCTGCATTTAGATGTTCTGTATTGTGTGCTCGTTTTTTGCTATTACTTTTACATTAAAAATTCGGAAAGAATTAGTAGGTAAGTAAAATGTTTTCTTTACGTCATCAAATGACAAACGCATTTAAAGTCCACCAATAGTAAGTTTTATACGTGGTAGAGCCACGCTGCAGCGTATTCAAACCCCAACTCAATCATACTGGTAGATAGGAACAAACGTTAATAATTTTAATCTGTGGTAACTGCAGTTAACTATGACATCTGGACTTTGAACATCTCAGTCCCTCCGTGACCATGGGTGGTGTAAAGTGCTCGAAACGTCGGGAGTATAAAAAATTTATCTTCTCTTCTTAAGGTGCCGACTCCTTGCGAAGGTTGGCAATCATTAGGGCGATTTCTACTTTTGAGACTGCTGCTCTAAACAGTGATCTTATGCTCTTCCCGAACCACTGGCGCAAGTTCTTCAGCCACGATATCCTTCTACGGCCAAGCCTCCTTCTGCCTGCCACTTTCCCCTGAATGATAAGTTGAAGGAGTTCATATTTTTTGGTGTTACGCATCACGTGCCCAAAATATTCCAATTTCCTCCTCTTTATGGTTGTAAGTATCTCTGTGACCTTCCCCATTCTTTGTAGCACGGTGGTGTTTCGTACGCAGTACATCTCGAACGCTTCCAGTTTTTTAGACATGGCTTCTGTCAGCGTCCAAGCTTCTACACCATAGAGAAGTACAGAAAAGACATAGCACCGCGCTATGCGTGTTCGAAAAGAAATACTTAGGTTCCGGTCACAAAGAACTTTCTTCATTCTCGAAAAGCAGTTGCGTGCCTGCTCTATTCTGCATCGTATTTCGAGGCTGTGATCTCCTGTTTCGTCAACCATTGTGCCTAGATATTTGAATTTGGTGACCCGTTCAAGACCCTGACCATTTAGGGATAAAGACGTGATAAGCTCAGGTGTTCGGCTTATTACCATGTACTTCGTCTTATTGGCATTGATGTTAATACCGTATTCAACACTAACGGAAGCCACTGAATCTTTGAAGACCCTCAAGATTATCGGCGATTAATATCGTGTCGTCTGCGTACCTAATGTTGCTCAACAATTTGCCATTAATTGATATGCCGTCTGGACTGTTATCTAGTGCCTCTGAAAATATGGCTTCAGCATACAAATTAAACAGTAAGGGTGACAAAATACATCCTTGTCGTACGCCTCTTTCTATGTCAATGTATGACGATGATTTCCCGTTGACCCTTATATTTGCACGCTGGTTCCAGTATAAGTTTTTTATGAATCGGCGGTCGTTGAAGTCTAAGCCAATTTTCTGAAGTATTTCAATCAACTTGCCATGTTGAACGCGGTCGAAGGCTTTTTCATAGTCAATAAAGCAGACAAACAGATCTTTATTCATATCCCAACACCTTTGTACCAGCACTTGATAGCCAAAAAGTGCGTCTCTAGTTCCCAAACCGCTTCTAAAACCAAACTGAGTATATGATAGTACGGACTCACATTTTGAGTAAATTCTATTCTATTATAAAAAAATTAATATACGAGAAAATCCGTAAAAACTAGTATTATCTGGACTTATTCAAACACGTAGAAAAATTACGTCAAAATCAAGAATGCAACAATACCACAATTATTAATATAAATCTGATGTACTCCACCTATAAAATATCTCCGTTTCAATGTAAATTTTGTGATAATTAATCTATATAAAACATCGCATTATTTCACAAGCCCTTTCTAAGCTCCAGTCACGATTTCCCCTTTCTAATAAAAATGTACCCGTATAAATCTCACCTAAAGACAATTTATAAAAGCTAGTCAAGGAAAAGAAAACTTATAAATAAAATATGAAAGCAGTGTATGTAGTGTTCGTTTTTTATATTAATTTACCGGTTTTGAACGTAACGCTTTTCCGCAAAGAGTATGCGGGAAGTCAGACAATTTTATTCTATAATCTTAAATGAATTTTGTTTTATAATGTAAGATATGAAAGAAAGATTATATTCAAACCTTGGAAGAAAGGTACAAAAGTTTTAAAGATAGTGAAAAAGTGATATGATAATTAAATTTGAAATTAATAAATTGTTTTTTAAAATATATTTATCTGTTTGCTTTTCATCGGTCAATCAAATAATAAAGGGTCAAAAGGGCGATGCTTTATCGACGCCATTTTGACATTTGACATTATAGTAAATATTTTAGTCGACTTTAGTATGGTGTAGAATAGTTATTTTTTTTTAAGTACATTTTTCGAAGTGTTCCTTATTATTGCCATAACTTGTTTGCTATTATTTTCTTAATATATACTATATAAAGTAGTTATAATAATAATAATAATAACACACATTTCCTTTCATATATTTCCCTTTATATATTCACAAACATTTCCTTTTATATGTTTATTCAGCCCAACCAGATGAGAATAAACTACTAATACCCCAAAATAATAATAATATCATTTATTCGCTTAAACATGGTACATCAGAGGTGACAAATATTGCATATTGTACATATATAGTCCACATGTTTACCACATCTGGCATGCGAAAATTATTAATTAAATGAAAAGACATAGTCGTAGTGTACCTACATTGATTAATTTAAAACAAATAAATATAAGTTAAAAGTGTTAAAACTACAATCATCATTTCAAGTTTAAATATGCATTATTCAATTAAATCAAATAAAATTAAAATTGCAATCGTCATGCCAATCATTAATACTAAAAATTAAAATGTCAAAAGAGTATATAATATATAAAATCTACAGATCATTACACAAAGAATATTCTAAAAGAATACAATAATGTCAAGGTTCTATTCATTTAAAAATTAAAAATTGTTTTACGTCATAAATGCATTTTAATAATACCCAGCTTTTTATATAGTTTGGTTTTAAATTTACCAGTTTCTGTCTCTTCTTTAATGCTTACCGGAAGTTTGTTATAAATTTTTACACTCATCGCGTAACAGCCATTATGATAAAATGCAGTTTTTGGTATACGTTCTATAACTAGTCTATTAGAATTTCGATTGCTACGCAAACATTTTTGTATATATGTAATAATGTTTTTTTACATGAAGCAAGTTGAAATATATACATGCCTGGTAAAGTTAGTGTGTTAAGATCCTTAAATAAGGGCTCACAGGAATCATGCCATTTGGCCCCAGTTAAGGCTCTCACACACTTTTTTGAGCTACACTCACCGGCACGGAAACTTGGCCACTCGTGAATTTGCTGATTATTTGCACTGAAACGTTTTTTAACAGTAAATTAAGGGTAGATGCATTCAATAAGTGTCTCTAATGGTTTTAGAACATAGAAATTTAATGTTTACTTCACCGAAATTTTTCCTTTCAAGATAACATGTTTTCACTAAAATTAACATCTTTCCATTGTCACTTTAAAAACACTACAAAGTTAAAAATTAAGTCTGTTTCTTTATTGTCTATCAGTTTTAATATCGGGTGTTTCCTCCTCTAGCCCTGATAACCGCTTGCATTCGATCTGGCATGCTTTGAATGATGTTTCTGACATCAACTTTCGGTATGCTGTCCCAAGCGGCCAGCGCTGCATTTCGGAGCTCATTTAGAGTTTGTGGCGGTTTGGAGCTGGACTTTATCTTTCTTTTGAGCATACCCCATACATGCTCAATTGGATTTAAGTCCGGGCTACGAGCTGGCCACTGTAATTTTTGTATTCCAACCTCTTCCAGATATTCCTCTACACAATGTGCGACGTGCATGCGTGCATTATCGTGCATGAGGAGGAATTGGTCGTGTCCAATGAATCCCGAATAAGACATTACGTGCTCCTGAAGAACTTCCTCGATGTATCGAGTAGCTGTAAGCCGATTATCGACGATGACCAACTCTGTACGTGCGTCGGAACTTACACCTCCCCATACCATTATTGAGCCTCCATGGAAACTCACAGTTTGGGTGGTGGTAATGGGTAGAAACCTCTCTCCTCTTTTTCTCCACACTCGTTCTCGACCGTCTGGAGCACGTAAAGCTATTCGACACTCATCTGTGAACAACACTCTAGCCCATTGCTCGTGGGTCCAATTGACATGTTCTCTTGCGAACTGAAGTCGGGCTACTCGGTGCTGTCTGAGAAGTTCTGGACCTCGTGCTGGTCTACGAGCTTTTAAATTCACTTCCTCCATTCGTCTTCTCACCGTACGCTCACTAACATTAACGCCTCTTGCGATTTGGAGCCGCTGGCGTATCTCAACAGCGGTCAGGTAGCGGTTTCTCAAAATCTCCATAACAATAAAACGATCGTCCCGGGCCGATGTGCACCTTACGCCCCCACTGCCTGGCCTGCGGGTGTAGCGGCCTGTCTCCTGGTATCGTTTCAGTGAATACTGCATTGAGGACCGTGGTACGTTAAGCACAATAGCAACTTCACGCTGTGTCAGCCCTTGGTCAATTAATGCTACTGCTTGTGCAACTTGTGCTGGTGTTAATGGCATTTTTATTGGCTTTAAAGCACCTTTAGTTATTTAATTAAGACACAAGATCACAATAATTGAATAACCTTACAGTAAACTTTTCACAACACACAAATTTAAAATGTGAACTTAGTCGCTCAAATGACCCGATTCAACTAAAAATTAAAGAATTCGTCATGGTGCACTTAAACATAATGAATTACCCTCTTGAACTTGAGGGTAAACATTTTTTTGACATACTTGCATAACAAACATTCATCAGAAACACTTAAAGCTTTTGCTATCGCGAGATAACCGCTTGGCCAAGTTTCCGTGCCGGTAAGTGTATAAAAGCTCTTTTTGAATAAGAGCTATTACCCCAAAATAACAACCAGTATCTTAATATTGTTGAGTTATAGTATACGAATTTTTGTTTTGTCTCTGTCCTTCTCCTAGTTTTGGTTTTTTAGGGCAGCAAAGCTTAAGAAGACCATACTACCCTCACGTACCTTATTTACATTACAATTTTAATTCAAATTTAAACATTCATTTTTCCTACCTCAATCTCCTAAATCAGTAAATCCATCTATTACAGCCTATAAAAGTCCACTGCTGAACATAGGCCTTCCTCATTGATTGTCTAATGAGGGAATGTTGCCGTAATTGCCACGCTTGGCAAGGAGCGTTGGCGACCGCAGTTTCTCTATTATCACAATAATACTCACAAGCTACAACTCAAGAGTTGTTATCAGAAAGATGCTGCTGCCATCTCCTGTTCCAGTTTCCCTCGGTCGCCACTTACGATACCCTCGAGATTATATGCGGTAGTGGATTTTCTATACCACCACTACACGATTATCTAAATCAGTGCGTGTCATAAAAAAAGACGAAAATGTAATGTTTACGTATTACATACTATCGTCTTATTACAAGTAATTTATATTTAGTTGGCATGGTTGGCAGTTCTTCCGCGACAAACAGTTTTTTTAAGCCTGTGGTACGCTAATACGAGTGGGACGGTAGGTTAATTCATTAATTAATATAATGAATTAAACTGATACCGTATATACTTTAGTACTTATATTTTAATGACGAAAACCATTGTTCTTAATCTTATTATAAAACTAAACTATCATTTTTAATTATGCAATTAATTATTAATTTTAAATTTAGATAATGTTTTTCTTTCCATAATGATTTCTTATATTTACGCGAACACTACATAAACTAAATAAAACTAGTTTTAACGGATTTTATAAAAAGCTCTCCTTAGATAATACTTAGATAAATGATAAGCTTTGCTCGGCGTCAGAAAAAAAAACAATCATCTTTAATATTAATTAATTATCTCAGGTATGAAACTTATCTTAGATAAACATGGAAAGAAAATTTTTTATATTCCCGACGTTTCGAGCACTTTACAGCACCCATGGTCACGGTAGGGCCTGAGGTGTTTCACTTCCCGATGTCACAGTTGATAATTTGTGGGTAAACGTAGGGAATATAATTATGTTATATTATTTTTCGTTCCATGTTTATCTAGGATGAGTTTAATACCTGAGATAATTAACTAAAAATAAAGATAAGCGTTTTTTTCTGACGCCGAACAAACCTTATCATTTATTCTTATTATTTATCTAAGGAAAGCATTTTGACTTTTTTAGACTGTGGATCTTTTTATCGAAGTAAAAAAAACCAAGGTCGATGCTCCTTTCAAGCAAATTTTGCACGTAGTGCAAAATAAAATGCTTTATAATAATTATCAAAGTCGTTTACAGGCTGCAATACCAATACATACATCTATACACCAGAGTGTTTAGTTCATTGCTGTTACAAACTGTTTTGTACACCGACTTAACTGGTTTTGAGTCACCACATTGACTTTAACGCTTAAGTTCGCGTTCGATTGTACATATGAGTCAAAGCTAGAAAGGTATACGGGAACGTGTCGGTTTGACCATGCCGACTTGCGCGACAGTAATTCGGGTGAGTCATGGCTCAACACAGACATAATTATGCATGTGAATGTAACGCATTATAATAAAAAATGAAGTGTTACTAGTAATCGGATTTAAAAACTCAATGCACGCGGCGATACTGTCCTCCAGACCATCAACGGAGACTAGACATTTACGCAGGGCGGGATTGCATTTTGAATTTTTGTATTTTATTTATTGTTAGTAAAACATTACACTCAGATTTCCTCATGTATCGTGGGGTCAATTTACATACATAAATTTCAAAAGGACCAAACATTCAGATCCCAAGCCTTTTTTGTAGGCAATACAAATACTTTTTCCGCATGGGATTCGAAGCCGCGGCCCTTTGCACCACAGCTCAGTGCGAGGCTAATGCGCCAGCAAGTCGTCATGGTATATATTATAACACCCAAGTATTTGCACAAGCAGCGGTGGACTCTCTATGCACTGACTCTCTATTCTCTGATGAGATGGCAATTCGACACGACCGGAGAGAGATCAGGAGAAGAGTCATCAAGGATCAGGAGGAGAGAAGAGAGAGGAGCAAAAAAAGCAATGATAACAGACAATATTTGAAATATATAACTACGTATGATATTGTATTATTTAGCGGTAATTGAAACAAGCAATAAAAATGTTTTTTTTTTTTAAATAAAATTTAGTTTTTTTTTTTGGCTATCCATATGACAAAAACTCTATTACTAAAGAGCATAATCGTATTTTGAGTTTACTATAGTATTATAAGTTTAAGCTAATTTATTTTTTAATTTAAACTTTGTTCAAGACTCGTGCACTTTTGCCAAAACATAAAAATAGGTGTTGATAAATCACTTGATGGCTTGCACATTTCAACTAATAAATGAAAAATGCTCACTAAAATTTTCTCTATCAAATTAGGGAAAATTTCAATAATGGATCTTTTAGGCAATCATCGAATAAAAACATCGTTTTATTATTTATTTTAATACGCCATAAGAAATAAAATAAACTAATAAGTGCATTATTGTACTTGCACTGCAAATTAAATATGGACAAGTAGTATTAATATAAAATTGAATTATCTAAACTGGCTAAAATAACCTTTATGAATACTGCCCTCAGACAGATCGAAAAACTTACGAGTACTGGCATCAGACAAATCGAAAGACAAGATCTTGATCTTGACAAATAGCCACACTACGCATGACGCATGCCTCTTTCCTCACGCTATTAATCAGGACCGCGGTCTTGAGAATGTTCAATGCTTTTTTATTTGAAATAGTTTGAAAGCTATGAGCCAGAATTCGCAATTAAAAGGTCTAGACGTTCTAAAATGGTGTATTGCTTAGTATTTAAAATAGAAACCCGATTCATTCATGTCTGGTCCGCAAATCCTTTTAGAATAGTTAAGGTTAACTTAACGTTACCGTTACACTATTAAAGTTCACTGCTGAACATAGTTCTCCCCCATAGATTGCCTCATAGGAGGGAGGGGGGGGGGGTATTTGCCATAGTTACCAGGTTTGGCAGGCGTATTGGCAACCACGGTTTTTTTATTTGTTATTAGGGGGACGCTTCCGATCATCTCTTAATAGCTAATGTAGTGTAAATTTATTTGTTACTTGAAAAAAAAATTAAGTGAAAGGAAAAAAATTCTTAATTGTAAAAATTGATTATTTCATAAATGCTCAAAGTTGCATTCTCTATTTCTCTCTCTCTCTCTTTACTAAATGACAATAGAAAGAGATAGATAGAGAATTTTTAAATGTTAAATAAATAGATTGACTTGGCAATCGCACGAAACAATCTAATTTAATATAATATGTATTACTTGTGAGGTAACATTGGGTTTTCATGCGATGGCCAAGTTAATCTATTTATTTAAAACATAAAAGATTTTTAATATTGATGTGTCACCATAAGATATTGTTAGGTTTGCTAATTACGTAATAACTTAAAACAGAAGGACCCTTAAGTAGGGACTGAATAAATTAACCGACTTGGTATTACATGGATCTCACAACTTGTTACGGTAGTAGAACTGAGTTGCGAGAGTTGGTTTTTTTTACAAGTTATGCTTTTAATAGCATAATGTTTATTTCTGTACTATTAGTTATATTGTGTATTAATTAGATTAAAAATAAATAAACAAAACCACAAATATTCATAAAAGTTATAAATTAAAAAAAAAGAGATTAAATGTGCAAAAAATTAAATAGCAAACCATTGAGTCAGTGTTTTGTGTATTAATTTAATACTCTGGAAACTGATAAACTTTTATTTAAAATTAACTTCTCAATTAAATGGCAATGCGTAACAAAAACTTTACCTTATTGTCAAGTAGCGATATCTGGTGAGTGAAATAATATTAGCCCTCATTAATGACATTTTTACTGAACGCGTAAATTGCGGTTGAAAATCATAAAGAAACCATACTTTCCCAAAACAAGCGCTTCGTTACGTGTGGTTGTAACTGTGTAATAAAAAAAGGACGGGTCCTACAAAATTGACATACGGAAGTTACCCTCAGCACAGTTGACCTATTTCTCATGCGATTATCTGCAGGCCACTGAAGTTTCCTCGCTTAACATATAGCTAATGGAAGTGACAATTTTTTTATAATGGTACTTTCAGCCGACTTCAAAAAAGGAGGAGGTTCTCAGTTCGTCGGAACTTTTTTTGTGTGTTTAGTAATTAATTCTCGAAGACACCTGAATTGATTTGGAAAATATTTTTTTTTGTTTCAAAGAGTACACTTTCCAGGTGGTCCCATTTAAATTTCATCGAAATCGGTCCAGCGGTTATCAAAAAATCAACAATAAATTATATTTATATTGAAGTCGGTTGTACAAAATTTTTATTTTTACCACTTGTAGGACATGTGGTGGTGGTGGCAGTGTAAGATAATCCAACACGTGGTTGTCTTAAGAGGCGACTATGGAGATCATAGATCATATGGTTTCCTAAAGATGGCGGTATAAACGTCTCGATTTTTTGTGACGAAAAATAAGCACCCAGACCGGCGAAGGTGAATGTCACAGATGCAAGGCATCTGAATCTGATACTACGCTCGTCAATCTGCCAGTCTAGCCTCTTTACAACAGGGGAGATCCTTGTCCAACTTAATGATGAAGAAGAGGAAGACGTACTTTAAGTCCAAAGTGAGTAAGCAAGCTTTTGCCCTTGAAATTTGCAATGTTAGAACAAGACGCAATCTGTGTAAGAAACTAATAACTAAAAAGTATTAAATCTTTGTCAGATTTGGAGTAATTGCGTCGCACCCTATTTTGTGTTTTTAAGGGATTCAAGTTTTCCAACTATTTAGTATTTTTATTGATCATTCAATGGTGTTTTAAATTTCTTACAGCGCTTATTTATTTCTAAGACATTGTTAATCATTTATTTCTTAGACAATTTTTGGTGATTTGTAATTATATTTTTACTGGGACACGTAAATAAAATGCTTAAGTACTTGTATGTTGCGGATTGTACAATACGACATGACGACATGTGATATATCATCTACAATAATACATAGTCTTATAATTATATATGTATAATAATCCGCAAGTATGTAAATAAAATGCTTAATTACTTGCATGTTGCGGATTGTACAATACGATATAGACGACATGTGATATATCATCTTTAATAATACATAGTTTTATAATTATATGTATAATAGTCCGCAAGTATGTATTTACTATTTTGCTTTATCTATTTTGTCATAATTTAATTTAATGTAAAAAATAAAATAAACTACATTTTTAATGACAATTCAGATTATTTGACAAAAATGGCAATTCCAGTTCCAAAAATATGTCAGTGTTGTTTTCAATGTAATTTGATGACACGTGAAGGCTGCCATTGCGCGGTTGAGGCAAATTTTGAAGTCCACTGTACCGTACCCGAGCAGCCAGCACTTTAGAGGGGTAATTTAAGAGGCCATGAAACGTTATTAAATATTGTGTATCAAGGTTTTAAGATAAATGCACAAACAAGTCCTGTCTATATATTAGTGAGGACATAAAATATATGTTATAGTAAATGAGATTTAATCTATTGTAAATTTTGTTATCTTTATATATAAAATACCGGTATCTTTATATATATAAAATTCCGGTATTCTTGTATATAAAATTCCGGTGTCATTATATTTAAAATTTCGGTATTTTTATATATAAAATCTAGGGTTCATGTGTTCGTAATTTTTCTCATCCTAAACGTCTGGACCGAGTTCCCTGAAATTTGTATGTCGTACTTTTGGGGTCTCCTAAATGGTTCTTATCTGCAGTTCGTCGTGGTAGGTGACGTTATTCTCAAGATCGAAAAATTACATGAGCGGAACCGAATTGTAAACTATAAGAATAATTGTAAAATTGTAATTTCTGTAAAACTAATTTCGAATATTGACCTATTTTATTAGTATTGGCAAATAAGTAAAATTCATGTCGGCTTTTTATTTTATATGTTTTGTAGTTAACTTTTGGCATTTAAAAGAACCTGTGAAATAAATATGCAATAATGAATTAGCAGACTACCTGTACCTAGCTAGCTGCTAATGAACAAGTTTTAGTGCCTTAATCTAGATTTTAAATGACTTACGAGATACATAATAAGTAGTGCAGTTTTAACAACGTGAAGTCTTTTGGTTTGTATATGTACGAACCCTCGTATGATAACTTCTTATTTTTCATCGGCCCGTTAAAGTCTACAGCTGAACATTAGGTTTGATGGCGTAAACGACAATTGTTTATACCGTCATCTATCGGTGGCCAAAAGATTTTTTGTAGAGTAAGCGTAATAAACGAGCACACAGTCCACCCAATAGTACGTGGATTCTGTGGCCTATAGACAACTACATGCATTCTCGATTAAGAATCAAAATGTATCTGCATTGCCACCTCTGAAGATTAAGATGGAATGCCTCGTTTCTAGTAAAAAGGGTCTGCGGTTCTCTACACTTACTATACGAAACACAGCAGCATTGAGCTGTTATTTTACGCTGGTATTCTGTGAGAGCGTGGTCCTTCCCCGCTCCAGCAAATCCATTGGCACAATCATAATATAGATGCAACTTATCTCTACCACGTTTTCTGGTATTTCCCATTCATCCCATCCATTACAACATAGGAAGGCCTATGTTCAGCAGTGGATATGTTCAGAGTGGCAAAATCTCTCCTCTATAGCGGAGATTTCCCCACTAATGGCAACCACAATTTTTATAATTTTGAGTTGTTATCGCGAAGAAGCTGCTGCCAATCTCCTGGCTTATTTCCCATTCATCCCATCCATTACAACATAGGAAGGCCTATGTTCAGCAGTGGATATGTTCAGAGTGGCAAAATCTCTCCTCTATAGCGGAGATTTCCCCACTAATGGCAACCACAATTTTTATAATTTTGAGTTGTTATCGCGAAGAAACTGCTGCCAATCTCCTGGCTTATTTCGTTTTGTCGGATCTTACAGCGCCTACGGGAATGTATGGGGTAGTATGTTGTATGGTAGTTTTTTACTACACAACTTTACGGCTTTTCTCATAGAATTTGTCATTTCTAACAGCCGCCACTTATTTCAATCCCGGGATGAAATTTATTAATCTTCTGACGATTTCTCTAAGACCACCATAAGAATGTTGATACTTACAGTTAAAGCAATGACCGGACGGCATGTGAAATGGCCTGCGGTAACACAACCCCCGTGAAATGCAAATGCAAGTGGACCGCTCCGATTTCCACACCTTGCATTCGATACCAACTTATCGGGTTGCAGAGCTCACTGAGAATGTTTCAACGTTCTAATTTCGTTTTCTAAACATTTTGCTTACGTGTTAATTTTGCAAAATAACCCTGAGCTAGTTGTACTAAAATTTCGACAGTTTTTATTAAATTTATAAGAATTAAAATGTATATTATGATAAATTTATTTTCATTCAGAGAACTTAAGGGGATATATATAGTATATATATCCCCTATAGTAAGTCAACTCAAATTCTAATTTCGCCCTCACTTCCCCGCGCGTCGTATGCTATGTACCGACATGTTTGTAATCACTAATACCGTAAGTAGATAGGTTGTTAGACACTTATTTCATTAGGTTTACCATATTTATGCCTGTTTCTTAACGCCAAGCCAGTCGCTTCTTATTTTTATTACGGTTATTTCCCATTTTAATTTTACGTCGTCCTGTTGCGTAATGTGTATTCTGAACGTAAGCGACACAGCCTCCCCTTCAAAGGCCGAAGCGAAACTGATCGGGTGGCAGGAATCACGCTTCAAGAGGCCGATAGTTTAGGTAATTTATTTTTACAGTGAAAATAATGGTATTTAAAAAAAAAGTAAATAACATAAGCACTGCTTTATAGTTAGTTCAGTTAGTATGCAAAGTTTCATGATCTTATTTAAAGTATTTTATGAATAACAGCGGTTTATTGTTTATTTTGGAGGTAACTTTGGATTTTTTTTTCTATCGAGAAAATTTTACGGAATCGTGTTTTCGTCTAACGTAATCCTTAACATTAATCCTCAACTTTACCATATATTTAGTTCAAAATTAATGCTGTAATATTTTCGGCATAACGGAGGATCTTGCTAAGCCAATTGAGGTTATATTTCCCCTTAAATGAAAGTCAGAATAAAATAAATTGAAAAAAATTACGTTTATACCTATTTTTAAGGTTTTTGTTTTAGGTCTGATTTTTGAAAGTCAAATTTCAACATATATCCATGTAATTACTGTAAGACATATCTGAATGTTTTGACGACAATAGTGTCCAATTCCATACTGTTTTTAAATATGACCGTTGTGCTAGTGCATCGGTGATGTTTTCTCATATCTCAAGAAGAAAATTATTATCAGCTTCAAGTGTTTGAATGGTAGATTGAAATTTCAAATTGAATTCATTAAAATGTTATTAAAATCGATGCTGAAGTATTTGAAATAAAAAACCTAACTTCGAATAAGTCACCGAAATGGCGATTATTGTGATATTGTAGAGCAGTTGTAGGTCCCAGAAGTAGCTTGTTATCATGTGATTGAGAAGCTTTTATTTAAATGCTACAAAGCCCTTTTAATTTTTCTTTTAAAATAATTTTAGCTTTATTATGGGTACACCACGAATAATAGTTCGACTTGACCGAGGAAAGTGCACACTCTCACAGAATACCATCATTAGCAGCTTAATGCCACTGTGTTGTGAGTGTACAGAACTAGTGACACCTTTTACTGGTAACAAGACATTTTATCTTAGTCCTAAGGCTGTGTGCCCACACCAAGTATTACTGGCTGGGGCGTAACGTCTTCTCGAGCGCGCACTGTTCCGGGATGAATGAATAATTTATAGGTACATTATTTATAGTTCAATTGTTAAGTCTAAGCTGCGGTATCTCATACTTGGTAAGGAAGTAAAATTAGAGAAAGATACAGGTATAGTTTTTGAGAGTTTTCATAGATTGTTTATTGATAATGTTTTTTTTATAGAATAAGGCTGTCCCAAAGTCCACCTGATGATGCTGTGGCCTATACACATCCACATCGGTCCCCGTTTAACATAAAAAATGCAGATATATTGTTACCCTGAAGACTATAATTGAATGCCTCAATTTCAGTAAAAAGGGTCTCCGGTTTTCTTTAGTTACCATTCGAAACACTTGATTTTCGATGTTTGGATCCCGGGTTGCTCGTTTACTATGATATTTACGACGATCACTTAATCTTTAAGTTACCACAGCTCTTATAATAAGTATATTAACTTTTTGTATACATAATATAAATCCATGTAAATTGTGGTAATATATTCTCAAGCTATACCTATAAATAGAATTATTTTTGAATTTACTGCTAAGCATTTAAAATTTGCCTCTACATTTATCATCACATTACTCGAGGTCATTGCTTTTCTATTAAAGTAATGGGCAGCGCAGCGATAACGCTTCATCGGTTATCAAGTATTCACGGTTCGGAAAGACTGCGCGTTGGACCGGCAAGCAACTGCAACTTGGCTGTGTCCGTAATCACAAGCGACTAATGCTGCATGAATTAAAAAAAAAACGTACTTCGAAATTTTAAATCTACTATTTTAATTTACCTAAAACAAATTACGCACCTAATACTTACGTTTATTTAAATTTACTGTTTAAAATCCTATAGCCTTTACACGTAGCTTCCTCTGTTTTATGTTAGTGCTATGGAGTAGTTAATCCGTTAAACGTTGATAGAATTCATGTGTTCTCAAAATATTTAGTTAATTATTTTTTACACGTTCAGGGCACTTATTTCACCTTTTTTACTAATAGTTCACATTCACAGACATTTAATACATAATATCGCACCCCTGTTACATATCGAAATCGACTTCAAATTCAAACCAAGCCGATATTACACGATTCAGTTTCGATTCAATACCGATTTCAATTTAATTGCTTCAATGGCATTGATACATCTAAATACATTTCAATGCGATTGCGCAACCTCATTGAAAACTAAGATTCACTGAACCTTTTCAATGCCATTGTGGCAATATTGTTCATTGTTCAATGCTGTTGAAACGTGTACACATGAAGATTGAACGGTGACTTATTCCGCGCGCTGCAAGACAGCGAAGCGATTTATTTCGAAAATGATGTGCTTGAGGCTCCTTTAATTATCCTTCTCTAAATCCACGGGCGGATCCACCAACGCCAAGATTTTCTTTTTTTTTTTAATTAACTCAATAATTAAATAGCCGCAGGTTAGAAAATTCCCGCACGTACGAGATGGCGCGACATCGCAGTGCGTTGTGAACATTGATGATATACGTGTATATTGGTAAAGTCGTTCAATGTGCAATATCCAATTCTTTTCAATGGAATTGTTTCAATTTGATTGAACCGTGTAATATCGGCTTTATTTAAACAATAATATGGGAGCAGCAATCCGTCGCCGCACCGGTCAAGTTCCCGTCAAAACTCTTTAATTTCCTAGAAATTTAGTAAGAACAAATTAAAAACTATAATATCTATACTTTGTATTAGTTTCAATTTTAAGTTAAACCGGATTGGTAAGTACCGTAATATTCGCGAGGTAGACAGTGAAATAAATAAAACTGAGATAATTGCCATGTTAATTGATTTGATAATTTTAATAGCTAGTTTTATGCCGAAGATTTGCATTTATGAAGGTCATACAGTTTGATTTGACGTTCTTATTAAATTAATTTTACGTTATTAATCGCTTCACTAAAATTAAGAAATTTACCTGAAATTGTCAATATCTTTACCTTCTATAAAGCTACCTATATAATCTTCTTTTTAAAAGAGTAATGTCGTCATCATTGAGGTGTAGTACATTATACGTCAATGGTCGTCATCGGTTGTTTATGATTGATCAAAGTTTTTATAAGTGTCTGTATAATTTAAGACGGTTGTTGTAGAATACTATAATACACAATAGAATGGCTATCAACCTTATTTTGTACGACGATAGGCGTCGCCGGGAGCACACAAACAAGTAATAACGTCGTATTATCACTACTACAAACCCGATCCGCTGTGTTGAGAGACAGATTTTAATACATATTTACTCGTAAATAGCGTGCAATTTGGCATTTTCTTAATAATTTGCATGGGAAATTTGGAAACGATTGTAACGTCAAAACACATCTCGTGTTGACATTTATACGTGTGAATTGACGTGTTTGTGACATTTTAGTGGCTACACGGGCTCCGCCCACTCTCCCGTTCTATTATGTATGTGTTATAGTATTCTGTCTAAAACACTGCTCGAAATATTTTATGTCATAAATCTTGGCTTCCCCCTGAGATTGACCCATGATTATTAGCCATTGTTTCACGCTTGGCTGGCGCGGGTAGGCAACCGCAGTTTTTCATTATTTTGAGTTGTTATCAGACTGTTTCAGGGACCTCTGTCGTCTTTTACGACACCCATAGGATGATATAGGGTAGTGGTTTCTCGTACGCCGCCACTACACCGTGGCAACGCAATACAGACTAGACATGTGTCAATCGTGAATGATTCGTTAATTTGAACCGGATCGCATCAAAGTATTGATGATTGCAATTACATTTTTTGAACGTTCCTACAACGAACTACCAGAGTATAGTAATGTCCGACATTAGCCAAGCTAGTCTCACAGATCACAGAGTACTGAAACTCGAATTGATCCATTTGAATGATCGATCCGAATGTCCCGGTTCGTAAAACTTAACAATCCTTTAATGATCATCAATCAATCACTAGAAATGAATGAATGACACATGTCTAATACAAGACGTATCGGTAGGTAAGTATATTCACTTCTCTACGACTTTCTGCATAAGTCATCTTGATTACCTAATTTTTAAATGTTTCTAATAGCTTCCTTTCGTTGTAATGACTGCGTGTTCCAGGCCAGCTTTATGTAAAATAGCCATTGTTAACTTTAATATCTGTATAATGTAAATGTCAATTCATAGAGAAGTCTGTGACAATGCTTATTCGGGGACACTGGATCTTATTGTTCTATCATAACCTTCTTACTATGTTCTGTGCAGATAATTACGACATAATGTGATAATTATCGTTATGTTTGTGTGCGTTAAGGTAAAGTTCATTGTTGTTCGCTTCTCACTGGATTGTATGGAGATCTTTAATTTATCTTAAAGATTTTTAGTGAGGTTAATACGAGTATTGTAATACAACGTGCTGTTTAGTAACAGCGTAAGAAAACCCATTATTTTGTTCTAATGGTGACGTAAGATGTGACTATGAGGAATGTAATCAAAATCCTTTTGCTTCCTATAAGATGTGACTATGAGGAATGTAATCAAAATCCTTTTGCTTCCTATAAGATGTGACTATGAGGAATGTAATCAAAATCCTTTTGCTTCCTATAAGATGTGACTATGAGGAATGTAATCAAAATCCTTTTGCTTCCTATAAGATGTGACTATGAGGAATGTAATCAAAATCCTTTTGCTTCCTATAAGATGTGACTATGATTAATGTAATCAAAATCCTTTTGCTTCCTATAAGATGTGACTATGAGGAATGTAATCAAAATCCTTTTGCTTCCTATAAGATGTGACTATGAGGAATGTAATCAAAATCCTTTTGCTTCCTATAGTCGGCTGTTCATACAGGGTTATTTTACAATAACCTACCAAATTAGCAGAGAAGTTTCAGAATAAGTAGTAAAGGCAATTCGTGAAGAAAAATTAACAAAAAAAAAATTGAAACATTCAGGCCCTTTAATATTTTTAATAAAAAATGCGTGGTAATGCATTATTTTAACTGATTTTACTGCTCACGCACATATTCTTATGGGTCAATCGGTAAGCAAAAACGTTGTTGCCCATAAATCACATTTAGTTTGGGATAATTTCAAATAAACTCGAAAATTTACTCGTATTTTCAAAAACTGCAATAACGGTATATCATTATTTATATATTTGTACTTAAGTTTAAAATATGGCTAGTCTTTGAAAAAAAAACCCGATCTCACTTATGACGAAAAATACCCAAATCAGGGCAGCAGTGTCAAAGTTGAGTGATGTATGGCAGATCCTCCTTACAATAAAAAAGTTTATGTGCAGAAGTAAACTTCCCGTAGATATCTACATCTATCCTCGAATACGAATCAAAATGCAGATGAGTTGCTACCCGGGAGGACTTGCGTGGAATGCCTCGTTTCCAGTAAAAGAGTCTCCGGTTCTCTACACTCACCATACGAAACACAGCAGCTTTAAGCTACTATTATACGTTGGTATTCTATGAGAGCGTGGTCCTTCCCCGGTCGAGCCAACCCATTCGTGCTACAACTACGCTAGTAATATAACTGCTGCGTGGCTCTACCACGTATAGTTACCATATACCATAGTTACCACGCTTGGAAAGCGAGTTTTCAACCGCAGTTTTTTATTATATTGAGTTGTTATCAGGAAGATGCTGCTGCACATCTCCTGTTCCAGTTTCCCTCTCTCGTCTCTTACGACATCCTCGGGACGATATGGGGTAGTGGATATCCTTACACCGCAACTACAGGATAACATGTAACATCTTCTTATACCTTCATTTTTGCAAATAAATATTAATAATGAGACCAGGAGATATTTCTGACATTTACCACAGTCGCATGTGTGCTTCTGGGCTTATATACAATACGTAACAAAAACCCTGTGGTTCCCGTTAAGTGTGATATCAGAATCAGTATCCAAGCGTATAGAAATATAATATAAATTGGTTTGTTTTGGTTTTTTTCTTTTTTTTTATTTTTTTTCCAAAAAATAAAATTAACCACCCAATATATTCAAACAAAAAAGAACCTTAAATTTTTTATAGTGGTTTTTTTTTTTTATTTATTCTTTCTTTAAATAAAAAAAAAAAAAATTTTACGTTTTTTTTGTTTTTTGATTTTTTTTCCACACATTCTTCCGGAATTAGTATAAAATATTTCGGGTTTACGTTCAATTGTATATTGCGGGGTCTTTGACAATCCTCTTACTCCTCGGCCAATGCAGAGATAATAAAGCCACATACAATTTGCAAATATTTCTTTTTCATTAAAATAAAATAAAAAGTGTTTTTTTTTTTGAAAAACATTATTTCTATATGCTTGGATACTGATTCTAATAACGCAGGTAACGGAAACTACAGGGTTTTTGTTACATGTTGTATAGTATACGTTAACTAAGGCAGAAATAAAACAAAAAAAAAAACACCTATAAAAACGCCTATAGAGCGACTGCATAAGCAGGTCTTGTAATCAATAGATTCATTATCTTGCATAAATAGTTGAATTCTTGCGACATACACAGACATGCATATGCAGTGCACTTAAAGTAATATTTGCATACGTCATGAAGTAAAGTAGATCACATTTGAGTACTATTCAGATTTGCGACTACTAATACGCTTACGAATATGATTTTTTAATTTTGTTTTCTTGCGATCGCTTATTTGTATGTATATATAATATTGGTATGATATCTATCATACTCTATTATCAAGTTTAAATATTTAATAAAACAAAAACTATTTTAAAAGGCTAATTAATATAAATGAATACATGGTTAATAATAACCCCTGGGAATGAGGTGTGAAATGAAATCCAAGCTGTTTCTAAAATAAATTTTGTAAATATTTTATAACCATTCACAATGTAAAATTTATTTAAAAAAAGAAGTCCTGCTGGGTTTCTTGCTGGTCCTTCCCAGGACCGAACCAGTGGTAAAGTAAAAAATGACTTTCAATAAGAATTACATGTAATCTATATTAAATAAAAAATATTCTATTCTATTCCATTCTTATCTGTATCTGAAATAGTAATTTATGCTGTAACCGTTACCGTCATAGATTATCAAAATCCCACTACTGTTGGGTCATCCCTATAAATTGCCCCGTAGTAAGATATATGCTATAGTTTCAGCGCTTGACGTCAGTCACCTCAATCCCCCGTGACCATGGGTGCTGGAAAGCACTCGAAACGTCGGGAATTAAAAATCATTTAAATTAATTTGACAGGCCTGTTGGTCTAGTGGTTAGTGACTGCTATGCCGGAGGTCGTGGGTTCGATTCCCACCCAGGACAAATGTTTGTGTGATGAGCACGATCATTTGTTCTGTGTGTGGGTGTAATTTATCTATAATATTTATGTATTTAGAAATATATAAGTATGTTTATGTATGTTTATCAGTTGTCTAGTACCCATAACACAAGCTCTGCTTAGCTTGGGACTAGATGGCGTTGTGTGATAGTTGTGGAATATTATATTATATTATTATTATTATAATAAAATAAATTCATAAAAGTAGTTTTAACCAGACGTAAGTTCCAAGGTTTCACTCCACGAACAAAGAAAAAAAAATAAGAGGGCGCATAGGACATTTAAAAAAAGGTTTTCCTTAGACCGTAAGAAAAAATCATGAGATAAGCTGAGAAATTTTTAACGTTATTCTGACATAACGGAAGAAACGCCTCTACACATCCTAACCGATTGCGGACCCTTAATGCGCAAACGTAACACTCATCTGGGACACTATCTACTCCGCCCAGAAGAAGTGAAATTGCTCACGGCAGCAACTCCTTCTATTCATTGAAGACATAGGGCTTAGCAGTGAACTATAGCCATAGCAGCGATCACAATAGATCTTTTAGGTCGCAGTGATACTGGTCTCTTTACCTAGACTTGCATAGCTGCTCGCATATAATAAAAAAAACGTTATTTTGGAACATGGTGAATTTAGGTATAAAAAAATCCGGTTCCGTAAACTACAGCTTCTAACATTGTTTTTTGAATGTTGGCTACAAACTAGCTTTCGAAGTCTTAGGAAATATCAAAGGTTAGCTCCAGCATACTCAAGATAAGAAAAATTAAGATTCTTAAAGGAGTTGGCACACGCATCCATGATTTTATGTCAGATTCTATTTAATACAAATTCGACCTTAACGTAAAACAGTTAATGTAAGTTTTCAATTTTGTGTGAAATGCGAACAAAAATTCCAGAGTTATTATTATGATAGTGTAGAAAAACAAAAAGCAAAGTACCGTAATTACGAGTTAGGTGAACTGGTGGAACGTTTATTTGTCAGATTGTGACGGATGGTGCCGCAGATTAGCTCCAAGATTAATTGTAGCGGACGGGACTGCAACTTGCTAAGCGTCGCCATTTTAATTTCTTTTGCAAAATCTTTATGAATCTCGTTAAATTAAGTGGCTTAATTTAGAGTACACACTATAACGTTTACGGCCTCACTTATAATCATTGATTATAGCTTACATAAATTAAGTTTTAATTATCTCTTTACTTTTTTTTTTGTATTTCTCATTCCCCGTTTTGTGGGGGTCTTCCTTTCTTTTTTTTTTTTGTCTTGTCGATTACTGTCTCTTTCTATTTTAATTTAGTGTGGAGAGAGCAAGTGCAAAAATTGATCTTGAATTTTATAACTGGCCCTCAATATCAGTCTCAAAATAACATATAAGTAACGTATTACTGCATAATCGGATTTTGCATAATCTGAGGCTGTACACAAAAATACTTTTTTGCATGCATGCACAAAAAATTTTTTTAAAAAAAGTTTTTTGTGCATGCATGCAATGCATATTATGTATTAGATAACTTGACACAGCCCATGAGCTCATTGCGTATTTTTTAAGTTTTTTAAATCCCAATTATTAAACTCCATAGATTTACAATTACCAGCCATCTCATGTTTGTTATTGCAAGTTTGCAAGATAATTGATAACTCTTTGGCGCCATTTAATTAACAAGGTTTCTCAAGTAAATGACTGGAACTTATTTATTTCAACACCGTATTTTATACAATAAAATACGTTATAAAGAACAAAATTGCTTTTTTCACTTACGACCCCTCGTCTTAGCTTCTTACTCTTAATATGTCTTAATCCGAGAGTAATTTCGTTTAATTTCGAACATGTAATTTAATGTCGAACGTTTAATACTAGAAGTTAACGCAATTTTAAAACTCGAAACTCGTTATAATTTACAGGTTTCAATTAAAATGAGTTATTATTGAGTTAATAAATCAATAAGCGGATTGATCCAAATGTTCCAAAAGCTTAAACATGTATGATATTATAAGTTACAAGCAACACTTCTTCAGGAGTTGAATTTTATAAAATTCTTTCTAATCGGGTGTCGTCTACGTCGAGAAAGAAGTATTCAAGCCAAATTTCAAGTTAATTGGACGTATAGCTTAGGAGATCTCGTTAGTAAGTTTTTTTTTTTTTTTTTATAGAATAGGGTGACAAACGAGCACACAGTCCACCTGATGGTAAGTGGTTGCTGCGGCCCATAGACATCTACATCTATCTTCCATTACAAATCAAAATGCAGATGCGTTGTCACCCGCGAGGACTGAGATGGAATGCCTCATTTCCAGTAAAAAGGGTCTCCGGTTCTCTACACTCACCATACGAAATACAGCAGCATTAAGCTACTATTTCACGCTGGTATTCTGTGAGTGGTAGTGGTATTTCGCTTAAGATATTCATAATATAGATAACACCTTATAATCTTTAATTTCTGATTTTTGGAAACAAACGTAAACTTAAAGCTCGGAGAGAGTAAGATGGACGATTTTGTTTGTAATTATATTAAATATAACAAGTAAAACTGAAGTTGCAACATTTATCGTAAAGATGGAGGGTGATTAATAGGTTTCAACTTCTAAACATGTGTGCATTACCAGACTTCCCACACACTTAACTCTGCTCTCTGTCTGGATATTTTACGCTTACTTACTTACTTATTTTCTTCACGCACAATCCCTACGGGGTAGCCAGAGAGAACAGATCGCCAAGTGTCACGATCCTTACATACCTCTTTTGCTTCTTTCAGGTTCATTAACTTCTTCATACATGCACGTCTAGGTATCCGAGTACTCTTGACCTTCCCCTCTTCGAGCAATTTGCTCACATGGTCTTCGAAAGTTAGTCTCGGTCTACCTCGACACCTTTTAATATTTACTTTCGCTCTATATATTTTCTTCACCATTCGATCTGCACTCATTCGCTCAACGTGCCCAAGCCATTGGAGTACGCCCCTATCAATTTTTGTTTTTGGTATTTTACGCCTGTCGTAAATTAGATGGTTATATCGTCATCTACAGGAGTTCATAAGATCTTTCTGGTATTTCTTGTAGTTACCTCTTTGGATACCTATGGTATGAAATGGAGTAATGTATTCTCTTACGCTATCACCACACGGATGTCTGGTCTGGTTAATCCCCTTGATTTTCCTGTCCCCTATATACAATTACGTTTCCCTCTGTCGCCTCTTATGATATGGGGGGTACTTGATGATATGGGGTGGTGGATTGCCTTACGCCGCTTTTATACCGCTATATTAAAAAAAGAACAATTTACCATTTATCTATTGTGTTATACAATTAACTATGCTTATCGCATAAAAAATTTGTCTTAGACGCTCTTTAGGTTTTAAATCGTAGATTGCTCTTATAGCCGTCTTCTGCTTATATATAGGTTTAGGTTTAAGATATTATTTATTTCTCATAAGATTACAAATCGCTTACGAGAAATAAAAAAATTACAAACAATAATAAAGGAATCCATTACAAGCATACAGAATATTAACTATAGATGTGGGTAAAACGTAAACAATTAAAAGAACAGTAAACATTTAGACGGAACAATTAATGCAACCGAAACAGAAATAAGGGTGCGTAAAACTAAGTTAGATTTAATTTTAGCTTGTATTTTTTTTTGGTTAAAAAAAGAATAATAACATAATGGGTTACTAATACATATATTGAGAGATTTTTTTTACGCTCTGGAGAAAAATACGGTGTAACAGGTGAACGAAATAGAAGCCTATGACACTGATATTTTACAATTTTTTTACGAGTACATTAAAATTATTACGTAATTGATCTATCAATAAATACTGCTAATTGGGTGCGTATTATTATAATTTCGATAGTTTTAATTGATTTATTTATTTAGTTAAAACAATTTGTTTTTATTTTTGATTACCGAAAGTTTATTTCAAATTAGTGGTACTTATTGATAGTTCAATAACATAATATGTTAATGTAAAAGCAAAACAAAAATGTGAAATATCAGTGCCATAGGCTTCTATTTCGTTCACCTGTTAAACACTATTTTTTTAAGACGGTAAAAATTCATCCAGTATGTAAATAAAATTAAAGTGTCTTTCAATAATATCGAAATAACCACTTTTTAGCTGAGTAGGTTATTTCCATGGCACTTAGATATGAATAAACATTTTGAAAATTGTCTCTTTGTATGTCTATCTGGGCTAACCTCCACAATTAACCAATTGTGATAAATCTTCATGTAGAGACGGAAAACAATGTCTGGAGTTATCTAGCTATACTTTATCCAAAAAAATTGGAAATTTATTTGAGAAATCGAAAAATTGATAAGATAATGATTTTTTATGTTTACCTTAAATGAGACAATCATTTTTAAGCCCACTATAAATATTAACGACATGAATCTTTTTGCAGTGTGTTTAAAAAGAATAACTTAAATACAATTATGGATTCTACACAAGCGAAGCCAGGGTACAACCATGGTTTTCACAAACGGAGTGCTTCCCAAAAATATTTTCCACACGCCGGCTCCACATGCCCGGTCTATATGATCTAAAAGTCGTATCTAAGTCAATATAAGTCGATAACCAAATATGGTAAGCGGTAAGCTGATGTAATATATTATGTATATGTTTTTTTTTAATAAAATAAGATGACAAGTTATAATTTTTTATTTCGTCTGAGGTTATAATCAGTCGGTTGAAGTTATACACAATTACTAAATAGTACAAAGCCGTACTGGAATAGGCATTCCATCATAGTCCTCAGCGATGATATCGCATCTGCATTTTGATTCTTGAAGATACATATGATATCTATGCGCTACAGCATCCACTTAACATCAGGTGGGCTGTATGCTCATTTATTACCTTTTATAAGTATAACATTTTATTCGAATCATTACAATTTTTTTATAATAAGTTTGAGGCTTAAAGTTAAATCCGTTTCACAAAAGAAATCCCATGAAAATATGCGAAGTAAATAGAATTTGTTAGCAAATGTAAAATTTCGCGAAGACTGTGGCGCCGCGACTTCTTTCCGTTTGAGTTAAGTCCGATACTATTAATAAACCACAAGTCTTCAATAAGACGGTATATTTTTAAAGGTAGTACTATTTTAAAACACAATAACACCGTCTTGATTTAACGCTAATATCAGTTCTGAAGTGATCTGCGGAACAAAGCTTCTCTTTTATGAATAGAGGGCTTCCGGACGTGTACCACGGCTCGTCGGCCATAACTCAAGCCATTGTTGTCTGCGCGGCCTTGTGGGGCCTTTCACCGCTCTGTTGAGAAATTGTGCCTAAATTTTTAACCAATCCAAATCTCTCACTTCTCTGTGACTCCTCGCTTAATATTATTAAATATTTTAACAGGGAGATAGTAAAAGTGACCGATTATCCTGATAACAAATTCGAAATAGTAAAACGGCAGTTACCTAACCGGGTAGTAACTGCCGTTTTACTATTTCGAACTAAGGACAGCGACTCGTAACAAAAGGCTACACCGTGAAAAAATGCACCTCCTTTCATCGAATAGTATAGGAATATGACACCACTAAAGGTAAATTCATGTCTTTATCTTGAATTTGATTGTTCGAAAACACGATTGTATAATTTTGACTCGATCATAATTATTTGCGAAAACACCTCTAAAAAATCACTATAGTTGAAATTACAACGAAATTACTTAATCTATATGTTTGGGAATCACTCAAATAAATTCATAACAATAATATTGTTGCATGAATAAGTCAACTAGCGCCATCTAGTGTCAGGAACGAGAGCGAGGGGAGCATTGAGAAAATGACATCACAAATCGCTCAACTGACAGCGCCTAGTCGAAACTCGAACGCTCGATACCTTCCGCGTGTTTACTTGAACATTCTGGATATTTCTTTGCTAATTCAAATATATAGGCGCTGCAAGATGCGATCGGGGCAGTGTTGATTTGGGCGTAACAAGCGAAGTTTCGGGCGGAATTAAGTGAATTAGTGTGTTTAATTATTAGTGTTTTAACTTTAATTTGTGTAAAGTAAATTAAAGTGTTAATTTAGGTAATTTTATCGGCAATTTTTATTGTCACGAACCTCAAGCTCGTAACAATTGGTGTCAGAAGTGGGATTAAATCATGCCGATTTTACCTAAGGAGGAAACGGAGGGTGTCCGTACCCGAAGTCAACGCCAGCAGGAGACGGACCAGAGGAGGTTTGGTGGTGCAACGCCGCAGACGTCGGAGGGCCAACAGCTAGCCACGGAGACTGCGGGCCCGTCAGTAGCTCCTACATCTGCAGCACCTGACTTAGGTGCTCTGATGGCCATGCTACAGGAGCAGCTGCAGCGCGGACGAGAGGAACAGGCTCGCCAGCAGGCGGAACAGGCACGCCGATTGGAAGAGCAGCTGCGGGACGGACAGGAGGAACAGGCCCGTCGGTTGGAAGAGCAGATGCTCCTCATGAAGGACCTTCACGCTACCTTCGGGAAGGAGATAAAGGAGGTGAAGGATAGGGTTGCTCAGCATGACAACCGCCTGTCGGAAGCTGAAACCCAAATCAAGGAAGCTAAAACCCAAATCGACCAAGTAAACAATCGGGTTGATTACGTGATGGCTGACGTGAAGAAAACGCTGGACGACCTCAAACTGGGGGATGGAACTACAGCTCCCGTAGTAGCTATTACACCTTCGCTACGTGGGTTCAAGGTGCCACCATTCGACGGGACTTCTTCCTGGTCAGCCTACAAAATCCAGTTCGAGGCTGTTATGAAGGCGAACGGCTGGAATAAAAGTCAGGCCATGACTGCTCTCACACTAGGCCTGCGCGACCAGGCCTTAACAGTTCTGGAAGCTCTCGGTGAGGACGTGACTTATGAGCAACTCCTTGAGGCATTGGAGGCGAGATATGGCGACGCTCACCTGGAACACGTCTTTCGTGCGCAGCTTAAAGATCGTGTGCAGCGCATCAACGAAAACCTGCAGCAGTGGGCTCTAGAAGTGGAGAAGCTGGTGCGAAAAGCATACCGGTCTGTACCTGCGCTCATTGAAGGGAACCTGGTGCAGACATTCATCGACGGCATCCGCGACCTGGAAGTCAGAGCTGCTGTGAGGCTCGGGCACCACGAGACGCTTAAGGACGCCTTGGCCCATGCACTGGAAGTGGAAGCCGTGCGGCAGGATCATCGTTCCCATCGCGTCAGGGAGGTTGCAGCAGCTACAGTTCGCGACCGCAACAAAGGATACAGCCCAAGGTGCTATGGCTGTGGGGAAAAGGGCCATCTTCGATCCAGCTGCCCTAAGCGAACCCTAGAAAGGGAAATTGAACGATCTCAGGAGGGTAGTGCGGCCAACAGCACCGCCCAGCAGCGGCAGGGAAACGAGTAAAAGCCAGAACTGCGGGGCGGGTGCTGGCTGATGTTAAAAGAGCCCCAAGGATCTCGATCTCACAAACCCATGATGGGAATAGCCTAATCATAAAGGGCGAGATCAACGGAATGCCGTGTAAGCTGACCATAGACACTGGAGCCTCTCGTACGGTTGTTAGTTCCCAACTTATAAGTCAGTTCCTTGGGGACTCCGCATACAACCGAGAACGCCTTAATTTGGTAACAGCCACCGGTCAGCGTATACCCGTCCGTGGAGAGAAGGAGATGGAGTTGAAGCTAGGCAACGTGATCTACCTGCATAATGTCATCGTGGCTGATATAATGGACGACTGCATCCTAGGCTTAGACTTTATGAGGAATAATTGTTGCGAGATCGACGTTAAGCAAGGTGTTTTGAAATGTGGACAGGAGGAACTTTTTATGGAAGGTGCGTTACCAGGGAACGTGTACAGCATCAAGAAGATTGTTCTTCCGCCGAGATCGGAAACGATTGTTCCGGTTAGTCTTCCTCGAAACGCTGGGCAAGCTCACCGTTGTGTACTTGTGGAAGGGGTAAACGATGACCTTCCATGGAAAGTAGCTCGAACCTTGGTCAGGACCACTGACATCTCAGGAGTACGTGTGCTGAACCTTTGCGACCGGGAACAGATTATAGAAAAAGGCACACTGGTTGGTACTTGTGAGGAAGTGGATTGGTTACGTCAGTGCCAATATATATCGAGTGGGACCCCCAGCAAGGATTCAGAAACGAGAGTGACCACACTTTTGGAAGACTGTCGCAGTGTTCTGTCCCCGAACGAATTGGTCAAGGCGAAGAAGTTGTTACTCAAGTACGCCGATGTATTCTCATCAAATGATGCTGACATAGGAAAGACTGGCCTAGTTCAACACAAAATAAACACAGGAGAGGAATTGCCTATCCGTCAGCGGCCAAGAAGATTGCCGGTAGCACGAGAAAAGGAAGTGGAAACCATGATTGAAGGAATGGTGAAGGATGGTGTTATTGAACCTTCCTCTAGTCCATGGTGTTCACCAGTAGTGCTGGTGAAAAAGAAGGATGGCAGCATGCGGTTCTGTGTTGATTACCGCCGTCTGAACGACGTTACAAAGAAGGACAGCTATCCCTTGCCAAGAATTGATGACACGCTGGACATGCTTACAGGAGTAAAATGGTTTAGCACGCTGGATCTAAAAAGTGGCTACTGGCAAGTTGAAATTGACCCTAAGGACAAGGAGAAAACTGCGTTCTCGACGGGAAAGGGTCTGTGGCAATTCAAGGTAATGCCGTTTGGGTTGTGCAATGCTCCAGCAACGTTTGAAAGGCTGATGGAACTTGTACTTACCGGGCTAATTGGCGATGCCTGTCTGGTCTACTTGGATGACATCATCATCGTGGGCCGTACGTTTGAGGAACACCTTCAAAACCTGGAACGCGTGCTCATGAAGATTCAGAGTGCCAACCTCAAGTTGAGCCCGAAGAAATGTTCACTATTTCAACGGCAAGTTAACTTTTTGGGGTTTGTAGTATCGGAAGAAGGTATCCGCACAGATCCAGAGAAAATCGCCGCTGTCAAGGATTGGCCGGTTCCAAAAGACAAGACGCAGGTTAGAGCATTTTTGGGTTTGTGCTCCTATTACCGGCGATTCGTGAAGAACTTTGCAGATATAGCCAAACCTCTGCACAAGCTAACCGAGGAGAAGCGACATTTCTGCTGGGATGAAAGTTGCAATATCGCATTCCAGGAGCTCAAGGACCGTCTGTGCAAAACACCTATTTTGGGATACCCTGATGCAAGCAAAGAATTTATAGTTGACACAGACGCAAGTGATATAGGACTCGGCGGTGTGTTGTCTCAACGGAATGGTGACCAAGAGGTCGTGATAGCGTACTTCAGCAAGTCGTTGTCAAAACCGGAAAGGAACTACTGTGTCACAAGACGCGAATTGCTAGCTGTGGTAAAGTCGTTGCAACATTTTAGCAAATATCTTCTGGGACGAAAATTTCACTTACGAACTGACCATGCTGCACTAAAATGGCTATTGCAGTTTAAAAACCCAGAAGGACAAGTTGCGAGGTGGATTGAACTACTGCAGGAATACGACTTTGAGATCGAACATCGCAGCGGGAAATCTCATGGCAACGCAGATGCATTGTCAAGAAGACCTTGTCCTGAAGATTGCAAACATTGTACTAGGCAAGAGAGTAAGGAAGTGGTATCCGTGAGGATGCTCAGGGCAGACCACCTCAGCAACGAGTGGAAGGACAGCTTACTACATGCACAGCAGGAAGATCCGGACATCAAGCCGATTCTGGAATGGATAAAGGCCAGTGCTCCCAAGCCCAAGTGGAGTGACCTCTCAGCGATGAGTTCGACCACTAAAAGCTATTGGGCCCAGTGGGACAGCTTGCTGCTTCAGGATGGAGTTCTGTGTCGTAAATGGGAAAACGTTCGGGGAGACAGCTGTCATTTGCAAATGGTTGTCCCTAAAGTTAAAGTACCGGATGTTCTACAGCTGTACCATAATGATTGTTCAGGAGGCCATCTGGGAGTTAAACGAACTCTACTGAAGATCCGAGAACGGTTTTACTGGGTCCACTGTCGAAACGATGTCGAGGACTGGTGTCGCAAATGTACAAGTTGTGCGGCTGTAAAGGGACCTCAGACTCGTAGTAGAGGTGCATTGAAGTTGTACAATGTTGGTGCACCATGGGAGAGAATAGCCATTGACGTGGCGGGGCCGTTTCCGGAGAGTGAAAGCGGTAACAAGTATTTCATGGTTGTGATGGATTACTTCACTAAGTGGCCAGAAGTCTTCGCCATTCCAAATCAAGAAGCTTCAACAGTTGCAGATAAACTAGTTCATGAAGTCTTCTGTCGTTTTGGAGTACCTTTAGAGATTCACAGCGATCAAGGAAGGAATTTTGAGTCTCAAATATTCCAGGAAACTTGCCGAGTTATGGGTACTCATAAAACAAGAACGACTTCTTATCACCCGCAATCTGATGGAATGGTGGAACGATTTAATCAGACATTGGAGAGGTACCTAGCAAAAGTTGTAGACAATCGGCAACGAGATTGGGACAAGCACATACAACCGTTTTTGTTGTCATATCGAAGTTCTGTTCACGAAAGTACAGCAGTGACACCAGCTTTCGCAAACTTTGGAAGAGAATTACGGCTGCCTGCAGACCTGATCACCGGGATACCACCCGATGCTCCACGCAGTATAACCGATTATGCAAATGACTTGCGGAAAAAAATGAATGACGTTTATGAGCACGTCAGACAATCGGGCCAGCAAATGTCTGAAAAGATGAAAACCCGGTATGACCGCAAAATGAACAACAAAGGTTTCGACGAAGGTTCACTTGTGTGGTTGCACAATCCAGTCCGCAGCAAAGGGAAATCTCCTAAGCTTCAAGCTAAATGGGACGGCCCGTACCGGATTGTAACCAGGATCAACGATGTGACCTACCGGATACAGAAAGGCGCAAGAGGGACTCCTAAGATCGTCCATGTGGATCGCTTGGCGCGTTATTATGGGACCGATAATGCTCGGGACGAGCATGTCTTAGGAGGGGGCAGTGTTGCATGAATAAGTCAACTAGCGCCATCTAGTGTCAGGAACGAGAGCGAGGGGAGCATTGAGAAAATGACATCACAAATCGCTCAACTGACAGCGCCTAGTCGAAACTCGAACGCTCGATACCTTCCGCGTGTTTACTTGAACATTCTGGATATTTCTTTGCTAATTCAAATATATAGGCGCTGCAAGATGCGATCGGGGCAGTGTTGATTTGGGCGTAACAAGCGAAGTTTCGGGCGGAATTAAGTGAATTAGTGTGTTTAATTATTAGTGTTTTAACTTTAATTTGTGTAAAGTAAATTAAAGTGTTAATTTAGGTAATTTTATCGGCAATTTTTATTGTCACGAACCTCAAGCTCGTAACAATATTCATAATTTACTTGTTCATTATTTTGATTACTTAAATCAATAATTTAAAAAAAAAATATTTTAAGAATCTGACAATTTCTAAGCGTTTTTAATCGTCGCGGGCGCTACGCAATTTTAGACCTTATGACGGCGTTTTTCTAAGTTTTTATAGAAATTATGTATTCACTCGGAGTAGTACGGCGATAGCCTTTTCGATGTGTCGTCTTAACCATATGTAGCAATCTCCATAGATTGCCTCATATGGGTACCCATGTAGCAGGTCTTTTGATAGGCTGCATTGATTTTTTTTCATACATGTAATTAATGGTGTCAAACGAACATACAGCCCACTTGAAATTTTCTGTGGTCGATAGACATATGCATCTTATCTCTCTGAGTAACAGTAAGAACGATAACCGGTTCATTTCTAATACTATATTAAATGCAGTAGTCTTTTACTGCTATTTATTAGTATTGTCTTTACGCTGGTGTTCTGTGCGGGCGCGGTCCGCCACCGGCGAAACCACCCGGTTAAGCCGTAGCCATGTTGCTTGTAGCCTGCCTGCCACGTTTAAACATCGGACACAGTTTTAGGACAAGCAAGTGCCCTAATTACGAATATATTTGTGTCCTGCGCAGTTGCAACGTTGGATATTATTCGGAAGTGTCATCGTTGTCGAAGTGGGTCAGAAAAATCAACGTTCAGTGTTATTTCCTGACCTACTTCGTGATGTATGTTGTGTTTGCTAACTTACATAGCTCTCAATTTCTGCTCTGCAATAAATTAGTATAGCTACGTTTCGTCTCGGTTTCTCGAAGCTTTGTGCAATCGAATTTCACTTTGTTGATTTTGAACCGAAAATAAAACGTATATAATGTTTAACTGTCGATTTAATATAATTTTAAACTATAGAAACGCCTACTGAATTATAAAAAGAACTCCAAATAAATAACTTCGTGTAGAATATTAAGTTAATTTTGTAAAAACAATAATACTCAAAATATGTTAATGGAGGAAAGCATAGTTTATAATTTTGAACCCTTTTTACACAACAAAATGAACATTTGCATTTGGCTTTAATGGAACGTTCAGATATTATATTATAAAAGGTTAATTATATTATAGCAAAATGTGCTCAGACCAAAATCAACGACTTTTCTTCTAAGACTTGATTTGCTTATAATCATTCACTCTGTTAGTTTTTACTCTGTAGATATGTACATAGTAATAATTTGTAATGATGTAATATTGAAACTCCTCGTGAGTACGTCAAGCTATAGAGTAGTCAAAATTCAAAATTTCGAAAAAAGGAATCAAAATTGATTATTTCGAATTCAAAAAAGTGATAGAACAACATTTTTGTTGGTTTTAAAGATAGGAATTACGTTTTGACAGCTTTTCATATATATTGTAATGCCTACTAATGCAATTAATAATATGAATTATTTTTAAAACTTCTTTTTTAAATTTACTGTTAAGACATTTTTATGCTGTATTCAAAAGAAAAAGCTCAATTCAATTTACGTTCACTGCAACTTTATAGCGTCATATAAGGTTATACGTACATTTAAGCCAAAGTAATAAAACGTTGAATTTATTTTGTTTATTGAAAGTTTATTGTATTATGTATTTACTTTTACTTTAAATACAAGATGGCGATAAATTCGCCTGAGTGAAAAATGTTTTAGCTGCAGATATGTTTTACAGATGGTGTTTTATTTTATGAAAGCAAAATATTTGACTATCATTTAGGTAACGTCTATACATATATATATATATATATATATATATATATATATATATATATATATATATATATATAGTCACTCACCGGCACGGAAACTTGGCCAAGCGGTTATCTCGCGATAGCAAAAGCTTTAAGTGTTTCTGATGAATGTTTGTTATGCAAGTATGTCAAAAAATGTTTACCCTCAAGTTCAAGAGGGTAATTCATTATGTTTAAGTGCACCATGACGAATTCTTTAATTTTTAGTTGAATCGGGTCATTTGAGCGACTAAGTTCACATTTTAAATTTGTGTGTTGTGAAAAGTTTACTGTAAGGTTATTCAATTATTGTGATCTTGTGTCTTAATTAAATAACTAAAGGTGCTTTAAAGCCAATAAAAATGCCATTAACACCAGCACAAGTTGCACATGCAGTAGCATTAATTGACCAAGGGCTGACACAGCGTGAAGTTGCTATTGTGCTTAACGTACCACGGTCCTCAATGCAGTATTCACTGAAACGATACCAGGAGACAGGCCGCTACACCCGCAGGCCAGGCAGTGGGGGCGTAAGGTGCACATCGGCCCGGGACGATCGTTTTATTGTTATGGAGATTTTGAGAAACCGCTACCTGACCGCTGTTGAGATACGCCAGCGGCTCCAAATCGCAAGAGGCGTTAATGTTAGTGAGCGTACGGTGAGAAGACGAAAAAAGCACGAGGTCCAGAACTTCTCAGACAGCACCGAGTAGCCCGACTTCAGTTCGCAAGAGAACATGTCAATTGGACCCACGAGCAATGGGCTAGAGTGTTGTTCACAGATGAGTGTCGAATAGCTTTACGTGCTCCAGACGGTCAAGAACGAGTGTGGAGAAAAAGAGGAGAGAGGTTTCTACCCATTACCACCACCCAAACTGTGAGTTTCCATGGAGGCTCAATAATGGTATGGGGAGGTGTAAGTTCCGACGCACGTACAGAGTTGGTCATCATCGATAATCGGCTTACAGCTACTCGATACATCGAGGAAGTTCTTCAGGAGCACGTAATGCCTTATTTGGGATTCATTGGACACGACCAATTCCTCCTCATGCACGATAATGCACGCCCGCACGTCGCACATTGTGTAGAGGAATATCTGGAAGAGGTTGGAATACAAAAATTACAGTGGCCAGCTCGTAGCCCGGACTTAAATCCAATTGAGCATATATGGGGTATGCTCAAAAGAAAGATAAAGTCCAGCTCCAAACCGCCACAAACTCTAAATGAGCTCCGAAATGCAGCGATGGCGCGGGACAGCATACCGCAAGTTGATGTCAGAAACATCATTCAAAGCATGCCTGATCGAATGCAAGCGGTTATCAGGGCTAGAGGAGGAAACAGCCGATATTAAAACTGATAGACAATAAAGAAACAGACTTAATTTTTAACTTTGTAGTGTTTTTAAAGTGACAATGTAAAGATGTTAATTTTAGTGAAAACATGTTATCTTGAAAAGAAAAATTTCGGTGAAGTAAACATTAAATTTCTATGTTCTAAAACCATTAGAGACACTTATTGAATGCATCTACCCTTAATTTACTGTTAAAAAAACGTTTCAGTGCAAATAATCAGCAAATTCACGAGTGGCCAAGTTTCCGTGCCGGTGAGTGTGTATATATATATATTTGTTGACAACCGTGATAGCATTTAGTAGATAAGACATGGCTTTAAATAGTATACGTCAGCAAACCGAGTCCAATCCTTGGTGAAACAATGTGAAGAAAGCCGCATGTTTTAAAGGATCTTAATAACACAAAATTAGATAAACTATAACGCTTATCACCTAAAGGGATAGGCAGAGATTACGGATGTCCATTTGGCATGACACACCTACCTGGCTTCTTTTATATCTACGTATACATGTCGGTAGGTTAAGGGTATTCTTAATTTGACCCATCTGCAATATATTGCGCATTTGGTCCATAAACTTCCGACTAAGCCGTCATGAAGTTTCTGCTACTGTCCTCTGCAGCATTAATTAGTTTTATCACAATCGTACCTTATAAAATTTTTTAATAATTATATCGTCATTGCCTACACTGAGGATTTGGAACACGAATTGTTTGCATTTGCTTGTACAAAACTGCCCATCGAAAAAAAACCTTATATAAAGTAAAAAACCGACTTAAAAACTAAACAAGTGGATTAAAAAAAAATACCTCGATTTTTAATCATTATCATCCGAATTTGAGGTATATTTAAAAATTTAAGTTTCCAGCATATATGGAAGTTAGTTTAAAACCAATTACTAAATTCCATCCGCAACAACAAAGAAACAGACAAAACAGAGAAAACAAGAAATTGACTTAATAAAAACGTGGTAAAATAATTAAATGATTTTCACTACTACTACTAGATATATAACTAATATACTAAAATAATATACTACTAAGACATAGTGTATCAAAGATGCTTCAACTTCAGACGCTATTATGTCGGAATTCTTTTATTTATCAATTTATATATATTTTAGTTTTTGAAGTAAGTTTTACTAGTTTTAATTTTTTATCATTTTGAGTGTTTTTTTTTAATTGCATTGGGTGACAAACGAGTACACAGTCCACCTGATGGTAAGTGGATGCTGTGCTCCATAGACATCTACATTTATCCTCGATTACAAATCAAAATGCGAATGCGTTGTCACCCCTGACGACTAAAATGAAATGCCTCGTTTCCAGTAAAATCTCCAGTTCTCTACACTCACCATACGAAATATATGTAATATGTATAATTTTTTTTGATTTATTTTATTTTTATTTATTGTTTTATTTTATATAATTTCCTAACAGTGTATATTATTTATTTTTGTAGTATATATGATAAGTTTGCAATTTATGGGTCTATGAAGATATTAAATTGGTAGTAGAACTTTCGTAATTACTATAAGACTGCTTCTGTACCTTAATGTGTGTACATAAAATAAATTAAAAAAAAAAAAACACTGCACTGCTATTTTAGGCTGATATTCTGTGAGAGCGTGGTCCTGCCCCGGTCGAGCCGACCCATTAGTGCTACAACTATAATATAGCTGCAGTGTGGCTCTACCACGTAAAAAATCTATAATACCTATAAAAAATCTATAATCTAAATCTAAAATCTAAACTATAAAATATCACAAGTTTAAGGTAACAATTGGAATGTCGTCTAAATAGATCTTCACTCCTCATCTATCCCACTCCCACCCTTAGGAATAACTTTTTTTAATTCTACTAACTCTTATATATAAGAGTCTCCGAAAGTATAGCCTATTTAATGAAAAGGAATCGTTTAAATCGGTTCAAATTTTTTCGAGAAATCGGTAATCGTACAAAAAAAAACATACGGGTCTAATATAGATCATAGATAATAGTTTCTATTTCTATTTCCCAAAGCTCCGCGTGTTTATAGCTTAAACAAAAACAAGGCAGGGAAGTTTAGTAATTCGCTTGTCGGTTGACTTTTTTCACGAATGCTATCAATTGCGTTTATTGAAATTGTTAAACAATTTACACAAAATGATGTTGTAACTTTGAGACTGCGAGAGGAATTCAAATTACGACGAAAGCGACCGGGGCGTTCACAATAACGAAAAAAGGAAAGCACTGGGAACATTTGTTCAAATGTCACGGACCGTAACAAAGATATAAAGCTCGCAGAATCACGTCTACTTATTATTCTCGCTGTTCGCAACCGAGAAAAGGAAACGCAAACTTCATAATGATTTTAACACACCTACAATATTGATTTACCGTCGACATTTTGTTTCGGATTTGGTATTTAATTTTTATAGACTTTTATTTGTAGAAAAAAGAGTTATATACAAGTTCCAACCACCTGGTTACAATTAAATATTACCTACACGATTTTTCCATTTATTAAAGCTTATCAAAGGTCTACTGCGAAATACAGACCTCCTTCATAGATTTCTTCATACATATTTACCATAGTTGCTATGCTTGGCAAGCTAATTAGCAATCGCATTTTTTATTATTTTAAGCTGTTATTTTTTACAGAATAAAGGTGACTAATGACATAGACATATACATCTATTCTCGATTAAGAATTAAAATGCAGATGCGTTATCACCCCCGAGGACTAAGATGAGAGGCCTCGTTTTCAGTATAAAGAATCTCCGGTTTTCTACACTCACGCTCTCACGGAATACCAGCGTAAAATAGTAGCTTAATTCTGCTGTGTTTCGTATAGTGAGTGTAGAGAACTGGAGACCCTTTTTACTGGAAACGAGGCATTCCATCTTAGTCCTCACGGGTGACAACGCATGTGCATTTTGACTCGTAATATCGATAGATGTAGATGTCTATGGGCCACAGCAACCACTTACCATCAGGTGGACTGTGTGCTCGTTTGTCACCCTATTCGATAAAAAAACTCATCATTCAAACCACAGCAGCATTCTGTGAGAGCGTAGCCCTTCCCTGGTCGAACCGAACAATTCGTACTACAATTTTATCTACAACGAGGCTCTACCACGTACAAAGAACTACTAGGCGGATTCTGCTGCAGTAGCTTTCCTGTTTCAGTTTCCCTTTTCCACATTTTACGACACAAACACGGCATTTAAGATAAAAAAACAAAATTGCTCTAAATATCATCCTCATCCTAATCATCCTTGGTTTTTTTCTTGTACTGTAATTTAAAAAAAAAATGTCATAGACAACATGGGTTACGAGGGAATTATTTCATAATTTACTGACCAAATAAATTAGCAATATGGTTGGTTAATAAATTTATATAATTACCTTTTTACCTAAAATTTTGCATGGTGGTTACCCTAAAGTAAAATAAAGCAAAATTAAGAGACACGCTCAAAAGTTTTTTTTTAAATAGAATAACATTTAGAAACGAGCATACAGTACACCTGACCCTCATTTAAGTATCAGAACCTCTTTTACAATAATAAGGGTCATTCTACACTTACCGTGCGAAACACAGGAGAATTAAATTACTATTTGACACTATAGTATTCTGTGAGAGCGGGGTCCATCCCCGATCGAGCTGTTCATGCTATATCCATAACGTAACTAAAACGTGGCCCTATCACGTATAAGTTCATCTATGTTTTAAATAGCTTATGTAAATAAAGCTGCGTTTTAAAAATCTGTTATCATTAATGAATTTATGCTGTAACTGGTTACCGCTAATAATCGGAAAATGTAAATAAGCTGTCACATATTAAAAGCATGGCAAACTATATCTACATTAATATTATTTCGTACTGGACACCAGTATGCAAAGTTGAGATATACGTCAAACATCGGGCACAGTTTTAGGACCAGTGAGATACTGCCTAATTATCTACGAAAATACATATTTTGTGGCCTGCGCAGTTGCAACGTTGTTCGTTCAAGTTGAAAGTTGCAAGTTGCAACGTTCTCCTCGTGACTATGGACACGGTAATTTTTATAGATAAAATTACCGTGCTATGGATGATGTATGTACTAATAAAGTTCCATTAGCGTCTGAAATAAATAAGTTGAAATTAAATGCGATAAAATTCCTAAAATTATATAGTTTTATTCAATGTGTAGAATTCGTGTGAATATAAGAAATCATTAAGTACGGATACTAACAAATATTAGGTTATAAAAATGGTAATATTGATAGAACAAAAACTTTAAAGTAATTTCGTCATTTCTCTAAGTATATTGATAATGATAAGCTATGTCGATTTTGACATCTGATTAATACAGAAAGTTGTCAACAATGTGGGTGTTGTGTATTAAAGTGCTACTGGCATATAGGCAATACACAACATGTAATATAAGCGTTGAAGTTCACTCTTCCCACTCCCATGCCGACATAATGCATATTATTATGTGATAAGATCAAAAAATAACGAGTGTTCTTTAAAAGATACGTAGACAATTACAGCACGTCCAGTAACAGAAAACAAAGTAAATTGCTCACATTTTGACCACACCTCGGCATCAGTTCAAGAACCAGTAGTCAGATTAGATACATTAGGTAACCGTTATGTAACGTAATATTATGAAAAGTAAAATATAGTCATTTGTTTAGCCATAAAGAATTGAATTTTTCTAGTGCCTTAACAATAATAAAAGTTACATTTGCATTTGTAATGTCTTAAACTTGATTTCTTTTTAATATATAAAACAGATGTGAGAAATCATCCAAACTACGTCAACATCGGTGGTCGCATGTCGTTGAACTCGCATCAATTTCATCGACATTGCATATTCTATGACGCAAATACAATGTTACTATGTTGTTCAAATAATACAAAACTAAAACTAAACTGCACACACCTGCGATAAATTGCTTTATGAAAAAAAAACATTAGCGTTTATATCATGCTGACCTTTGCCGCGCTTTGTTTAAAAATCCTTGCAACAATTAATGTTCATCATTTTGTTCTCGATCTCAGTTCCGAAGGCCAGATTATGTCAGCAACGCCGATCGCCTTTCCAGGCCGACGGCCAAACTTGTTTTTCGTAACAGTCGTCTTATTAAATAAAAACAAGGCAAAGGACTTGTTTCAGTGCCGCCAATTTTATAACTATAATCTCGTTTACAAGGAACGTTATTACTTTTATATAAAAGTTATTCCTCGTTATTATTTTATTATATGGGGACATGTTTGTAATAAAGTCTAATTAACTGCGTTGTTCTATTAAGTATTTACAGTCTATGTATGTTTATAGTAATCGAATTAATTGTAAAACATATATAGTAATGTCACTTAAATTTGAACTTACAATAATAAGTTGCCGATTTTATAGAAGGGGAAATACGCAAACTAAATTAGTTTTTGAATTCTAACAAATACCCGTAGCAAGCACAGCTTGTTTGTAATACAATGAATCAATTTCACACTTTTCATGGTAGATTAGAAGGTTCAAGCATTTCCAGTAATTCCGGTGTATACCCAGCGTAGCTTATAAAAAATGGCATGGATTGTGATGAATTTGAACTAAGCGTGACCTTATTTATATGTAGCACGTTTTATTTTATTTTTATTTGTTTTTATTAGAGTAACGAACTAGCTAGCAGCTTACCTGAGAGTAAGTGAGTAGTGCAGCCCATGGCCACTTGGACTTCACTTCACATCAGAGGTCACAGATGCATTGTTACTCTAAAGACTTATTTGAAGTACCTTACAGCCTGTTATTGTACTGACTGGCTTACTTAGCCTCTAAATTGGAACACATCGGTGAGGGATAGGACAGAAATAGATCAAAGGGAAGTACCGACCAACTTAAACTGGCTTCTAAGGTACATGAGGGTAATATGATCACCTTAAGCTTTGTCGCCCTATAAACACCAAAACTAGGAGAAGGACAGAGACAAGAACACTAAGTCGTATACAATAATTACTAATATATTTAAAAAAATGGAAAAATAGCTATGGAAATAATTAGGAACACTTCGACAAATCTACTTGAAAAAAAAACTAACTACACAACACCATACTAAAATTGTCTTAAATATTTACTATAATATCTATTGTCAAAATGGCGTCGATAAAGCATCGCCCTTTTGACCCAATTATTATTTGATTGACCGATGAAGAACTATTTTATCACAAAGCCATGTATACAAAAAAGGCTGTAGTTTTTGAGTTATAAGAAGGTGGCCAAATTAACTGGATGACCATATTACCCTCACGTACTATATATAAAAAAGAAACCACGTAGAAAATATTGCTTGGCTATACTCTCCCTTGATTTCTGATAAGTCATCAATTAAATTATAACCTGAATGAATGTAAAAGTGAAACAATTGAACTATTTTATTCATGCCCAACAGTAATTTTTAAATTGTTTATGTTGTATTATATTCCGTGAATAACTAACTTTCTGACGATTGAAAAAATTGCCCTTCGCATAATAAATTACTCGATACAATAAATTTACTACAGTTGCACTAATCGACTAACGATTTACTTTTCCACAAATATATTTTCGGGGAAAAGATTACAATGTTCACAAATTATATTTAATTAAAAATATTCAATTTTGAAATGATTTTCAGCTATAGTCTCCTTTTTAAACTTTACAATTGCAACATTTTTGCGTGGAAAAGAACTAAGTTGAGGCAATGTGACTAAGTATCGCAGAAGTGTAGTTTTATCAACACTACTGATAATTTTAACGTTAATGCATTATTTTATTATTTTATTTATAGCGTTACCATTATATTAATCTGTGATATAGCTTTAACACTGTGATAACTTAATATTTATTTTTTATAATCCTTGTGATTACTTGTAATTTTCCCAATGTGGTTGGTATTATATTTAATATTGCTGTAGGAGGTATTGGAACTGTAAGCCGGTCTTCTCCAATAGGTAGAGTGAAGACCTGGGTAGTCGATGTAAGCAAATGGGTGGTTTTGTGGCCATCCTTGAGGGGGCCTATGTTCAGCAGTGTGCTTGTGAGGAGCATATGTTTATTGATGGTGATGATGATGATGATGACATGAGGTATTAAGCAAACTAAATTAATTAAAACTTTTTAATCTTTCGCTTTGGACACACTTTAAACTTCTACTGTCATTTATTTATGATAAACGAATTAGCTAGTACTGATACTTCTTTGGGTTAATAATAAGTTTTTTTTTAATTATATGTCACTGGTTGACTTACTAACCCACCTTATGGTAATTGGTGATGCAGCCGAAGATGGTAAAGATGGTAAAGTTACTTAACAAAAGCCTATTCACTGTTGCAGTTGACACAGGTGATTATAGCTGAGATATCTTGGCTATAATTATTTACCTGTGTCCTGTTTAAGTTTTTAATAACATCGAAACATATGCAACATAGTTTTGCGTGGTGGAGAAAGCATGAGCAGAACTAACGATTTTGATTCTTAATCGAGGATTGATGTAGGTGTTTATCGGTCACAACGTTCACTTACTCTTACAATTTACACTTGTATAAATTACATGAATACAATAAGTTTGAGAGAGATACTTGATATTGTATATAAGTTGTATATAAGACTAGCGACCCCCCCCCCCCATTGTTCGCTTGGGTAGGATCTGTTAATGTAGCGTTATTTAGATTTAAGTTAATTATTATGGAAGTGCATTTATCTTATCATTTTTTGGATTTCTCAATAAATCTTAGAGATTTTCGGATAAAATATAGCCTTTATTATTCCTGGCACTGCTCCCCATCTGTTTATGAGGTTTAGCCCTGGAGGTAGGAGCTTCCGAAGAGTAGACCGGACAGAGGGAAAGACGGACCAAATTAAAAAAGAAAATGGTGTGATGCCTTAATGACATGCAAATAACCCCTCAATTCAATAATAACTTATTTCGACATTGCAGATAGACACTTCAGTTCTATTTATATATGTATATGTATATATATATATATATATATATATATACATACATATACATACATATATAAATAGAACTGAAGTGTGTGTGTGACCAATATCCCTGTGACCTAAAAGATCTATTGTGAACGCTACTATGGCTATATAGCTCACTGCTAAGCCCGTCTTTATTGAATAGTAGGAGTTGCTTAGCTGTGAGAAATTTCACTTCTTCTGGGCGGATATATTAGATATAATTAGACAGTAAAATAATAATGATAGTGGGTTAAGCGGCTTTGTAAGAAAAAAGATAGAACGAACGTGCTTTCATTAGACAATTAGCGATGGGGACAGATGCGTGGACGAGAGTAAATCTAGACATGTTGTTATAGCGGCCGGACTGAGAGCAACGTCGCGCTGCACTTGGATAAACCGGGTTACGGACTAAGGGTGCCTGAACACTGCACCGCATTATTCATCAATTATAAGTGTTCAATAATGTTTTAGTAGTTCATACAATTGTTAAGCAAATCTTCAAAATTGATAATTGGTACAGTAATGATTAAATTTATTTATTTAATCCCTATTAAATCTTACAAAAACGGTAATAAGGACGGAATTAATGCTGTAAGCATTCTCTATCAGTCAACCTTACACTAAAACTTTTATATTATTCTGGTGCTGCATGTGGCCATGGTGGTGGCTGCTTTGTTGGTTTAATTACCCAACTAACGTAACATATTTTCTGCAAACAGTGCTCACGACGACGAACACAGAAACTTTACAGAATCGTCCCGTGTTGCTCACACATTAGATGCAATTATTGTTGGGTCTGCACGCGGACTTATTCGCAGAATTGCAAACGGATCGAGTCGCTACCCGATAACGAATAGAAACGGTACGTGCCTATCAACAAAGAAGCTACGTTTAGTAAGAAGCTCGTTTCGAATCAGATATTGCTATCACGGCTTCAGCTGCATCTCTTTCGTTAAGATCACGTAAAGAGGATGAGTCGAAATCTTGTATAAAGTACAAAAATATGTCGTCCTATTTAATAAGTTGTACCCGAAGACGTGGTAGAGCCACGCCGCTGCTACATGTTGATGTGTTAGCTCAAACGGGGAAGCTCATTGTTCTCACAGAATACCAGCTTAAAATAGCAGCACTGAGTCACTCTATCTAAGTCCTCAGTGGTCAGTACAACGCATTTATACTGGATGACCTTTTTTACCGTCTGGAAAAAAATGGGGTGTAACGTGTGAACGGAGTAGAAGCCGATAGCACAGATATTTTATAAAAAAAATCAAAAATTTTGAATTAAATAAATAAATAAATTAAAATTATCGAAATTCAAATCATATCCACCCACTTTACGAACGGAAATAAAACAATAAAATTAGTAGGCATTTCTGACCTTGTCACTTCGCAGGGTCACAGACTCAAGGGCAAAGGGCAAAGTAATTGTTCAAAAAAAATTTCCAAAAATTTTAATTCAAAATTTTTGTTTTTATTTTTTGTAAAATATCAGTGTCATAGGCTTCCACTCCGTTCACATGCGTTCCTATATTTTTTTTCAGACAGTAAAAAGGTCATCCAGTATTTTGTCTCTTAATTTAGCAATTGTCTTGGGCAACAGCATCATCACCCCATGTTGTTCCGTAGGTACATTATGAGTTAAAATAAGGAAGTTGCGAAAAGATTCATTAGCTTCTGACAGATGGGTGTATAAACATTTTGCTTTCGCCAGCATTGTGCTTAGACTGGTGATTACGGTGCTGCGTCTGGTATTGCGATCGCCAATCCGCCTGTCAAGGGTGGTGATTAAGCTAAATCCTTTCTACGACATGGGAATAACATACCTAAATCGAGCAGTAGACTTTGAGAGACCGAAGAAGATGGGAAGTGTCAAGTAGGACAGAAGAAAGCTTATTGTTTTTAAAATGTACTTAGCAGTATAACCGTCTAGTAGAATAATGTAACAAAAATACACATAGATAGCGTTATACGTACTAAGCGTCTGATAGTGCAATCTCCAATCAGTTACCATCGTTATCATCATCATCATGACAACCCTTCACAAATCCACTGCTGAACATAGGTCTCCCCTAAGAAATGTCAAAAAGCCAAAACTTCTTTAGGCACGTTGGGCACTTTTGGGATGGGGAAAATCCACTCAACTCGCGTGACCGTCACGCTCAGATACACACACACACACACACACACACACACACACACACACACACACACACATATATATATATATATATATATATATAATGTTTAAAGCACAAAGCATAAGCAAAAATAATGTTTACAAGTTTGTGAAGCTAAGAAATTTTGACTACTGACGTTTTTTGTACGTGTTTGGGTACACTCAGCTAATTTTATGGTACTTATCAAAATAGAAAAAATCGAATCTCGATTTCTGGGGTGAAATATCGATTCACTGGATCGATTTAGTACTATGAAAGAAATCGATTCTTCAATTAGTCGTAGAGAGTAGCCTAAAAAGCACGGTCCTAGGCCACATGAGTTACTCTGTGCCTAAGCCACCTCCTCCATCCATTGATTTCCTGCATCTTTTGGCTAAGTCGTCACTTCATCTAGTAAGGAGCCGCCTTACACTTCGTTTACCAGAACAGTTGTCGGTTCTTTGAGCTATTTTTGCCGGCTGGTTACCACTTCAGCTTATCGATTCATTGAGCTGTATCTATTACTCTGGTTCTACTGATTATTATTAATCAAAATCATGCTGACTGAAATAATACCTTGCAATGAAAATAGAGCGAAGCATGTCAACTGGTCAACCAAGTACTTGTTTATTATGCTAGACGTTTGTTCATTCATTCATAACAGTATATTAAAGTACACTGCCTTACTTATTACCTTACTACATAGTAGAGATGTTACGGAGGTTCGATTCCAATTCCGAAAGTTCAGAACTTCCGATTGATTTCGCATCTTCGATTCGACCGCTATCAGCGCGTACGAACAAGTTTATACTTGTCACGCGGGGAACCCCCTGAAATGATTGCTTTGCAAGATCTTCCCTTCAATTTCGTGGAAGGTATTGGATTCAGACGACTTATACAGTTTATAATGCCGAATTATCAGTTAAGGCGAAGACAGTTTTTTATCTATATTTGTGATGAATAATGCGTGTAATTTTATAATGATTTCTTTTATTTACGCGAACACTACACATTGAAATAATACTAGTTTTTACGGAATTTATCGCGTATATTTAACTTTTTAAATACCCGACGTTTCGAACGCTTTACGAGTACAGCACTCATGGTCACGGGCGGGACTGAAATGTTCAACGTCCAGATGTCATAGTCAACCGCGGTTACCATAGATTAAAATTTAACTTTTGTTCCGATACTATAAGTTCATACTGTGTAGGTTTATGTTTTATTTATTCAATGCGTGTAATTTTATTTTATTAGACGTACATTTAACACGTACCTACTAATATATTCCGGTTCCGCTTTCGACAAACCAAATTTAAAAACTGCTTCCGAGTTCGGTTCCGAAATAACCACTTCCGTAACATCCCTACTATATAGCCTTCACATACATTGCCTATTAAAGGAGGTACCAGCCATACTAACCACGCTTGCCAGGCAGTAACCACATTATCTTAGTATTACGTGTTAATTTGAAGACACAGCTGCCCATCACCTGGTTTGCTTTCCTCTGTCGAAAATGTAATCTATGGTTAGACCAATATTCATCAGTGGATTTTTAACAGGGATAATAAATAATTGATTCATTCATAATAGTCTATCGAAATTCACTGTTAAATAAAGGCCACCTCATAGGTTGTCTCATTTTATAGGATAGGATGACAAACGAGCACACAGTCCACCTGATGGTAAGTGGTTGACATCTACATCTATCCTCGTTTGCGAATCAAAATGCAGATGCGTTGTCAGCCTTGAGGACTGAGATGGAATGCCTCTTTTCCAGTTAAAAGGGTCTCCGGTTCTCTGCACTCACCATACGAAACACAGCAGCATGTAGAAATAACTAAAGACCAGCTAACTAAGCTTGAGAGACTTCAAAATACTAGTATTCGGTTTATATTTGGATTGCGCAAATTTGACCATATTTCCCAATTTCGCTCACGTCTCAAGTGGTTACCTATATAATTTCGCCGGAATATGCATATACTTTCTAATCTGTACTGTGTCTTATTTCACCCTTCTACTCCTCCTTATCTAAAGGAGAAGTTTAGTTTTGTTGGGCTTCAAGAGGAACCTCTTTGCTCTTCAAGAAAACTCATTTTAAGGGTACCTACTCACAATACATCTTTCTTTAATAAATCTTTTGCTGTCCAGTCTATTAAGCTCTGGAATGCCCTACCTTTGTATATACGCGAAGCACAAACTATTGTAGTCTTTAAGCGACTTCTTAAAGAGCATTACTTGTCTCAATCGTTCGAACATCATTAGGAGATAAATTATGTGATTATGTTGTTTTTGTATTTATTTGTTTATGTATATGTATATAATATATATATATATATATATATATATATATATATATATATATATTATATTGTAACTTTTTCCTCAAACAATATCATAAACAAATAAATACAAAAACTACATAATCACATAATTTATCTCCTAATGATGTTCGAACGATTGTGTGATGATCGTGTGTGTGTTATGTATATACGTATGTATATGTGTATGTGTATGTATGTATGTATGTGTATGGATATGTATGTGTGTATATATATATATTTGTATGTATATGTGTGTGTGTTTATGTATATACGTATATGTATATGTGTATCATATTTTTTTAATGTATTAGTTATTTATATGTTATTTTATTGCATGTATTGATATTATATTGGTTGTATTGTACCACCTACCTAGTACTCACTGTTTTATTCCTTTACACCTTTGGTTACCTGGAAGAGATCGATATGTAGTGATAAGGCCGCCAAATTGTACATGTAATCTGCTCTCTGTTATGTTCTTTGTAAATTTGTTTGTGGTGTACAATAAAGTGTGTTCATTCATTCATTCATTCATTCAGCATTGAGTTGCTATTTGACGCTGGCATTCTATGGGAGCGTGGTGTTTCCCCGGTCGAGCCGACCCATTCGTGCTACAACTATACTACTAATGTAATTGCAGCATGGCTCTACCACGTATAATATCATAAGGTAATACTTGCCGTAGTTGCCATGCTTGGCAGCCACATTATGTTATTTTAAGTGTTATTTGTGGGACACTGCTACCCAGCTCCTGGTTTATTTCCTTCTATCGCCTCTTACGACACCCAACAGATATGCGGGTAGTGAATATTCTTACACCGCCACTAAAAATAAACACGTTGCTAATATGTAAATGTTTGCGAAACAAGCAGTCATTAATTTATTATACATTGTTCATTAATTTATTCTTATGGTTATGGACCCATTAACGGAGTGGAGTGTCAATGTTCTATTTCTCGTTTAGATATCTTTTCACCTTGTCAGTTTGACATTCACACATACATGGACAAAATTTCATAATGGATAGTAGTGTGTCTTTTCTGCGAACACGTTTTATTCATTGTTTAATCATTACAACCTATTAAAAGTTCACAGCTGAACTTTGGACGTGGTAGAGCCACGCTGCGGCTATATTATGGTTGTAGCACGAATGGGTCGGCTCGACCGGAGAAGGACCACGCTCTCACAGAATACCAGCGTAAAATAGCAGTTTAATGCAGCTGTTTTCAAAAACAGAGGAAGATGTAAATTTTTGACGTACATAACATTAAAACAACTACTCTTTGTAAAAGTGTAATAATTTTACTCTCGCCCCAAATGCTTTTGATTAATTGGCATATGCTACTCCTGTAATGCTTGGATAAAATTTAAATTCTGTAAATCTATGCAAAAATAGATTTACAAAAACCCTTCGCCATGTTTATAGAGGAACAACAGCTGCGTCCCCGGGGATATAATTTAGATTAATTATTGTCATATACGGATGAAATGTTTGTATGCTTTGCCGTACAATAACATAGATTAACATCTCACGCTGTAGGCCAATAACATAATGGAATTTAACTGGGATGGGAGTGCTTGTACTGCTGTTTCGGCCTGAAAGGTGTGTAATATATTAGTCAATATAATTACAGGCATGTATTACATCTTAGTATTTAGAGGTGACATCGTATGTAACCTTCTTTGTTTAAAGTTGGTTACAGGTGTTCATGGACTGCAGATGTCCTTTACCATCAGGTGAGCTGTATGTACGTAAATTTATAAAAAAAATACTTCCATAAGAAAGTTCTCATAACCAGTTATAAAAATAAAAAGTAAATACATACCATTGAGCTATTATGTACTACGTACTAGAGGCGACACTGCATTCAGCTACTCTGTTCCACTCAACTGCGGTGCATACACCGCACTTTAATCAGTCACTCGCTAGGTGCTTGTAGAGTTGTCACGGGTTGTGTTGATTTAAAAAAAATCTCTTGATAAAAATATGCCATCGTGTATACTTAGAAATTGCACAAATAATTCAAGAAATGTCAGTAAAAACCAAGGAATTACTTTTCATCGGTTAATAAGATACTTAATCAATAAAAAGTATTACAGATTAATAATAAAACAAATTATTCCTAAGACGCCATCTCGTGTCATGGAATATAGATTATGAAATTAATATGTTCAGATGCGACATTTCTGTGGGTACTTAAGTATAGGACGAATATATTATTTATACACATTTTTTTTTGTAGAAACATATATAAGATATAAGTTATTATAATTAGGCAAAGTTTTTCATGTTTGAATCTGCTTATTATTCTTTTATTATATTTTTAGGTTTCCAATTCAAAGGCAAAGTTGTATAAATTCGTCAATTTTTAACTCTCGCGTGCCCAGCATTTATGAACGACCTTATTCTAATTTAAATAAATATATTTGTAATTCAAATCTTATGTTAATAAGTTTTGTTAAACATATATTTAGTATGTTTTTTTATATTTGACATATATACCCTTTCACATATTCAGATAAAAATATCATTAAAATGTAATTGTGATATAATATTACGTAATATTGTATTAAATAAGCAAATATAATATACAAAATAAATGACAAATTTTAATTTAATTAAAAATATTATTCTCGATTTATTTACCTACTTATCAATACAATCTACTATTACCTACGGGTCATTCTACCTATGTTTATTCTATGATAAAAGAAACCAACCGCGCGAACACAGAGTAGCCCACATTTTTTGTTTGAGATAGCTGTTCTAGTACGTAAGTACATATTACTTCAATGATACATACACACCATACTACAAAGCAATATTCGGAAATTCCAAATTCAAAAAACAAAAAAAAACAATTGGCAACCAATAAAGGAGTCGAGTTTAAAAAGTTGTTCGTTCAAACTTTTCCAATATTCCGATGCTGGCTTTTCAAACTACAGTCTGGGAAAATAAAACCTAATGTATTTTCCATTTCAACTAGCACCGACATTTACAATGATGGTCTCATCCTTTAACTTTACTTCTGTTTTTAAAACATTACCTACCTATTTAAAACTATCATATAAATAGTTTTTTTTTAAAGATATATAAGGGTGACAAATAAGCACATAAAAGTAAAGTAAAGTAAAGTTACAGCCTATATACGTCCCACTGCTGGGCTCAGGCCTCCCCCTCATTTCTGAGAGGGTTTAGGGCAAGGAAGTGTCCGCCGCGCTGCCCAAATGCGTGTTGACGAACTTCACATGTCTTCGAAATATTTTTCTTATTCCTCAGACATGCAGGTTTCCTCACGATGTTTTCCTTCACCGCCGAGCACGTGGTAAATCAGCACTTAAAATTGCAATTAACAATTTCATTGGTGCCGGCGGGGATCGAACCCGGGTTACTTTCGCGTTCTGTTATATTTACAGCGAGCGTTAACCACTGAGCTACCACGGCTCTATAATAAGCACATAGTTCGTCCTATCTGAATATGGTTGTCTGTGGGGATTTACATCAATCATCGATTAATAATCAAAATGCAGATGCGTTGTCATCCCTGAGGACGTAGATAGAATGTATAGTTACTAGTAAAACGTGTGTACGGTTCACAACATTATTTATGCAACACAGCAACATTAGGCTGTTGTTTTACTCTGGTATTTTGTGCGAGCGTGATCCTTCCCTGGAGTCGATCTGCAGCTATAATACAGCTGCAGTATACGCGTAAATATTTTATTACTATTTAAACGGAGAAAAGAGCTTTGATATTTCAAATCTTATCGTTTCTTAACCACATAAAATAAATATAAAAGTTAATTAACTTAAAATATATTGTCGGCGTACTAATTATATCTTCCGTGTGCACCATGGAAGGATAGTTAATTAAAGAAATTAAAGGATAATTATTAGTCCTGTGTAAATGCATAAATTCGCGCTTGCCTGCGTACAAGCGTGTTTGAGTACGTGGTAGCGTGCATTTGCACGTATTTACGTATTTTGTAACTTGATTATATTATAAGGTACCTGTATACTTTTAATAATAACGTAAGCAACTGTACGTAAATCAACAAATTCGTTTAGCTAAATCACGAAGATACTACTCGAAATAATACACACAATAATATTATTATAAATAATATTTTATACGTAGTAGAACCATGTTGCAGTTATTTTAGTAGTATAGTTGTAGCACGAATTGGTTGGCTCGATCGGAGAAGAACCTCGCTCTCACAGAATAACACCGTAAAATAGTAGCTTAATGCTGCTGTGTTTCGTATGATGAGTATAGAGAACCGGAGATCCTTTTTACAGGAAACAAGGGATTCCATCTTAGCACTCACGGGTGAAAACGCATCTGCATTTTGATTCGTAATCGAGGATAGATGTAGATGTCTATGGATCATAGCAACCACTTACCATCTGGTGGACTGTGTGCTCGTTTGTTACCTTATACTATTAGAAAAAACACCATAATAACCTACATTTATAAGTAAGTCGTATCTCTCTAGGATCTAGGAAGAAAACTCCTAGTAAAACGCACTGTGGTGCACCTACATCTTTTCGCAATGCAAGGGAATCGAAACGATCAGTAAGAACTCGGTCGTCGACGATTCGAGCCGCCTTGCGCTGAACATGGACAAGTTGAAGAAGTTGGCACTGTGAAGCCCCGGCTCAGAACTTCTAAGTAATGTTGATCAAATTCACCTTTAATCACTCGTGTGAACCACTCGTTATTTACGTTGGAGTCCTCGTGGATACCTGTCAGGCGGGAGAGAGGGGTTGGGACAGGTTAAACCAGACTCCTACCAGTTCACTACATTTAAATTATTATACTACATTTAGAGTATTATTATAAAGTATTATTATAAAGTATTATTTTAGATATTGCCGTGTAGTGGCGGTTAAGAATATCCACTACCCCATATCTTCCCGTGGGTGTCGTAAGAGGCGACAGAGGGAGACAGGCAGGAGATGGGCAGCAGCATCTTCCTGATAACAGCAACTGTACGACAAAAAAAAAACTGCGGTTGCCAACCCGCTCGCCAAGCGTGGCAACTATGGCAATATACCCCCCATGAACAATTACACAAGAGATCTATCTGCCAGAAAGAGCCAACTGTCAAGGCTGAAGACTGAGTGTGGCAGCATCGTTTCCGGGACACCTGAGATTTTGAGTGAGATTGAGAGGTTCTATGGGCAGCTGTACACATCATCGTTGGAGCCACACGCAAGTGTGAGTAACGATCCAAGAGCAAGTCTTATCCGACACTATTCCGATGATATCCCGGACGTCAGTCTAAGCGAGATTAGAATGGCTCTCCAGCACCTTAAAAACGGCAGGGCCCCAGGCGAGGATGGAATTACAGCGGAGCTTCTGAAAGCGGGTGGAACACCGGTACTTGAAGTCCTTCAGAAGCTCTTCAATTCCGTCCTCCATGGTGGCACTACTCCAGAGGCGTGGAGCAGAAGTGCGGTGGTCTTGTTCTTTAAGAAAGGCGACAACGCTCTCTTGAAGAACTACAGACCGATTTCCCTTCTGAGCCGCGTCTACGTGCTGTTTTCGAGAGTCATTACGAATCGTCTCGCACGCAGACTCGACGACTTCCAGCCTCCCGAACAAGCCGGTTTCCGGAAAAGGCTTCAGTACCATAGACCACATACATACCCTGCGGCAGATTGTACAGAAGACTGAAGAGTACAATTTGCCACTTTGCCTGGCGTATGTGGACTATGAGAAAGCCTTTGATTCCGTCGAAATTTGGGCGGTGCTGCAGTCCCTTCAGCGGTGCCAAGTTGACTGTCGGTATATTGAAGTGCTGAAGTGTTTGTACAGTAGGGCTACGATGGCTATCCGAGTACAGAACCAGAGCTCGAAACCTATCCAACTGCAGAGAGGTGTAAGACAGGGTGACGTTATATCCCCGAAACTCTTCACCGCTGCTTTGGAAGACGTTTTCAAGCTACTGGACTGGAAAGGATACGGTATTAACATCAATGGCGAGTACATCACTCACCTTCGATTTGCCGACGATATAGTCCTTATGGCAGAATCGCTGGAGGACTTAAGCACTATGCTCAATGACCTCAATAGTGCCTCCCAACGGATAGGTCTTAAGATGAACATGGACAAAACAAAGATTATGTTTAATGTCCATGTCACACCTATGCCGGTAGTTGTTGGGAGCACTATGCTCGAAGTTGTTGACGAGTACGTTTACCTGGGACAAATAGTCCGACTAGGTAAGTCCTGACGACTCCGTGGCGCAGTGGCTTAGCAATGAGTGGCTGCGCTTTGGGGGTCGCGGGTTCGAATCCCGCACGGAACAAGTATTTGTATGGCCTACCAATAATTGTTCCGGGTCTGGATGTTTGTCCTTGTGCAATTTATGTGTGTAAACTGCCCCCACGATACAGGAGAAAATCCTAGAGTAGGGGTAACGTTTTTTAATAAAAAAAAAAAAAAAAAAAAAAAAAAACTTCGACCGAGAGGTCAATCGACGGATTCAACTCGGCTGGGCAGCGTTCGGGAAATTACGACATATCTTCTCGTCAGGTATACCTCAATCTCTGAAAACTAAAGTGTACAACCAGTGCGTGTTGCCAGTGATGACTTACGGATCAGAGACGTGGTCCTTCACTGCTGGCCGTATGAGGACGCTCAAGGTCGCTCAGCGACCTATGGAGAGGGCTATGCTCGGAGTTTCTCTGCGTGATAGACTCAGAAATGAGGATTTCCGCAGTAAAACCAGATTGACCGACATAGCCCAACGGATTAGTAAGCTGAAGTGGCAATGGGCCGGCCATATAGCTCGAAGAACCGATAACCGATGGGGAAGAAAGGTTCTCGAGTGGCAGCCTCGTACCGGTAGGCGTAGTGTAGGGCGACCCCCCACTAGATGGAGTGACGACCTGGTAAGATATGCAGGAAGTCGATGGATGCGGGTGGCTCAGGACCGTGCTTTGTGGCATTACTTGGGGGAGGCCTATGTTCAGCAGTGGACTTGTGAAGGGCTGTGATGATGATGATGATGATGATTATTTTAGACGATATATTATGTAGCCGGTAGGTTCGAGCTAATTATACCGGCTTAAATGTAATGAACTGGTAGGAACTCCGAACAGTTTTAACTTACTCGGAGTGTTTAACACGAAAATATTGCTACTGTTAAAAATATTTGAAACATAATTATAATATTTTTATTCCAGGTCAGAAGCTCCATCACCTAACCAGGGCTTAAGCTTGCAGTGCCTACGTAAGTAATTCTAAATTTGATTGACAAACGTCCAATCTTAAACGCGAACATTTATTTGCCAAAAAACTTTATTTCTACATTTTTAATTGCTTGTTATTAAAGTTTCACACACAGGAAAACTTTAGCATGTAAATTTATATTTGCAATAATTATCAAGAAAAAAATAAACGCATCCTGTGTAATAAAATAATTTTAATGTTTAATTAATTCGATCAAAAAAGACGAATGCATATGATTATTATTTGTTAGGAGTATAATTAAGGAAGCTCTGTTTATTTAAATGTATTTTATTAGATATCGTAACATTATTACGCATTTAACTGAAAAATAATTCCTATTTCATTAAATTATTTTAAAAATATTTAGCAGACTTAAAAAGCAGGAGTCTCTATTCGAGGTTTTTTTTCTATGAATATTACGCTATATTTTTCCCCATTGCAAACCGATGTTAATAATTCTGTTTTTGGCTTTACCACAAGTGAGTCCATTTAAATTTGAAGGAAAAATTCCACCCGTAGCAAAGAATGAAATGTTTAATTTAACTATTCTGACTACATCTGGTACTTTGGTTGCATATTGCCTGGTCCTCTTGGAAGCAAATTAAATAAACTAGAAAGAAAATAATATTACAATATTTTTTTCTGTGTAGTGTCAGTGTCAGCCCCATCTTATCTCCAAAGGTGACAGAGGAAAATAAAATAGCTAGCAGCCTAGAAACAATATAGACATTCACATCTAACCTCAAAAACAATCACTCTGTTTAAAATGCATCGTCACCAGTAAAACTGGTCTCCCGTTCTCTACAGTCACCATACGAAATAGCAGATCAATACTGCTGTGTTTCTTATGGTGAGTGTAGAGAACCGGAAACCCTTTATTATATTATTATTAAGAAATTACTCGTTTGAAGTATTAGAATTTAGTTTAAACTAATCACGGAGGCAAAGAATTTTGCAGAAAAATTATTGAGCTTCTCGCAATCCAATGATTTTGAACCAGAAGGAAACGAACCGAAAATAAATCAAAATGATGGACCACCGTGTTATTAATAACTTTTATAAATAATGCCACGAACCGGAGACTCTTTTTACTGGAAACTTCTAAATCTTAGTCCTCAGGGGTGACAACGCATCTGCATTTTCATTCTATATCGAGGATAGACTTAGATGTCTATTGACCACAGGCCACAGCCTCCACTTACCATCAGGTAACATATAAAAAAAGGAATAAAATAGCATTAAGTTGCTAGTTTCCGCTAGGTTTTTATCATAGTATGGACCTTCTCCGGTTCAGTCGACCCATTCGTGGTGCAATAATAACATAACTGCTAAGTACCACCGCACTAAAATTTATATTAAAGTTAAGATAACAAAGTCTGATGACAATTATTAGCTCACGACACCCGACTCCTGTAAGTCCAGCAACCAACTTCAAATACGGGTCTAATCAAGACTGTAGGTCTGTTGTCAATGGTATAAAAAGAGTCGATAATAATATTGTAGTCGATCGAATGCCTGAAAGCATACAGATAAATTGCCTGAATTTATAAAGATTGTTGGTTGGAGGCTGAATTTAGGGAAGAGGTAGAGGGAGGTAAGAGGGTAAGTGAAGAGTATAATTAAGGCCCGGTTTACATTTTGAGAAGTGACAAGTGCGAGTGACAACTGACAAATGACAAGTGCTTAGTGCGCATTTTATTCCCACTTATCACTTGTCACTGCCTGTTAACACGCACTAAGCACTTGCCATTTGTCAGTTGCACTTGCCACTCGCACTTATCACTTCTCAAAATGTAAACGAGGCCTAAGGCTGTGGGGCATTCCATTCCTCAGATGAATTTGTAGACTTCTTTGTTTGGAATTGGCTGCAAGTGCTCATCAAGTGGATAGTAAATTGTTTGTTTGCTTAAGTTTTATAATATAATATGAACAAATAAGAAAAGTTATCACTAGGTTACGTGATGATAGCTTGCGGCGGCGTATTGCTAAATATAAGTGCCCGTAGTAACTAGTTATTTTAAATTGTGAAACAGGTTGTGAAAACTTTAAACATAGGTTTACGACCCACAGATTTTATTTCTACAAAAATTAATTCACTTAAATTGCAAATGTATCCGAATTGGAACGTGTCATACCTTATCTAAGGCAGAGCTTTGCACGCGGCCCGCATGGTTGGAACCGGTTTGGCTGTAAGGTCATGATCCGGGAGATTTACCTCGAGAACGTCACGATGCTGTGCTCTTGGCTGTATAACGCGTGGGCTCCGGATCCTTAAATCAGCCTTATTAGGTACTTTAGGTACTAAATTAGGTTAAATGTTAGTATAAAAAATGGTTTGCTCCTTTTTCCAATACTTTTTTTAATTAGAGCCACATTGAAGAACAAGAAGTTAAAAAGTCAAAATAGGAGTATTTTAAAACAGTTTACGTATTAATGTTTTTTTTAATGTAAAATAAAGGTGATAAACGAACACACAGTTCACCTGATCCTCGTTTAAGTATCAAAATGTCTCCTTTACGTAATTTTATATCCTGCGCAGATAACAGGGTATTAATTTAAAAAAAAATGTTGTCATGGACAACATTGGACACGAGAGCATCATTTCGTAGTTCACAGACCGACTAAATTAGCAAAAGTTGGCTCATAAAACTACAATACGTTCTTGCATTATAGTATAATGTTGCATGTGGGTGATAACCTAAAGTAAAATAAGGCAAAATGAAGAAACACTTACACACAGTAATCCTTTTTTATAGAATAAGGTTGACAAATGCGCACACAATTCTTACGTGGTAGAGCCACGTTGCAGCTATATTATAGTTGTAGCACGAATGGGTCGGCTCGACCGGGGCAGGATCACGTTCTCACAGAATACTAGCGTAAAATAGCAGCGTAATGCTGCTGTGTTTCGTATGATGAGTGTATCCTTTCGCTTCTCATCAGGGGTGACAACGCATTTGTAGTTTGATTCTTAATTGAAGATAAACGTGAATGTCTATGGGCCCCAGCATCCACTTACCACCAGGTGGACTGTGTGCTCGTTTGTCACTAAATGTTGTAACATAAACACAGTGGATTGTCAAAACTACAGATGAATTTAATCCCTGATTAAGTATCAAAATGTAGACGTGTCGTCAAATCTAAGGATTGATACGGTATACCGTGTTTCCACTAAAAAGGGTGTCCGGTTCTCTACACTCACCCTACGAAACACACAATAAGCATTTTTAACGCTTTTATTATGTGGAAGTATCGTCCTTAAATTTTATAGACTGCTACAGTTTCTAGAAAATTAAATTGCTAAATGTCGCTTTTTGATATACTAGGTTGTAAGGTATACACCCTCGGCATAAATGTTGTTAGTTACACGGTCGTTTATAGCTTCATTTGCCTGATTACCTATAGAAAACGACAATAAACTGACTACGGAAGTTTGGTCAATTGATTTTATAAAAGGTCACAAATATCGCCTTCAAATTTTAGGGTGTTCCTGTATTTTGTTTTAAAAATATATCTATCTATATAAACTAATATTAATAAGAAATGAGAAGAAAATGAAACAGGCGATGGGCGGCAATATCTTCCTGATAAGAACAAAAAAAAAAATAAAAACTGCAGTTATAAACCCGCCTGCCAAGATATGACCTACAATGTTTTTTCTTGCGTTTATGCTTCATTGTTTTCTTATAATTTAAACTATAAGAATTTATTGTCGACAAAGATATTTGGTGTGGTAAATTCAAGTACAAAGAATTCCGAAGAGACCGAAATAGGTGAAAATCTTGGGGGTGCAAGTTCAGGACTATATGGTGTATGCATTAACACTTCCCAACCACACTCACTCAATTTTTTTTTGAGTAGTCAAAGGTGTGTGTGATCTGGCGTTATCATGATAAAACACCACTCCTTTTCTGTTGATAAATTCCGACCATTGTTCTTAATTTCTTGTTTGTGTCTCATCAGACGCTGGCAGTAGAGATCTGAATCGATGATTTTTCCACTACATACACACTTCAACAGCAATAATAATATGTAGACAGATCCAGATTCCAGATTTTTACACAGAGCTATGATGAGTACAGAGTGCACGTATGCTCCCGCACAAATTCGTGCAATTTGAATAATCACGGCTTGCGCAGATGGCTAGTCTACGTTGAGTCTGGACGCCGTAACCGAAATTTGGTCTAGAGGCGGACATAATAATATAATATAAATATAATAAAATGTTTAACAAATATTTAAATTTATTATCGGCTTCCTTCCATAATTTGTTATTATTCATCTGAAAATTTACAAAACTTGCACTTTAAAATGAATTTAAAATTTTATTCAATGTATTCAACAAAATATTCATAAAATACGGAACGTAACTGGCTATTAGAGAAAGAGAGGAAGAAAATGTGAAAAATGAAAAACGCAGTGCTCTCTCCTGCTTATACCCCCCCCCCCCACTCAACTCCAACTTCGCCTCGCCCGATCATACTTTTCGAAACGCTTTTGTCACGCGTTCGCCAGCTTACTCCCCAAGTCAAGCGTGCGTAAAGAAGTTTTACTTCAATAAGTTCAAACATAAATTGTAAATGGATAAACATTTATTCAACGATCATTCTTACGGTTTCCGATATGTGGCGCTTTAACCAACTAGTTAACGCCAAGTGGAAGGTTATCTTTGTTTCCTTGTGCGCCAAGATTTGTTTTTGACTGGTGTTTCCTTATTCATCATTAATTTAATGGAAACTTTATTACGAATTACTCATATGCTTCTTGGGAAAAGAGATACAAGCAAAGTACGTTTAGTATTTTTTTTTGCCTTACACCAAAGTATTGCTCTAAGTTAGGAAGCTAGATTTTGAAGGTTCAAGGCAGGCGATATATTCTAACAATATATTATTTCACATGATTTCACTGTAAAAAACGGTAGTATTTTAGCTTGTAAATAAATATGTCTGCTTCTATGCCCGCCCGTAACTCCTAATCTTCGGATTTTAACAAATGATTAGTTATAACTGCGCTTTTGTTTATTACGCTATAAAATATTAATTTTAGTTCACTTAAAAGTTGAAGGTAGCCTTAATTAACTATGACATCAGGACGTCAAACATCTCAGTCCCTCTCGTCCGACCATGCGTTATGTAAAGTTCTCAAAATATCGGGAATAAAAAATAATTATGATATGTACCTTAATCGAAATGTACCTTAAAATGTATCATGACATATAATTTTGACGTTTTAAAACAATAGACTTTTGACGCATGAGCTTTTTTTAAATTAATAAGTCATTGAATTCGGAGGCAATATGGCACTTTGGTTCCTGAAAGTAGGGTTGAAATATCAACTTGCGATCAAGGTATGATAAAAAATAAATTTAAAGGCGATGAAATGTCTAGTATTCCTGTTTTTATAAGAAATTATTCTTATCTCCTATTTCAATTTGTCCTTTTAATTATCTTCAAACCATGAAAATCGAATAGGTTTCATATTTATAATTCCGACACTCAACGTTATTCTTTGCTGTTGCTAGTAAATAAAGATAGTTTCATGAATATCCGCAATATGGCGATTTTTATTTTATTTTCGTGGTCGGGCTACACTTCCGCTCTTATGGCTAAGTTTTTTCATTTCCTTATCGAACTAGCAACTAACAAATAATGATCACGAACTTCTATTCAAAACTTTAGTTCCTCTACGCGATCGTTGCTTGTTATTACATCACTTGTTTTTCCCATTTTAAATACTATTGAGTAATCGATAGTGCCAATAATAATCCTTGAAATATTTTCACGTGAAATGGATTGTGTTTGTGTCTATTTTAATTCGAAACAGCTACATTTTTTTAATAAATGATGTTAGATGATAACGTTCTCCAGACCGTATTCCGGGTACGGCAGAGATCCATCAAGACAGGATTATAGCGCACCAGTGTGTACGCAAACACGAGCATACTCTCTATTCTCTCAAGTTCATCGCCCAATGAGACGGTAATCCGACACGATCTAAGAGGTATCAGGTGCAGGACCAACGGTATATAACACGGAACGAGAACACCGCCCTGCAGGCCTTGACAGAAAAACCAATATACATATACTAAACCGATTTTTATCCGACCCGGGATTTGAACCCAAGACCTCATGATCAGCAGTTGCGCTTACGATCACGTTGACATACGATATTGGAAGTATAAAATCAAACAACGAAGTATCGAACAACAAGGACTTGGCTGACTGTTGGTGACGTGATCCACTGAATGATATTAATCAAAGTTTTTATTCTACCTTATTGTAATGATTTCTTAAATTTACGCGAATACTACACATTGAATAAAACTATTATTTACGGATTTTATCGCGTTTAATTCAACTTTAATTTATTTTTATTATCCCGACGTTTCGGGTGCTTTACAGCACCCGTGGCCCGGGGGGGACTGAGATGTTTGACGTCAAACATCTCAGTCCCCCCCCCCTCCGTGACCACATCAAACATCGGGATAAATAACATAAATTAGAGTTGAATTAAACGCGATAAAATCCGTAAATAATAGTTTTATTCTACCTTATTGTATTAGAAACTATTCATAATAGAACATTGTTCACTATTAAATTTAACTTTTGCGCAATAATAACTTCGCTATTTAATTCGATTCCATAATAACATGAGATGTATTGTGCAGTATTATCCAGTTATTCCCCGTAATGTAAATAATAATTTATGGATATTTGCGTGTGTACAGAAATACAACAAACACGTTATTCAGATTTGAAAGATAAATACAATCATGTCCTATCTACATAAGCAGGCGTCCATTAATTAAGTGAGATGTCGTGAGATATGGCTCGAACCACTTAACCTATCCCCCCAAAATATCACGTGTAATTTTTCAAAATGCGTATTTTCATTGTAAATACGTTAATTAATTTTTAGTATATTAACTTGGTTTATTAACGTTAATTTATGCTTGATTGCGTTGGGTTTATTTAAAAAAAATTGCTTAATTATTTTTACATAATTTGTGGAGTTCGCATAACCGCGATAAATATTATTGTGTAGAATTTAGCCATATTTTACTTAATTTTCCCATTTTTATCGAACTCACAGTTTGTTGTGAAAAAAATTTACGTGATATTTGCCGAGATTCTTCCCTTCCCCACGTGATATTGGACCGACCCCCCACTGAACACCTCACGTCATAGAAATAATAAAAACAGTCTTACTAAACTTCATTATTATATCTATGCCTCACGTAATTAATGGACGCCCTTTTAAAGGAAATTGAAAGCAGATTTTGGGATTACTTTATATTTTTCAATAGAAAGTGAAAGTAGTGATTACATTCTCTCTGGAAGAAAGATATAATATACAACTAAGCGAGTACCATTTTATTACTCAAAAGACAAACACATTATAAATTCTAAATTTAACAAAAAAAAGTTTCAAATCGCAATATATAATAAACATTTGCCATATTCTAGAGAAATTAGAACACATTAATTTTATTTTTTACCGGACAAAAAATACGAAAAATTTCCGTTGTAATAAATGCACCGGATAAACAATGCACTTTTTATAAGTTGGGTTTTACGACGGTTAATAAAGTTATCAGCGCCAAGGCAGCTTTATTTATTTTCAACTTTCAAATTCATGTGCAAGTCGAAAAAATAGATTCCGTTATCTTGGAAATAACAAAAAGTATCGGTAAGTTAATAACGTACTGGCATTATGGCGCCTTCAGTTTTTAATCTTTTTTTTTTAAATTCTGTTCGTGGTTTTCTCGTTTGATAATTAATCTTATCTGTGTTGGTATTTCGATAAACACGTTTTTATTGCTGTTTTAAATTTTATTAAATTCAACTTGTATCAAACAAAGTTGCTATTACTTTTAAAATAATTAGTTTAAATGAAAATAAATAAAAGCTGAATAATTATCAACTTTTTATTTTTGGCGAATCTGTTTGAAATTTATATGGGACTAGGGTGAAAGTATACTAAATTAATGAAATAAAAAATTTACTGAATATTATGATACATAGATAAAAAACACATTCTAATTGCAAAATTCCGCCTTTTTCGAAGTACGTTAAAATATAATATGAAAGTACTATCAGGGAAATAAGCCAATTAGTCAAAACAGTATAGACTATTGTTTCAACAACATAAACTGATGTATTCTGTATTCTTTGATCGTATGATCCGCGACATATACGCAACATAGTAAGTTTATTAAAATAAGGGCTTTACTCATAAAAATCGACATCAATTTAAAAAATACGTAAAACTGCTCTTTCTCTTTTCACTAAATGACAATAGAAAGAGACAAATACAGAGACAATGATTATTTCATTTAGGTAAGCGATAATCAACGATTATTAAGGCCAAATAAGGCAAGTGAGGAAAAATCTGCTTCTACGAGGAATCGATACTTAATCATTCGACTTTTTTTGAAGGGAAACGGCTCATTGGGACTAATTTTGTAAAGTTTTTTTTAGCGCTGCCCCAATGCGTGTTGGCAAACTTCACATGTTTACGAAATATTTTTTTTTCTTATTCCTCAGACATGCATATTTCCTCACGATGTTTTCCTTTACCGCCGAGCACATGATAAATCAGCACTTAAAATAGCAATTAACAATTTCATTGTTGCCGGCGGGGATCGAACCCGGGTTACTGGCTTTCTGTTATATTTACAGCGAGCGTTAACCATCTGAGCTACCACGGCTCTTATATTTATACTTATACCTCATATAAAATTAATATTACCATGTATATGTCACAGCCAAATAGCTTAATTAGCGTTTCAGTTAACAGTCTAGACTTTTTACTTAACGGCGCCGTTCAACTAGCGGCCTGAATGATAAATCAAACGATGATATAATCAAACGATACAACATTGCTCATATCCTGTAATATCGTCGACAGTAGGCTAAGGTGCGGCTGGGGTGGCCTTTGGGCCACCATAAAGGCGCGTGTATTTATATAATATAGCACATAGCGTCTCGTTGAATAAAATTAGTAGTGTGGCCATGCCATGTAATGTCTAGGCTGTTAGCTGAAAGGATAATTAAGCTAATTGGCTGCGACATATATATTTTATTATAAAGCTTATTTTTCAAGTAGTAAAGTTTAGCAAATATTGAATTTATAAGTTGTACGAGTACTATCTGGACACACATCTTTTACTTAGTTTATTTTTATTAACCTCCTCATACATTCTTCTCGATAAAGTTAACCTGGCCTTCGCTAAGAAATCCACATTTTTATTATAGTAAGGTAGTAAGTTTGTATCGATGAACTTTTTTTTAATTATTCTTAAAAATAATATATATTATTTTTTAATACTTTTTAAATATAATACAGGCATATTTATTGGAGCGGAGCAAGCGAACCAGGCGGAGCTCCCATGGCGCAAGAAAACGATTCTTTGAAATCTTTAGGCCAATTTACATAATTTTTTTTTCGGCAATATTTGAATTTGAATTTTTTTTCTTTTACTATTTAATCAATTCGATAATTTACATCTGCGCAATTTCACACCATTTGATTAATTCTTTTGTTGAAATAAAGATAGTTATGACTTTAGACTTTTACTTCGCTCCGTTTATGATGATAGCAAAAGGTTTTACCGGCCCTAGTTTATTTAAGGAAAGGTTGCAAGAGAAATGTCTGTTTATAATTCGCCACAGATTGGTTGCTCTAAATGTAATTATATAAATTCTAAATCGCATAAAACGGCAGTAAATAGTTTCCGAACGTAAATAGTTGCTTCGCGTGCACTTTCACTGGGAGATTGGCCACCTTTTCTCTAACTCTTGAACAAACTGTTCGTTGTATTTGTCTAAGACAGATCTAGACCAAAGTATTTGTTGCCTACTTATTTTACTTTAATTCGATCATATCAACATGTAACAAGTAACAATGTAAGGTATGTCGCTAAGGTCTTCATAAATGAAGTATTTTTAATTTGTAAAATAAAAATGAAATATCCTTCCTAAATACTAATATTTTTTTTAACTTAAAAATAGTTATCCCTAAGGATGGGAGTGGAATAGATGAGGAGTGAAGGTCTTAATGTGCCTATTTAGACGACATTCCAGTTGTTACCTTAAACTTAGATTTTTTACGTGGTAGAGCCGCGACGCAGCTATATTATAGCTGTAGAGTGGTTAATACCAGTGTAAATGTTTCGTATGTTGAGTGTCGAGAACCGAAGACCCTTTTTAATTGCAAGAGGCATTCCAATTTAGTCCTCGGGGGTATCGACGCATCTGCTTTTCGATTCAAAATCGAGGATAAATGTTGATGTCCATGGGCCACAGCATTCACTTACCACCAGGTACTGTGTGCACGTTTGTCACCCTTATTCTATAAAAATATACTATCACAAGTTTTTGTCAAACATTACTTTCAAGATCTCGTCTCCCACATTTCTCCAATTATCGACAAGTTTACAAGGCTTACTAAATGTAGTGGTTGCATTCTGTGTAATGGACGACACACACGATCAGTTCAACTGACCGAATCGATAATTATAAATATATCAATATCGATACGGTCAGTATTTTTTTTAATATGATCGGTCAGTTCAACTAACGAATATATTTATTGGGAGAAAAAATTATTAGGGTCGTAATTATAAATATTCAATATTGGAGTTTTAAATTTAAGTTTATTTATCGATATATCGAAAATCCAATATTTAAAAAAAAATATCAACAGTTTTAGTTTGAACCAATCAGTTGGAATGATCAATTGAACTGACCGTGTGTGGCGATCATTAGGCTTACGAATGTTCTAGACTTGGTTCAACTTTTAGAACGATTTTCGGCGAAGACACTTCAGATTCAAAAATATGATTGGATGTTTTTTGTTAAAGCCTGAACACAAAGAACTTCAAAATTAAAATACTAAGTCTCCTACCGATTTATGTTTCATCGACCCCGACAGATCGAAACATCTCAATTCAATCGATGCACTGTCGAGTCACGGTCGCGGAAGTGAGAGGTTAGATGACACGGCAGTGACCCCCGTGATGGATGACTCGCGGGTGATTCTGCAACCTTGCATCATTCGCTAATTGCTGTATACGGTATTAAATCAGTTGTATGTACACCGAGATTTTGACTTACATAGTAGATTGTACTTTTACGTAGTAACTATGAAATGATTTCTGCTGATAGCTTAGAAGTTTAAGAGTAGTTTATATATTCATTTTTCAGACGTGTTAGGTAGGTATAAAATAATAATATAAGATAATACCTATTTTATTCAAATTTTATCTAAGTTGTTTATCAGCACGTACTATAAATACTTCGCCTGGACTTGAGTCTCTCCCGTTGTCATAATTTCTACGTCAGACTGGGGGATTGATGATCGCAGTATCTACAATGCTATCCAAATAAAAATAGGAATAACCTCAGAGTGATTACTACGAGGGGTGATCCAAAAGTAATGATAATCGGTTACTTCAGGTCCGCATAAAAATCCAAAAAAAATATTTTTGCTTGCTTATATACTCACTACGTCAGCCTAAAAAATCATAGAATACGAACTGTCAAAGAGATAACATCAACATGGTAAAAACGAAATTAGAGCTGTCATCAAGTACCTCTGTTTGAAAAAAATGTCTACGAAAGACATACACAGTCACTTAGTGGAAACATTGGGGGACTCTGCTCCTCCATATTCTACAGTTGTACGCTGGGCCAAGGAGTTTAAACTGGGCAGAACATCCACTGAAGATGAATATCGCGAAGGACGACCATCCAGGTCCCTTGCTGAAGACAACGTGAAAAAAGTCGAAGATGTTGTGTTGGCAGATCGAAGAGTGACCATCAGGCATGTAGCTGAGGTCACAGGGATCTCATATCGTGCATAGAGCATAGAGAGAGTCCTAAAGTATACATATGACGTTTAACATGGTACAATATAAGATAGCCATATTGTACTGCTAACTGTAAAAGAAAGAAGGGAGGAACCCTTCTTCTTTCCAAGGTTTTTGCCGTTTTTCGGTTTCATAGACACCTCTATCGAGGTGCCATTTGCGAAACAAAAATCGTTATCGATAAATTCATTTAATCTATGACTTAGTAAAACTAGGTACTTTTATTAGTCCGGTTAGTAATACTTAATTATATCATTGAAAGTTTATGGGAGGTTCATCTGACATCTTATAACAAAAACGAAGCCGAATAATGCGGAATTACGTACTATCGTTGTATATTTTGAAATATATCGTGAAAAGGTCCTTTGAAATCTACTTAAATTCAGCCGGTATATTTCTGCCAAATTGTTGTTAGACTTATTAAGGGTTTCACAGGGAATAGTAACTGAGTATGTTTAATCAACACTGGGTTTGCTTCACGGACCATACACAGAGGGCACTGCTAGGATAGTACAATAAGAGCGGCACGACCGCGGTCTGCCTCTTTTATCACTAGATCACAACTACCAACAAATCGATTACAATCATATTAAATTTAAAAAAAATTAAATTATAAATAATTAATTTATTTATTTCTTTTTTTTGTTTTGTTTTTTTTTCGACAACAAAAACAAATTATGGGGGGCGGGCGGTGTTGTGTGGTTTGGTCTTTTCCTCTCTTCGTTTACTGGCGTTGTACATATAAGTCATAATTACCCAAAAAAAAAAAAAAAAAAAAAAACCGGAGGGTGGGGGTTTTCCTCTCTGCTCCCTCAAGATCTCAATCCATCATTAATTCAATAATTACAGCCTATTAAAAGTCGACTGCTGAACATAGAGGAAATATTTGCCATAGTTTCCTCTCTTAGCAAGTGGTTTGGCAACCGCAAGTTTGTATTATTTTTAATTGTTATCAGGAAGATAGTATTGCCAATCTACTGTTTCATTTCCCTATGTCTTTTTTTTTTACGTACTGACAGTATAGTATGGGATCTTAGAGCTTCTAAGTAATAATATACATTACTTCTAAGTAATAATATATATTATTTGGTAGGAGATAGTGGTGTTTTTAGCGCCGCCGCTAAACGGCATTATCAAGACCCGGCCTTAACGTCATGATTTCGAAATATTTTCATCCAAGCAGATAAAGCTTTGTTGAATATAGTCGATAGTTTTCCGCTAAGCAAGTGATGATTCTATATAAATTAAAATTAGTTGCCGTATGTATGAAAGATCATCACTTTTTTTACGTGGTAGAGCCATGCTGCAATTATATTAGTAGTATAGTTGTAGCACGAATGGGTCGGCTCGACCGGGGAAGGACCACGCTCTCACAGAATACCAGCGTGAAATAGTAGCTTAATGCTGCTGTATTTCGTATGGTGAGTGTAGAGAACCGGAGACCCTTTTTACTGGAAATGAGGCATTCCATCTCAGTCCTCACGGGTGACAACGCATCTGCATTTTGATTTGTAATGGAAGATAGATGTAGATGTCTATGGGCCGCAGCAACCACTTACCATCAGGTGGACTGTGTGCTCGTTTGTCACCCTATCCTATAAAAAAAAAAAAAAAAAAACTTGAGGACGGCTGGACCTAATTTAATGAACACTACTCAAAATTGGACCTCACCGGGTCCGGGTAGCGCTGTTGTTGAGATCTAGAAAAAAAACGTACGAAGCCGGGGAGGATCGTTAGTACAGATGGTATCCATCGGTATATCTGTAAAGACTTAGTATTCACACCTCCCAAACTATAAGTTCCTAAAGTCAGCGAAACAAATATTTGCAATGAAATATAATAATAATCATCACTTTATTTTGAAAATAATTTAGTTGATCGTTCGAATGATAATAAGTCTAGTCTAGTCCCATTTTCTTATATTTTTAAATATATCATAAAACAATAAAAATAAATAACTAAACAAAAATGAGTATGTCGATGTCGATTGTTGCTAACATTGCGAACGAAATCACTATAGAATCAAGACGTCGTGTCTTATAATGTCACATATAATGCTACTACAATAGCGATGTCATTCTTCTAGTAAATTAGCAGATACGAGTGTACTGTACGTACTTTTATATTTGGCATAGTATAAAGAGACCAAAGATGCCCACTTGACATTTCTGTTTCCACGCATGAATTACACGCAACATGTTTCAATAGATTAGTTTCTTTTTACCTTATTCGAAAATATTAGAAAATATATTAGAAAAAGCGAGAGAAGTAAGTTCTCTCTATGCATACGTGTATGTATATAATTACTCTAAGTAATACCTTGCGCCATATTGTGACGTCTTAGCTGTCAATTATAGCAGTTAGGTAGGGTAGGCAAAACCGATATTTTTGAAATAATATTTATTTACAAATAACCATGAACGAGACATTTTAATCTGAATCTAGCACCGTAATTCCGCTCATTTCTCCATCACTACCTAAGTAGTTATCATCGTCATTATCATCACTACTGCTTACCCTTTTTTTGTTATTTAAAAGAAATACAGGTAACTTATTATCTTTGATTATAATAAAACAAAAGTTATTATCGTCTTCAGTTAAATAAGGTGTGGAAAAACGTTTTAATATGCAAAATTCGTTTTTTTTGCAAGCCGTACCTACTTTACTAATGACAGTTGACAGGTCGAGGTCATTGACGTTCCTATTCTTAGTTAAATCGCATTTTGTAACGTCTCGTATATGTTTATGCACAACCGAAAATCAAGCTTTTTACTTAATCTTTTAGTACAGCGGAAGTGAATTCTGGTTTTTTATTCTTATACTGAAGTTTAACTGTAAGAAGCTATTTTATTGTAGTATGCCTTCAATAATAATTGAATAAAATAACGCTGAATAATAAAATTTAAGTAGAAGTATGTAACCACACAACATAATCTAAAACATAAATATCATTTATGATTTAGATTTACTCATGTACTTATTTCATTTATATTTAATTTATTCACTATAAAACCGACCGGTTTCGCCTAGCGGCAATATCAGGGCAGGTATATGACATCACAATTGAAGATGAAGTTTCACCAAGCAACAACAATCACAAGTACCTATGTCTACACATATAAATTAAATTGAAGTGTCTATCTGTAATATTATAATTTCAATGTTAGAGCAACGCTATAACTATTTTATGATAGTAGCATGAATGGTTTGGCTTGACCGGGTTAGGAACCCGTTCTCACAGAATACCAGCGTAAAATAGCAGCTTAATGTTTCGTATGGTGTGTAGAGAATCGGAGACCTTTTTTACTGTGTACGAGGCATTCCATCTTAGTCCTGAGAGGTGACAACATCTCTGCATTTTGATTCTAAATTGAGGCTATAGCATCTACTTACCATCGATTTTTTATACCTTTTTTATGGAATAAGGTATAAAAATATCGAAATATCTGCCTTTTTCTGAGTTGAGGGGGTTATTCACATTCTATTAAGACGTGCATAACCTCTCTTTCTTGTCTCTCTGTCTGGGCAAATTTTCGGGATAGGTGCACAGATTCTTATAAAACTTTATGGACAAATCGATAGTATTGTCAGGAGTGATCTAAGCAATTGACAAACATTTTGTCCGAAAAACTTTTTTTTGTTGTTAATAAATCGAAAAATTGCTGAATCAATTATATTTAATGATCATCTTAACTTTAACTAACGCCAGGTGAAGTCCGGTGAGTATAAATTCATTATAAAACTGACCGGTTTCACTTTATGGGATCAGGGTATATGACATCACACATAACAAATGAAGGTGATGTTTTCCCAAGTAACAACAATCGCAAGTGTAATAAATATAAATAATTACTAGATATATTTATATTCAGTTTATGTTTATAATTTTACCTTTGACGCAAAAACCTTCATTGATACATCATCATATGTGCCATGCCAACTAAATTATGTAACGTACCTCAGCTTCAATGCACGCCTTACGACTGGTTGTGAGTAAGCAGGAAATCGCGTTAAACTTTGATGCTTTACCTAGGGTTGCCAAAGATGATATTTATCAGGAATAATGTTGGCAATGTATGTTAATAAATATTTTTCCTTTTTATTTTTTTGATTATTCTCCAGCCAGTAAGAGCCGTAGCCGCTCATGGGGCTATGCGCTCGCTGTAAATTTCACAGTATGCTCGCGTACTGTGAAATTGTGAAAACCCGGATCCGAACGCCGCGCGCGCCAATGAAATTGTTAATTGCAATTTTAATTGCAGACTTACAACATACTCGGCGGTGAAGAACAACATGGTAAAAAAACATGTATATCAGAGAAATAAAAAAAATTATTTGATTTGATTTGATTTGATGTTGACATGTGAAGTTCGCCAACACACATTGGGACAGCGTGGCGGACGTTTCCTTGCCTTAAAACCCTCTCAGAAATAAGACGAGGCCTGTGCCCCAGCGGTGGGACGTATGTAGGCTGTAACTTTAACAGGAAAAGTCCACTTCTGTTCGGGCTCTCTTTTGTTGTAGGTTGGGTTTGCCTTAATTGTCACGCCTGGCGGCTGGATTGATTGTGGCAGTACCAGAGTTCTCGGACCTGTGAAGTCACCGGTCTAGATATTTTGCAAGCTGGTTATACCGCCATCTATCGGATACCATAATTTTTTCCGGCATTTTCTTTAGTAGCCCATTATTATGCCCTCTATACGAAATGGGGTGATGATTCCTCTCAGTACTGCAACAACAACGAAGGTAACTTTGTTTTTTTTTTGTAATTATAATATAGGGTGACAAATGAGCACACAGTCCACCTGACGGTAAGTGGTTGCTATGGCCCATAGACATACATTTATCCTCGATTACGAATCAAAATGCAGATGCGTTGTCACCCGTGAGGACTAAGAGGGAATGCCTCGTTCCCAGTAAAAAGGTATCCGGTTCTCTACACTCATCATACATAACTCAGCAGCGTTAAGCTACTATTTTACGCTGGTATTCTGTGAGAGCGTGGTCCTTCCCCGGTTGAACCGACCCATTTCTGCTACTACTATACTACGAATATAACTGCAGCATGGCTCTATAATGTATAAAAACGATAATAACTCTAGTTTTATTATAAAGTAAAGGCTCAGCTTGTTAGTTTTAAAAAATATTTATGAGCGGCGAAAGGATACTTAAAAAGTTTAGGCTTATAACTTTTTGTATGTATTACGTAAACGAAAAACGACTGACACTGACGTCAAATTAGTCACGGTACAAAGTCACGGTAAATTAGAAAACAAATAGGGCTGCGTCTAGCTATAAAATAAAATAAAAATCTAAAGACTTACGCTGCGTGCCTTCTGAGATTTCTACAACTCTACGATTTTCGGAACTTTTCTGTAAACATAATTTTACTTACCGTATTCTAAAGATTTATAAGATTGATATTTCCTTAATATTCAGCTCTAATTATGTTTTAACACGCTTCATCAGGTTTTGCTCGAAGAATAATTAAATTCTCGATTTACATGTTATTATTCATCTTTAACACTTCAATAATGTTCAAAGGTTTTATAATTTTATAACATGATTTTGACCACAGTAATTATTAATTTTAATTTTTTTTTTATTTAAAAATACTTTTAATCAATTAAATATGTTCCCGAGCCACTCTTTTATTTATAAAATACTTGGCATTTTACAATTAAATATGGTTAATTAAGAAGATTATCAGGAAGTATGAATATTGCAGCCCTATTCTAACTTCTATTCCACCGTAGGTCTAGATCTGGTTTAACGTGACGTGTTTGCCCAAGAATCATAATTATCTTCATTTAGCGATGTGGCTCGTTTCACGTGCACTCCACTTATAAATATGTTATTTCCTCGCTTAATTGCATGAGATTATATAAAATTGCCCCTGCTTTACCTTTTGTGTACTTTACCATTGTGAACAGTTCAGAATTACTATCGTTAGTTAACGTATCTACTCGTATTTTTTCTGCTGTTTTAAATTCAGCGAATGTTGAAAGCAGGTTTTATATTTTTAATTTTTATTAGGTATTCCGAGTCGCCTTAATTCCCGAAAAAAGTTCCATCTATTTCTGTGTGCTTTATGATGACCTTGACGTTAGGTTTTTTAAGAATAAGGGTGACAGCGAGCACACCTTCCACGCCGATGGTAAGTAGATACTGTGGATCGTGGACATTTACATTATCATCGATTAATAATCAAACTGTAGATGCGTTAGTTAAGTAGTAGTGAAGAGAGCTAGTCACAAATCCCTCTACACTTACTATAAGAAACACAGCAGCATCTCTCTGCTGTTTTACGCTGGTACTCTGTGAGGGCGAGGTCCTATCCCCTCGAGCTGACTCATTTGTGTTGGAGCTATGTATAGCTGCCTAACTGCAGCGTGGCTCTAAAAAATTATTAAAATGTTATTTGAAAAGTGCACCTGTATTTGCGCACACATTGTGGTACACTATAATCCTATCCTGTGGGGATCGGTAGTCACCGTTGAACCTGGTCATCGTGAGCGAAATTCGGTCTGGAGGACATTATTAGTACTTAAGACGTCTTTCGTTTCTCTTCTCGATAAAAGTGCAAGTTTTATGGTTCTAGTTAAAAAAAAAATTAAAAATAACGTTATTGTCGTTGATTAAAAAAACCTAGTCTCAGTTATTAAGCGAAATATATTTTAAACGATGCAAGATACCGATATTGACCTCGCATTACCATTTTAATAAACCTTTGTTAATCGAGTAATTACGACACTTAATTGATGTAAAAAAAACTATTTAACACTTATAATGTGCTAGCTTCTTAATCTTCATTACAATAAACGCGTCTGACAAAAACTGGACGTAGTTTTTAGCCTGGTAATTAAGGAACTTACTCAATGTCATTCCATTTAAATAAAAAGATTTTAAGAATCTTTATTTATCTGACATATTATGTATTTTTTGTCTTGCACAAATCTCAAGTTTGTATGTAAATGTAGTATTTTAGTCTTAATTTAGATGTTTTGAGCTATATTTATTACATTTTTATACAAGGATATGCTTGGCATACAAGGTTGTGTTCTATTAAGCCATTTTTTGTCGTGTGTGATTTTAAATAACTTTAAATTTCAATATTTATTATACAAGACCCGGCGCCGCGAATTGATCAATTTGTAACAATAGTTGTGTGAAGAGAAGAATGCTTATAAATATACATATTTTGTATATTAGCTTGTTGAATTGCAGAAGAATGATAAAAAAAGAGAATTTGCAGGTTATTTTTAGGTACTAAATTTAACATAAAATTGTAAAATTGATATACAATTTTTTTTCTTTCTGTGTGTATTTAGCTTCATTTACATTCATGATTAGCGAATGACGCCATACCAGAAGAAATTTCAAATTGAAATTAGTAGTTGTTATATTAACTCTGATCATCATATTCATCATTTCGGCCCATCACAACTGCTGAACTTAGGCTTCCCTCAAGGAATGCAACAAAATACGGTCAAGACCTTAGTCCTTGCTTATCGCCTTTAAGTTTAATTGAATTTCAATTTTTTTATAGACTGGACAGACAGATTTTACTACAAACATTCTTTTTATTTAATTACCATAAGCTTCAAGAGTTATAACAAAAATATATAGGACGACCACTCTTTTTGCGAGTCGTACATTACCGAATTAAGAATTTTTTTTGAAAGGCTTCAGGCATATAACCTGTTGCTTCTCAGTCATTAAAAAAAACATCATCTCCATCATCATCATTCCCTACATAAGTAAAAAAAATTGTATAAAATATATTCTATAACAATTTAAAATGTGCGAGGCATAATTTACATTAATAAGGAAGTCCATAATACTATATTTCGTTTAAAGATCTCGATCACCGTATATATTAATACTTTCATTGTCTGGTTTTCAGACACAATAGTATGACAATGGTAATGACTTATATATAGTGCACGGGATAATGAAAGGGTTCAAACCCCAAAATAACATCATAAATTAATTGACAGCACTACTGTATCACGTAGTAGTAACGTTTGACACAAACAATTCATTCGAGGTTGGTCACACCATGTTTCCCTCTTATAACGTTCACATATTACATATTATGAACGTAATAAATCAGACTCATATACTTTATAGTCTAGTTATCGTGGTCTCGGTGAGTGGAGAGATGAGTGAAAAGATATTGTTGCTTCGTGCTGGGAATGTTCTGAGTGGGGTTCACCACGTCTAAAGTGATAAATAATAGGACATTGTAGTGCAACAAATCAATGTATATTGTAGTAAAGTAAAAAAGTAAAGTTACAGCCTATATACGTCCCACTGCTGGCCACAGGCCTCCCCTCATTTCTGAGAGAGAGTTTTAGGGCAAGGAAGTGACCGCCGCGCTGCCCCAATGCGTGTTGGCGAACTTTACATGATGTCTTCGAAATATTTTTTTTCTTATTCCTCAGACATGTAGGTTTCTTCACGATGTTTTACTTCACCACCGAGCACGTGGTAAATCAGCACTTAAAATTGGGGTTACTCGCGTTCTGTTATATTTACAGCGAGCGTTAACCATCTGAGATACCACGGCTCTTATTAATGTATATTGTAGTAATCTAGAATTAGAGTACACATAGCATGAAGTAGCCATGTTGCAAATATTATATGGTTGTAGCAAGAATGGGTCGGCTCGATCAGGGAAGAACCACGCTCTCACAGAATACCAGCGTAAAATAGCAGCTTAATGCTGCTGTGTTTCGTATGGTAAGTGTAAAGAACTTTATTACTGGAAACGAGACATTCCATTTTAGTCCTTGGGGGTGGCAACGCATCTGCAATGTTTATTGGCCAAAGAATCCACTTACTATCAGGTGGACTGTGTGCTCTTTTGTTACCTTTATTCTATAAAAAAATATCCAATTTTGTTTTTTTATTTACTGCGATCCTTATAAAGTAAACAGTTATGCGCGTTTATTTTCCTTTTTCATGCATGCTACCAAATACTAAATAAAATATATTAGTATCGATTTTTGCGTGGAATATGAGGTATCTTTTTTTAATAAAATGCAGTGACAAACAAGCTTATAGTTCATGGACACTTGCGACTTCAAATACTATACTATTCTTTTTTTTACGATTGTAGAGATGGGGTTGTAGTTAAGGCAGCACTTAACTGCAATCCCACATGATGGTAAGTGACATAGTCTAAGATGATGAAGACAACGAAAAAAGATGGAATGCCTCACAGTCTATGGTAATGCTGGCTCTTGATTCAGATCGGAATACTACTTGACGGTAGGAATTGGGAGAGGGTGGTACCTACCTAGGTTTTAGGTCAATTTCGTCACTTTTCCCTATCTGATTACAAATCTGATCAGTAGATGTAGATGGAAGTCAAATAATATAAGGCTAAATGACAAATATAAGATAGTTGCAAGGTAACAATAGAGATACAATTCTGAAGGCCAAAATTCCTAAAACAAAGAAGAAATTCGGTCCAAGATGTCACCTCGAGATACCCCCCGGTGCGGTGCCGTGCACTTCAATTATTATTTTCCCGCGTTCTGTGAGAAACAATTGCGCAATCTGTTTTCGACAGTAGCTGTTTGGGTTACAGGTTAGAATAATAAAACTATACATGCAATAAAATGAAAGGATTTTCAAAGCATACAGCTGGAAATATTTAACGCTTTTGTAAAGTTTCAGGTGATTTTCCCTAAATAATTGTCTGACTATTGACTAAATTGTTGATTATCTTGATATTTACTATTAACTAAAAGAACACATGTTTCTTTCTTTCCTCGTTTACGTGATTATGCAACTTGGCGAGAGTTCAAGAAAACTAACAAGGGAAGGACCGTGCAAGACGGGATTTGTAATGATGCACTTTATATCCGCTGGCGTAACTTTGGACTATAACGATATATAATAACAACTATCTTGTTGGTACGTGATCATTGAAACAGCAAACAGGAAATTTTCTTTGATTTCTTCATTGCGTACTACTAAAGTACAACACTGAACGTTGTTCTAAAACTTGCAACTTTCTGAATATCTTACACTACTTTATATTACTTTGCAACTCTTAGTACCTGGGCAACAGATTTTGATTTGGCTTTAAAAACTAAATTCTCAACGATGATAACTGTAGCTATTTCCGGGAAATCAATTACTTAATATTATTTATATATATATATATATATATATATATATATATATATATATATATATATATATAAGAAATTACTCGTTTGAAGTATTAGAGATATGAGACTTACTAATCACGAAGGCAACGAATTTTGCAGAAACATTAGGCGTTAAAATCCCATCATAGATGGTTACCGAAAATTTCACTTCTCGCAATCTAATGATTTTGCACCAGAGGGAAACGAACCGAAAATATATCAAACTTTTAAAATTTTCCTTTTCGGCGGCAACGCATCTATATTTTGATTCTTAATCGAGGATAGATGTGCTTATTAAAACGTGAAACGGAAGTAAAGGTGAAGAAGGAGAATTCCTTATTATCAATTTACGAAATTATACCGACTTGCGCATATCTGTTAAAAGAAATTCAAAATCCTTTATACATTCATATGTCAATGAATAGGCTTTTAGATAAAAAGTTGCTTATTACCACAAAGCATAGGTCATCTTTCTAAACTTTTTCTCGCTACTATGAAAAAAAAACCATATTCCTTATAATTATTTACATACAATAGACTGAGTTAAAGGCCAAATATAAACAACTTAGCTAGGCAGCTGCCTACGGTGATGTCATTGTCAGTCCCAGATCATAGAAAATGTTCTGAATTGTCAGTCCTCTGCGTTCATTATGTCTAATTGAATAGTGTGATAAATGAAGCTCATATTTCATTGGTGCAGATAGGCACAACCAAGATTATTATTTAGTGACCAGCAGTGGAAAGTGTGGGCCAGGTAATGCTTGACATCTGGTGTATATGTTACCTTTAAAATACGAATTACGTTAATGTGCGGATTGGCTAGATAATATGCAGATTGTCGGGTGCTATCCTTTAATGTGCCGAATTTCACTTAAAGTAAGGTAGTAAATATCTGCACTTTACCTAGTTAATTTGCATACTAACAGATGCTGCACCGTTAAAACGTGGAAGACAGAGAGCTGATTATGTTGCAAATAATTATATTGTTGCAGTAAAAAGTAGTCAATACCACTTTTAACTGCAAAAATATTAGGTAACAGTGATTTTTGACCAAGAATGTTATACAAAACTACTTGTGAATTATAATTTTAAATTTTTTGAAATTATAAGTTTAATTCTTTCGCTAAATAATTAGTACGCGGCTCTGGCCGCACCTTAACCTACTATGTAACACACAGAAATCTAAAATTATCTAGATTTCTAGAATCTAGAATTATTTAGATTTCTGTGGTGTAACTACTGTTTAAATGTTTACTTTTATTTGTATGTATTATTGTGTTTTATTATTATTATTTTGTATGCCCGCCTCTTTTTGTAACTTTTGTTTGCATCTTTCCTCTACGCAAAGGTTGTCTGGAAGAAATCACTTTCAGTGATAAGACCGCCTATTGTACATACTTTAATTAGTTTTAACTGTATTGATGTTTCTGTATTGTGGTGTACAAAAAAGAATAAATAAATAAATAAAATAAATAAATAAATGAATGCTTAGTCGTTATTCCGCAGATTATCAAGGAAGTCTGCAGATTAACTAGTTGAAACAAGAACTGAATCCTTTTTTGCATTTTAACAGATTCAGTCAATTAATCTATAGATTTACTAGTTAATCGGCACTCTAACTGATTTAATTAACTCTAACTGATTTTACACTTTAGCGTTAACTGATACATATAAAGGACTTTATCTAACAGTAGATTTAAAATTGCTGTCATTGATTTATGACTTTAGATTTAACTTTTGCAAGTTAATATTTTCTAAAATATATTTTTCTTAATCTACTGACTGACCGTCACCGTTAACCACAAATGCAGATAAAAATAAATGGTTTTTTCACGATAAAGTCGTTCAAAAGTTATTTGTCATAGGGGGCCCACGCTTAACATGCGGGCTGGTAACCTCGGAATATATTTTTATGTATGTTCAGCGATGGATCTTTTGCAAATTGACCGATTTCTATGATTCGTTAGAAGGGTGGTACGTAAGGGGTGGTTCAACGTGTGTCCCATGGAGCCATGCTAAAGCTACATTATAGTTGTGGCACGACTGAGTCCGATGGGCGGAGAAATTCCGTGTGGGCAAGATCATTTTTGCGAGACCCCTAGCGACGAATATTTGTTTCCATTAATTGTATTTCGATCTCTATTATAACCTATCACAAGTCAAAAGCTGAACATAGACCACCCCTAGCTACTTTTACCGTATTGAGCCACCTATTCATCAACATCCTATATGTTTCATCTGGTTGTTCGAATTCCATTTAGTGGGGGATTCACCTCGCTCCGCTTACAAGAAGGCTGCCACTCGGGAACCTTTCTTCTCCATAGGTTGTCGGTTCTTCGAGCAATGGTCGACCCATTGCATATTCTTTACGATCCGACTACCGGTACTGCTGTGGATATATTCGATACGGATTTAGTTACGCAAAGTAACTCCGAGTGCAGCCCTCACCATAGTTTGCAGAACGACTTTAAGCTTTCTCATGCATCCAAAAGTAAATGCCATAGGTCATTGCTGGCAACACCCACTGGTTGTACACACGTTTTGAGATTTATTGGACTTCACAATCATGTCCTGTTCGTCGGTTGACTATTTGGTCGAAGGTGGCCTTGCCTAGTGGATCTTCTGTCGCTGTGTTATACAAATATCTCTGTGTAATCTAAATTGTTTATACGATAGCGCCTATTAAAATCATTAAAATTTTCTTTTTACTCACTTTTAAGGTAATTAATCCACAAAATATATACCTTTTCGCATGGTTTCCGATGGATAAAGATATCAACGATATTTGTTATATTAAATCTGTGAACACCATATTTTCCTTCTATATTTGTTACAAACATAATTATTCTTCAATAACTAGTAGTTTCCTAACAACCCCAGTGTACATGTGACATGAACACATCTTTTCCTGATGACTTAACCGTTGGAAACCTATCCGTTGGTAGACACTTTTTAGGTTAAATCAGCATGCAAAATATTTCTGAATGACTGATCATGCAGTTAAGATATATATATAAAACTTTTTAGATAAACAAGATAGCACGAGAAACCACTTCGACGAATGTTAGTTAGGTAAAACATGATGACCACTTCATAGTAACCCGCAACAATGTTAATTGACTCAGCAATCGTTAAGACTTGAGACTCGTAAGCTTGGCAGGAAGCAATTGAAATTGGAAATTCCGCACTAGATAGCAGATACTTTATTGCCGCCAAATATTACAATAAAGGTACAGCCTATATACGTCCAACAGCTGGGCACAGGCCATTTGTGAGGCCTGTGCCCAGCTGCAGCTGATGTGAGGGTTTTTAGGGCAAGGAAATGTCCGTCGCGCTGCCCCAATACGTGTTGGCGAACTTCACATGTCTTCGAAATATTTTTTTTCATATTTCTCAGACCTGCAGGTTTCGTCACGATATTTTCCTTCACCGCTGAGCATGTGGCAAATCAGCACTTAAAATTTCTTTTAGCAATTTCATTTGTGCTGGCAGGGAATGAACCCGGGTTGCTCGTGTACTGTGAAACTTAGAGCCAGCGCTTAGCCGCTGAGCTACCGTGGCAAGAATATTACTTTACCAAATATTAAAGTAAACTATAAATTTAAGACATACTGCTAGATGCGTGTTAGGTGCAGAGAGCACAGCTATTATAGATGTCTAGAATTTTCATCGTTCGAGCTTAAAATTTTTCTGCAACGAAAATTCTTAGTACTTTCGGGATACGAGGCGAGGCGCTCAGGGCCGCATGCCGTAGGCGGTCGCCCACACCTTGCGCCGCCTATGCCGGGTCGGCTTGACCGGGGAATAGCGTATAGCGTAACATAGCGGCTGGTGTTAGTGTAGAGAACCGGAGACCCTTTAGAAACCAAGGCATTCCATATTAGTCCTCAGGGGTGACAACACATCCACATTGTGATCCTTAATTGAGGATAGATGTACTATGGGCTACAGTATCTACTTACTATCAAGTGGACTGTAATTTTCGTTTGTCACCCCTATTCTATAAAAAATTATATATATTATATATATTTGTGCAAGATCTAATGAAAATCATCAAACTCGTAATTATTAAAGACATCTGGCTGACATATCTGCGAATAATTCTTTGCCGCGTTATCCGAATTTAATAATTATATTCTTTTTAGTAGTTTGAAGTCAGTTTTTTCAATGTTTTATTATAGTAGAATAAAATTATTTGTGAATACACAGCTTCCTTTAAATATTGTTATTAAAAAGAGAAATATCTAGAATAAACAATTTAATGCGGTTTCTTTTAAAAGGGCACCTGTTTCTTTCTAAAAAGATAAATAACTGCCAACGTAAAATAAGCATGTACGTGCAATGTATTTTCCTGTTAATAATAAATTCGACTGCACTGCGTTCGTGCTTTATATATTAACAAGTTATAACCGCCTGTTTCATCTCCTCAGGGGTTGAATTTTTCAAAAAAAATAGAGAAAGGAGTTGAATATACTACGTCAAATTTTAAATCTAACTTATACAATGTTTTGGAGATCGCGTGATGAGTGAGTGAGTTGGTGGTATTTCGCTTATTTGTTACCGACAATGTATATAATATAGTCATTGTATAGAATACCTAGTCGTTTCATGTAACGCCGGGTTTGCTCAGGCAATATATAATATGTAATCTATCGTTTATCATTACATACCTTTCTGAGGTATTGTATGTAATACCTAAATTATGTATAGAATACCGTGAGGTGATCAGGTAATGTATAAAATGTGAACTGATAAAATATATCTTCTTTACTGAAAATCAACTTTACTAAGAACTACAGTCAAATTTGACTAAAAATTGTTTATAAAGGTAACATAAAGGAATTGCAATCAAATAGTTTAATTAAATCTTAAAAAACATTTGCTCATGCTGAATGTCTATTAATTAATTAAAATAATATTCACCAATATTAAACTTGAAAGCTTAATTTGGTAAGAATATATATATATATATATATATATATATATATATATATATATATATATATATATATATATATATATAATATATATATATATATATTTATTATATTAGCAGCGTCAAAGACGCAAGAATCCTTAATGCCAAGCATCAGGATTAACGCAACTTCTTCCTACAAAAGGAGAAGATGGATATAGAGATCTACATACAGTAATAAAGAGTTACGGACAAATAAAGAAGAAGGAAGAATATGAGAGATAGTAAGTGACTCCAAAGGAATTTGGATTACACAAAGCCAAGCGCTTGTCGAAGCGAAGTTTGTGAATACAGTTACCAGCATGAAATAACCTCGAATATTCCTAAACAATTGTAAATGTTTACAGACGCGATCTGATAAAGAAATTAACCGTCCGTCAACGGTTTAATTGCGGTTTGTGGTTAAATATGGTAACGATACCCACACTTTTGTTTATTTCGCACGTAATATGTCAAGGGCAGAGATTTACTAAACAATTTAATTCACTTATGTATTTATTTATTTCATTATTTTTACGCGGAAGAGATACACTCCATTTGTATTATGACTGTAAAACGAATTCGCGGATCTTGTATATGTCGATATAATTAATACAGCAACCCCCAATGACGGTAGATGTATCTTTCGTCTTAAACTTACATTTTTTTCATACTCATACACTTTTAAGAAAATTTTCAATAAAAAACCTTAAAAACTTTGTTTAGGATCTCACGACCCGCGACCAAACCTTGTTCGGTTAGTTTCATAACTACAATTGAATGAGTCAAGTTAAGTAATGCCTTATTATCCAACTGGAGTCTTTCGTGGGAATCATTACGACTCTTTTTAATAATGCTCGCACAATTTCTAGAAGCCATTGGCTTAGGCCGAATGCAGACGAACGCGTAGGAGAGTTTTTAAACTTTTTTTATAGGATAGGGTGACAAACAGTCCACCTGATGGTAAGTGGTTGCTGTGGCCCATAGACATCTACATCTATCCTCGTTTGCGAATCATAATGCAGATGCGTTGTCAGCCTTGAGGATTAAGATGAAATGCCTCTTCTCCAGTAAAAAAGGGTCTCCGGTTCTCTTCACTAACCATACGAAACACAGCAGCATTAAGCTGCTAAGTATTTGACGCTGATATTCTGTGAGAGCGTGGTCCCTCCCCTGTCGAGCCGACCCATTCGTGATACAAATATACAATTAATATAGCTGCAGCATTGGCTCTCCCACGTTAAAAATTTAATTATTAACTAATTACTTAATTTTAAGATGCTGTTAAGTCTCGTGCTGTCTCTGTCACTTTAAGTCAAAGTGATTGTGACACCACGAGACTTACTTATGACAATCTACTGACGACATCTTGGAATTAAGTAGCGTACTATATATATTTTGCCTATAGACGAGTAAAACATCTATGGGGGCAAAGTTACATTACATTTTTTCACGCAATAAATATTGGTTTAACAAGCCCGTTTCTCAAATTTTGAAAGTAGTATATATACTCGTATTTAGTAATTTCATTTCAATCAGTTTCAAGTAGTATAAATAGTATATACGAGTATAGTAAAGTCCATCTGAATTCAAACGTAATTACAAAATATTTAAAGGTGTTTCTTGGAAGCGAAAATATTATGAGTTACCGGAAATACATATAAACAAGTTTTTAACACAATAAATTATAAGAGGGTAATGTCAACAGGTAAAGAAATAAAGGGAGCAGGTAGAAATAGAACGATATATAGTCCATCGTGATTTAAATGGAATAGACATAGTTATTTGTAGTGTTTAGCGATCCACCACTAGATGGAGTCACAATGTGATGAAACAGTCGATGGACGCAGGTGGCTCAAGGCCGTATTTTGTGACAATGCAGAGTGGATACCTATATTTTTTAATTTCACCGTTTCTTCTTACGAACGGGCTAATCCCGGTTAGTCTCGCGGGTCATTTGAGGCGACTGAGACTCCGTGACGGACCACACCGGGTTCAAATGCAGATGGCGCTGTTCCTCAATACCACCCGCACCTGATCTTCAGTCGTTTTTCTCCCCTGCCGAGGGCTTCCATCGAATTTGGGTTTTTATTTAATTGTGTATTTTTATTTATTTATTTTATGTTACTGATATTTATCATTTTCAGTTATATGTTTATATATCTCAACTAGATGAGAATTTCAGACAAATTGTACATCCATATTGGTTAATAAAGTAAAAGTTCTTAGTTCGTAGACGATCGTTTATAGACCACCTAAGTTTCAAATTCCCCTACTAAAACTTTTGACACGGTTTGGCTTATGAAATTAAGAATAAACAAAGAAAAATAAGGTAGCATTGCTTTGCTTAAGTTATTCATTCATAACTATTACATAACAAAAAATGTTGTCAGTATAAAGTAAAGCAACAACATTAAAACGTCCCAAATCGTCCTAAAGCCGTGGTAGCTCAGGGGTTAAATACTCGCTGTAAATTTTACAGTACGGCAGCAACACGGGTTCGATCCCCGCCGGCACCTATGAAATTGTTAATTGCAATTTTAAGTGCGGATTTACCACGTGCTCGTCGGTTAAGGAAAACATCGCGAGGAAACCTGCATGCCTAAGAAATGAGAAAAAAATTCGAACACATATGAAGTTCGTCATTTCGCATTGGGACAGCGCGGCGGACACTTTCTTGCCCTAAAACCCTCTCAGAAGTAAGAGGAGGCCAGAACCCAGCAGTGGGACGTATATAGCCTGTAACTTTACATTTACTTTAATTTAAAGCTGGGCACAAACTTTTTGTTCTTAAGAGAGTAGTAAGCCGGGGAGAGTCCGGCGCCCTACACCAATGCGTATTCGCGGTTATGTACTTAGATTTTTAACTCATGTAACTTGACTACTATCTCACCTAGTGGTAATCGGTGATAAAGCCTTAGATGGTAAGTCGCATTGTTTAACTTAAAAACATTTTTATATTCTTATTCAACATGCATTATTAATTTGTCAGTGGTATCGTCGGAATCGAACTCGGGTTACTGGCGAACTATGAAAGACAACTGATGACTTTGTCACCCTTATCCTATAAAAATATCGAGGATGATAGATCAAGATGAGTTTGATCTACAGTAACTACTTTTTTTAAGTGTAATGGATATTCCTTTGATTAAAACTACTTTTACGGATTTTATCGCGTTTATTTTTGCTTTTAATTACTTTTATTTTTAATTCTTAATGGACTGAGGGCCACCGTGACCAGGGGTGCTGGAAAGCGCCCGAAACGTCGGGAATTAAAAATAAAAGTAATTAAAAGCAAAAATAAACGCGATAAAATCCGTAAAAGTAGTTTTAATCATGTGTAGTGTTCGCGTAAATATAAGAAATCATTATGGATATTCCTTTATCACCTTTGCTTTGTCGTTTTAAATATACTAAACGTGTTATAATATTTTTATCTCCGAAACAAACTAACTGTTGGGGTTTTCTATTTAACTAGAAAAAATGAGTTGAAATAAATTATTTCCACCATAAAAAGTAGCAACATTCTTACAGGATAATAAAACACAAGTGTTAGTGGTATTAGCTAGTTAAAATCCAATGTCAAAATCTTTGTGGATGAAATAAAGAACGAATGCCAGAAAATTTTAAAAAATGCTTAAAGTTGTTGTCTTTTCATTTAATGACTGGAATGATTTAAGCTAGCGATAATGAATCATTACAAATAAGGCCGCAAGTGTTTGTATTTTTGTGTGATTACAGCTTTATAATATCTTTATGTTCATTCACTTTTTAGGCTTTTTAACGACGCCCGGAGAATAAGACGGGTTTACGGATTTTGTTATGCTAAACGCGCATTATAATGGCCGATCTTCTGCCCAAAGAGAAACAAAATACCTTTAAAAACTATTTAACTATTTTATTTATAAGATAAAGTAAAAAGATAAACTTTGAACAAAAAACATTGAAGAAGCATTTAAATCATCTTTAGAAACAAATATTTTTATAGGAGTTGGGTGACAAACGAGCACACAGTCCACGTTTTTTACGTGGTAGAGCCATGCTGCAGTTATATTAGTAGTATAGCTGTAGCACGAATGGGTCGGCTCGACCGGGGAAGGACCACGCTCTCACAGAATACCAGCGTGAAATAGTAGCTTAATGCTGCTGTATTTCGTATGGTGAGTGTAGAGAACCGGAGACCCTTTTTACTGGAAACGAGGCATTCCATCTTAGTCCTCACTGGTGACAACGCATCTGCATTTTGATTTGTAATCGAGGATAGATGTAGATGTCTATGGGCCACAGCAACCACTTACCATCAGGTGGACTGTGTGCTCGTTTGTCACCCTAGCCTATAAAAAAAAAAAAAAAAAAACCTCGATTAACGAACAAAATTCATGTGCTTTATTATCTCTAAAGACTAAGATGGAGGTTGCATTGTGGAATAATTCGTTTAAAAAAAACTTGTTGTTCAGTTTTTTAATTACGCATAAGCGAATATTTAAATGAGACCTCATTTCTCTTTTAATCAATCACTATCAAAAGAACAAAAGTTGAAAATGAAATGACGGTACGCGCATGTTACGCAATATCCTGTGGTGACGTATACGTCAAGCGATGTCACGTTGAAAAATAGCGTGAAGTGAGGGTGTGACAACAAAAAAAAAGGCGCGTAAAATAGTTTTCTATACAAGAGTGATCAGTGAGAGTTTTTTTTATAGATTGGGGTTGACAATCGAGAACACAGTTCACCTGATGGTAAGTGGATGCTGTGGATCTATAGACATCTAACATCTATCCTCAATTTAGAATCAAAATGCAGATGCGTTGTCAACGTTGTGGACTAACATGGAGTGTCTTGTTTCCAGTCAAAGGGTCTCCGGTTCTCCACACTCACCACACGAACCACAGCAGCATTAAGCTGATATTCACGCTGGTATTGGCTGGCATTCGTGCTACAACCATAATATAACTACAGTGGAATCTACCACGCATTAAAACTTTTCACTTTTTAATTCTAAAAGGTCGGTAAATTCCAAAATTCTAAAGGCTCGAACGCCTTCTACGAATTTCATTAACACCCTCGGAACTGCGGGCGGACTGTATTGTGTTTTATTATCTTGTAGAAATGAAAAGAGGCCAGTATACTGAAGGGTAGCGTTAATGGGTTGTTGCTTTTTATAGTGGAAATAATTTATTTCAACTCGTTTTTTTGGTTTCTGGTTAGAAAAGCACAACAGTTAGTTTGTTTCGGAGTTAAAAGTATATGCATGCATATATATGTGTTATACGCATGCATATACAACATGTAACAAAAGCCCTGTGGTTCCCGTTAACTGCGTTATCGGAATCAGTATCCAAGCATATAGAATTTTTTTTTTCAAAAAAAAAACACATTTAAAAAATTAATAAAAAAATTAATTTGCAAATTTTAAGTGGTTTTATTATTTCTGCATTGGCCGAGGAGTAAGAGGATTGTCAAAGACCCCGCATTACCGATACTCATGTGAGTTAGAGGAAATAAAACCACATACAATTTAATTTTTTTTAAATGTGTTATTTTGAAAAAAAATATTTCTATGCGCTTGGATACTGATTGTGATAACAAACTTAACGGGAACCACAGGGTTTTTGTTACATATTGTATATGCATGTTTAGTAAATTTATTTAAAACGACAAAGCAAAGGTGATAAAAGAATACCCACATCACTTAAAAAAGTTAGTTACTGTAGATCAAAGTCATCTTCGTGACAAACGAGCAAACATTCCACCTGATGGTAAGTGGTTACTGTGATGATGCGGCCCACAGACATCTACGTCTATCGTCGATTACGAATCAAAATGTCATCCGTGAGGACTAAGATGAAGAATACCCCGTTTCCAGTAAAATGGGACATGTTTGAGATTTTTTAAATTAATTTTCTTCACTTCTCTGAAAATTTGTCCGGTAATTACGTAATACCCCGTTTATTATATAAGTTCGCCAACACACATTGGGGCAGCGTGGCAGACTAACTACCTCCAAAAAACTATTCAGAAATAACAGGAGGCCTATGCCCAGTAGCTCAGCAGAGCCGTGGTAGCTCAGATGCTTAACGCTCGCTGTAAATATAACAGAACGCAAGTAACCCGGGTTCGATCCCCGCCGGCACCAATGAAATTGTTAATTGCGATTTTAAGTGCTGATTTACCACGTGCTCGGCGGTGAACGAAAACATCGTGAGGAAACCTGCATGTCTGAGGAATAAGAAAAAAAATTATTTCGAAGACATGTGAAGTTCGCCAACACGCATTATGGCAGCGCGGCGGACACTTCCTTGCCCTAAAACCCTCTCAGAAATGAGGGGAGACCTGTGCCCAGCAGTGGGACGTATATAGGCTGTAACTTTACTTTTACTAAAGTTACAGCCTATATACGTCGTGTAACGTTAAGCATTTCGTCAGTTTTAAAATGAGAAACCTATTAAAGAATAGAATAATTTTTATTCGATATAGATTACAAGTATTGTATTGCAAGTAAGAAAATATTGAAAGTCATTTTCACTTTTACCACTGGTTCGGAAAAACCTCTGCCTCGGGAAGAACCGGCAAGAAACCGAGCGGCACTATTTTTTTAAAGTAAAATTTTACAACAAAATAAGAATAAATGGAATAAAATAGAACGTTTGAAAAATATTTCAAACGTTGCCGATAAAAAAATATAATTTACTCTTATTAACATCTATTAACACGACTATTGGACTATTATGTTTCCACGCATTAAATACATATTATAATCGATGAAAGGGAAGGAAAAATTGCTGAATGTGTGTTCGCGATCGTACGGTAATCAGGGCGCAACGACAGCGGCAGGCGGTCGCTTTGAAACTCATTACACACTCTGCTGCAATCTGAAAATTACTGTTATCTAGGTGTGCGGTATATTTTTTTAATCGAGAGTAGGCTAAGGTTTGAAAGATATTGGTGGTTCCCCCTTTTTTCCAGGGGCCCCGGTTTTTTTTTTTACTTTCCATTTTCATAATTAAAAAAATTGCTATTGTCATTTGTTGAGTGAGTATTTTAATAACAAATTACACAAAATTGAAAAAATTAGATCCGATACTAAAACTATTAATGCCTCAATACCTCAAGGCAGCGTGCTGGGGTGTCTTATGTTTTTAATTTACATTAATGACTTTGCAGAGGCTCTGAAGGAGTACTGTGTCATGTTCGCGGACGATATTTCTATTCTTATATCAAGCCAAAGTCCAATGAATCTAACAGAAAAAATTAACAACATATTATTAAGAACAACGGACTGGCTAACTAAACATAACTTGCGGATAAACTTATCGAAAACTAAAATAATGTCTTTACACAAATATCAAAAACCAAAATTAGATATAAAAATAGATAATGACGGCTTCACTATAGATACAGTTACCGAGCACACGCTACTAGGCCTAATAATAGATACCCATATTACTTGGAAACCACATATAGAAAAATTACATAGGAAGTTAAGCAATTTATGTACGCGTTACGAGAAGTAAAAAAAAACAACAGATATAACCACTGCGATAACAACCTACTACGCGTATGCATATGCATGGCTCAGATACAGCATTGTCCTATGGGGATGCAGTACTGATGCCTCAAGTTTATTAACTAAACAAAAAAAAATTAATACGAATCATAGCTAATATACAAAACACAGAAGAAGTATAACATTTTGAGCCTGCCCTGTATCTATATTTTAGAACTATGCAAATTTATCGAAAAAATCCAAGCTTCTACAAAAAACGAGATGACATCATATCCAGGAATCTAAGACAGAGAAACAAACTAGTGCTACCAACTTCAAAACTAAAATCTCATTCTTCCAGCCCATTTGCCACGTCTATAAAAGTATATAAAAAACATTAAAGACGAAAAATCATTTGTAAAAAAATTAAAGCAACTACTTATAAACAAGTGTTACTGCAGTATATGTATATGTAGTATTTCTGAATTTTTAGAAGATAAAAATATAATATAATATAATATAGATACGTAAATATAAATATGTTATCATTCATCATCATCATTACAACCCTTCACAAGTCCAATGCTGAACATAGGCCTCCCCAAGTAATGCCACAAAGCACGGTCCTGAGCCACCTGCATCCATCGACTTCCTGCATGTCTTACCAGGTCGTCACTCCATCTAGTGGGGGGTCACCCTACACTACGCCTATCGGTACGAGGCTGCCACTCGAGAACCTTTCCTTCCCCATCGGTTATCGGTTCTTCGAGCTATATGGCCGGCCCATTGCCACTTCAGCTTACTAATCCGTTGGGCTATGTCGGTCACTCTGGTTTTACTGCGGATATCCTCATTTCTGAGTCTATCACGCAGAGAAACTCCGAGCATAGCCCTCTCCATAGCTCGCTGAGCGACCTTGAGCGTCCTCATACGGCCAGCAGTGAAGGACCACGTCTCTGATCCGTAAGTCATTACTGGCAACACGCACTGGTTGTACACTTTAGTTTTCAGAGATTGAGGTACCTGACGAGAAGATGTGTCGTAATTTCCCGAACGCTGCCCAGCCGAGTTGAATCCGTCGATTGACCTCTCGGTCGAAGTTGGACTTACCTAGTCGGACTATTTGTCCCAGTTAAACGTACTCGTCAACAACTTCGAGCATAGTGCTCCCAACAACTACCGGCATAGGTGTGACATGGACATTAAACATGATCTTTGTTTTGTCCATGTTCATCTTAAGACCTATCCGTTGAGAGACACCATTGAGGTCATTGAGCATAGTGCTAAGGTCCTCCAGCGATTCTGCCATAAGGACTATATCGTCGGCAAATCGAAGGTGATTGATGTACTCGCCATTGAAGTTAATACCGTATCCTTTCCAGTCCAGTAGCTTGAAAACGTCTTCCAACGCAGCGGTGAAGAGTTTCGGGGATATAACGTCACCCTGTCTTACACCTCTTTGCAGTTGGATAGGTTTCGAACTCTGGTTCTGTACTCGGATAGCCATCGTAGCCCTACTGTACAAACACTTCAGCACTTCGATATACCGACAGTCTACTTGGCACCTTTGAGGGACTGTAGCACCGCCCAAATTTCGACGGAATCAAAGGCTTTCTCATAGTCCTCATACGCCAAGCAAAGTGGCAGATTGTACTCTTCGGTCTTCTGTACAATCTGCCGCAGGGTATGTATGTGGTCTACGGTACTGAAGCCTTTTCGGAAACCGGCTTGTACGGGAGGCTGGAAGTCGTCGAGTCTGCGTGTGCGACGATTCGTAATGACTCTCGAAAACAGCACGTAGACGCGGCTCAGCAGGGAAATCGGTCTGTAGTTCTTCAAGAGAGCGTTGTCGCCTTTCTTGAAGAACAAGACCACTGCACTTCTGTTCCACGCCTCAGGAGTAGTGCCACCATGGAGGATGGAATTGAAGAGCTTCTGAAGGACTTCAAGTACCGGTGTTCCACCCGCTTTCAGAAGCTCCCCTGTAATTACATCCTCGCCTGGGGCCCTGCCGTTTTTAAGGTGCTGGAGAACCATTCTAATCTCGCTCAGACTGACGTCCGGGATATCATCGGAATAGTGTCGGGTAAGACTTGCTCTTGGATCGTTACTCACACTTGCGTGTGGCTCCAACGATGATGTGTACAGCTGCCCATAGAACCTCTCAATCTCACTCAAAATCTCAGGTGTCCCGGAAACGATGCTGCCACACTAAGTCTTCAGCCTTGACAGTTGGCTCTTACGGGCAGACAGATCTCTGGCAAAGACTTTGGAGCCCTGGTTCAGCTCGATCGCTTCTTTAATACGAGCAGTATTAAAGTTGCGTAAGTCTCGCCGCATGCATTTGGAGATCTGTCTGTTCAGTTGCCTGTATGCTGTCAAATCTGTTGACGATTGCAGCCTCATCTCCCGCCTAACAGCCATGAGATTAAGAGTGTGATCGGAGAGTTTTTGTGTTCTTCTGCGGCGGGTCTTGCAGAACTTAGCTCCGACCGCATGGACAGTTTCCACGAGCTTGTCATTCAAATCGTCCACTCATTGCAATCTTCTAGGCACTGAAAGCGGTTACGTAACTCGAGCTGAAAAGTCTCGGGATTCTGGATTAGAGCACGAGGCGGATGGAGCGTTGACTTCATTAGACGAGACCTCTCCAACTTAACGTTTAGGTTCAGTGTGCCTCTAACCATTAGGTGATCGCTGCCAGTTTTCACCCTTGCGATCACTGAGACATCACTGAACAGTTGGCGTCTGGTCGTCATAATGAAGTCAATCTCATTTTTTGTCGAACCTTCGGGGCTCGACCAGATCCACTTCCTGTGGGGCCGCTTCTGGAAGAAAGAGTTCATCATAAAAAGTCCCTCTTTCTCCATAAAGTCAGCCAGCTGCTGGCCCCTACGGTTCCGTTACCCTACTCCAAATTTCCCTAACTTCAGCTCACCGCCTTCTCCTAGCCTTGTGCGTAGTTCCGCGTTGAAGTCTCTCATCAACACCATGTAGTTAGTTTTGGAGGAATGCATGGCTCTAGAAATATCCTCATACATTTCCTCCACCTCGTCATCGGGATGTGCCGAGGTTGGTGAGTAGACCTGTATGACCTTCAGCGAATACCGTTTCGTAATTCTGAGTATCAGGTACGCGACCCTCGTCAACACACTCCCAATCTTTACAACGTTGTTGACGAGAGACTTGTGGACGATAAATCCGACACCTCCTTGGGACAGATGGTTGCCCTCCCGGTGATAGAACAAGTTGACGGACTCGAGGATTACCGTGTCCTCCCCCTCTCTTCGGACCTCTGATAATCCAATAATATGGCCAGCGCAACTTGTCTACCTCTTCTTCCAGCTCCAGTATATTCTCGTCAGTCCTCAGGGTGCGTGCGTTATACGTTGCCAGGTCGAGTCGTCGTAGGTGGCAACCGAACCTCCACCGGAGATTCTTAGCACCCCCTGCCCTGCCGTTACCATGGTCGCCACCGTAGCCAGGAATAGCGGGGCCGCCGGGGACTGGGGGCCGTTTATTTGCGTCGTTGCTCATGGGGGGATATTTGCCATAGTTGCTACGCTTGGCGAGCGGGTTGGCAACCGCAGTTTTTTATTATGTTATTGTTTTTATTAGGTGATGATGCTGCTGCCCATCTCCTGCCTGTCTCCCTCTGTCGCCTCTTACGACACCCACGGAAAGATATGGGGTAGTGGATATTCTCAACCGCCACTACACGGCTCGTAAATATGTTAGGTAATAATGAAATGCCATCCTACTAAATAAATTACAACAAAAAATTCTAATAAAATTTAAAATGATTCAAATAATTTAATAAAAATCAACTATGCTAATAATGCTACCTATAATAATAAATTAAATGTCAAAATCAATAAATAAATAATAACAATTATAATAGCCGTATTCTAAATTCAGTGTGTGTATGTTTATATAATATAATGAATGTTAATATTAAATAATTATTTAACATTAATAATAATAAAACAAAATAAATGTTTCTCCTTCATAATATTGCTGTGCCCATCAGGGTCTATAGCAGGAGTTCCCAACCAGGGGGGGCACGCCTCCCAAGGGGGGGCATAGAGAGATGTCAAGGGGGGGGGGGGGGCGCAAAGCGTTTGCATTTCCTTTTTTTATTATCACTAAGGTGGTAAACAGGCAAAAAAAAAAACAAATATAGCATTTTCGGCTCTAGTTTTAATTAAAACTAAACAGCGAAATCGTCTTGATGTCGATAGCGAACTGATGATAGCTCTGGCAAGAACAGAACCTAGAATCAACCAACTGGTACAGAACATGTAAGCTCAAGTGTCTCAATTAACACCTACTCTTATTTTATTAAATTTTTTGGATAAAAAACATTTATTATTTAAATTTAAACTTTTAAAGTTTGTTTATTAGAATTAAAATAAAAGGCTTTTAAGTATTTAATGTGCATTTTTTGTATTTATTGTAAAAGTAAAGGGGGGGGGGGCATGAAAATATTATCAATAGTCCGGGGAGCCTCAAGAAAAAAAAGGTTGGGAAACCCTGGTCTATAGAGATACAATAAAACTATGTAACACCTTTTGTAACCTATGGAATGCAATAAAGTTATTAAGTATTGAGTATTGGTAAATGTATGCTGATCCATAGACACCTACATTTATCTACGATTAGGAGTCAAAATGCAGATATGTTGTCACACTCAAGGACTAAGATAGAATGCTTCATTACCAGTAAAAAGGTTCTCCGATCCTCGTCACTCACTTTAAGAATTACGAAACACAGCAGCATAGTGTAGCAGTGTTTAATCGCTATTCACTTTTACACTGCTACTCTGTGGAAGCGGGCTCTATCTGACCGACCCGACCTATGCGAACTTCAGCCATAATACGCTGGTGCCAGCATGTTCAAGCTGCATGTCATGTGGACTTACATGTTCTCGATTTGTTTATATTTTCTTATACAGGAACATAACCTTATTATTACAGTCTTTCAAGAGTCCGCTGCGGAACATATACCTCCCAATAGATTGCTTCATAGGAGAGTTATTTGGCATAAATTCCACGCTTGGCGAGTGGGTTGGCAGCTACAGTAGTTTATTAGTGTTCTACCCGTCTCTTGGTTTTATTCCCTCTTACGGCACCCACGGAATGAGGAAGTGGATATTCTTACACGGCCATTACACGTTCAATAATGTTAATAATAATATATTTTTTTAATTATATTTTTTTTCTTTAACTGCCTGCTCTTGAACTGCTCACCATAATGTAATCAACAATTAAATCAACTCGCTATGCTGTTATATAGAATACCTTTTAAAAAGTCGAGGTTATCCTAGAATGAAAGTCAGGGGATCAACTTATCTCTAGGATCTTAATGCTAGTCATTTTGTTACAATTTATCTACAATAACATTGTGTTAGGTGTAAGGCTTTATTTCTCAATAAATATTATTATGAATATTAATACACTGAGTACATAACAGTACATACTCACAATAATTTTCTTTTAACACCGACATTGTTGTAAATTCGATTGGTCATCCAAGAATTAAATCATAAACGCAACATGTTAAAATAATACAGTCTCTCTTTCATATCCTTTGACACAACACAGTGTAGGCAGGAGTCTGTTCTTGTCGCCAAGGGTATTTTGATCGCGACAATAAAAGAGATTGTCTGTGACAACCGACAACAAACGCGACTGTTTCTCACAGACACTTGAACTAACAGCCGTCACCATTTATTTTGCCTCGTAAAAACCCGAAGGTTATAATTATCCAAGTGTATACGAAAGTTAATGCAGTCAATCCGTTTAAATTTGAAACATATGAAATCTAAATTTAAAACCAGTAACTTTCCAGTTTTATAGTGTACGCGCATTGATTTATATGTACTCGTAATTGAGTTTTAGTGGGAATTTTATAAACTAATTGCACGAGAACAAACATCACGACCCGAAGTAATTAATTTACAACATTTGTCCGGGTGGTTAGGCACCGCAAAATGTCATGCTAATCAACAAACTTACTTTGTCAATTAAAGGCTATAAAACTGCAAAACTTTTAAATCTTCTAAAAACTTTTAAAAAAACTTTCGAATCTAACTGCTTGCAGTTACAGCCAGTCGCCGCAGTCTTTTAAAACAATTCCAATATCGCTCGCTCTTTCGAATCCAACTGCTGTAGGCTTATAAGTACAGGCTTCATTTTGTTAAGTATTTGGCAAGATAAATTGAAATTGCCATGGGCGTGCAATTTGAAGTTAGTATTTTTATTGCAGTTTTATAGCCTCATCACTCACCAATCAATCACTGGCGTAGGCGAAGTGAAGAGTCACTGGGAATGACTACCTGGTGAAAAATGCAGTATATCCATAGGTGCAGGTTGCCCAGGACATGCTTTATGACATTCCTTGGGGGAAATCTATGTTCATCAATGGACTTGTTATAGACATCAGTCTATCAGTGATGATGTCGATTTCAAATAAAATGCTCATTACAATTTGAAAATTTCAAATCAAAATGAAATAAATAATGGATATGTTATATATATTATATATATATATATATATATATATATATATATATATTTTTTATTTTTGTATCATTTTATTAATTTTTTTTTTTGATTATAAGTAATGTTTCTTTTAGGGTTATTGTCTAATGTTATATATATATATAATTATATTTAAAACACTTTTGTCTTATTTGGATTGCGAACATTTAATGCATAGTATAATCCATGGCATCCATAAACCCATAGCAATTACCAGTGCAAACAATCGGCCACAATCCTCCGTCAATTGGAAACGGACGATCGTTTAACGAAAACAAAAGCAATTAAGAGATGCAAATTGTTTTAATCGATCCGATATCCGCATTTGTAGAGCATGACCCAACAATCCGATGATCCAGATACCTGCGGACCTGATTATTTTATACAACGACTGTGGCAATGGTATTTGGACATTTTGGATTAATTAACGCGATTTTTTTAAATCATACATCAAGGTCTTGGCATAAGGACTTTGAGTTTTGTTTGTAACTACATTGCTTGATAGTTTTTTTCGCTTCGAATATATATATATATATATATATATATATATAAAAAAATATTATATATATATATTTTTTATATATTTATAATATACACTAGCCATCAAAAAAATCGGCCCACCTGCGTTTTTGCCGCAAATGACGTTTTTCTAAAGCAGAACCAATTCAAAACGTTTAAGTACTGAAATTTTTTATTTAACTTGTTTATGTACACAGATTTAATCACAGTTACAACATCAAAATGATTTTTTGAAAGTAATTTTCATTTAAAAACCAAAATCTTTAATTTTTCACGATTATTTTTATTAATTTTCAATACGCTCTAGTTTTTATGTATTGAATTTTATGTACACAATTGTTACAATTTAATATTGCGTATTCCCTCCTCTTACTCGAATCACAGCCTGCATTCGCCGTTTTAATGACCTTATCTGATAAATTTGATGGTCTCTTGAGGGATTCGGTTCCATTCCTCCCTAACGGCGGTTTCAAGGTCTCCTAATGTTGTAGGGACTGGATTACGGGCTCTAACCTTTTGTTTTAGGGTGTCCCACATGTGCTCTATAGGGTTGAGATCAGGGCTTCTTACTGGTCACGACATAACCCGAATGCCGACCTCTTCAAGGTAATCGGTTGTGATGCGCGCTACGTGTGGTCGTGCATTATCATGCATTAATTCAAAGGTCTCTCCAATATAGCCGGCGTATGGCACCACGTGGTCTTCTAAGATCTCTGTGATGTAGCGTGCTGCAGTTAAAGCACCTCTTCGTATGAAAACCAGCTCAGTGCGTCCAGTCAAAGATATCCCAGCCCAAAACATTACAGAGCCTCCACCATAACTGACAGTTTCTCTTATGCAACACTGGGTATAACGTTCACCTGGTCGTCGCATGACATTATGGCGTCCGTCAGAACCGTATAAAGTCATTCGACTCTCATCACTAAAAAAACTGACTCCCATTGGCCCATAATCCAGTTGATGTGGTTACGCGCAAATTGAAGTCCGGCTTGTCGATGAGTTGTGGTCAATTGTGGTCTTGTTGCCAGCTTGTGAGGTCTCAAATTCTGCTCACGAAGTCTCCTTCTCACAGTACTATTACTTATAGCTACACCTCGATCTTCACGTAAGCGTCGCTGGAGATCAACACCAGATAGGTGACGATTTCGTAGAGCTGATAACACTATAAATCGCTCATCCCTTTGAGTTGTCACCCTATGTCTTCCACATCCAGATCTTCTTCGATACTGCCCAGTCTCCAGAAACCTTTAGTAAACTCGTCGCACTGCAGAACGGCTCAGATTTGACCTCCTGGTCACGACACGTTGACTTAAGCCTTGTTGCAGCAAAGCCACAACTTGGGCCGCCTCAGCTTCAGTAGTGTCCATTATTTTTAGACAAAGTAATCAAAGCTACAGCCTCAGTAAATAAACTTAACGTTAACGAGAAATCCTAAAAGGTTGGGTTTAGTGGGCAAAAGTACACATAAGGTTGATTCCAACTCCCTCCCCGCTTTCCGGAGGTTGCCCATATTTGCTTCGGGCGCAATAAAAAAAAACGAGAAATCCCTACAAAGTCTGTGTCGGACAGAAATAACGGTTCGAATTTGTTCTGATGTAAAACAACGAAATCAGCACTGAACAGTATTTCTGTATAAAAAATTGTAAAGTACCTTCCAGTGCAATAAGATTTACGACAAACAAGGTGTCAAACATCATATCCGACCCTCAAAATAAAACACAAATGTATGAAACAGCTTTTAAGTGAAACAATCGATAAATTTCAAACAAAAAAATGAGTGGGTCGATTTTTTTGATGACCAGTATATATAGATATCTGATGTGATTGCTACTATTGCGCCCTCCTTTCTGCCAAGGAGGGTCTCGTTCGTATACGCTTAGAGATCTCTAGTCAGATCGTTAGCCATTTCCTAAAAGGCGGTGTTTTGGGAAATTTTGCCTTACTGCTGTTTCTAAATGTTTTTATACTTTTTGTAAAAGATAATAGGTTGTATATTAATTGTTAAAAAGTCCCGCTGGGTTTCTTGCTGGTTCTCCCCAGGACAGAAGTTGTTCCCGAACCAGTGGTAAAACTTAAATTACTTTAAATAAACATTCATGTAATCCATATTGAATAAAATTGTTATAATCTGTAAAGTTATATAATACTGATACATTGATAGCATCTGTTCAAAGACATATGTTTGTTATTATTTGATACATTGAATTTCAATGCAAAGGCACAAAGTAATAGAAGTCATGTGTCATTTTCTTTAGCTTTTTTAATTACTGTAATTATTTAAGATGTAGGAGAAATACGAGACAAGGTTTGTTAAAGATTAGAAAAAATAATACTTTACAAAACTCTTTACTGCTGGACATTTTCGATATCTGTTTCTGTTTAATTCAACAAGAATTCCACATACCATATTTTAATTTAATCTTTATTCGGACTATGGAATCGTATTACTTTCTTCGATCTGGTTAAAATTTTTATTGTTCTACCGTCAAAGATAAATTTTCATCGATAAATACAAAAAGGAAAATGTAAATAAAAAATCGAATTTATAATAAATCAAGATTTGAAAGAGAATGCAAGTGTTGAAAAAACGGTAGAGTAGTAAAAAAGTATTCATATCTGCTGGCCGCATAATTGAAGTTATCATACACTTCGCCTAGTACGATCATCGGTAGCGTATTACGCTTTTATTAGAATAATCTATAGACTTAAGTGTTCATGCATTAGTTCATATATTTTCTCCGCATAACCATGTCTCAAAATAGCGCTCCAACCTTCTGTAAACACTGTGCCAATGTTTAAGTCGATTAATGCTTTGTGTACACAACATGCTAGCGGTTTAAGGGTGGCCCAGGTGTCACCCCAGCCACACCTCAATCTACTGTGACAGGTTTTGACACAAACTACATTAGACGTTTCAACACAATATTCATTTTTCACATTCAATATTCTACAAATATGGCTAAGAAGTCATATTTGTAGAATATTGTGTTTATAAAATTAGAGTTTTAATAATAAATATAATTCTTCATTGTTCCAATACAGAATAAACCATAAAATGTATTGTAGGTAGTAATCGCTTTAAAAAGAACCGTATACTTTATTATTCCATATCCATCCATCTATCCTGGCGTCCTCCGCAGATTCCCTCATAGGGGAATTTGGCCACAGTTGCCATGTTTTGCATACGGGTTGGCAACCGCAGGTTTTTGCTGTCGCTTATCTTTTTCAGAGAGAGAGAGAGGGGGGAGAGGGGGGGAGAGAGAGAGAGAGAGATCGCCTCTCATGATACCCACGGGACGATATGGGGTGGTGAATATTCTTATACCGCTACTACACGGTCCTCCACATACATTTTAAAATATAGTACTTAATACACAGTGAAACCAATAGCAATACACTTTTTTTCTTGTTTTTTATAGAATAAGGGTGACAAATGTCACACATATATACGTGGTAAAGCCATGCTGCCGTTATATTAGTAGTATAGTTGTAGCACCGGGACCGGGGAAGGTCCACGCTCTCACAGAATACCAGCGTAAAATAGTAGTTTAGTGCTGCTGTGTTTCGTATGGTGAGTGTAGAGAACCGGAGACCCTTTTTACTGGAAGCGAGGTATTCCATCTTAGTCCTCACGGGTGACAACGCATCTGCATTTTGATTTGTAATCGAAGATAGATGTAGATGTCTATGGGCCGCAGCAACCACTTACCATCAGGTGGACTGTGCTAGTTTGTCACCCTATCCTATAAAAAAAACCTCGCCGTGAACTTAACGTGAACGTAACCACGACCTCCAAAATATCACAGAGCACGAGATATCAAAAATATTTATCTGGAATATCGCAGGAACCATGATTTTCGACGGAATGTGGTTAATTTCCCTGAGCATATCATATCTCTGTGAATCCGTGATCCGTGATCGCGGTGAATACTTTCAAATATTATCGGAAGTTATTAACTCTGCAGGAAATAATATTACAGCCATTAATGTACGTGTATACGCTCATTGATATAATATATTATCATAAGATATTGGACTTAAATATGTTCAGCGAGTGACTCAGGGTTTTTAAGTAAAAGAAAAACACTAATTTGTGAAAACTCAAATGTAGGGGCCGCGGCAGTTGTAAACCGGTATTCTGACCACTAAGACTCGCAGCCAAAAATAGCCAGACTAGTGATGGCGACCAGAGTCAATGGCCTGTATTGCACTACCTATTTCTCTACTAAGTTTTTTTATGTGGTGTTAAACGAGCACATAGTCCACCTGATGGTAAGTGTATGCTGTAGCTTACAAGTGCTTACTTTCAACTATTCTCGCTGCTCGTATAGTATTCCTCGATTATTACTTTAAAGTGTAGATGTGTTGTTACCCCTGCGAACCAAGATGAATTACCCTTTTACGAATAAAAAGGGTTACTAACACAATGTTACTTTACTATTTTTCGTTAGAGTTTCACATTCGTACCACATCCATAACACGGTTGCAGCGCGGCTCGTACTGGCTGGTTTTGCGGCTAAAATAAATAAAGAACAATCTACTTACACTAGAGCCCTACTACCATAGAGTCTAATTACGCAGTGCAGTAGCGAATAATAACGTACAGTGCTATCAAAATAGAATATGCCCTACAATAGAACATCCTGATACTATTAGCTACTACGGCAAGATGGCTGCCGAATACATGTGTTAGGTAAAGTGCAGTGACCCGATGAATGTTAATGTCAGTTTTAAAACCGTACAGTACGACTTCGTTTTATTGCTTCGAAGTGTAAGCACTTCTGTCGTAAGACTGGATTTTATTGTGGAGTAAAGCGTTAGGAAACTTTTGCGTCACTAAAACCGGTAGAATATATGTATTAAAAACTTGCAAACAGGATTATTAAAACTTTTATCGCAAATGAAGAACAGTTTGGTATATAAATTAACATAGAGCACGTTAAGTTAACGACCTGTATCATATATAAACGACCATTATAAAGAAACGAAAACTTTATTATTTAAGATAATATCACTATATGGAGTCCGGCTGACCTATTTTGACCGACAACCGCGACAACTCCCGAATAATCGGAAGCCATTAACTGAGCAGGAGACATTATAAGGCTTAAAGTGTACGAATGGACATACAGACATGCCCTCGTCCTTGTTCTTTGATAAGATCGACTTACATTAACAGGGTTTGTCCAACTAGTTGCACGATAGAACATAGAACAGCATGACTTATTTTCAACTAGTTTCACTGCACAATATGACAATCGATTTCATTGGATGTTGACGCATTTCTATCATATTTTTGTTAACATTATTTAATAAAATATATTAGGCAATGTGAAAAGCAGTATAAATCACAACGCAAGCATACACAAAGCAATTTGAGGTTTGATACGAACTCGATTTTGATTGTAATAAAAATCCAGGTGTATCGTCATCAGCTCGGCTCCTTATCAATCCGCCTGTCTCGTGTGATAAATATGGGCACATCTTGCAAGTTATGCATGTCATGGTGCATTCTTGGAAGGATCATGTACAGCAGTGGAGGATTATATTTGAAAATGCAAATGCGTTGTCACCCATGAGGACTAAGATGCCTCGTATATAGTAAAAAGGGTCTCCGGTTTTCTACGCTCACCATACGAAATACAGCAGCATTGAGCTGCTATTTTACGCTGATATTCCGTGAGACCCGTCGCAGAAGAACACAAAAACTCTCCGATCACACTCTTAATCTCATGGCGCTTAGACGGGAACTGAAGCTGCAGGGTGGGACTTACAGAACTTTAATAAAATTCGTATTGAATAAGCTATCGAGCGGAACCAAGGTCCCAAAGTTTTTGCCAGAGATCTGTCTGCCAGAAAGAGCCAACTGTTGAAGCTGAAGACCGAATGTGCAACCGACAACCGATAGAGAAGAATGGTTCTCAAGTGGCAGCCTCGCACCGGCAGGCGAAGTGTTGAGCGTTCCCCCACTAGATTGACTGAAGACCTGGTAAGAAGCAGTGAGTCAACGGATACAGGTGGTTCGGGACCGTGCTTTGTGGTATTCCTTGGGGGAGGCCTATGTTCAGCCGTGGACTTGTGAAGGGCTGTAATTATGATGATGATGATTCTGTGAGAGCGTGATCCTCCCCCGGTCGAGCTGACCCATTCGTGCTACAACGATAATATGGCTGCAGCATGGCTCTACGAGGTTAAAAGGTTGTGGATAAAGGCTGTTAACGCTAAAAAAATCTCATGAACTCACTGCTGTGTCCTCACTGATTGTGAGTAACTCAGTATAATGAAGTTACATTGCGAATAGTCAAATATTGCAGTTAGACGGCTCCATGGCGTCGTTGCTTGGTATTGAAATGCCGGTTCGAATCTCGCACGGAACAAGTATTTGTATGGCCTACATATAATTATTCCAGGTCTGGATGTTTGTCCTAGCAATTTATGTTTCAGGAGAACATCCTAGTGTGACAAAGTGCTTACGGTCAGTTGATGGTCACAATTTTACCTTGTACGTGTGAAATTTAATATGATTGAAATATTACACCGAGAAATATTATACATTATTTTTATTTAATATAAAATACATTCGACCTCCGAAACGGAGACGTGATTTTTTACTTAATATTGAGACTGAATGTGTCTATGACCGAACTTATTTTTAAAGTTATTAAAGATACAGCCTAAATACGTCCCATTGCTGGGCACACGCCTAATCGCATTTCTGAGAGGGTTAAAGGGCATGAATATTTTCTTACACTCCACTCTCCACATACCTAGGCCTGCGACTAGCAATGGGAAGCTGTACGTAAGACTCCCTTCATATCTAAGGGGGTTATAAAGCAATTAGTCCGCCGCACTGCCTGGCGGACTTTACTTACATCTTCGAAATTTTCAATTAAGATTTTCATTGGGGCCGGCGGGGATCGAACCTAGGTTACTTGCGTATTGTGGATTTGTGACGAGTGAGTGACTCCTAATCTACCACGGCTCTATTACGAAATATTGAATTTTTTTAAACTTCTTAGACAAACGTGTTTCTCTGCGATGTTTTCCATTTTTACCTTAACTACCGTACATGAGGTAAATTAACACTTAATTATTCAAATAATTATTTTTATTGTAATTAATATCGATCTCAGGTAAACACCTTGGCCTGAGACTCAGCCATTATTTTAAACGTTAAAGTGCTTGGGAAGCTAGCCTATCGTATATAATAAAATATATCTAAATATATCTAAAATATATCTTAATAAATATAATGCAATAAGACGTTCTAATAGTCCGAATAAAGGACTACTAATCCGTTCAAATTGCTATCTATTTATAGGCTTAATGTAAACGCTAAAAAGCTTTCTAGTTTCGTCTTTGGCTTTCAGTTGGCTTAAAGTTGAGAGGCGTCGAAAACGTTTCTCAACTTTAAGCCAGTATACTAACTGAGAATTAACGTCGGTGGATGTTGTTGGTGGACCGAGTGTTGTAAATAAATAAAAAAGGTAATTTACCGCCGCCGTCTAACTAGGCAATATATTTCCTCGTAATCGTTACTAAAGTGCCGAGGCGAGTCCTCTAGGGGCAGGACCTCGATATTTAAAAATACTAGTTCAATATTTTCATCTAGTCGTGCCTGGTAACGTTAACACTACCAATAAAGCCAGCTTTTTACTAAAGCTAAAGCGGAACTTTTCTTTATCTCTACAGTTTATTTTTACTTCTAATGAAACAATCGTGTGTCTGAATAGTACTCCATATTGGAATGTAAGTGCTAAGAGTACACCATGTTACTGATTGGAGAAATTTACATAAATATATAAAGTTGAAGTATCAAATCTTTTGTAAAGATGAACGAGACTTTTGCGATATTATCATAATAATGATATTAATATAACCTTTTATTCAGATCAAACTAGTAGATACTCTTTTACACATAAAATATTAATATTTGGTCTAGTCTAGTATTTTGTTCTTGCTTATTGTCTGCAGATCTGTTTGCCAGTCGGCACAGATCTCATGGGATATTATCTATTATCTTAAATATTATTGAGAGACGTCAAGAAGCGAATGATAAGATCGCTTTAGCTGGAGGAAATATGTTAAGCCCTTAGTATCTACACATTGATAAATTAGCCAACCTACCGGCCACTGCCATTGTCTTTAGCAATTTTTCAAAGTAACAAGCAAACGTATGTTGGTGCCGGCGGTAATTGAATCGAATTATAATTTTTTTTTTATAGTGTAGTGTTCAACCTTGACTACACGCGTATCAGCTCTCTTGTCGGCATTACAACCATTACTGTGCTACGTATCAAACACTGAACTGGTACATCTAACACAATTGGTGAATAAAGTATAGAAAGTGTCGCATACAATTCGTCAACGAATTTCAGTTTTGGAATGTACAATTCAATCAAGTAATTTTTTTACCATAATATATACATGCCAGTTCCGTTCTTAATCCGATGTATTTGCGTCTGAAGTGCAATGCGGATATTTTCCAAGGCATCTCGACGTGCTGTGTTGCGTATTGTACGAGAAACTATACGAAACGGCACTAAGAATCTAAGAGCTTGGCATTGTTCGCCGGTGAGAGGCGGAGAGTGCAGTGAAGCGCACTTTGTTATATTTCGAGCACAATGCTATGACTTGAACGCTACGTACAGTCGCGCACAACACGTTATCACTTTTGACTTTTATACGTGATACAGCCATGCTGCAGCTTTAATATGGTTGTAGCACGAATTATCATTTTGACAGAGGAGGGACGATGCTCTCGTAGAATACTAGTGAAAAATAGCGGCTTAATGATCCTGTGTTTCGTATGTTGAGTGTGGAGAATCGAAGACCTTTTTTTAACTGGAAACGAGGCATTCCAATTTAGTCCCCAAGGGCGACAATGCATTCTGCATTTTGATTCTTAACCTCTTCTTCTTTCTAATCTTGTAATCTGTTTTACCTAATCTAATCTTTTTAAATGTATTTGTCAATGGGTCACAACATCCACTTACCGTAAGGTGGTATGTGTACTATACTGGATTTTCATATGGACTGTATGAATACGCGTTGCATAAGCATAAACACTCATGCCTGTCACCCAGAGGGGTAGGCAGAGACTACGGATTTCCATTTGGCACGATCCTGTCCTGACGCACCACTTTCGCCTCGCTTACATCCATATACCTACGCATACATTCTCATCGGTAAGGGTACACATCTTCTATATATCGCCAAATGTGTAAATAAAAGCTTATTAAATAATTTTAAACAATCATCTGTAATAATCTAAACTACGTTATATCTATTTCTGAACGTTGCAATAAACAATAATAATCTGTAAGAAAAAGTAATAAATTCTATGTGGTAAAATGTTTGCGCCCTAGTGAAATAAAAATGAAGCTACAGGAAACTTTCTACCATAATTTACAATACAAAGTGTGTAATGGGAGGCATTTACCGCAGCAAGAACGACGGTTTATGGTTACGCTACACAGCCTCCGTTCCTAATCAACAGTATAGCAGCTGGTTTTTAGTTACTATGTTTCTGTTACAAGTTTAAAATAACTTCAAGTTTAATTTTATTAAAAGTTAAAAATGTTAGGTTAATGGATTGGAAATTTTGCATTTATTTAAGTTTGAATCGTTTATGATATTAAAACATATTTCTTGTTTAGTATAAAGACATAATTCCTCATTGGTGTATCACCGAAATGTTCATGAAATGATTTGTTACTGTACCTATTATTCATTAATAATTTTTAATAACAATGGTAATAAATTTAATAAATTCATCGCTTCTGGTGATAAGAGGGCTGGTTCTTTTCTGGCTCAAAGGCTAATTATAGCTTTACAGCGAGGAAACGTAGCCAGCGTTCTTGGCACGATACGATATAATTAATTAGTAATTAAATTAAAAAAAAACTTATTCTCGTGACAATCAGAAAAATATATTTACTAGGAAAAACAAAAGCTCCGTCTACTGTCTTAATAATTTTTATATTTTTTTATAATAAAATAAGTAACAAACGGGCACACAGTCCACCTGCAAGTGCATGATGGGGTCCATATACATCTACATTTATTCTCGATTAATATTCCAAATGCAGATGCGTTGTCACCCCTGACGTCTTATATGGAATACCTTGTTTCAAATAAAAACGATTCTCGAAACTCACCATACGAAACAGCATCAAACTACTATTTTAATGTCTGTATCTGGTATCTGCGTGAGTGTGGTCCTACCACGGTCGAGCTGACCCATTCGTACCACAACCGTAATAAAGCTGCAGCGTGACTCTACCACGTGCGAAAATATATCAGCAATAACTTTTTATTAAGAGGTTAGAGTAAGTCAGCTCAAATTCTAATTTCGCCCCCACCCGCGCGTCGTATGCTATGTACCGAAATATTTGTAATCACTAATACTGTAAGTAGAAAGGTTGTTAGACACTTATTTCTTTAGGTTCATCATATTTATGCCTGTTTCTTAAAGCCAAGCCAGCCTCTTCTTATTTTTATCACGGTTATTTCCCATTTTAATTTTACGTCGTACTGTTGCGTAATGTATATTCTGATCGTAAGCGACACAACTTCTCCCTTCAAAAGCCTAAGCGATACTAACGGAACGACAGGAATCAAGCTCAAGACGCCGATAGTTTAGGTAATTTCTTTTTACAGTGAAAATAATGGTATTTTAAAAAAAGTAAATAACATAAGCAACTGCTTTATAGTTAGTTCAGTTAGTATGCAAAGTTTCATGATCTTATTTAAAGTATTTTATGAATAACAGCGGTTTATTGTTTATTTTGGAGGTAGCTTTGGATTTTTTTTCTATCGAGAAAATTTTACGAAATCGTGTTTTCGTCTAACATAATCACTAACATTAATCCTCAACTTTACCATATATTTATTTCAAAATTAATGCTGCAATATTTTCGGCATAACGAAGGATCTTGCTAAGCCATTTGACATTATATTTCCCCTTAAGGTTGTGACATAGTATAAAGAGGCCTGTGGGACTCGTGAGTAGCGACAGGGGGAAACAACCAAAGAATGGCAGCAGCGTCTTTTATTTCCAAAAAGATGGTTAAAAAAACTGTTGTTGCCAACTTGCTTGCCAAGCGTGGCGATTATGAAAAATATATTCCTTGTCTATGAGGAAGTCTATATGTTCAGTAGTAGACTTTGATAGGTCGTTATGATGATGATGAGGTTTAATATGTAAGCTTTCCATTAGTGTTTGAAAGTATTAGTTAAAATAACAACAATTATTTCTATCAAGCTGCGCAATATAATTGGTTGAAATCACATGAAACACCTAATAATTTTCTTGGAGATCGTTGTATTTGCGCTGCTTCTGCTGCCTTCGGATTAGATATTTTAGCTCACAGTCCACCTGATGGTAAGCGGATGCTGTGGCCCATAGACATCCACACTTATCCTCGATTAAGAATCAAAATGCAAATGCGTTGCCACCCCTGAGGACCAAGACGGAATGCCTCGGTTCCAATTTCCAATAAAAAGGGTTTCCGGTTATCTACACTCACCATACACACAGCAGCATTACGCTACTATTTTACGCTGTGATTCCGTGAGAGTGTGGTCCTGTCGTAGCCGAGCCTACCCATTCGTGCTGCAACCGTTATGCAGCTGCAGCGTGGCTCTACCACGTAAAATATCAACCAGGGAAGAACCCAACTCTCATACTTTACATCCTGCTAGGTATTTCGCTACCATAGCGTAAGAACCAGTCACTATATCAGTTATCGTAACCATATAGATACGACACCATCATTCCACCCATCTATTACAGCCTATAAAAAAATGAATAAAGAAGCCTATAAGAAGTCCACTGCTGAAAAAAAGACCTCTCGGGGAGATTTTACCGTAGTAGCCAGGCTTTTTTTAAGCTATCAGGAAGTTGCTGCTGCCTGCTGCTGTTTCAGTTTCCCTTCTTCATCTTTTACGACACCCGTGGGACCTTGAGGGTTAATGGATATTCTTACACCATGGTTAATGTTTAGTAAACGGTTGAGTCGTGTCATCGTTACCATGCTGTCCTACAGATGGCGTTGGTTATCATTTTAAAAACAGACAGAGCTTAATAGTGTTATATTCATCTTTATATGGAAGTAGCTTCCCTACAAAGGTTGTGTCTGCTATAGCCTGCACAGAAAGCAAGCCGACTTTGACGACTAGTAAACTAGAGTATGGGTTTTTAAATATATTTTTAAAACATCTAGTAGGTACAAAAACAAAACAGTTCATTAGTAAATACGCTGCTATATTTTATTTTGTATCAAAAACCAACACTCGAACTTTTATGACAATTTATTAAAAAGAAAAACAACAAAAGCGCCATTTTAACACTTCAACGCCCTCAAATTGCTCAAATCCTACATTGTTTCTTGAACGTTTCTCTTTTCACAGACTACTGTAGCTTTCGATTCGTCTGCCAAGCATTATATTGTTGTTTTAAAAGATAAAGCGACTAGTCTTAACTGAGGCTAACCTACGTAGGACAGGATTATGGTGTGTATGTGTGTGTGCACTCTATTCCTTTATTCTTTTAGTACGATGGGACGGTAATCCAACACAATCGGAGAACGATCACGCGCTGAACCCACGGCTTTACGTACTTTTCGCGGAACGGGGATAAAACACTGACAACTTCCTGACTCCGGTTTGCTACTGAGATTTTCTTGACAGAAAAACATAATAATTAATAACTGATTTTGACTTGACCCGGCTTTCAAACCCCGGGAACAACGAGACAGTAGTGAACTTCTAGATGAATGATGTTAAATTTAAAGTTTAATATTTACAACCTATATACGTTCTACTGCTGGGCTGGCACAAGACTTCTCTCACTTCTGAGAGGGTTGGAAGGAAAAAGAAGGAAGTGTCCGCGGCGCTGCCCCAATTATTTATATAATGAGAAAGATGATCACACATAAACTGTAACACAGCAAAATTATTCGGAGTGTTAACTTGGAAAAGAGTTTTAAAGTTAAGTTAAAGTAAAGTTATTTCTGAGAGGGTTTTAGGGCAAGGAAGTGTCTGCCGCGCTGCCCCAGTGTGTGTTGGCGAAATTCGCATAACTTCAAAATATATTTTTTCCTTATTTCTCAGTTATGCAGGTTTCGTCACGACGTTTTCCTTCGCCGTCGAAGACGTGATAAATCAGCACTTAAAATTGCAAGTAATATTTGCTTTTGTGCCGGCGGGGATTGAACACGGGTTGCTCGCGTACTGTGAGATTTCAGCGAACGCTAACCATCTGAGCTACCACGGCCATGGCTGAGTTTCTGATTTTTATTCTGCCTAAAATAAATAAAGATTACATTACATTGAGTTGATCATTAAATTAATAATACGATCTATTCTTAATAATATCGTTACTAAAAAAAATATTGTTCATATAATCATACCATATCCGAACAACGTTCGTTTTGTTAAGTGCATGTCCTTGACGCATAAAGCACGTTTTATTGGACAAGTGATTGCGGTTGTACTTTTTTTTTTACTAGAACCGTGATACAGATTTACAAATGTGACGTTTTGCAAATGAGACACGTTTTTGTCATTTGCTACGTGCTATTTAACATAAAAAATAAGTTGGAAATATGGCAAATAGTTACAATTTACATTTTAAGATACGAGTAGTTACGTTTTTGAAACGATACTGTCGCAATAAATTATTTAGAAACGAAAGAGTTTTTGTTTTTATTGCGAGACTCATCCTACGTGATACAACCCATAAGTTATCCTACTGCTTTTAATGTTTTTTTTTTTCAAGGACATAGTATGAAATCCACCCGCATTATTGGTGCAATGTAGTTTGCTCCAACACGTTCACAAAAAGAAAGGTTTGAGGTCTGAACTTGGGTTCGAAATTACTTCGTTTTACAGTTTTATATGCATAAAACGAGTCCAATAATTGACACAGATGCTCTCATAAAAAATATCATTTCATGATTAAGGCCTGATTTACCACGTTCTCGGCAATGGAGGAACCGCGAGAAAACCTGCTCGTGAAATAAAAACGGAGATATCATGAAGTCCGTCGGCAATGATCTAACTGCCTAACCCTTTGAAATAATCGTGTCAATAAGAGACGCGTTGCTAAGACGACTTTAATTTGATAATTCACCTATTCCACAATTAATACTAATATAATTTTCGTGGGGGCTACACTACACATATACCCAGAAATTGATTTAATTTTTTTTTGTATTTATACGATTAAGTGTAGTTTCGTTTGTCGCCATTTGTAATTCGCAATTTAAAATATTTATTATAATACAAACGCATGAGATATTAACATGAGGTAAGAAGGTACACACTTGCTCGATCGAAAGATGAGCAACAATAAGCAAAAATTTCAATGCAGTGTTTTCTCCTTCATGAGTACACACACCCACGCCTTGCAGGAGCAATGACGCGTTATGTCGATCTTGCTACGGAAAATTCTACGGGAACGCTCTCGCAGGCAGCTGCAGAGTGCTAGAATTACTTATACTAATAATACGATGTTTACTTCGCCGATTTGTCGACTGAAGCGATTCTCGCAAAAACAAGCAATTGAACACTTTCGGATAAAGGAAAACTATTTGGCAGAACATATCTTTTCACTAATTATATGCCAATCTTTCACTCCAGTACCAACTGATAGTAAGGGACGACGTAGTTTTAGATTGTAAAGCGCATCGGCTCAGCTTAACAAACTTCACCCCTGCTTTGTCTTGAACATACGTATGTCGTAATTGAATGTAAAGATGAAGCTGACAAATTATTCCACACTTTTGAGGTACAGTTTAACAACGAACAATTAGTATACGGACATCGAAGATACTGAAACCCTTGGATTGTCTATAATTATTAGACGGTGTAGGGAAAGGGTATCGCCTTTCTTAAGTCGTAATTTTTTTATAATTGTAATTTCTACTCACTATAATGAAACATACGCTATGTAGTGGCGCTGTAAGAATATCCACTACAATAATATATCGTTCAGTGGGTGTCGTAACACGCAACATAATTAAGGAAACTGAAACAAGTAGAAAACAACTAAAACAGAAAATGGGCATCAGCAATCAACATCATCAGTAAATTTTAGTGTCGTATGAGGACACACATACATGAGGAATTAGGAAAATCTAAAGCAGTCTCCTATATCATACAAGTATGATGCACACAGAAACGAACCCAATATTGAGCCTTGAGGGACTCCAGATGGGACATCCACGAAATCTTGAGCTTGAGATCGGTTACGTAGATAGGACTCTATCCAAATAAGAACAATTGTGAAATTATGAGTTACAGAAAGATGCTGCTACCCATCTTTTATTTCAGTTCCCCTATGTCGCCTCATAGGACACCCATGGCACTATATAGGGTAATGGTTTCTATTATTAAGTCTATATATACTATTATATATTAAATACTACACGTCCTTTTTATGAATAAACATTTAAGGTACGTGAGGGTAATACGGTCGCCTTAAGCTTTGCCGCCCTATAAAACAAACACTAGCAGTAGGACAGAGACAAGAACACAAAGTCGTATGCTATAACTAAATATTTAAAAATAGCAAACAAGATTTGGGAACAATTATTAACACTTGGAAAAATCAACTTAAAAAAAGACTAACTACATTACACAATACATACTAAAATTAACTAAAATATTTACTTACTATAATTTCAGCTGTCAAAATGGCGTCGATAAAGCAGCGCCCTTTTGACCTTATAATATTTGATTGACTAATGAAGAGCTATCGTATCACAGAGCCTTCGCAAACAAGACTGTAGTTTTTGAGTTATAATAAAGTGCGACCGTATTAACCGAATGGCCATATTACCCTCACGTACTATATTACTAAAGTATAATGTTCATTCAGTTAAGTGGGCAGGTCCGTCTGCATGTCTTCCATAATTTCATTCCTTATTAACAGGTAACGAAGGACGAATGGATGGTAGATAATTTAAAACTCATAACATTTTTAAATACTATTTAATATTTTAAAGTGAGATATAATAATTAATAGCAACCTAGCGACGCATTTGCATAATTTTCCAAAGTTTTCCGAATATTCCCGAATATAGATATATTTTGCGTGCGGTGCGGTGGATTTAATAGGCACGCAACGTACGTGTGAAAATAATTTCGACTATATTATTCAAAGTTAACATTTTAGAAACATACATGATAGATAAGAACTGGAGATCCTATTGGTAACAAGGCATTTCATCGAACCCCCTTATTCATAAACATTTTTAAACGATTGATTAGTTAAATAGTGTTTTGTCACTTTCTAGCAACAAGTGTCTTGCAAATGTCAAAATGAGACAAACATATGAATAAGGTGGTTAGTCCTTAAAAGCGACAATGCGTAAATGTAACTACATATGTACCGTCGCATCCACTTACTATCTGGACTGTGATCTGTGTGATGGTTTTTTATCCTTAAATGTATAAAAATATCGTGTTAACTCATTTTTTTAAATTTATAAACCGATTATTTAATGACATTAAAATGAAAATAGACTTGACTTTACGTAGATACTAATTTGAAAGTCTAATTTTACCCACTACTCTGTAGATACCTGTAATACTCATTTTAATTTAAATAGTGATCAGTTATAATTTCTTTTTATTCAAATTTGCTCATTCTCAATTCCAGGGCCCACTATGAGGTTTCTGTGATATCCTGACCCGTGCGTGAGCGGAGCTTGCGCGTCCAGAATGACATCAGAGAGGGCCATCCCCCACCTGCGAGACATCTTCAGTCTCAACCAGCAGTACGACGCCAAGCCGTACAATGACAACGAGGAGAAGGACAAGAAGACTGCGCGAAAGAAGAAGGAGGACTATCGCACCTACCCAAATGGTGACGTAAAGACCTTGGAGAGACACCTAAGTATGAAAAAGACCATAAGAAAAAAGATTATGCGCGATCTCCAACAGGCGTTCGTTGAAGACCCTAACGAGTTTAAGGTCGAAAACACGAGCCCGGAGAAGTTGAAAGCGGAGCTCAGCGCAGAAGCTGTGAAAATCGAAAAGAACGTCCGCAAGAACGATCCGACGTTCCTGGATATGCTTCGAGGAGAGACGAGGACCGAGGAAACAAGGGAGGAGCAGCCTCCTGCTGAGAAGACCAGCTTCTGGCGGCGTCTCACTATGAAGAATAAAAATAAGAGATAATTCTAAAACGCTAGCCGTTAATACCTCTTACTCCATTTTAACTTATTGTTTTGTAATTCTCTGGGAGGTATTGAAGTATTACAATATCAAAATAAACCGTCGAAATTGTAGGCAGCTATAAGATACCAACCTCGTGATTGACAACCTTCTAGAGTATTACATTTTATATGCATAATGTTTTTCTTGATCTCTTTGTCAACTATGAAACTGATGAACTGGATATTTTCATATGTATTCAAAGCCTATATTATCCAACTATTTAAGGTCATATCATGTGTTTAAAATTTTACGACTGAAAAATGAACACTGCCTTTAAAATAGTGACTGAATATTTCCTATTGTATTTGTTAGACTATGGATTGCTTGAATTAATTGAATTTTAATAAATACTATCTAAAATTTCTATCTAAATTTTTATCTAAAATTTGGTGAGCATCTTTAAGAAATTTAAAAAGTTTTCTAAAATTTTGTATTTGAACTGAGGTATATCCTATACCTTTAAACGAGCGTTATATATATATACATATATATATATATATATATATATATATATATATATATATATATATATATATATATATATTATATATATATATATGTGCGGAATCTCGGAAACGGCTTCGACGATTTTCATAAAATTTTGTGTCCAGGGAGTTTCGGGGGCAATAAATCCATCTAGCTAGGATTTATTTTTAGAAAATGTCTTTTTGTCCGCGTTTTCAGGAAATGAAAAACTGCTACAATATAAGAAGATAAATTTTGACATTTTATTAATGATCGTAATAGCTCAAGTGGATATCGAGCGGTCGCGAAATCGTAATGCCTTGGTTCGCGTCCTGACTACGGTCCGACTTTTTTTTCCTTTTTTTTTCAAGTTTCCTTCTTTTGTGATAAAATCCATTATTTCGAGCCCTTTCAGTTCAGTTTTTTCTATTATGTCAATAAGATCAAAAATATTATTTATGTTTCATCAGTATGTAATTTGTATCTAAATGTAATTTAAAAAAAAACGAGCAAAGCTCGGTCATCCGGGTACTATTATCTTATGCAAGATTTATTATACGACTAATAAATACAATTTCATGTTGTGAAAGCCACCCTAACTATAATAATATGGCATAATATCGAAATAGACTTCACATAAATAAAAGGCAAATGTTTTTCACTGTCGCACAATATAACTGATGTTTTTAGAACTATGGCCTAATCACTCATAATATTAGCATTTTTTATTAAGTCAGTTGTTAAGAGAAAAATGTGACGAGAAAGAGAAAGATGAGACGTATTAGGAGTCATACGTCAGCATGTACTCGTATTATAGTAATTTGACACAGTTAGTATTCATTATTTATTGAATATTTTTCGATTGTTATGATAGCTTGATCCCCTTTCAAAATATATATTTCCACAAGTAAATCATGCTTATCCCGATCAAGAAAGAAACTCGAAGTACAATTTCGAAGTTTAAAATATTAAGAACTACTCAATCTGAATAAAGTAACTTAAAAGCCGACTCTTTAAATAATGATATTTACACCACATCTAAGCTCTGTAGCCGGCTACAACTAAGTGCAGCCATGACATGAAAGGGACTAGGTTTGCCTGCTAGCTTTCTAGTAAAACTATGGCTAGTAGTCTAAATTATAATTTTTTTATAGGATAAAGTGACAAAAGAGCACAGTCCACCTGATGGCAAGTGGTTGCTGTGGGCAGTAGACATCTGCATCTATCCTCGATTACGTATCAAAATGCAGATGCGTTGTCACCCGTGAGGACTTAGGTGGAATCCCTCGTTTCCAGTAAAAAGGGTCTCCGGTTCTCTACACTCAGCATACAAAACACAGCAGCATTAAGCTACTATTTGACGTTGGTATTCTGTGAGAGCGTGGTCCCTCCCCGGTCAAGCCGACCCATTCGTGCGACAACTATACTACTAATATAACTGCAGCATAGCTCTACCACATAAAAACTATGGCTTCTGTTAACTTTATTAAAAATGCCAAAGCACCAATCAACTTAATATCAGCGACAGTAGGTTAAATTGTGGTTAGGGACCAAAGTTGTGAACAGTAATCTATTTTATATATTTGTCATGAGGTATTTCGACATAAACCCAGTTAAATCTAGGCTTATTATTTCTTCTAACATTACCCATAAATACAAAAAAAGTACATCGATAACATCTGAGTTTAACCAACCGCACTTGCCGAGTTGTAGCCATTTTTCGGCTTTTGCCGTAACATATAAAAGATTTCATTTGTTCATTTCGGCTTGTTCAACTTCATAATGATTTACATTCCAATATTTTTACCATAATTTATATAATACATTGTATTTCTATTCGATAATGTTTATTATACATTATATTATTGTTAACGCCTTAATGTACTTAAGACAAGATTTAACAATACGCATTTTAAAATTAAGGTAAGTATTTAACTTCATCGGTATTTGAATAAGTTAACGGGTTGAAATGGAGTAAGATGTTCATAATATATCGGCCGTTGTTACTTATGGATTATTAAAAAAATCTCGTTTATATGTGATGTAACCTTAAGTCGGAAACTTAGTGTAAGAATGCTTAGAGTACGTAGTGTAAGCGATCCCTAAATGTGTATTATAAGGTAGTTTCGTGGCAATTCCCTGTTGTGACATTTTTATTATAACTATCCTATATAAAGTGATTTTACACATTTATATCTTGCGTTTTATTTGTTATTTTTTGCATTCTACTCATCAAGTTATAGATTTCAATATACATTTTGTTGATATATCATAAATATAAATCCGTAGAAGTAGCGGTCAACGCGTATATTAAAAGTATACAAGGACAGCACTCATTCATAGTGTTCTTACACTGTAGGTTTTCAGAATGTGTAGCAAATAAATTTTTCAGAATATATATATATATGATTTCTGCGTACTAGTCGCGTACACTTTCTAACGCTGATTCATAAAATTAGTTAGGAGATTTTATACAAGGCTAGAACCGACATGTTCTGACATTGTATACATTTAGGATTTAAACGCGTAACAAGTATTAGTAAAGTATACTAGCTCAGAAATTTACTAAGTGTATGTATTAAAAAAATATATTATCATTATATTAAAAAAATATGCAACAATTAGTTATCAACTAATCATGTAGTTATTACTTTATGGCAATTTAAGGGTAACTGTTAAAATAATAAAGTCCATTGTGAGAGACAAAATTATTTTTATTATAAAAGAGGCACTTAAACCTTATTCATCTTCATAATATGTCCTACCTTCAACAAGAAATACAATTAATTGTCAATTTGATTTTTTTACGGCATTCATTGTCATAATTAAATATAATTATGTGTACTTTATAGGTACATGTCGTAGGATAATAATATGATAAACAGAATTTTCGGAAAAAATCTATGGTGATTGTGAAAACACGGCTAATTAGATGATTGGTCGAATCATTTCGACAGATTCTAAAACTGAATCAGCACGCCCCAACTCTACGTAGTCTTGTCTGCCCTACCCCTAGAGAGTTTTTGTCCGTAGGCGCGGAGGGAGAGCAGCCCCTGCCCGCTGCTACGGCCCGCACGGGTACCAGAAATTTGCTACGAAAGGGCGTAGGAGCTGCACTTCCCGCAGCGCCGAAGCTGTTACAGAAGTTACTTCAAGGGTCAATATTAGTCAATATATGTTATATAATCTACATAGTAGTAGTAATCATTGAGTCTTTCAAAATACTGGTGAAAAGCTATTATTTAAATATGTGTTCTACTTAATATATTTCATTCTCATATCTACTATACTTGATAAGGTTTGTGTATATATGGTATGTATATAGCTATAATGTGTTATAAAAATATTTATTTTATATGTTATGTATATATATTTGTGTGTATGATTATATCTATGTTATGTGTTATGTATGTTTATTTTTAATTTTTTTATCTACTACATTTTATGCACACTTCTATATTTTTATGTGTAAAAGATCTCCTTCACCAAGGTTTGTCTGGAAGTTTAGCGATAAGGGCCACCTAATTGTAGTTGAATTTATCCCCAATTTAAGTTTGTTGTTCTTTGTATTATTTTGTGTGCAATAAAGAGTATTGTATTATATTGTATTGTATAGTACATTTTCTTTTATTTTTTATTTTTATTACGGAATTGTCAGGCGAACAGGAAATAATTATAAGTTTAATTATAATATTAGTGTTGTGTTTGTATAACATAGTGATGTATTTTGTATAACATACAAATACTATCTACACACATTAATAATATACACTCTGCAACACATGCTCGATGTATGTTTTTAACTAGTGCAGTATGTTTTTCGCTCAAAGTTTAAGCGTACATTATTGGAAAGTATACGCGATAAAAGCGTAATAGCCATGTATAGTTTCTAAAAATAGTTATGCTCATAACAAATTGAAACTATATGCGATTAGTCCCCTGTGCTTACTGTTGTTGTATACTTTCAATATACGCGGTCAATACTCGGAAAGTTGGCTTATAATTACTTTTAAATCGTTGGTTCTAAGTAACCTATATCAAAATCTACGGAAATATGAATACTAGTTTAATAAAATAAAATTACTACGTAAAAGCTAGTTAGTATAGTACGTCAGGGTAATAAGATCACTCGGTAAATATGGGCACTTTCTTATTACACAAAAACTACAGTCGTGTTTGTATAGATGGTTGTGGGATACGGTAGCTCTTCATCGGTCAATCAAATAATAAAGGGTCAAAAGTACACTGCTTTATCGACGTCATTTTGCCTGTTGACGTAATAGTAAATATTTTAGTCGATTTTAGTATTGTGTAGTGTAGTTAGTTTTTTAAGTTGATAGTCTGAAGTGTTATTATTTACTGCCGAAACTAGTTTGCTATTATTAAATTAATATATAAGTTATATTATACGACTTTATGTTTTTGTCTTTGTCCTCCTGCTAGTTTTGGTTTTATAGGGCAGCAAAGCTTAAAGTTACCGTATTACCCTCACGTACCTTACTTATTGGAGCCGTGGTAGCTCAGATGGTTAGCGCTCGCTGTAAATTTCACAATACGCGAGCAAACCGGATTCGATGCCCGCCTGCACCAATGAAATTGTTAATTGCAATTTTAAATGCTGATTTACCACGTGCTCGGCGGTGAAGGAAAACATCGTGAGGAAACCTGCATGTCTGAGAAAAAAAAAGAAAAAAATTTTCGAAGACATGTGAAGTTCGCCAACACGCATCGGAGCGGCGTGGCGGACACTTCCTTGCCCTAATTCTCTTTCAGAAATGAGAGGAGGCCTGTGCCCAGCAGTGGGACGTATATAGGCTGTAACTTTACTTTACTTTACCTTACCTTACTTATTAATAAGGTAAAATTAAACTAGTAATTAATGTTGAGAAAAGGTAAAAAATTCATCAACATCATCTTTACAGCTCATCACAGGTTCACTGTTCAACATAGGCTTCTCCTAACGAATGCCACAAAGCAGGGTCCTGTCCTGAGCCACCTCCATGCTTCGACTAAGTAGTAGGGATTCGCTTTACCTTTACGAGAACGCCACTCAAGAACCTCGATACGTCCATTACCACTTCAGGCACAGAATACATTCAGGCTTTTATTTTAATTGCCCAAGCAGCTATGCAGGTCTAAAAAGACCAATATCACTGAGACCTGTAAGATCTATTGTGATCGCTGTTATGGTTATAATACACTGCTAAGCTACGTAGGTCACTCAATAAGTTTTGAGATGCTCGAAATTTAAAAATGGAACGCACCCGTGTTATATGTTTCTAAAAAGCAAATTTGTTTAAAAATAGTACTCCATAAGCCAATTGCTCAATATTAAAAAAAAACTATATGAATGACAAGCTCGTGGAAACTGTCCATGCGGTCGGAGCTAAATTCTGCAAGACCCGCTGCAGAAGAACACAAAAACTCTCCGATCACACTCTTAATCTCATGACTGTTAGACGGTAGATGAGGCTGCAATCGTCAACAGATTTGACAGCATACAGGCAACTGAGCAGACAGATCTCCAAATGCATGCGGCGAGACTTACGCAACTTTAATACCGCTCGTATTAAAGAAGCGATCGAGCGGAACCAGGGCTCCAAAGTCTTTGCCAGAGATCTGTCCGCCAGTAAGAGCCAACTGTCAAAGCTGAAGACTGAGTGTGGCAGCATCGTTCCCGGGACACCTGAGATTTTGAGTGAGATTGAGAGGTTCTATGGGCAGCTGTACACATCATCGTTGGAGCCACACGCAAGTGTGAGTAACGATCAAAGAGCAAGTCTTATCCGATACTATTCCGATGATGTCCCGGATGTCAGTATAAGTGAGATTAGAATGGCTCTCCAGCACCTTAAAAACGGCAGGGCCCCAGACGAGGATGGAATTACAGCGGAGCTTCTGACAGCGGGTGGAACACCGGTACTTGAAGTCCTTCAGAAGCTCTTCAATTCCGTCCTCCATGGTGGCACTACTCCAGAGGCGTGGAGCAGAAGTGCGGTGGTCTTGTTCTTTAAGAAAGGCGACAACGCTCTCTTGAAGAACTACAGACCGATTTCCCTTCTGAGCCGCGTCTACTTGCTGTTTTCGAGAGTCATTACGAATCGTCTCGCACGCAGACTCGACGACTTCCAGCCTCCCGAACAAGCCGGTTTCCGAAAAGGCTTCAGTACCATAGACCACATACATACCCTGCGGCAGATTGTACAGAAGACTGAAGAGTACAATCTGCCACTTTGCCTGGCGTATGTGGACTATGAGAAAGCCTTTGATTCCGTCGAAATTTGGGCGGTGCTACAGTCCCTTCAGCGGTGCCAAGTTGACTGTCGGTATATCGAAGTGCTGAAGTGTTTGTACAGTAGGGCTACGATGGCTATCCGAGTACAGAACCAGAGCTCGAAAACTATCCAACTGCAGAGAGGTGTAAGACAGGGTGACGTTATATCCCCGAAACTCTTCACCGCTGCATTGGAAGACGTTTTCAAGCTACTGGACTGGAAAAGATACGGTATTAACATCAATGGCGAGTACATCAATCACTTTTGATTTGCCGACGATATAGTCCTTATGGCAGAATCGCTGGAGGACTTAAGCACTATGCTCAATGACCTCAATAATGCCTCACAACGGATAGATCTTAAGATGAACATGGACAAAACAAAGATCATGTTTAATGTCCATGTCACACCTATGCCGGTAGATGTTGGGAGCACTAAGCTCGAAGTTGTTGACGAGTACGTTTACCTGGGACAAATAGTCCGACCAGGTAAGTCCAACTTCGACCGAGAGGTCAATCGACGGATTCAACTCGGCTGGGCAGCGTTCGGGAAATTACGACATATCTTCTCGTCAGGTATACCTCAATCTCTAAAAACTAGATTGTACAACCAGTGCGTGTTGCCAGTGATGACTTACGGATCTGAGACGTGGTCCTTCACTGCTGGCCGTATGAGGACGCTCAAGGTCGCTCAGCGAGCTATGGAGAGGGCTATGCTCGGAGTTTCTTTGCGTGATAGACTCAGAAATGAGGATATCCGCAGTAAAACCAGAGTGACCGACATAGCCCAACGGATTAGTAAGCTGAAGTGGCAATGGGCCGGCCATATAGCTCGAAGAACCGATAACCGATGGGGAAGAAAGGTTCTCGAGTGGCAGCCTCGTACCGGTAGGCGTAGTGTAGGGCGGCCCTCCACTAGATGGAGTGACGACCTGTTAAGATATACAGGAAGTCGATGGATGCAGGTGGCTCAGGACCGTGCTTTGTGGCATTACTTGGGGGAGGCCTATGTTCAGCAGTGGACTTGTGAAGGGCTGTAATGATGAATGATGATGAATGATAAAAAAAAACAAAGTTCTATTAATTTTCCGGCAACGCTTCCCGCACTTTTCGTTTTAAAGGATGGATCTTAACTTTGAAACTTTGCGCGCTATCATCTATTATGATTTTAAATATGGTCCAACCGAACAGGTAAGTTTACTACGGTTACAATCAGCATTAGGGGCTCAGCTCCATCACGCGCAACAATTTTAGATGGTTTGCTGAATTCAAAAGGGCTAAAATTAACCTTAAAGATGACCAAAGAACTGGGGCCCGCAAACAGCAGTAACGGCAGAACATGTATGTATGTAATCACATATACGGACATCGAAAAGATTTGGGGAGCATTCATACCACCCTACATCAACATCTTGGAGTGAGGAAGCTTTGTTGTCTATAGATCCCTCGTTTGCTCTCCGAAAGCGAAAATCAGATTCGTGTGGATTGGTGCCATGAAATGCGTCTACGTTTTGAAAACGGGGCATCTAGGCATGTTTAAGAAATCGTAACTGGTGACGAGACATGGATCTATCAATATGATCAGAAAAATAAAAGGTAATCATCGGTATGGGTCTACTCAGAACGACAGTTACCGACAAAACTGCAAAGACCTCGCAACGTCGGCAAAAAAATGGTGGCTAGTTTTTTTTTCACAGATCAGACATTTGTCGACGTCAACGCTGTAAAATTGTAGGTGGGTCAACTCGGAATGGTATACTACAGTTGCATTACCCAAAGCTTTTCAGGCTGTGCGGGAGAGAAGACCAAAGACCGGGCTTCGGGGAATCATGCTGCATCACGATAACGCCTCTTCACATACCTCCCTTAGAACAAAAGCATTCATTAAAGAATCTGGTGTTGAAACTCTAAGTCACCCACCCTACAGCCGTGACTTAGCTCCTTGTGATTTCTTTTTGTTCTCAAGAGTCAAAGAAAAAATAAAAGGCAAGTTTTTTTCAAGTGCCGAAGAAGCCGTGGCTGCATACGAAGAATCGATTTTTTAAATAGGATAAGGTGACAAACGAGCACACAGTCCACCTGATGCGTCTATCCATCATCATACCTCTTATCATACATCTATCCTCGATTACAAATCAAAATACAGATGCGTTGTCACCCGTGAGGACTAAGATGGAATGCCTCGTTTCCAGTAAAAAGGGTCTCCGGTTCTCTACACTCACCATACGAAACACAGCAGCATTAAGCTTCTATTTCACGCTGTTATTCTCAGAAGTGAGAGCGTGGTCCTTCCCCGGTGGAGCTGACCCATTCGTGCTACAATTATACTACTAATATAACTGCAGCATGCCTCTACCACGTATAAAAAATTCCGATCTTAGCAGAACTCTGAAAACACTTTTCGCCAGATCAAGACTGGCAAAAGTGTTTTCAGGGTTAGTTTAGACGAATGGAACTTTGTATAGAGCATGATGGAGAATATTTTGAAAAGATGTAAAATAAATATTAATAATATCTAGAATAATTTTGTATATCTCAAAACTTATTGAGCGTCCTACGTATATGACTTCAACAAATTGAAGGAGTTGCTTAGCTGTAAGCAATTTCACTTCAATTCAGTAGGCTATTCAAATTTGGCCGCCCCTATTGACTTCTACAAGTCGATACCCTTGTCCACAATCATATGTATCACATTAGTTTTGTCAATGAAATTGTAACTTTATGGCTTGTGCACTATAGTCCAAATTACACCAACTTTTCGCCATGATTAGTATGATTGTGACCTCGGGGATCTATGTGTCAGTTCTTAGGCTATATTTACAACCCAAAGGTTTAGTTAAGACTGCAAAAGAGTTTGTTTCTGGGTATATTTCCGAGCTAATAAAAGATCAATCATATACTACTAATAAGTCGGGGTAAGGTATGATTTAATGCTACTTACATTCGGTTAAAGTATTTAAATAATTTTTATTGCACTTACACTTTGAAAACAATTTTGCGTGGTAAAGCCATGCTGCAGTCATATTATGGTTTTAGCATGAATGAGTCGGGTCGACCGGGAAAGGATCCCGCCTTCACAGAATACCAGTGTAAAATAGCACCTCAAAACTGCTGTTTCGAATGATGAGTGTAGAGAATCGGAAACCTCTTTACTGGAAACGAGGCATTCCATCTTAGTCCTCAAATGTAACAACGTATCTGCATTTTGATTCTTAATCGAGGATAAATTTAAATGTCTATGTGTCACAGCATCCACTCACCATTAGGTGAACTGTATGCTCGTTTGTCATTGTTATTCTATAAAAAAAAAATTGGTAACAATTCGGCTGATAATGATGATGAAATTCAATAAATTAAGTTTGAAAGTTTTACAATACCGTCTTGCGCGAGATTTTTTTTCCCAAAATCATCAAATAAATCGTCGTATGAAATCTTATTCATTAGCTTAGCTTTTTTTTGCTTATGGTGGATCTTAGATAGTTTTTCACCCATTTTAGCTAGTGCTTCCCTCACAATGAACAATTTGTTCTTGGTGCACATAAAGCCATACGAACTGATGCATCAAAATTTTGATAAACGTTTTGCAAATCCTTTTTTCGCAAGACCGAAGATAGACTTCAATGATATAGAATTAGTTTTAACTAAAATTCTTTGCGAAGAAAAATACTAAAATTACTTATATGTTAACGCTGAAAATATCACTCGTAGTTATTCTCATTTCTTAATTTGATGTTTGATTTCTTTTTTTTTTATTTTTAATTTTTTTTTCTAATGTCTTTTGTATACTGTTTCGACACATTTATTTCCATCGCCTTTTCTTTGAAATACCTACTTTCTCGTTCAGCTATGAAAAACTTGCAAAAATATTCGTAAAAATCGACAACAGTAATCAAATCTACGGTAGAAACCTGAATATGTATTAACATTCACTTTGTTTTTTCTTTGCAAAAAAAAAACATTCCACACAACAACCATTACCCCCATTTTCAGTTTTTACAAACTCAAAAGTATTCCTTCTTCCTATCCTTGATTTATTGCAAAGTTTTAAGGACTTTGGAATTAATCAATGGTTTTAAGTTTTAAGGATTAAGAAATCATTAAGTTTTAAGGACCTCGTACCAATAATCTCTAAATTTCCACATGCGTCCTCTCTAGTTGACTGAGGTGCCAGATTTACTTTCTTTAGTGTTTTCCGTTTCTCAATTTCAATCATTATTTTTTGCCAGCGTTGTGTCGAACTTATATACAATTTTTTGAAGCAATATGAAGAAACAACAAGCTTTTGTGAAACGTTCAGCAGTCGTAGTCGCCACTGAATTTCAAGAGTGGACAGAGTAAAGAACACAAAAATGCTTTCATTTCCGAGATAATGGCAGAAAATATGTCTTCATCTATCTTTTTAAAATTTTAATTCTGTGAGACATAAAAAAATTTTTTGGCTCAGATTTGCCGCCCAAAAAATCTGCCGCCCTAGGCTCCAGCCTACTCAGCCTGCTGGTAAATTCGCCACTGATTTCACTTCTTCTTCTTCTGAACTAAGTACAGTTTCCCAGATGAGTGTTGTTTAGTCACAGGATGGATATGCGCTTTTTGTAGACAAGAGTTTCAGGGCAAGAGCCAGAATACGCGGTTTGTTCTTACTTAATCCCAGAGCTTTTAAAGCGAATTAACAATCACAAGCCCGAAATTAGTTTTAAGAATGGTTTAAGCCTGGCGTATCAGCCCAGATCTTAAGCGATTTATTGTGATAAAGAGTTTCAAGGGTCAATCAGGTTAGGTTTTTTGAGAATCCACAAAATGGCTCGGGTCCAAATTGTGTACTCTTTGGGACCTCGGCGGAAAGTTCATTGCCTACAATGCCCGCATGACTTGGATTCCATCTCAAAACGACCCTGTTGTTACACTATTATTACCCCAGGGCGTTCAACGGTTCACGCAGTCTCCAATAGCTTTGAGGACAGCTGCTTGACTATCAGAGTTTATTTAAGGTGGACGTAATTTGTTTGCAGGTTGATTTCCGCACAACGAAGTATGGGTAAAATTTCTGCTTGGAAGATAGAGGTGAACTTTCCCAAATTTCACTACGACATGCCACGGGTAGCACTTACCACCAATAACCTCCTATAACACAATGAGTAGGTGAGCCCTACGCTCATAAGTGAATTGGTGATGGGCTGTGATGAATAAATAAATGTGAAATCCGCCGGTTAGGGTATCGCGGCATCTTTCTCCCACCTGCTCTAAAAACCAAAAAATCAGTAGATGCGTGTTACCAGCTTGGAACGTAGATATATACCCGTAGAATGTTACTTATTCACCACAACTTTTAACATTATAATAAAATTAAAATAAATAAATAAATGGGGAAGATACTCAACAGCGAACACGCGTTAAGCTTCAGCGACAGGATGACGACGTAGAAAATAACCATTTTAAAATTAGTTACGTAAGTGTATCGTCTATTATTTTAATATTCGAAAATCGCAAAAAACAAAATAAATCGAAATACACAAATAATTTAGGTATAATATCCTATGGTCAAACTACAGATGTCGCCAACATAGTAGAAAGCGCTTGTGGTGGCATTTAAAGCAAGTAAAAAGCGCCATTTTTGGTTAAATATAGTGTACTAGCGGATATCCGGCGCGTACTATACTAAAATAATAAATATACATACATACTACGCTATAATATAAAAATCATAAGCGACAGTAGCCTAATGGCAGGGCGCGGACCGCGAACTCAAAAAGGTCGTGGGTTCGAATCCACCATTCGACTACTGGCGTGAACCACTCGTAACACAAGCAATTTAAGCTTACCACGAGTGTTTAAGGGGAATATTAGTAATGTTTATAGCATTGTTAATATTCTTAAAAAAAAATAAAAAAAATATTATGCTACGCTAAAATAATAAATACACTGTTTTTTTGTTGAAAAAAAGGAAATTTTGTTTATTTATTAACTTTTTTTATATGTGTGCCTAATGCATTGTTTTAGTAGTCTAAAATCGTTTTCGCATTATTGCCTTTCCAACATCGGTTAGATGATTTCAAAGTCAATAACGGACATGATTAGAAAATTTTTTTTGTGTTTTATATAGATTTGACATCGCGTTAGTTTTCAGAGTTTTCACTTCACCGAATAAAAGCCAGGCTAATAGATAGTTTTATTGGCTTTAATCAGGGTATTCACTCACCGTTTATTAAGCGAATTAATGGATACCCTGTCGACCATGTGACTGTGTTCACAAAGTAGCAGTAGTGGTAGAACTGTGTGTCGACACTGGGTATAACCAACCATAATCATTTGTGAAAAAGAAACAAATTCCTTATTTTCGGGTTTTATCTACTCATGTGACTTCGTCCCGTAGTTGTCGTATTTAACGACAATGAGATTTTTTATAGAACAAGGGTGACAAACCAGCACACAGTCCACCTGATGGTAAGCGGATGCTGTGGATCATAGACATCTACATTTATCCTCCATTAACAATCAAAACGCTGATGTGTTGTCACCCCTGAGGGCTAAGATGGAATGCCTCGTTTCCAATAAAAAAGGGTGTAGGATCTCTACACTCACCATGCGAAACACAGCAGTATTAATCTGCTATTTTACGCTGGTACTCTGTGAGAGCGTGGTCCTTCCTAGGTCGAGCTGACCCATTCGTGCTAAAATTATAATATAAATGAAATAAAATTGTATGGTTTCCGATAGATGGCGGTGTAACCATTTCGAATACGTCAGACGTAAAAGATCGAGGGCAGACGACGGGCTGAAGCGTCAAAGGTATGGAGTGTAGAAGCAAGGAGTACCAACTCCCATAGTAGATTAGTTGAAAAAGTAGCCATCTGTAAGCAGTAAATAACAGCTCAAAAACTCTCCACAACAGCGCTGGAGTAGCTACTGAGATGAAATGAACTTAGCAGTTGTCGACGGTTTAAGTGTGCTGCTAAACTGCTCAGTAGCTCTAAAATCTAAAATAATTTTATTTGGTAAATATAACCCCGAAAAAGTCGTCTATCCCACTAACATTTTTCGGTGCGTTCTTTAAAGTATACCCCGTAGTTATTAACGGTTTTCTATGGACACTTTTTAATACACAGTCTGTACTCTACACTCCATAGTCAAAGATGCAATACCTCTATGCCGGCTGTCAAGCATGAAGATTAATGTAAATCGTCCCATTATAGGCCCATGCTCAGCATGGGCTTTTTAAAGAAACGAAGTGTCGATATTGCTCCAATGTCTTCCTAATTTCACCTCTGATGATGAAAATAAATAAAGCTAAATCGGGTAAAGGTAGTGTAGGAAAAGTACATCTGTAGCTAATCGCTCGCCGTAAATTTTACAGTATGCGAGTGACCCGGGTTCGATCTTCGTCAACATTAATGAAATTGTTAGTCGCATTTTTAAGTGGTGATTTACCATGTGTTGGATGATAAAGAAAAAGATCGTGAGGAAACTTGCACGTTCGAGATATAAAATATTTCGAGGACATATTAGTGTAGTACGCCAACACGCATTGGAGCAGTGCGGTGGATTAATTGCTCAATAACCCCCTCAGATATGAGGGGAGACCTGTGCCCAGTAGTGGGACGTATGTAGACTGCAACTTTACTAAGTGCGTCTGTGTTTGCGCGTATCATTGTAGTCCTAGTATCTCCTAGATAGTTAATAGCTTTCGACAATTGGGAAGTTGTTGCCGAAAATTGGCCAAATGATTATAACCAGAATAGCAGATGTTGCTGTTCGCACTAAATTTGACTTAAGTCTGGCATATACGAGGGTCTATCGGATTTTGTCGACTCTTAAGGCATCCATGGTTAGAAAGTGAGTGATGAATTCTAATGATAAACATTTTAATGCAACGCTTTTCATTTTCCTTCTAATAAATAAAATAACATAGGTACCATTCTCGTTGTTAATTGATGTTTTTTTTTATGGTTTGACGAACGAGCACACAGTCCACCTGATGGTAAGAGGATGCTGTGACTCAGAGACATCTAAATATATCCTTGATTTAGAATCAAAACGCGGATACATTGTAAAAAATGGTCTCCAGTTCTCCATACTCACCATACGAAACAGCAGCACTGACTGCTATTTTAAGCTGGTATTCTGTGAGAGCGTGGTCCTTCCCCTGTCGAGCTGTCCCATTCGTGTTAATATAATCATAATATAGCTGCCGCGTGGCTCTACCAGTCTACCATATATAAACGAAACGAAACGGTGTAATAATAATATTGGTTAATGTTATTCGAAAGAATAAGGATATTATATTGCACCTTCATTTCGAAACCGTTACAAAACAAAAAAACTAAATACTCATATTACAAGAAAGCTAATTTACGATTTTTGCATTACTATTTATCTCTTAATAAGAAAGTAATGAGCACATGAAATATTTCTAAGATTATTTGTTAAATTATTGGTTTCTTTTGGTAAGGTGTGTGTGTGTAGTCATTTTGATTTAATATTTCCTATAATGATATTTTATAATCTTTTTAATTTTCATAGTAACACTTTGGCATCAATTATTTTTTCAATTAGGATTGAATTAAGTAAAGTTAGTATAAAAACAATGTTACTATATTAAAAATCGAATTGTAGCTATTATATAAATTGTTAAAATATATTTAAAAAGTATTTTAGGTACAAGTCAATTAAGACATAATAATTCCAATCAATATTTATTTAAAAATTACTTAAAATTGTACTTTTATGACAATTAAACGAACCAACCAAGTGACAGTTGACAAGTGGTAAGGTAACGGTTTCGTCTTTATTTATGTTTTAAATTTCAGTTTAATAACGTTTTAATAAAACACCATCTACCAAAATATTGGGAAGTAAATATACCTATAAAATTCATTCTGCTTTGACTAAAGAAGAAAGAAAGTCAATGTCATTCTGTAGATTTTGCCGATTTAAGTAAGATGACATCGTTATCTCAATTTCGTGAAAATTTTGTTTAGTTAGTAACGGTTTCGAAATGAATGTTTAGTCCATGTTTTTAATCTATGATTCAAAAAACTTTATGATTGTTGTTAAGAAATAAAATCGTTTTAATAGGTTACGGGCCAAAGACGCTTCCACTGTTTTATTTTAAATCTCATGTAGGTACCATTTTTGACTTAATTTCTGTAGCCTAAAAGACTTGATGAATGTAGAACTTGAAGGTGTTGTTTTATTCGTATACATATCCGGAATGTTGCAGACACACAGGAGTCTGCAACATTCCGGAAAGATGAATGGATGAATTCGGGGGATGATGATATCATCCCGAGGAATCCGCTTCGTGTCTAATCTCTACTACTGTTGTGGGTATTTATTAGTTTTGCGATACAAGTACCAGGTGTCTCGAAACGTTTGACACTCACCGTCACCGATCTGAATATTTTGCTTCTGGATTTTCTGGCATAAACGTAATATTACTACTACCATATGTTGAAAGGCAAAATATTCTTCAGATTTTTTTTCAGCTATTTGTTACTACACCCAGGGGGACGAAGTGCGAGATTTACCTACGGCGCCACCATACGGCTCGCGAGGAGTCTAAAGGGGGACGCCCATTTTCGGCCATGGAACGCCCAACAATGTGCATTTGTTAAAAAATTATATCTTTATTTATTGTTATTAATCTCAAACAATGGGAATATTTTTGCACTTAAAAGTACCGGAAACATAATAATAAAAATTAGGTAAATCATTATGTCATTAGTTTGTGAATAAAAAAAAAGTGTTGCCAATCACAAAACACATTTAAAAAATCGATTCTCTTTTTCGATCGATTATTTACGGTGTCATCATTACAGTGCTAATATAATTTTTAAATAATTATGATGTTACGATAATTAAACAACGAATTACTAGCTGATATCCAATGAATTCTTTAGAGAATAACAAATGCTACGGCACAATTTAACTGTTAATCTTAACCGATCTTCTTTGAAAACAGATAAGAACTGTTATTCTTATCTGTTTTTAAAGAAGATCGATTAAGTTATTCTTATCTGTTTATAACAATACATTTAAAATAGAATCATGTTATGATAACGAAACAAGTTAATTTCCAGCTGATTTACCATGAATCCTTTAACCTTTTGAGCGCCAAAGTCGCCTATACTTGACCAACACCTGCGGGCCCTGAGCGCCAACGACGTCTATAGTTGACAAAAAACCCGGCTCCGAAAAATATGAAATATAGATATTGGAAAATTATTACAGGTATTTTAATTCTACACTCCTCAAAATAGGAATAACCCAGCAACATGTGAGTATAAAAAACAAGTCTTCTAGAGTCACAAGTACTAAGAAACATTGAACTAATAAAAATGGATTTTTATCTAAGCAAATACTATGTCCAGCACGCCAAAGTCGTCTATGGTTGACCGCTAGTGTCAAACGCGGGAGGCATATATTTCTTGAAAACTATCCAAAATTCAGCTCAATGGTGTTTTTTTCTATTATTGATATTTGAATAAAATTAAAGGTTAGAAACATAAAACTATAATTAGCTACATGAATAAAAAAATGTTATCAGATTATCTTCGCATAATAAATCTAATATCTCAACTCTAGCGCGTCATCGAAAATCAGTTCACTGGGCACCGTGATCAAGGATAGACGACACCCTGATGAGGTCATAAGTGATTACCGAGAAAAAGTAGAGCAATGCAACATGAACGATTCCTCAGAACTCATTCGGATTTTGGAAAGCGTCGATGATGATGAATTTTGATTTTTGATTGATGAATTGTGATGAAATGTTTATTTATTCCATGACCAAGATTTTAGTATTATAAGGCTGATTTACCTAGTGCGAATAATTATATACAATTGTTGATTAATGAATAATTATGTACCTTTTTTTAATAATAATACAAAATTACAATTAATGTTTTTTTACTTAAGGTGTGAAGAGCAATTTTTCATTTTGTGTTGTGCCATTTTCTTTCTCAGTCTCAAAATCATCTAGCAGCATCAGCATCATATCAAATCCCCATTTTCATAAGAGTGTAAGACTTTTCTTCTGTACTTCACTTGGTCTACGCCTTCCCCCGACACATAAAATATTATGAATCGATGTCTGTATATTTCGGTTAGATCGATTTTGAAATCGATACACAACATTCTAAGAATGTTTAAAAAAGGAAGGTCAGCTACGCCGTTGTCGTCTAGTCATGACAGTGTTGTCATTAGGATGGAGAGTAGTGCTGTGGTTTACTACTATTTTATTGTTATTGTTTGTTTTTTATTTATGTTTATATGTACAAAGTACATATATAAAAAGAGTGGATGACAGCACAAGATTAAATAAAACATACAGTTTATAAAGAGTCATTTATAGCATAAAAAACCTACAAAAACAAGTTATTTTACGTTATCGATATATCAACTCTTGGCAACACTATTTTGTTTTGGCGCTTTGGCGTACAGGACACGGTAATGCGTTTTTAGCGTGGCGCTCAAAAGGTTAAAGCTAAACAAAACGCTACTGCATAATTTAACTTTTCTTAAAAATACATTTCAAATAGCATTTAAATAAATAAAGGAAAATATATTTTAAAAAGTGTGCAGAACTTAAAGCACCTCAAAGATTGTTTTTTAACGATATTATTAATCGAATAAAAATCGATATCTTTTCATCTATTTTATGTCAGTTAAGTGGCAACATCGAGTCTGACAGCTAGGCCCTGTCATGGAATGAAATCACAATTCAGTTCATATTTCACAACTATATCTATACCTATATAAATAGTCACATGTAGAATTCATTTGCGTGTTTGTTTTTATTTTTGTGAATTTGTTATCGAAGTAACGAACTAGCCTTCAAATACGACATCCAACTAGCGAACAGGAAAATTCACCAATTAATAGTCATGGACATGTATGTATCAGCTGTGGCAAGTCACTTTTGAGAATAAGATCACACACATTGTTTGGGTCTGATTCTCCACGTGAGGAACTCATAAGGAATGAAATTGCCCATCAAATTGCACCACGTGAGGTACGTATTCAACATTTTTTAATTTATTAAGTGTTTGGGCTCATATCTGATAGTGATACATGTTTTTACTCTGATTACATCCACACAAACTATATCTGACAAACATACAAGCTTATTTATAACATGGCGATAAGATTAGCTTGTCACCACCAGATAGACTGCTACCGTTTTTACCAACTACCAAGTAATGAGACAATTGATTTTTCATTGTTTTTGGACTACTGGTAGTTTTTAAGTGCTTAATTATTAAATAATATAGGCCATTAAGTCTGCTTTTGTGCAGTAACAATTAACTTGATAAATATTTTATATGTATTTGAGTTTAAAGGAAACAAATCTATTTTATTTTTATTTAGTTCACTTTTTCACTTTTTTATTTAATATTATTTCAGTTGCCATCGTCATCTCGTGTGTGTCATAATTGTTGGCGAAGGTTTGATAGAGCAGCATCACATTCAACTGCAGAACGGGAACCATCTGAATCATCTAGTTCATCCTCGTTGCAATCTGAAGTCGGTAATGTATTGCACCCATATTCAAACATTCTAATTTCAGTAGAGAATGAAGCTGGGTATTTCCACCTGCTTGGGACACTGTAATTAATAAAATTAAAACTAAACCCAAGCATACCACGCAAGACTTCAAGACAGTAAGTTCATTCTGCGTAGATCGGACCATAAATAGTTATTAAAAAGCTGAAGTTACTCCAAGTTAACACTGATTTCGGTACACCAGTCACCTCAATCCCCCATGACCATGTGTGCTGGAAAGCACCCGAAAGTCGGGAATTAAAAATCAAAGAAATTAAATGCGATAACATCGGTAAAATTAGTTGTTAAAAAACTGTATTTGTGAAAATAAAAACTTTTATATCTTAAAATTCCCGACTTTTTTTAAACCAATTTCTTAACCATTTCATTCCTTTAATTGTATATTATCATATCTATATGCTTTTATATGTGGGCACCCATGGCCGAAATGTCTATGAAGAGTGGGCATTCCTCTTTTATTGTAATTTTACGACTATAATTGTCTTGTCAGTTTATTTCACACAGATTATCAGTTTTTATTTGTACTCGTAATTCGTTTAGAAATGCATTTGCATCCAACTAGAGAAAGTTATTATTTTATTACAACTCTTATTACAGGTTTGACTGACAAAGAATGTCATAAGTCAATAAGTCCGCCTATTGTGACCCTTAGATTAAGGTGTATCATAATATTTTTATAGGATAGGGTGACAAACGAGCACACAGTCCTCCTGATGGTAAGTGGTCGCTGCGGCCCATAGACATCTACATCTAACTTCGATTATAAATCAAAGTGCAGATGCGTTGTCACCCGTGAGGACTAAGATGGAAAGCCTCGTTTCCAGTAAAAAGGGTCTCCGGTTCTCTACACTCACTAATATTGCTATTTTGAAAACAATTTACTATTTTCTTTGAATTGTCATGAATTTCTATTAGGCGTGTGTCCAATACTTGCCCATCTACGAGAAGGGCATATTAACTTTTATTTTATAGTCATACCAAGCGTATTTTGTAAAATACCAAAGTTTGTTTATCTGACGCAATAAATATCTTCTATTAATATTCTTTTTACTTCGTAACTTTCCTCCGCCTGATATGGACATCTCCCTTAGTATGGATTAGTTGCCATAACGCTTGGCAGGTGAAGCTTGGCAGGCGAATTGATATTCGCAGTACCAAACGTCCCGCACGTTGTTCGCTGGTCGTCTTCAACGGTCCGGTCAAAAAATATTACGTCTGCCGTAGGTAGGTAAACGAAATGGTTAACCGCCATATATACGCTGTCGCTTGTTAAAGTAGTCCCATATGGTCCCATATGTGACCTCTGACGCCGTGATTCTCGGACGCCGAAATAAATTTAGTATTTATTGTAAAACTTACGTCACTACGCTGATATTCTTACGGATTAAAGGTAAAAAAAACACCAAAAAATTTATAATAAATACTTTATTATTCTGCGAAGAAAAATACAGATTAAAATATATTTTATCATTAAATATAAAATCCAGTTGTATTCCAGAGATAGAGCCTCCCTACTCCTTAGAGTACCTAAATTACCCCCATATTTTTTAGTTTTCGAGTTATATTTTGGTCACCATCATTATTACAGCCTATCAATGTTCACTGCTGAACACTGGCCTCCCCATAGATTGCCTCATAAAGGACACATTTACCATGGTTTCCAAGTATGGCAAGCGGATTGTCAACCGCAGTGTTTTATTTTGGAGTTGTAACATGTACGCTGCTGCCGTGGTTCATTTCACTCCGTCTTCTCTTGCGATACCTGTAGAACGATTAGAGTAATAGTGGATATTCTTATACCGCCGCTATACGGTATTTGGTATTTTAATTAAACTTTTACTAACAATGTATTACTGATCACCGGCTGCTGAATGAAACATAAATTAACGAAATGCACTGGGCTTATTTCCCTAAATTAGGTGAATAGTACACCTGGCAAATGCAAAATCAATTATTTTCAGAAGCAATATACTAATAGTAAAAATATGTTGAATTTTAAAATTAGTCTAATGCTAAACTTTTAAAACGTTCGAGGACGATTAAAGAAGAATGGAATGGAAGAATTTCACCGAGGTTGTGTTTTAAAATTTGTGTATTTCATCATCTGTTTATTCTGTAAAATTCATTGGGCTATCTCTATGGCGTTATACTTAAAATCTCTAGTTGTTTGTTTCGTTTTATAGAATATGGGTAACAAACGAGCACACGGTCCACCTGATGGTAAGCGGTTGTTGTGGCCCATAGATACTCGTATCTACATCTATCCTCGGTTACGAATCAAAATGCAAATGGCGTTGTCACCCGTGAGGACTAATGTGTCTCGTTTACAGTAAAAAGGGTCTCCGGTTCCCTACACTCATACGAAACACGGCAGCATTAAGCTACTACTTTACGCTGGTATTCTGTGAGAGCGTGGTCCTTCCCCCGTCGAACCGACCCATTCGTACTATAACTATACTTTTAATACTACTGCAGCGTGGCTCTACCACGTATTAACCTAGTTATTATTAGTATTGTTTTGTTTTTACTTACTTATTCCGTTACTGAGTCCCGTGTAGTGGCGGCGTAAGAATATCCACTACCGCATATCATTCGGTATCGGTGTTGTAAAAGGCGACAGAGGGAAATTGAAACAGAAGATTGGCAGCAGCATCTTCCTGATAACAACTCAACGTAATAAACAACTGCGGTTGGCAACCCGCTCCAGTGTTGCCACATTGAATTAGCGTAGGTCTCTAGACTGCCGTCAAAAAATTCCTTGTTATAAATGAATTTAGTAACAAAAAAAGTCCCCAAATGTCGCTAAATTTAATTTTATTAAAAAAACGCGAAACAAAGATAATATAGAAAAAAAAGATTATATATATATATATATATATTTTTCAAATGTCGCCAGAATATTTTTTTTCGCTAAACATTGAATTAAACTCCCCAACTACAAAAAACTCGTTAGATTTAGCGACAAAGTCGCTAAAGTGGCAACACTGAACCGCTCGCCAAGCTTGTCAACTATGGCAACCTCCTGTCATCATTCTTGACATCTCGGTCGAACAAGTTACTCTGTTTTAAAAATCGCTCCGTATTTTTATATCAATAATCAGTGTTAAGTTAAACGAATCTTAAAAATCTTTTAATATTCTATTTGTGTGGTATCTAAACAATAAGACTGTGAATAGTGTATAGTACAAACTCCAAAATTATAGCTGTTTTCGAAATAAAAGTGAACAACAATTTTACCACCAAGAAATTAATCACAAGTGTAGGGTAAGTGGTAAAGCCAGCAGCGCAGAGCATACGCGCGGTTAAGTGTTCGACGTAACCGTGAAAATCGTCTGCAGTGTGCGTAACGTATCGCAGAGTCGATATTTTCAAAGACTAGTGCGGTGCATATTGGGCAGTTTAGCATAATTTGTATTACTATATCTGAGACGATATATTTATTACCTAATTGGCTATGAAGTGCGCAGGTTGTCTGAAGGTTACTAAGAATGCAAGTGTCATTACATGTACATCGCCAAAATGCGAAAAAACATATTGCTCGTACTGTATTAATTTAACATCAGTTACAGTGGAGGGTAAAAAGTGCTGGAAGTGCCCCGAGTGTAGTGCTTCCAAGAAAAAAGGCGGCGATAACACCCAAACGCCAATACGCTCCAACCCGGATTCGCAAAACGTTACGATGCGCAAAAAGGATGTCTCTGACTGTCAGACTCCTGAGACAGAAATAAGAGAATTAACAGCGGTAATCGCTCGCTTAACTAGTGAATTTTCGACACTAAAAACAAAGTTGGATGAAGTGACGCACTCTCTATGCCATTGCCATGAAAGGATGGACGAGTTAGTGCGGGGCATGTCAGCCAATGAAAATCGCTTGACAAAACTAGAAAAACGCGATCAGGAAATTATAAACTTGCACGCATCTGTGGCCCATCTACAGAATGAGCTCAATATACAAGCACAACAGGGGCTCCGCAACGAGATAGAGATCGTCGGTATACCAGAAGGTAATAATGAAAATCTAGAACATATTGTTAAGGTGGCCGCTCAAAAAGTTGGAGCACAGTTGGAAGACGTTGACGTGGACTGGATTACCCGCGTTGGACCTCGGCGCCTGGCTGTACCACCTAATGTTCCGGATGGTGGCAGTAGAATGCCCCGACCCATCGTAGTGCGTTTGCTCCGGCGATCCAAGCGCGACCAGGTACTAAAAGCCTTCAAATCAAGAAAGACCCTCACCAGCGCAGACCTGGGAATAATTGGCTCGCCGATTAAAGTTTTTTGTAATGAAAGACTTACGAAAGAAAATAGACTTTTGTTTCGCGAAGCCAGAGCGAGAGCCAAAACCCATGATTACGCTTTCTGCTGGTGCAACCAGGGTGCAATATATATTAGGAAACGAGAAGGGAAAGCTGCAACACTTATTAGAACTAAACACGATCTGGACCGTCATCTGCCAACTAAAGAGGATATCTAAAAACTATTATAAACACATCGTATCTCTATTTTTCTTGAGGGGTGCAAAATATATGTCAGTCTTTTTGAATTATTCTGTTTCTGATATCTTTTTTAAAGGACCTTATTCAATTGCACTCAACTGCCTTACTGTAATGATTGAAAAGATACCAAGTTGTACATGTTTAACGGCATTGAAATCTTGGGTAAGCTTTTGTACTTTAATACTGTATAATCACATTATCACGAAAAAATTTATGAATCATATCTCCAGTATCATACATATTGATTTACATGTTCACATATATATGCATACATTTATTATAACTATTTATTTAATACACTTCTTAATAATAATCATATTATATTATACTATTTGTATACTGCGTATAAATGCTTTAATAATTCTACACTCCTATATTACAACAATATTTGGAATAGAATTCAAAGATCACTCATCAGTACTTTCAAACACCTTATCACTGCTTTGGGAAAATAGTGAAGCAAAATTTAAATGTGCCATTGAATTAACATATGTATGGTATACCTTGTTTTTGGATAACTTATCGAACTAAAAGAGATAGATGATAATTTTGAATCTGAATTAGACTCGATAAAGATTAATTGCTATAATGTTAGTGAACTAGAGCTGTGTAAAGCCAAATTTTCTCAAGAACATAACTTTAAATTAATAAATTTAAATATTAGGAGTATTCAAAAGAATTTTGATAATTTCTTGGTAGCGATGCGACGAACAGGTATTGTTTATGATGTTATAATCTTAACAGCGTGTTGGCTAAATGATATGATAAATATTCACCAGCTGCAAGGATATAACGTCTATAAATCTGAAAATAACTCAAACCAAAACAGTGGTGTTGTAATTTACGTTAGGGACATATGGCGAGCAACGGTTTCCGAACCATGCATTAACAATTCTAGTTGTTTAGCGGTACAAATTCTAGACATGATTTCTATACTAGCTATCTATCGCTCTCCGTCCTGTAGAAATATAGGAGATTTTCTGGCATCACTTGATTCCTATATAAATTCCGCAGCTAACAGATTCCCCCCTTGTAATTACTGGCGATATGAATGTCAATTTATAGGATACTACAAACACTCAGGTTTTGGAATATCAATGTGTTATGGCGGAATATGGTCTACTACCGGCTATTACAGAGCCTACCAGAGGAAAATCATGTCTCGACCATATCTATCTTTCAGATTCTGAACTAAGCCGGAAACCAGTCGGCATTGTCTGTCAGTCTGATATAACAGATCACTATCCGGTTATGTTGGGTCTGAATTTAAATAAAATCAAACCCCTGCGGCCGAGCCGAACAGTTCTCAAAAGAGATTTTGAAGGAATTAAAAAAGACCTCTCAACTTTTGACTGGGCTGTAGTTACCGACAAAAAAGAGGTGAATGAAGCGACAAGCATTTTCACAAATATATTAATGAATACATTAAATAAGCATACGCATGAAGTGAGACTAACCAGAAGAGAATATAATTTAAAACCCTGGATCACACCGGGGCTCATCAGATGCATGAAACATAAGGACCGACTTCACCAACGCACAAAGCTTGAACCAGATAACGTTCCGCTTAAGGTCACCTATACTAGATATCGGAACTTTTTCATTGATCTCTTGCGTAAGTGTAAATTAGATTTTGAAAGCAATAAACTAATCGAAAATAAGAATAACCCACGAAAACTCTGGAAGTCAATTAAATATTTTTGTAATTTTTCCAACAGTAAAAATGATTCCACAGAATTATTAGACATGAGATGCTCTGATATAACACGTTCCCCACTTGACTTATGTAATAACTATTTTTCAACGGTAGGAGTAAACCAAGCGAATCAAACACTTAATAAAATTAATAAAACTGAGACAAATCTTGCCAGTAAAATACGAATCAATTGTAACCTCACAGAATCATTTTTCATGACTCCCACTGATCCCAAAGAAGTTAGTGCTATGATTATGGGATTACAGAATGACAGGGCTCCTGGTATGGATGGCTTAGCTAACTCTTTAATAAAACATATAAAAGATTCGATCATCCAGGCACTCACCTATATCTACAACCTAAGCCTAGAAAGCGGAGTTTTTCCATATGATTGGAAACTTGCATCTGTTTGTCCTATTTATAAGGGATGTGGCTCAAAGACAGCTATAGAAAATTATAGGCCTATCTCGCTATTAGGCGCTTTTTCAAAGCTACTTGAGAAGCTTGTAAACAAAAGGTTAACCGGATATTTGGAATCTCGACAGTTGATCTCGCCAGGACAATTCGGTTTTAGAAAAGGTCGATGTACTGAAGATGCTGTATCCCTTTTAACATCTACGATATCATCAATACTTGACTCTAAACAGAGCTGTGTTGGCGTTTTCTTAGACTTAGCCAAGGCCTTCGACACCGTGTCAATTCCAATACTTTTAAAAAAATTAAACTATATGGGTGTTAGAGGTATTGCCGGTGATTGGTTTCAGAGCTATCTCACGGACCGGAAACAGTGTGTGAGGATTGGTCGGGCTGTGAGTCTGCCACAAAATGTACCTTTTGGTGTACCGCAGGGCAGCATACTTGGTCCTACGTTATTCACAGTCTATATCAATGATATACATGACCTACCCATGGAAAACGCCGAAACGATATGCTACGCCGATGATACTGCTATCGTATTCCATGACTCAACGTGGAACGATGCTTTGTACAGTGCTGAAAGAGGTCTAAAAAAGGTCTTTATTTGGCTACAAAATAATCTCTTGACCCTAAATACCAAGAAGACTGTGTACTTATGCTTTCATAAGACAGCAGTCACTGCGCCAGTACAACAAACAGTGGTAAAGATTCATGAGCCTTCTTGCACAAGCAAATCGTGTGCCTGTGAGACCTTGAGTAGATCCGATGTAATTAAATATCTCGGTGTCCTCGTTGATGATAAACTGACATTTGAAAATCACATAATAGCTCTCTCGGCTCGAGTCAGGAAGGTTATTGGTGTTGTAAAGCATTTGCGGGACATAACGGGCTTAAATACTCTAAGATCTGTGTATTTTGCGTTATGCCAGTCGCTTATAACTTACTGTATTACTTGCTGGGGAAGTGCAGCAAAAACTTTCCTGATCAGAGTTGAGAGAGCGCAACGTTCGGTTATAAAAGTAATGTTAAAAAAGCCGTATAGATATTCAACTTTTGATTTATATAAGGACAGTGGACTATTAAATGTAAGACAACTTTTCATATTGAAGACCTCCCTAACTGTTCATAAGTGTACACTGGCATCTCCAGAGTATAAGACATTGTTGAAACGAAGAGTATTCCGCTTGCCAACTCCCGCTATCAACTCTGCTTTTTCTAAACGTTTTGGGCAATTCGTGAGAACTCAAGTGTACAACTCCGTCCTCAAGTATTGCGATATAAAAGAAAAATCAGTGGTGGAAGCTAAAAGAACCATAACAAAATGGTTACTAACTCTGAGCTACGATAGTACAGAAAACCTAATTAAACCGTAATCTTTATCATATATTTACGTAAATAAAATATATGAATACAGTATGTAATATGCATATGTATCTATAGGAGTTCTAATGCATATATGTTTAATTAATTATTGTAATATTTGTGAATAACAGTATTTTCTTTACTAACAATATTATTTTACCTGTAATTACTTGTTTTTATACATATTAACTTAATATAAATATTTATTTCATTTTATATTTTATTTTATTTTAAAAACAAAAAGCTTACATAATGTAATAACCGTACGTCGACCCAGTGTCAATTAATGAAAGCCACGTGTGATAAGAAAATCGTATCAGGCCCTCACGACACAGGCATGCCTAGTGTGAGGACCACAGACCTATACACCCTTGTTTATACACTCCAGCTTAGTTGGTGTGATAAGATCATAGTTTATAATAATTGTATATTAGAGAATTAAGACTACTGTGCTTCCATTTTATTGTCTTATATTGTATATTGTGATCTGTACCACCTTAGCTGTAAATAAACATTTTTTCATTTTTTCATTTCCCCCCCCCTCCCCCCCCGTGAGGCAAACTATGGGGAAGACCATGTTCAGCAGTGGACTTTTGTAGATTGTAATGGTAATAATACTTACGAACATGGTTCTCTCATTGGATCCGGGTAGGTAAACCCAAAATTTCAAACAGAATAAGTAGGAAATTTTGTTCTGTTTGAACTCATTTTTACTTACGAGTTCCTCTATTCGAATAAGTCGACTTAAAATTCCTAGCATAATAAGTTTGGAATTAAATTTTGAACAAATCTTTGTTTCGTTTTGAGTAATTATTTTTACTTACCGAGTTTGTGCCTCTAATAGGATCCGGAAACGTCTGCAACTACGAGTATATACAACATGAAAAATTACCGTATTCATTCCTCGTTAATTGTTTACCATCGTGCCAATATTTTATTGCACTTTTTTTAGTTTTGTTTGCCATGAGAATATATACTTACTGGTGACCTTTTTTACCGTCCGACATAAATAGGGTGTAACATGTGAACGGAGTAGAAGCTAGTAGCACTGATATTTTACAAAAAATAAAATAAAAACTTTGAATTAAGCGTTTGAAAAAAATATTTAAACAATTACTTTGCCCTATGCCCTTGAGACTGTGACCCTGCGATGCCATTTGTAAAGTAGTGTGGATATGATTTGAATTTCGGTAGATTTTAATTATTTGATTTATTTAATTCAAAATTTTTATTATTTTTCGTAATATATGTTGAAGGTCTACATGAAGGTAGGTATGGTATGACCTATATATAGACATCTGTATTTATTTATCCTCGATTAAGAATCAAAACGTAGATGCCTCATCACCCCTGAGGATCGAGGTGGAATATCCAGTAACCAGTAAAATGTTTATCTGGTTATCAACACCTATCGTACTTACAGATGCAACGTAGCTCCATCAAATATAGTTGCATACTTTGTTAAATTTTATGGTGTTCAATACATATTGTTTTGTAACTGATAGTTTGTTACTATAAATACTTCTTAGCTTCCAATTTTTATCTATGTATCTTATACGGTTGAGGTTTTATTACAGTATATGTTTTGGAATTTTAATAGTAGATAATAGTACTTTAATAAGGTAAAAACTGTCTAATGAATATTGCCAAATGTTTCATAAAGATTAACATAAGACCTATAAGGTCTTAATAAATCCAATATTGTAACTTCTAATAGTACTTACGGGATTTTTTTTTAATTACTTAGTAAGTTTTTCAGTACGTGCTTGGCAATGAACATTAGATATCGTTTAGGTGAGAGGAAATAAAACAACGGATAGGTTTTGATAAAAATATTTATTTTCGGTAATTTTTAAGAATTTGTTATTTTTGAACTTTTTGTTTCAGTCTATGAAAATATTATTATTTTAATTACTTTTTTTTGCAAAAACCGGTTCCCTATTCCTACACCTGCTGAGAAGAACCGGCAAGAAACTCAGCAAGTGATGATAGAATAGTTCATTTGAACATTTCTGATTCTGTAACGTTTTTTGTACTTCGATCTCGTATTTTAACATTATATAATTCATTGTTCAGTATTATAACTAAAAAACTAAATTAATTAAATAGATACATATTTTTTTCTCCTCGTACACATAGAATTACATTTTTTCCAGTTTCTTGTGTATTAAATAAATTTAAATTATAACTTTTATTAAAAAAACATTATTTTAGTTATTATACATTTTACAAAATACTAACATTTTTTTTAAATATTTTATAGGTTTTCAGTATTTCACATCCAAAATTTTTATCCAAAAATAATCTAAAAGATAAATGAAACATTTTTGTTATTTATAATTTAATCTATACACGCTTCTCTTTATTTTTCAACAAATTTAATTATTTTTGTATACGTACATTTTGTTTTTTTGATTAAAAATAATTACGACTGCAATTTTATTGTGTATCAATTTTTACATTTTATATTAGATTTTAATTCAAGTTTGAATACATTTAAATTTTAAGATATAATTTAATTTTAGTTAAACATTAACAATATTAGTAGAAAGATAACTTTACAGATTTATCGATTTTACGATCGTCATGTAGTATCTGTCCGTTTCTACTTAATATAAGAGCAAAACCATAAAAAAAGACGTCAAACACAACAATCCTAAAACATACCCCCGGTAAGTAACCCGGTAACTTGTTTTAAATTAAGTAATACAAATTAACAATACGATATTACTTAATTTGTCGCACATCTGATTACCTGTAACCTTAATAGCCTAGGTCATCGCCCGGTTTTGGTTGACTGTTACTGCAATTTATTTGCTGCTGCTTTTCACTTATGAGATACCGTCCTTCACCTCTTTTCAGTAGGTTAGTAGTAATAAGATGATAGAAGCAAATTCTTAAATGTACAAATGTTTGCACGTGTTACTTTCCTGTTTCCGTTTGTGTTTTCTGTATTTAACAACGTAATCTATTAATTACCTATCTTCTTGTGGTCTAGGTCTTAGTTTAAATCTTAAATTTAAACTACACTTAGAGAATAATATGATGAATCAAAAACATATAACATTTATAGCATTATATTAAAAATTCTAATACTGCACCTACCTATGTTGAACGCAAACTAGGACTGCATGTATTTTAAAACGATTACAATCTAGAATCGAGTCCCTGTCCATATTGTAATGTTTTTGGGATAAAATATCAATCGTTTATGGGTAGTGGTAGTATGTGTAGTTATTAAAAATTTTTTGTATAATAAGATGGGATTACATTCAATAAGTCTCCATATCGAGGTTGCCTGCATAATACGCAATAATCCTGGAGAGACGCCGCTATACATAGAAAAAGTAAATCTGAAATTTAATGACGGAAAATTATATCACGAATAATTATACTAACCTTATTAATTTATAATAGCATAATTAAATAAAATTATTATATAATTATTCAAAAGTTATTACATTTTCTAAAATTTCTTCTGAAAAAAGTATGGTTGAATGAGTGTAAACTTCGTGTTATTGCTTCTTTCTTGTTCTGTACTTTCAATTCTATTTTTATTTATGCATTTAATTTAACCATTTAATGTCTACATACGCCTATTCGTAATCTTGCCGGTTTATCTTCTAATGTAATCCAATTAAATATATCAATATAGTTTTAATAATAATAGCCATTATGAAAATTTGGTTTATGTAAAGGTCCTTTGTCTTGTTTTGTGTTCGAATTTTCAATTTCCTTATTTGTTTTTTCTAGTCTGCTTTATGTTGACTTGTTATCATCGATGTTAAGATCCATTTTGAGTTTTTAGAATACCACTGATTATATCCGTCCATTTTATAAAAATTAACATTCGTCTAATTTTACTAAATCGCTCCAAGCGTCATCATTTGTAAAGAGAAAGCTAAAGCTCTTTCACACAGGTACCTAAATAAAGCGTTTAAAGGAAACGAAGAATCTAAAACTCAAGACAACAAAGTGACAAGTTATTGCAAACACTTTTAGGATATAAATGCGTGAAGAACTCCCAAAAAATGAAACAAATAGTAAATCTTTCACCAATTACTGAGCATAGTGGCAAAACAAATACAGCGTTGCATTTTTTTAATGAGACCATACACAATGTTCTAGTTAGCTAGTCCGTGCTGTTTGGATTACGAAATATATTATACATTTAGTTTGCATAAGCAAATATATTACCTTGTTCATTTAAAAATCTAGAGGCGAGACGAAATGCATCTAAAAGAATGTTACATGTTATATGCTCAATTTCCAAAACCTGACAGGAATTCCTTCGATTATTGCTGTACTTATGACATTATTTTTTTAATCAGTTTTTCCTTCATTGACAAAGTATTGAAATTCACAGCATGCTTTGTTAGTACTAATGGTTTATATGTACAAAAAAGGCTATAAAAACAAAACATAAAATAGAAAAAAATGCCTTAAATCCCATATAATGCACAATGTATATTTCAGAGAGGACACATCAAACTTTTTCTTATTGTACAAAGACACCACAAGCTTACTAAAACTACGAGAAACACTGGTTCGAAATGCATTTCGACTCAAATGAATTATTCACTCTTCCGCAAGGATCTGATTTAAAAATCAACCATTACCAAAGAAATAAACTCAATCAACATTTTAAATGCATTATTTCCACTTTTTGGCATAAACTTTAGCATTCAACAAAAATATTAGGCACTTTTCACCTTTATCAACAACAGTTAGTAGACATCAAACTCTGAAATATTTGAAATATGAGAAATATGTTTGAGAAACACAAAAACTTGCCATCAATCAGTAGCTAACAAGCATTTTAATGAAACTGCATAAATGACACACTACACTAAACCACATACACTCTAAAACTTGCATTTTACTTGCAGTTTCTATCTCGTTCAGTACAGCTTAAAGCATTTACAAGTTGGGCCATCTGTAATCTCGTAAAACTATTAGAATTCTATTTCGATGAACTTGAAGCATAATTTATGTGTGCATATAGAATTTTATTAGGTATTTAATAATGAATTCTCAAAATTATTAAAATCACGAATTTCATCGCGAATTTCTAGGACATTATATTTTTCTTCTTTATTTTGTATTACATATTGTTGATAAATCAATTTAAATAATAGGCTTTTGACAATAACACCTTGTTGGCGTTGTTAATTTGTTAATAACTCTGTTCAAATATGAACATATGTGTTTATTTCTTCTTTTAAATATTGTTAAAACCGATCACTTTATTTTTCTTGCATTTAATATTTCCATTACGACCTTTTCTCCATTTTATTATTGGTGAATTTTCTTTGTGTACTTGCTTTTTAATTTCTTTCAAAAGAATTTATAACTTTTTGTTAATTAATAATTACTTAAATATAATATAGTAATGGCATATAAAGAAACGTAAACAAATAACGCTTCTAAATGTTTGTAAGCTGCAAAATTAGAGAGATATTGTAGATTACAATTTTATCTTACCTCCGCTTTGAGGAAAGTCAAATACAGTAACGATCTCATTTAATTAGTCAGCGTCATACACATGTGCGTGGTTTAAAAGAGCGTTTTTGTCATTCTAATTCTCGGCCGTTATTTAATAAGATTGTCTGGACTGTCTAAATCAACTCCGTTTCAAATAATAAATTTTCCTTCATGGTTCATCTTGTTGAATCTATTTTAAATCTATATACTTTGGCCGTTTCGTGCTAGGTGCAGTCGTAAGATGCAGCATATAGCTTTTTAATGAAAGCGAGTCCTATATAAAAGAAAGGGTAATTCTAATGCTAAAGGCAAAGTCAAAATGTAGGTAAATATCACAACCGCCTATGAAAATATGTGATTACAGCAAACAAATTCCCAGTAAGCACATCTGGAGCATTACACACCTACACTTTGTGTTTAAAACATAATTTGAAACATAGAAAATGTGTTATGCACAAAATATCAGGCATTAAGTATAGTAATATAATTCAGTAATTTTTGACCAAAGATTGATTGATCATAAGCATACAGTTTGTTAAACACAAATATAAAATTGTTAAAATCATACTTGCAAAAATTACTGTTGACAGCTGAAATTTACAACATATTATGCTTAGAGATTTAAGTGTAAAAATAGTGAAGTCAATTTAGCAATAAACAAAATGTCACTCGACATCAAACATTTTCATACTTACTTATGTAACAATATTCAAAACAGTATATTTTCCAATAAATTGTAAATGCTATAAAATTAATTCAGTGATTACCACGAAAAAATATAAGCTACACTTCATTAATTAGTACCGGATTATTTTATGTAAACAAATGTAAATAAAACTCTGCAAAATTATTGGTCAATAATACTTTACCAACTAGATACAGTATCACGATATTCCACTGCAATGTTCTCTACCCCTGTGAAAATTCAAAAAAGCGATTATCTTATACCTACCCTAACCTAATAAACAATTTAACGTGATATCTTGGATATTTTGCCGAATTTAAATCAAGACAAAAAAATATTTTTGTTATTATATCAACACTTACGTTTGTAATACCAGTAGCCTTGAACGTTTATTTCAGTTTATTTTAATAATATTTTTAAAGTATATCTTCGCGTCGTTTAATCCATTCTTATATACCTATTAAAACATGTTTTCATTTTGAATGTGTTCGTAAGCCCGAGTACGTACCTTTTCTTAATCTTTTTACCTTTTCCTTAATTCATATATTCCATTTTTTGAAATAGACTATTCCTTTTCCCTTTGTATATTTACAAATGATAGTCTTCTTCAGAGCTAACTATTCCTTATAATTAATCCGAGTTATGTATCCGTTAATAGACAATGAGAAAAGATAAAGGCTTTAAAATTATTAAAAGCAAATTTAGCAGAATGTTTTGAATAGCACAACGCCCGCGCATCTTGCTGTAGTATTTTAGTAATGTACGCGAACGTTACAAGCAAATACACTAGCAAAAAATCAGAAATACAATTTTATTAAATCATAAAAATGTATTATTTGATTTTTAAAATATTCCTGAAAATTATGCAATTTAACAAAATTATTATTTATTTATAAAGAAAAGGTTACCTGCCATTAGTCGGCTTATTAAAAAATAAATTCCAATAGCTTTCAAAATGAAAAACATTATGTTATATTACTATTAGTATTCACCTTTTATCCGTAAATATATTTTCGGTTGTATATATTTTCTTATGGATTAAATAAATCAAATTTTGATAAGACTCAGAAAGGCGCATGCTTCACAAAAATATCCTCACACACATACATTTCCGAACTGCACAAATTCAACAACGTATCATATCATTTCAGTAGCAGTTTAATAAATAGCTTTTCTTTTTTCAAAACTACAAATAAAACATATATAACAAAAGGATTACTTTTGAGATTTGTTATTAGCTTGCTTCGCATGCTCAAACAATTACTATGAAAAATTTCACACCATGAATCCATCATTCGACATTTTAACTCGATTTATTTCCCACCCACAAATCACTGAAATATATCACTAACAAATAAATTGTTAATCACAACACTGATAATTTTGTTAACGAAACACTATCGGGTGAACTTGACTAAATTCAAATTAAGCGATTTCGCATTTAATCTCATTTTTCTCTTGTTCTCTTATTTGAAGTCTGTTTTAAGTATCTTTTAAATAACTAAAACAATATATTAAATTGGTTATAATTTTTCTTTCTTTCTTTTCTTCTCTCACTAACGTGTATTATTTCCTTTTTATCTCGGGTATAAATTATTTTTCTTTATATTTGAGACAAAACTTTTTACGGTTTCTTGGAATAATGACGTAACACTTTCGACATTTTATTTAACTCATAATTAAAGACATCACTCCTCACCATTAAAAACTGCACGTTGTATGTTTTGATTATTTAATCTTCATCATTAAAATTTTATTTCCCTATTTTACTAGACCTTTTCAATGAACTCTCTTCGATTTCGAATTTTCATTATTCAAATCAGTTTAAAATATATGTTAGGCCATTAAAGACTTAATAAATATTTTATTCATTGTAGTTTGCCTTACTGGTCAGGAAAATTAGAATGAAAAAAATGTTGAAACCTGCAATTCACCTATAAAACCCAAAACTATATCGGCGAACATTCGTAATCCAGAAAAAAATTATAGAAAATTTGACGTTCGTTTGAAATGGCTAATAGTCATAGTATGCTATATGGATAAATAGTCAAATATTATTTGTTACTTACGCGTCACGATCAAATACTTAAAACTCTGCTAGAATTTATCACGTTGATATTCACATAATTCTTAGACCGTTTTAATATTCAATTAATACATTCAGAATTATTTTTAAGAATAGTTCCTTTGTGGTGTTAAATTATATTTGTGACCAGCCTCAAAAATAAAAAATGTGTTTTATTATTGTGATTCTTTAAATATATTAGTGATCAATGTTTCTTTCTTCGCTGGTTATTACGTTTTTTTTCAGTAGTCTTGAATTATTTCAGTGTTATTCTTGCTAAAGCTGTAATTGATAAGTATAACAGTAATAAAATTAAGTTATTTAGGTATTATAAAAATATTTTTTATTTTGACTAAAAATATTAGTTGTTTTAATCTTAAAAATATGCCTGCAAAGAAATGTGAATCAATTAATACTATAATACTCTACCTAAATTAGAATGGAAGTAAGGACCGCGTATAAATATTATAATACACGTTATTGTTTGTCAGAATTGTTTAAATTAAAATGAAATCGATTCTCCCTAAACATCAATTTCAAGATCGACAATCGGAGATATTTCTTAACCTCAGCTACATTTTAAAGTTTGATCTGAAATATAATTTAAAAGTAGTAAAAAATTATTTTCTGAAAAGAAAACTATTATTTGCTTAAAAGATATGCAGTTAATAATTTACAGTGAATATTAAGGGCTAACAGTATAAAAAATGTAGGCTTTTGACATGTAATTTGTTGCTTTTTTAAAATATGTAATTGTACGTGTAGGAACGTCAACGCTATAGTATAGATACTGTGTTAGTTATTATATTGAAGTTTTATGTACCGTGTAATAACAGAAGTCCTGCAATTCCAAAGTATTTCTAGAAAAAAAATATGAATATTTAATTAAAATGTAAACCTAAATGCAGATTAAACTACGTTTACGTTTACAACGGTAAACAACAGAATATGCAAGAGCTATTCGAAAATTGGGGGGAAAAAAAAAGAAAAATAAACTTGTTTTACGAGTCATGTATTCAATTTATAAATGTTTTGCTTATTTTACCTCCGGTTTAAAATTTTATAGATCTACTTAAGGTTATCACGTCAAAAACGGATTGCCTGTTATAGATACTGATGCAGAACTCCTAACATCTTAGAACCATCTAAACGAACCGGCATCGCAATACGAGATGAAACTGAAATGAAGAAAAATTTAAATTTATTTATGTACATAACATTTAAAATATTTTACATTAAACTTTCTTTTTATATATTATCTATACTTAATTACCAGTTTTTGTCTTATTTTAAAATATTAACGCTAGTAATACTTTTACTGAATATTAAATAAATACAACAAATACCTAGTCTTTAAAATTTATAATTTATTGTTTTGTTAACATGTTTGCGTTATACTAATAATTATCAATTAATATCTAATAATTGAAAACTAGTTAATGATTTATAAAACGATTATTACTATTGATAAAATACGTAAGAATTACTATTAATAAAATACGCAAGAACGTTTTAATGGCTCACGTGTAGTTTCCGGTAATTCCCCTACATGGATAGGTACTTAATTAAATATGAGTGAGTATTTATGTTTTATGAAAGTATTTATTAATATTATTCGATGTAATTTCTTATATCGTAAAAGACGTTAACTATTCTGTGTTTTATATATAGCAAATATTTCTGTATATACATACATTAAGTACCTATACTTTTAACATTTTGCTAAAGCGGTAAGTATAGTCCAAAGAAAATAACAAAATGTTAAAATTTAATATAAATACTAGTGCATGACACAATCATTTCTCCGAATCTAAATATTTGCTAATCCGATAAAAATAAATGAGCTTTAAGCATAGAATTTTAAGCATTCTCAAAAACATTTAGATATATGTATATGAACAAACAATAATTTCTTACCAAAAAATAATATACTGGGTATGTGAAACAAGTGTTACTAATGAATATACAAAATCAAAAACGTAATAAAAATTATATAGAAAAAGAGTCTTAATTCCGAAAACTTTAAAATGTTTTAATGACATAAACATTCTCGCCATCTGAATCTTGTTAAATGCTTATTCAAGGAATACTCAGATATAGAATACTGCATGCACTTCTTTTTCTTCTTCTTCTAAATACGCTACTGTTAGTATATACAATTCTGTAGTGGAAATGTGTTGGCAAATTGATAAACACGCGTAATAATACATTTTGAAAACTACAACAAAGTTTTATTCGGGAATGAAAATGCTTTTATGGGGAACAAGCAAAATGAAGCTTCCTTCATGGAAGATTGATGAACAATTACGCGTGAAATTGTGACGAATGCCACAATACACACAAGATTATTTAGAAATACTATATGTGACCTTTAATAAATATTACAATAGAAAAACATCACCACACATAATTTTGCTGCGTTGAAAAATAAAATACTTGTTTGGAAGAAAACGAGAGCATGCAAATTTATCGAACACCATATTTGTAAAATAATTGTCATCAACATGGTTTTTGATATAAAAAATTTAGATATATAAAACATAGATATGGTAGATTACATTAATACGTACCTACACTAATAAATTACAACATTATAACCCACGAATCAATGAACTTATTGGATCTTTTAGAGAAATCAATATAAATAAAATACAAACGAACCTAGTTGTTAAAGTAACTGCAAAATATTAAAAACAAAACATTGAAATTAATTAAATATAACGTATTGTTTATTGACGGCTGAGTTTTCTCTACCTAATTATGCCAAACTTATTAAATTAATTTTTATTAGGAATAATTTATTTGTCAATTAATTGTGTCAACAGTTACGTTACAAAACGGCTTTAGCGCTAATATGTAATTTTATGTATATTTGATTAGCTTACTGACGGATGCGTTTCATCGATATTAAACAAAAACAATTAGTACTTATATGTATTTCATTATTATATAGTTTGATTCTCTTGCACAAAAGTCACAAAGTCTTACCAAGGCTATTGGAGCTTTGGAAGAATGCCTTACAATTCATCCAACTCTAAAGTTTTCATTAAAAAAATATTACTATGCTAAATGTTGACGTTTGTAGTTTCTTTCATAATTGCTTATTATTTTTTATTTTACTCAATATTAATTTAATGATTTCTTAAATTTACGCGAACACTACACATTGAATAAAACTATTATTTACCGCGAATTACGGATTTTGTGATTACGTGAAGCACAGACGCTCCAGGAAGTCTGCAGTCTGCGAACATGTTCAAGATCGTCCCCACCATTACATTCGATTTGATAAACCACAAATCGTCGCAAAAGAACACCGATTCCTACCAAGGATGATATGGGAGGCTATTGAAATTAAAAAAAAACATCCAAATTTCAATAGAAAAGATGGATAGGTGCTGCCAGCAGCTTGGGATCCTATAATTAACAAAATTAAGCGCAAACCCAAGCATACCACTGCAAGACTTCATGATACTATAAGCTCGTTTTGCATAAATCGGACCAAAAATTAATATTCAAAAACTGAAAATATTTAGCCTAAAATTCGTTCTTTTCTCCACAGTTTCTAATCTTCTATTTTTAATTTTGCTTCTCAATACTCAAATTTATGTGTATTTCAGGCTCAGCGTCAGCGGTCAATACATATCTTAGCAACGGACGACATCTAGACTTTCGATCAAACAACAGTTAAGTAGCTGACAGTGTTCACGTGTGGTTGTGTGTGATATTTGTACATAAAATGGATATAAATTCAATACTTTTGGCGGCGCTTGTGTTACTTGAAGAAGAGGCACAAGACGACCGTATACGAAGAAAAATAAAGGCAACAAGGCACCGATTATTTATGAAGAGAAATGAAGAAGGATGTTTCCAGCTATTGATAATAAAACACTTAAAAGATAGCAATTCTAAATTTATTGAATATTTTCGTATTAATCAAGAACAATTTAAACATAATAATAAATCAATAACTCGTCTTTTTCTTTATTAAATTTTGTCATTTTGTACTGACGCTAGACACAACCTTCACGCTGCAATGGTTCGAAATAACTAGAGAGATAGAGACGCAGCGCAAAGCGTCTTAACGCCGCCTACGACGTCCATAGGCCGACATCAGCTTGTGAAAGAGATCACAACAGTACATTTCCATAGTAGGAAGCATCGTAACGCGGCGTACGGCGTGACGCTGTAAGCGGCCGATGGCGTTTACGTTTATAGGACACCACCGCCTTAATCGTTACTGGCGTAATTACCTGGTTTATTTCTTTGTCCTTATAATTTCTACAGAATTATAAAATTCTTAACAGTTTAAGATATAATTTTAAAAATGATTTGTCATTTTATACATGAATATATTTGGGGATATATTATGTTATAAAAATATAAAACGAAATTGTACCTAATGTAAATATTAATCCTAAATTATACTAACTAGAAGTCCTTAAACTAGACTATTCCTTTTTGTTTAGATATTTAACCTAATAATCGTTCTTTCATTCACAGTTTCTCCCTTTCCTTTTTAAATTTGCGTCTTCGAAATATTAACAGTTTCGTAAGACATTTCATTTTTATATGTCGGTTTTACTTAACTGTTATAGGTAGCACTTTTGAATAATTTTATGTGTGTTTCATGACGGATTATATGAGAAAAGTATATAAATATTAATACCTAATTAAATAAGATTTAGATTTATTTAAAGTAAATATTACTTATAAATTTATTCTTCACTCTTTTCTGTTTGAAATTCGTCGAAATAATTGTTTACTAAAGGGTCTGTGTTAAAATTTGTAATTAAATGAATTATATATTGAATTATAGTTGCTACATATTTCATTGTCTTTTTAACTATGTTGAAAAAATTAAATAATTCAAAAACAACACTTAACGTTTTAAATTAAAGTTATTCGTCCTAAATTACACCTATCCTAGTTTTATTTAATAAAAATAATATTAATCATAAATTTGGTTTTCATGTTCATAGCTTCATACTTTTTCATATGAAATTCGTTGAAATATATCAATCAAGTATCAAGTTGCTTACTGACGGGTCTGTTTTTCTTCATTTGCTTAATTTTCATTTATTTATGTCTTCGAACATTAAAAATCTGCCTAAACGCTAATATGTAAATTTGTGTTTATTTGATTTTCTTACTGAAAGATGCCTTTCCTTCAATTCATCGATATTAAACAAAACAAAAATCGTTCTTATAATATGTATTTTATTTTTATTTAATTTATTATATTGCACAAAACAAGTCTCACAATCATGCCAAATTCTGCTTCAGAAATATGCTTCAGAAATATAGCTTCCTTAACCGTTAAGTAATAATTTTAAAGATTATTTGTTATTTTATATATGAATATAAGGGTATATAGTTTATATTGTGAAAATATAAATCAAAATTGTACCTAATTAAAATAATACTAATTTTGATATCTACTTTCTTACTTAAATTATATTTATTTTCGATTTCATCGAATTGTAGCTAATAAAATTGCTTTAGATTTATTTTCCCTGCTTTATTGTTTAAACATTCTTTAATTTTTTATGTATATTTATTTGATTATATGGCTAAACTAGAAGTCTTTTAATTAGATTATACTTATGTTTTTTAAATTTTTAGCCTATCAATCGTTCTTTCATTTACAGTTTCTAATCTTCTATTTTTAATTTTTCGTTTTTATATCGTTAAAATATTATTTGTATTCGTATATTTGTTTTACGTGCACAGCTTCACTCTTTTCTATTATGTCTGGGGTATGAGGTAATCTTTCAAAAAAATCATACTTTTGTCGTCTATCATACAAAATTGCTTAGTAGAGGATCTGTTTATCTGGTCTTATTCTTTATGTTGCGTAAATTAGTCAAGGAATGATTAACGTTTTAAATTAAAATAATTATTCTTCGTAAATTACATTACACATATTTTTTTTCTTATTCCTCAGACATGCAGGTTTCCTCACGATGTTTTCCTTCACCGCCGAGCACGTGGTAAATCAGCACTTAAAATTGCAGTTAACAATTTCATTGGTGCCGGCGGGGATCGAACCCGGGTTACTCGCGTTCTATTACATTTACAGCGTGCGTTAACCACTGAGCTACCACGGCTCTATTATGCTAATCTTAAGGATTTTACTTTGGAAGAATCAATACCTAAGTTCGACCAAGACTAAACTTTTCAATTTCAAATAAATTACTATTCTTACATATTTTTAGTTTCGTTCAAAATTGCTTAATAGTAGCAGATTCACCATAATATATTTAATATTTGAATGCAAAAGCTTTTTAAGAATTATTAATACACACGTTTTTATAAAGTTTAAACCACAGAATTAATTGTTGTATGTTTTTATATTCCTATTATGTTTCAATCAATCTTCTGTTATTATCATTTCAATCATTTTGCAAAAAAGTAATAAAATATTGCCAAATCTAAGGTAAGTTTAAAACACTAATACTGAAGTTCACTTTTACGTTCATTCTTTCTTATAAAAGTACTTGCTTATGGGAATATATCGCAAATATAAGCCATTCGTTTATCAACACTAACTTTTTTTTAAAAAAAATTATTCATCCTAAGATTTGTTCTTCTGTTCGTTGTTGCAACCTGAATATCATATCCCACAAAATGTGTGTGGAGTATGAAGTAATTTAAAAAAAACTTACTTTTGTAAACATATACCACAAAATAAATTCTCAAGTATATTTTGAACTTATTATTCACTCCGGTATTCAGGTATTACATTCTTCTCAGTATTTAAAAATATGTCTAAAATATTAGTTATTTTCTCTAAATTAATTCATGACGGGTCTGTTTATCTTAAAAGTTTACGTTATTATTTAAGCGATGATTTATTTGATAAATATATTTTTGGATTAGAATTATTTTATAAACAAATGTTTAACATGGAATACGTTGTCCTTCATCTATAAAGCAAAAAAAAAGTTCTTATATTCCTATTAAGTTCCATTATGTAACCGTTTCAATGATGTTACAAATAAGTAATAAAATTTTGCCAAATCTAAGGTAAGTTTAAAACACTAATACTGAAATTATCTTTCACGTTCACTATTTTATATAAAATTGCTTACTTATAGGAATATGTCACAAATGTAAGTCATTCGACGATCCACACTAAATTTAAAATTTTAAATAAAAAATATTCGTTCGAAGATTTTTTCTTCTGTTTGATGTTGCACCCTGAATATCAAATCACACAAAATATATCTGGAGTATGAAGTAATTTTAAAAAAAAATCTTACTCTTGTCGTCGTTAAATTTGCTCACCCTAAGGGTATTCATTATAAAATATTTGTGCTGAAGTTTACTTTAACATTTTAGTTAAACTTTGTTCTCTATTGATTTCTTTGAACTATATTTAGTATGAAATTACTCGCTATGGATTATGTTGCGTAAATTAGTCACTAAATGAAAACCACCCTTAAAGTTTTTAATTAAAATATGTATTTTTCCTAAATTACACCTTACCTAGTTTTTTTTAAAAATCGCAAATTTTGTTTTCGTAGTCATAGGTTCATTCTTTTTCATTTGAAATTCGTTGAAATATATCGCATCAAGTTGCTTACTGACGGGTCTGTTTTTCTTACCTAATTACTCCAAACTTAATTATCATTAATTTTGTCTTTGATAACGTTACTAAGTTGTTTTTTCTTTGTCACTAAAATTTCTTCAGAAATATAGCTTCCTTAACCGTTTAAGTAATAATTTTAAAGATTATTTGTCATTTTATATATGAATATAAGGGTATAGGTTATGTTGTGAAAGTATAAATAAAAATTGAACCTAAATAAAATGTAAATGTATTTACTATCTTACTTAAGTTATATTAAGTTCCGATTTCGTCAAATGTAGTTTATCCGTATAAGATTGCTTTGGATTTACTTTTTTTTACTTAATTGCTGAAACATACATTAATTTTTATATTTATTGTATTATATTTACAAACTAGATATTTTTTAATTAGATATTACATATTTTTTAAATGTTTAGCCTAACAATCGTTCTTTGATTTACAGTTTCTAATCTTCTATTGTTAATTTTGCGTTTTTTATATCGTTGAAATATTAGCTGTTTTGTAAAAACGGTTAGTATTCATATATCTGTTTTACGTTCATAGCTTCACTCCCTTCTAATTGAAATTCGTCAAAATATAACGCATCAAATTGCTCACTAAGTTTCCGTTTTAAAACGTATAATTAAGTAACTAATTATTTTACTACATATTTCACGACACTTTTTGTATTGAAACTTTTTATCCTAAAAGTCGTCCTTCCATTCAAAGTTGCGTTGCACGCTATCTATTTGAAATGCATTCGAAATATTATCTGTATCGTATGAAGCTGCTAAAAACAAGTCTACTATACTAAATTGTTCTTAAGCTAAAATAAAATTTGATGTACTTTTCATTTGGTGATGGACTATGTTGTAAACATACATCACAATATAAATTCTGAAGTGCACTTAGAACTTATTATTCACTCCGGTATTAAGGTATTTCATTCCTTTGAATTTAAAAATATGTCTAAAACATTAGTTATTTTCTCTAAATTGTTTCATGACGGGTATGTTTATCTTAAAAGTTTACGTTATTATTTGAGCGTGATATATTTGATAAATATATTTTTAGATTAGAATTCTTTTATAAAAAAAGTCTAACATGGAATACGTTGTCCTTCGTCTATAAAAAAATGTTCTTATATTCCTATTAAGTTCCATTATGTAAACGTTTCAATGATGTTGCAAATAAGTAACAAAATTTTGCCAAATCTAAGGTAAGTTTAAAACACTAATATTGGAATTCGCTTTCACGTTCACTATAACCCTATAACCCCAGCTACTATAACCCAACTATAACCCCAGTGGATGAACGAGAGGTAATGTCATTGGTGCGACAACTAAAATTAAAATCTAGCTTCGGTGTTGATGAGCTGCCGTCCACTCTTATTAAAAAATGTGCCGAAGAAATAGTCCCGTTGTTAACTTTAATTATAAATCAATCCTTTTCTGAAGGAGTATTCCCTGACCTACTAAAAAGTGCTAGTATAAAGCCAATACAATAAAAATACAAAAAACTTAACCACTCTTACCCGTAAGAGCTATATTCAAACGATTATACTAATTTTGTGAAACGTACAATATTTTCGACGACGCCCAAAATGGTTTTAGAAAATAGCGCTCGACAACCCTAGCCGCATTTAAATATATTAATGAAGTCTTGAACATATTAAACGATCAGAAATACGCAATAGGAATTTTATTTGACATGTCAAAAGCATATGAAAAAATTAAATATGACATTCTATTAAATAAACTTTATGACATTGGTATCCGTGGTGTAGCTCATAAGTGGTTTGCTTCCTTTCTCAGCAATCGTTCACAGTACGTCGAAATAGAAAATGTAGATCAAGATTTAAAAACCATAACATGTGTCAGGTCGAGGGCTCAGCCGGTGCGGGACTCTATCCCTCAGGGGTCCGTATTTGGATGTGTCCTCTTCCTTATTTACATCAATGACCTCCCCAAGATTATTGATGAGCTTTGTGTGATGTTTGCCGACGATTTTTCCGTTGTGTTCCCTTATATCAATGGTACCAAACTTAATGAAAGAATCGACATAATTATAAATAAAGTAAAACAATGGCTAAGCGATCATAATTTAGAATTCAATTTCAAAAAAAAAACTAAACTAATACAATTCAGACCACTACAAAAACATGAACTAGAGATAAATTATACATATAATCAAACAATATTAGAATGTGCTCAAAATTTTTCTTTGCTGGGTATAAATGTAGATCCGAATGTTAATTTTAAATCACATATTCAAAAAAATAAGTTAAAATTATCACAATTTATATATGCTTTAAGAGAATTAAAAAAATCTACAAATTTAAAAACGGCAGTGACAGCCTATCACGCCTACTCTCAAGCGTGGCTAAACTACGGCGTCATACTATGGGGAAACAGTGTGGAATCACACGAACTTTTTATTTTACAAAAAAAATGTATACGCGTACTTGTAAATATCAAACAAAGAGAAAGCTGCAAACCTCACTTTCAAAGGCTCAAAATTCTAACATTACCGTGCCTATATATATTAGAAATATGTAAATTTGTAAAACGACATCCAAGTTTTTACACCAAAATCATAGACGCGCCCCGACACAACGTACCTCGCTATAAGAATAACCTTTTGCAACCAAAATCTAAATTAAAATTAAAATTACACAGTACTTAGTCGATGTCAATAAAAATTTATAATAAATTGCCGGAATACATAAAATCCGAAACAAATATTAATAAATTCATAAGATCTTTAAAATAGATACCTATTAAAAAAGTTATTATTCAATTAATGAATACATTGAGGAAAAGAATTTTTAAGTTCTGCCCCTCTCCTGTTCATTGCTATGCCTTTCGAGGTGTACGTGATTGTTAGAACTTGCATGTTTTGTTTAGTCTCTAAGTCACATGTAACGCAATTTGAGAATAAATAAATAAATATTTCATATAAAATTGCTTACTTATAGGAATATGTCGCAAATGTAAGTCATTCGACGATCCACATTAATTGTAAATAAAAAAATAATCATTCTAAGAGTTTTTCTTCTGTTCGTTGTTGCACCCTGAATATCATATCGCACAAAATATGTCTGGAGTATGAATTAATTAAAAAAAAATTCTTACTCTTATCTATCATACAAAATTGTTAAGTGAAGAATCTGTATATCTAGTCTAATTCTTTTAAAAAATAAATGTTATTAAATGTAATATATTTTCTTACGTATAAAAATGTTCTTGATTATTTTGCAAATTAAGTTATTAAATTTGCTCACCCTAATTGTGTCTTGACTAATTAGTTCGGATTTTATTCCCCTTTTTTTCTTTGGTTTTTCTATTTTTTAATTCATTATAAAATATTAGTGCTGAAGTTTACTTTAACATTTTAGATAAACTTTGTTCTCCATTGATTTCTTTGAACTGTAATTAGTCACTAAATGAAAATCACCCTTAACATTTTAAATTAAAATATGTATTTTTCCTAAATTACACCTTACCTAGTTTTTCTTACCTAATTACTCCAAGCAAACTTAATTTTGGTTAATTATCACTAATTTTGTCTTCGATAACGTTATTAAGTTGTTTATTCCTTTGTCATTACAATTTCTTCATAAATATAATTTCCTTACCCGTTTAAGTAATAATTTAAAAGATTATTTGTCATTTTATATATGAATATAACGGTATAGGTTATGTTGTGAAAGTATAAATCAAAATTGAACGTAAATAAAATGTAAATACTAATTTTGGTATTTATATACCAAGTTTGACCAACCCTAAACTTTTCAATATTAAATAAATTACTATTCTCACATATTTTTAGTTTCGTTCAAAATTGCTTAATAGTAACAGATTCAACATGTATTTAATATTTGAATGCAAAAGCTTTTTAAGAATTATCAACACACACGTTTTTATAAAGTTTAAAACACAAAATTAAATGTTGTAGGTATGTTTCGCTATGTATTTGAGTCTTCGATTATGTTATAAAAATTTTGAAACTGAAACCAACACTACAGGTGTTATCTTAGAACTATTAAACCATATATTTGTTGTTAAGTTGTTATCTTTTTGTATTTACTTTCTTACTTAAATTATATTAACTTTCGATTTCGTCATATTGTAACTATTCCGTATAAAATGCTTTAGATTTACTTTCCTTACTTAATTATTTAAACCTGGTTTTTTAATTAGCTTAGCAATCGTTCTTACATTTATAGTTCCTAATCTTCTATTATTAATTTTGCGTTTTTATATCGTTAAAATATTATCTGTTTTATAAAAACGGTTCGTATTCATACTGTTTTACGTTGTAGCTTCACTCTCTTCTAATTGAAATTCGTCAAAATATAACGCATCAAATTGCTCACTAACTTTCCGTTTTAAGACGTATCATTAAGTAACTAATTTTCTTACTACATATTCACACTTTTTGTATTGAAACTTTTTGTCCTAAAAGTCGTCATTCCATTCAGTGTTGCGTTGCACGCTATCTATTTGGAATGCAGTCGAAATATTATCTGTATCGTATGAAGCTGCTTACAAACGAGTTTGCTATACTAAATTGTTCTTAAGCTAAAATGTAATTTTATGTACTTTTCATTTGGTGATGGTCTATGTTGTAAACATACATCACAAAATAAATTCTCAAGTATATTTTGAACTTGTTATTCACTCTGGTATTCAGGTATTATATTCTTCTCAAATTTTAAAAATATGTCTTAAAATATTAGTTATTTTCTCTAAATTAATTCATGACGGGTCTGTTTATCTTAAAAGTTAACGTTAATATTTAAACGATAATATATTTCATAAATATATTTTAAGATTAGAATTATTTTATAAAAAAATGTATAACGTGAAATACGTTGTCCTTAATCTATAAAGCAAAAAAATGTTCTTATGTTCCTATTAAGTTCCATTATGTAAACGTTTCAATGATGTTGCAAATAAGTAATAAAATTTTGCCAAATCTAAGGTAAGTTTAAAACACTAATACTGAAATTCTCTTTCACGTTCACTATTTTATATAAAATTGCTCACTTATAGGAATATGTCACAAATGTAAGTCATTCGTCCACTTATTTTAAAATTTTAAATAAAAATATTTAATCTAAGATTTTTTCTTCTGTTTGTTGTTGCACCCTGAATATCAAATCACACAAAATAAATCATGAGTATGAAGTTATTTAAAAAAAATCTTACTTTTGTCGTCTACCATACAAAATTGTTAAGCTGAGAATATGCATATTAAAAAATAAATGTTATTAAATATAATATATTTGCTTACGTATAAAAAGGTTCTTGATTATTTTGCAAATTAAGTTATTAAATTAGCTCACCCTAAGAGTATTCAATATAAAATATTAGTGCTGAAGTTTACTTTAACATTTTAGTTAAACTTTGTTCTCTATTGATTTCTTTGAACTATATTTAGTATGAAATTGCTCGCTATGGTTTATGATGCGTAAATTAGTCACTAAATTAAAACCACCCTTAACGTTTTTAATTAAAATATTTATTTTTCCTAAATTACACCTTACCTACTTTTATTTAAAAATCGCAAATTTCGTTTTAGTAGTCATAGCTTCATTCTTTTACATTTAAAATTCGTTGAAATATATCGCATAAAGTTGCTACTGTCGGGTCTGTTTTTCTTACCTAATTACTCCAAACAAATTTAATTTTGGTAAATTATCATTAATTTTGTCTTCAATAACGTTACAAGGTTGTTTTTTCTTTGTCACTAAAATGTCTTTAGAAATATAGCTTCTTAACCGTTTAAGTAATAATTTTAAAGATTATTTGTCATTTTATATATGAATATAAGGGTATAGGTTATGTTGTGAAAGTTTAAATCAAAATTGAACCTAAATAAAATGTAAATACTAATTTGGTATTTACTTCCTTACTTAAGTTATATTTAGTTCCGATTTCGTCAAATTTAGCTTATCCGTATAAGATTGCTTTGGATTAACTTTTTTTACTTAATTGCTTAAACATTCTTTAATTTTTGTATTTATTTGATTATATTCGTTCTTTAATTTACAGTTTCTAATCTTCTATTGTTAATTTTGCGTTTTTTACATCGTTAATATATTATTTGTATTCATATATCTGTTTTACGTTCACAGCTTCACTCTTTTCTGTTATGTCTGGGGTATGAGGTAATCTTTCAAAGAAATCATACTTTTGTCGTCTATCATACAAAATTGCTTAGTGGAGGATCTGTATATCTAGTCTTATTATTTATGTTGCGTAAATTAGTCACTGAACGAAAACAACCCTTAACGTTTCAAATTGAAATAATTATTCTTCCTAAATTACACCTTACCTAGTTTTATTTAAAAATATATTAATTGTAAATTTCGTTTCATGTTTATAGCTTCATTATATTTCATTTGGAATTCGTTTAAATATATCGCATCAAGTTGCTTACTGACGTGTCTGTTTTTCTTACCTAATTACGCAAAACAAATTTTATTTGGTAAATTTTATTAATTATGTCTTCGATAAGATTAATAAACTGCATTAGCGCTAATATGTTAATGTGTATATTTCATTTATGCTAATCTTAAGGATTTTTCTTTGGAAGAATCAATACCTAAGTTCGACCAACCCTAAACCTTTAAATTTCATATAAATTACTATTCTTAGATATTTTTAGTTTCGTTCAAATTTGTTTAATAGTAGCAGATTCACCATATATTTAATATTTGAATGCAAAAGTTTTGTTTAGAAATTATCAATACACACGTTTTTATAAAGTTTAAACCACAAAATTAATTGTTGTAGGTATGTCTCGCTATAAATGTTTGAGTCTTCGATTATGTTATAAAATTTTTTCGAACTGACACCACCAACACTACAGTTTTTATCTTAGAATTATTAAACCATATATTTTTTATTAAGTTCTTATCTTTTTGTATATACTTTCTTACTTAAATTATATTTATTTTAGATTTCGTCAAATTGCAGCTGATCCGTATAAAAATGCTTTGAATTTACTTTCCTTGCTTAATTGTTTAAACTTGGTTTTTTGTTTAGATTATCAATCGTTCTTACATTTATAGTTATTAATCTTCTATTATTAAATTTGCGTTTTTATATCGTTAAAATATTAGCTGTTTTGTAAAAACTGTTCGTATTCATACTGTTTTACGTTCGTCACTTCACTTTCTTTTAATTGAAATTGGTCAAAATATAACGCATCAAATTAATCACTAAGTTTCCGTTTTAAAACGTATAATTATGTAATTAATTTTCTTACCACATATTTCACGACACTTTTTTGTATTGAAACTTTTTGTACTAAAATTTGTCCTTCCATTCAGAGTTGCATTGCGCGCTATCTATTTGGAATGCAGTCGAAATATTATCTGTATCGTATGAAGCTGCTTACAAACAAGTTTGCTATACTAAATTGTTCTTAAGCTAAAATGGAATTTGATGTACTTTTCATTTGGTGATGGTCTATGTTGTAAACATACATTACAAAATAAATTCTCAAGTACATTTTGAACTTATTATTCACTCCGGTATTCAGGTATTACATTCTTTTCGTTATTTAAAAATATGTCTAAAATATTAGTTATTTACTCCAAATTAATTCATGACGGGTCTGTTTATCTTAAAAGTTTACGTTATTATTTAAACGATAATATATTTGATAAATATATTTTTAGATTTGAATTATTTTATAAAAAAATGTTTAACATGGAATACGTTGTCCTTCATCTATAAAGCATAAAAAATGATGTTGCAAATAAGTAATAAAATTTTGCCAAATCTAAGTTAAGTTCAAAACACTAATACTGAAATTCTCTTTCACGTTCACTATTTGATATAAAATTGCATACATATAGGACTATGTCACAAATGTAAGTCATTCGTCTACGAATCTTAAAATTTTAAATAAAAAATATTTGTTCTAAGATTTTTTCTTCTGTTTGTTGTTGCACCCTGAATATCATATCACACAAAATATATCTGGAGTATGAAGTAATTTAAAAAAAAATCTTACTTTTGTCGTCTACCATACAAAATTGTTAAGCGGAGAATATGCATATCTAGTCTTATTCTTTTAAAAAAATAAATGTTATTAAATATAATATATTTGCTTACGTATAAAAAGGTTCTCGATTATTTTGCAAATTAAATTATTAAATTAGCTCACCCTAAGGGTATTCGTTATAAAATATTAGTGCTGAAGTTTACTTTAACATTCTAGTTAAACTTTGTTCTCTATTGATTTTTTTGAACTATATTTAGTATGAAATTGCTCGCTATGGTTTATGTTGCGTAAATTAGTCACTAAATGATGACCACCCTTAATCTTTTTAATTAAAATATTTATTTTTCCTAAATTTCACCTTGCCTTATTTTATTTACAAATGCAAATTTCGTTTTCGTTGTCATAGCTTCATTCTTTTTCATTTGAAATTCGTTGAAATATATCGCATCAAGTTGCTTACTGACGGGTCTGTTTTTCTTACCCACACTGTTTTTCTTACTCCAAACAAATTTTATTTTGGTAAATTATCATTAATTGTCTTCGATAACGTTACAAGGTTGTTTTTTCTTTGTCACTAAAATTTCTTCAGAAATATAGTTTCCTTAACCGTTTAAGTAATAATTTTAAAGATTATTTGTCATTTTATATATGAATATAAGGGTATAGGTTATGTTGTGAAAGTATAAATCAAAATTGAACCTAAATAAAATGTAAATACTAATTTTGGTATTTACTTCCTTACTTAAGTTATATTTAGATCCGATTTCGTCAAATGTAGCTTATCCGTATAAGATTGCTTTGGATTTACTTTTTTTTACTTAATTGCTTAAACATTCTTTAATTTTTGTATTTATTTGATTATATTACCAAACTAGAAGTTTTTTAGTTAGAGTATACTTATTTTTTTTTTTGTTTAGCCTAACAATCGTTATTTCATTTACAGTTTCTAATCTTCTATTTTTAATTTTTCATTTTGTATATCGTTAATATATTATTTGTATTCATAATATATCTGTTTTACGTTCACAGCTTCACTCTTTTCTGTTATGTCTGGGGTATGAGGTAATCTTTCAAAGAAATCATACTTTTGTCGTCTATCATACAAAATTGCTTAGTGGAGGATCTGTTTATCTAGCCTTATTATTTATGTTGCGTAAATTAGTCACTGAATGAAAACAACCCTTAACGTTTCAAATTGAAATAATTATTCTTCCTAAATTACACCTTACCTAATTTTATTTAAAAATATATTAATTGTAAATTTCGTTTCATGTTTATAGCTTCATTATATTTCATTTGGAATTCGTTGAAATATATCGCATCAAGTTGCTTACTGACGAGTCTGTTTTTCTTACCTAATTACGCAAAACATATTTTATTTGGTAAATTTTCATTAATTATGTCTTCGATAAGATTAATAAACTGCATTAGCGCTAATATGTTAATGTGTATATTTCATTTATGCTTATCTAAGGATTTTTCTTTGGAAGAATCAATACTTAAGTTCGACCAACCCTAAACCTTTCAATTTCATATAAATTGCTATTCTTAGATATTTTTAGTTTCGTTCAAATTTGTTTAATAGTAGCAGATTCACCATATATTTAATATTTGAATGCAAAAGTTTTTTAAGAATTATCAATACACACGTTTTCATAAAGTTTAAACCACAAAATTAATTGTTGTAGGTATGTTTCGCTATAAATATTTGAGTCTTCGATTATGTTATAAAATTTTTTCAAACTGACACCAATACTACAGTTTTTATCTTAGAATTATTAAATTATATATTTGTTATTAAGTTCTTATCTTTTTTCTTTTTGTGTATACTTTCTTACTTAAATTATATTTATTTTAGATTTCGTCCAATTGCAGCTTATCCGTATAAAAATGCTTTAGATTTACTTTTCTTACTTAATTATTTAAACATAGTTTTTTAATTAGCTTATCAATCGTTCTTACATTTATAGTTATTAATCTTCTATTATTAATTTCGCGTTTTTATATCGTTAAATGATTAGCTGTTTTGTAGAACAAATTTTCTTACTACATATTTCTCGACACTTTTTTGTATTGAAACTTTTTGTACTAAAAGTCGTCCTTCCATTCAGAGTTGCGTTGCACGCTATCTATTTGGAATGCAGTCGAAATATTATCTGTATCGTATGAAGCTGCTTACAAACGAGTTTGCTATACTAAATTGTTCTTAAGCTAAAATGGAATTTGATGTACTTTTCATTTGGTGATGGTCTATGTTGTAAACATACATTACTTAATAAATTCTCAAGTACATTTTGAACTTATTATTCACTCCGGTATTCAGGTATTACATTCTTTTCGTTATTTAAAAATATGTCTAAAATATTAGTTATTTTCTCCAAATTAATTCATGACGGGTCTGTTTATCATAAAAGTTTACGTTATTATTTAAACGATAATATATTTGATAAATATATTTTTAGATTAGAATTATTTTATAAAAAAATGTTTAACATGGAATAAGTTGTCCTTCATCTATAAAGCAAAAAAAATGTTCTTATATTCCTATTAAGTTCCGTTATGTAAACGTTTCAATGATGTTGCAAATAAGTAATAAAATTTTGCCAAATCTAAGTTAAGTTTAAAACACTAATACTGAAATTCTCTTTCACGTTCACTATTTTATATAAAATTGCATACATATAGGAATATGTCACAAATGTAAGTCATTCGTCTACGAATCTTAAAATTTTAAATAAAAAATATTTGTTCTAAGATTTTTTCTTCTGTTTGTTGTTGCACCCTGAATATCATATCACACAAAATATATCTGGAGTATGAGGTAATTTAAAAAAAATCTTACTTTTGTCGACTACCATACAAAATTGTTAAGCGGAGAATATGCATATCTAGTCTTATTCTTTTAAAAAATAAATGTTATTAAATATAATATATTTGCTTACGTATAAAAAAGTTCTTGATTATTTTGCAAATTAAGTTATTAAATTAGCTCACCCTAAGAGTATTCATTATAAAATATTAGTGCTGAAGTTTACTTTAACATTTTAGTTAAACTTTGTTCTCTATTCATTTCTTTGAACTATATTTAGTATGAAATTGCTCGCTATGGTTTATGATGCGTAAATTAGTCACTAAATGATGACCACCCTTAATGTTTTTAATTAAAATATTTATTTTTCCTTAATTACACCTTGCCTACTTTTATTTACAAATCGCAAATTTCGTTTTCGTAGTCATAGCTTCATTCTTTTTCATTTGAAATTCCTTGAAATATATCGCATCAAGTTGCTTACTGACGGATCTGTTTTTCTTACCTAATTACTCCAAACAAATTTAATTTTGGTAAATTATCATTAATTGTCTTCGATAACGTTACAAGGTTGTTTTTTTCTTTGTCACTAAAATTTCTTCAGAAATATAACTTTCTTAACCGTTTAAGTAATAATTTTAAAGATTATTTGTCATTTTATATATGAATATAAGGGTATAGGTTATGTTGTGAAAGTATAAATCAAAATTGAACCTAAATAAAATGTAAATACTAATTTTGGTATTTACTTCCTTACTTAAGTTATATTTAGATCCGATTTCGTCAAATGTAGCTTATCCGTATAAGATTGCTTTGGATTTACTTTTTTTTACTTAATTGCTTAAACATTCTTTAATTTTTGTATTTATTTGATTATATTACCAAACTAGAAGTTTTTTAGTTAGAGTATACTTATTTTTTTTTTTTGTTTAGCCTTACAATCGTTCTTTCATTTACAGTTTCTAATCTTCTATTTTTAATTTTTCATTTTGTATATCGTTAATATATTATTTGTATTCATAATATATCTGTTTTACGTTCACAGCTTCACTCTTTTCTGTTATGTCTGGGGTATGAGGTAATCTTTCAAAGAAATCATACTTTTGTCGTCTATCATACAAAATTGCTTAGTGGAGGATCTGTTTATCTAGCCTTATTATTTATGTTGCGTAAATTAGTCACTGAATGAAAACAACCCTTAACGTTTCAAATTGAAATAATTATTCTTCCTAAATTACACCTTACCTAATTTTATTTAAAAATATATTAATTGTAAATTTCGTTTCATGTTTATAGCTTCATTATATTTCATTTGGAATTCGTTGAAATATATCGCATCAAGTTGCTTACTGACGAGTCTGTTTTTCTTACATAATTACGCAAAACAAATTTTATTTGGTAAATTTTCATTAATTATGTCTTCGATAAGATTAATAAACTGCATTAGCGCTAATATGTTAATGTGTATATTTCATTTATGCTTATCTAACGATTTTTCTTTGGAAGAATCAATACCTAAGTTCGACCAACCCTAAACCTTTCAATTTCATATAAATTACTATTCTTAGATATTTTTAGTTTCGTTCAAATTTGTTTAATAGTAGCAGATTCACAATATATTTAATATTTGAATGCACAAGTTTTTTAAGAATTATCAATACACACGTTTTCATAAAGTTTAAACCACAAAATTAATTGTTGTAGGTATGTTTCGCTATAAATATTTGAGTCTTCGATTATGTTATAAAATTTTTTCAAACTGACATCAACACTACAGTTTTTATCTTAGAATTATTAAATTATATATTTGTTATTAGGTTCTTATCTTTTTGTGTATACTTTCTTGCTTAAATTATATTTATTTTAGATTTCGTCAAATTGCAGCTGATCCGTATAAAAATGCTTTAGATTTACTTTCCTTACTTAATTATTTAAACATAGTTTTTTAATTAGCTTATCAATCGTTCTTACATTTATAGTTATTAATCTTCTATTATTAATTTCGCGTTTTTATATCGTTAAATGATTAGCTGTTTTGTAGAACAAATTTTCTTACTACATATTTCTCGACACTTTTTTGTATTGAAACTTTTTGTACTAAAAGTCGTCCTTCCATTCAGAGTTGCGTTGCACGCTATCTATTTGGAATGCAGTCGAAATATTATCTGTATCGTATGAAGCTGCTTACAAACGAGTTTGCTATATTAAATTGTTCTTAAGCTAAAACACGCTATCTATTTGGAATGCAGTCGAAATATTATCTGTATCGTATGAAGCTGCTTACAACGAGTTTGCTATTAATTGTTCTTAAGCTAAAATGGAATTTGATGTACTTTTCATTTGGTGATGGTCTATGTTGTAAACATACATCACTTAATAAATTCTCAAGTACATTTTGAACTTATTATTCACTCCGGTATTCAGGTATTACATTCTTTTCGGTATTTAAAAATATGTCTAAAATATTAGTTATTTTCTCCAAATTAATTCATGACGGGTCTGTTTATCTTAAAAGTTTACGTTATTATTTAAACGATAATATATTTGATAAATATATTTTTAGATTAGAATTATTTTATAATAAAATATTTAACATGGAATACGGGGTCCTTCATTTCTAAAGCAAGAAAAATGTTCTTATATTACTATTATGTACCATTATGTAAACGTTTCAATGATGTTGCAAATAAGTAATAAAATTTTGCCAAATCTAAGTTAAGTTTAAAACACTAATACTGAAATTCTCTTTCACGTTCACTATTTTATATAAAATTGCTTACTTATAGGAATATGTCACAAATGTAAGTCATTCGTCTACGAATCTTAAAATTTTAAATACAAATATTTGTTCTAAGATTTTTTCTTCTGTTCGTTGTTGCACCCTGAATATACATATCATACAAAATATATCTGTAGTATGAAGTAATTTAAAAAAAATCTTACTTTTGTCGTAAACAAATTTTATTTTGGTAAATTATAATTAATTTTGTCTTCGATAACGTTAATAAGTAGTTTTTTCTTTGTCACTAAAATTTCTTCAGAAATATAGCTTCCTTAACTGCATAAGTAATTGTGTGATTTCTTTGAACTATATTTAGTATGAAATTGCTCGCTATGGTTTATGATGCGTAAATTAGTCACTAAATGAAAACCACCCTTAACGTTTTTAATTAAAATATTTATTTTTCCTAAATTACACCTTACCTACTTTTATTTAAAAATCGCAAATTTCGTTTTCGTAGTCATAGCTTCATTCTTTTTCATTTGAAATTCGTTGAAATATATCGCATCTAGTTGCTTACTGACAGATCTGTTTTTCTTACCTAATTACTCCAAACAAATTTAATTTTGGTAAATTATCATTAATTGTCTTCGATAACGTTACAAGGTTGTTTTTTTCTTTGTCACTAAAATTTCTTCAGAAATGTAGCTTCCTTAACTGTTTAAGTAATAATTTTAAAGGTTATTTGTCATTTTATATATGAATATAAGGGTATAGGTTATGTTGTGAAAGTATAAATCAAAATTGAACCTATATAAAATGTTAATACTAATTTGGTATTTACTTCCTTACTTAAGTTATATTTAGTTACGATTTCGTCAAATGTAGCTTATCCGTATAAGATTGCTTTCGATTTATTTTTTTAATTAATTGCCTAAACATTCTTTAATTTTTGTATTTATTTGATTATATTATCAAACTAGAAGTTTTGTAGTTAGAGTATACTTATTTTTTTTTAATGTTTAGCCTAACAATCGTTCTTTCATTTACAGTTTCTAATCTTCTATTTTTAATTTTTCATTTTTTATATTGTTAATATATTATTTGTATTCATATATCTCTTTTACGTTCACAGCTTCACTCTTTTCTGTTATGTCTGGGGTATGAGGTAATCTTTCAAAGAAATCATACTTTTGTCGTCTATCATACAAAATTGCTTGGTGGAGGATCTCTTTATCTAGTCTTATTATTTTTGTTGCGTAAATTAGTCACTGAATGAAAACAACCCTTAACGTTTTAAATTGAAATAATTATTCTTCCTAAATTACACCTTACCTAATTTTATTTAAAAATATATTAATTGTAAATTTCGTTTCGTGTTTATAGCTTCATTATATTTCATTTAAAATTCGTTGAAATATATCGCATCAAGTTGCTTACTGACGTGTCTGTTTTTCTTAACTAATTACGCAAAACAAATTTTATTTGGTAAATTTTCATTAATTATGTCTTCGATAATATTAAAAAACTGCATTAGCGCTAATATGTAAATATGTATATTTCATTTATGCTAATCTTAAGGATTTTACTTTGGAAGAATCAATACCTAAGTTCGACCAACCCTAAATCTTTCAGTTTCAAATAAATTACTATTCTTATATATTTTACGTTTCGTTCAAATTTGTTTAATAGTAGCAGATTCACCATATATTTAATATTTGAATGCAAAAGTTTTGTAAGAATTATCAATACACACGTTTTTATAAAGTTTAAACCACAAAATTAATTGTTGTAGGTATGTCTCGCTATAAATGTTTGAGTCTTCGATTATGTTATAAAAATTTTTCAAACTGACACCACCAACACTACAGTTTTTATCTTAGAATTATTAAACCATATATTTTTTATTAAGTTCTTATCTTTTTGTATATACTTTCTTACTTAAATTATATTTATTTTAGATTTCGTCAAATTGCAGCTGATCCGTATAAAAATGCTTTGATTTTACTTTCCTTGCTTAATTGTTTAAACTCGGTTTTTTGTTTAGCTTATCAATCGTTCTTACTTTTATATTTATTAATCTTCTATTTTTAAATTTGCGTTTTTATATCGTTAAAATATTAGCTGTTTTGTAAAAACTGTTCGTATTCATACTGTTTTACGTTCGTCACTTCACTCTCTTTTAATTGAAATTGGTCAAAATATAACGCATCAAATTAATCACTAAGTTTCCGTTTTAAAACGTATAATTATGTAATTAATTTTCTTACCACATATTTCACGACACTTTTTTGTATTGAAACTTTTTGTACTAAAATTTGTCCTTCCATTCAGAGTTGCATTGCGCGCTATCTATTTGGAATGCAGTCGAAATATTATCTGTATCGTATGAAGCTGCTTACAAACAAGTTTGCTATACTAAATTGTTCTTAAGCTAAAATGTAATTTGATGAACTTTTCATTTGGTGATGGTCTATGTTGTAAACATACATTACAAAATAAATTCTCAAGTACATTTTGAACTTATTATTCACTCCAGTATTCAGGTATTACATTCTTTTCGTTATTTAAAAATATGTCGAAAATATTAGTTATTTACTCTAAATTAATTCATGACGGGTCTGTTTATCTTAAAAGTTTACGTTATTATTTAAACGATAATATATTTGATAAATATATTTTTAGATTAGAATTATTTTATAAAAAAATGTTTAACATGGAATACGTTGTCCTTCATCTATAAAGCAAAAAAAATGTTCTTATATTCCTATTAAGTTCCATTATGTAAACGTTTCAATGATGTTGCAAATAAGTAATAAAATTTTGCCAAATCTAAGTTAAGTTTAAAACACTAATACTGAAATTCTCTTTCACGTTCACTATTTTATATAAAATTGCATACATATAGGAATATGTCACAAATGTAAGTCATTCGTCTACGAATCTTAAAATTTTAAATAAAAAATATTTGTTCTAAGATTTTTTCTTCTGTTTGTTGTTGCACCCTGAATATCATATCACACAAAATATATCTGGAGTATGAAGTAATTTAAAAAAAAAGTCTTACTTTTGTCGTCTACCATACAAAATTGTTAAGCGGAGAATATGCATATCTAGTCTTATTCTTTTAAAAAATAAATGTTATTAAATATAATATATTTGCTTACGTATAAAAAAGTTCTTGATTATTTTGCAAATTAAATTATTAAATTAGCTCACCCTAAGGGTATTCGTTATAAAATATTAGTGCTGAAGTTTACTTTAACATTCTAGTTAAACTTTGTTCTCTATTGATTTTTTTGAACTATATTTAGTATGAAATTGCTCGCTATGGTTTATGTTGCGTAAATTAGTCACTAAATGATGACCACCCTTAATCTTTTTAATTAAAATATTTATTTTTCCTAAATTTCACCTTGCCTTATTTTATTTACAAATGCAAATTTCGTTTTCGTTGTCATAGCTTCATTCTTTTTCATTTGAAATTCGTTGAAATATATCGCATCAAGTTGCTTACTGACGGATCTGTTTTTCTTACCTAATTACTCCAAACAAATTTAATTTTGGTAAATTATCATTAATTGTCTTCGATAACGTTACAAGGTTGTTTTTTCTTTGTCACTAAAATTTCTTCAGAAATATAGCTTCCTTAACCGTTTAAGTAATAATTTTAAAGATTATTTGTCATTTTATATATGAATATAAGGGTATAGGTTATGTTGTGAAAGTATAAATCAAAATTGAACCTAAATAAAATGTAAATACTAATTTTGGTATTTACTTCCTTACTTAAGTTATATTTAGATCCGATTTCGTCAAATGTAGCTTATCCGTATAAGATTGCTTTGGATTTACTTTTTTTTACTTAATTGCTTAAACATTCTTTAATTTTTGTATTTATTTGATTATATTACCAAACTAGAAGTTTTTTAGTTAGAGTATACTTATTTTTTTAATGTTTAGCCTAACAATCGTTCTTTCATTTACAGTTTCTAATCTTCTATTTTTAATTTTTCATTTTGTATATCGTTAATATATTATTTGTATTCATAATATATCTGTTTTACGTTCACAGCTTCACTCTTTTCTGTTATGTCTGGGGTATGAGGTAATCTTTCAAAGAAATCATACTTTTGTCGTCTATCATACAAAATTGCTTAGTGGAGGATCTGTTTATCTAGCCTTATTATTTATGTTGCGTAAATTAGTCACTGAATGAAAACAACCCTTAACGTTTCAAATTGAAATAATTATTCTTCCTAAATTACACCTTACCTAATTTTATTTAAAAATATATTAATTGTAAATTTCGTTTCATGTTTATAGCTTCATTATATTTCATTTGGAATTCGTTGAAATATATCGCATCAAGTTGCTTACTGACGAGTCTGTTTTTCTTACCTAATTACGCAAAACAAATTTTATTTGGTAAATTTTCATTAATTATGTCTTCGATAAGATTAATAAACTGCATTAGCGCTAATATGTTAATTTATATTTCATTTATGCTTATCTGGATTTTTCTTTGGAAGAATCAATACCTAAGTTCGGCCAACCCTAAACCTTTCAATTTCATATAAATTACTATTCTTAGATATTTTTAGTTTCGTTCAAATTTGTTTAATAGTAGCAGATTCACCATATATTTAATATTTGAATGCACAAGTTTTTTAAGAATTATCAATACACACGTTTTCATAAAGTTTAAACCACAAAATTAATTGTTGTAGGTATGTTTCGCTATAAATATTTGAGCCTTCGATTATGTTATAAAATTTTTTTCAAACTGACACCAACACTACAGTTTTTATCTTAGAATTATTAAATTATATATTTGTTATTAAGTTCTTATCTTTTTGTGTATACTTTCTTACTTAAATTATATTTATTTTAGATTTCGTCCAATTGCAGCTGATCCGTAAAAAAATTTAGATTTACTTTCCTTACTTAATTATTTAAACATAATTTTTTAATTAGCTTATCAATCGTTCTTACATTTATAGTTATTAATCTTCTATTATTAATTTCGCGTTTTTATATCGTTAAATGATTAGCTGTTTTGTAGAACTAATTTTCTTACTACGTACATATTTCACGACACTTTTTTGTATTGAAACTTTTTGTACTAAATGTCGTTCTTCCATTCAGAGTTGCGTTGCACGCTATCTATTTGGAATGCAGTCGAAATATTATCTGTATCGTATGAAGCTGCTTACAAACGAGTTTGCTATACTAAATTGTTCTTAAGCTAAAATGGAATTTGATGTACTTTTCATTTGGTGATGGTCTATGTTGTAAACATACATCACTTAATAAATTCTCAAGTACATTTTGAACTTATTATTCACTCCGGTATTCAGGTATTACATTCTTTTCGGTATTTAAAAATATGTCTAAAATATTAGTTATTTTCTCCAAATTAATTCATGACGGGTCTGTTTATCTTAAAAGTTTACGTTATTATTTAAACGATAATATATTTGATAAATATATTTTTAGATTAGAATTATTTTATAATAAAATATTTAACATGGAATACGCTGTCCTTCATTTCTAAAGCAAGAAAAATGTTCTTATATTACTATTATATACCATTATGTAAACGTTTCAATGATGTTGCAAATAAGTAATAAAATTTTGCCAAATCTAAGGTAAGTTTAAAACACTAATACTGAAATTCTCTTTCACGTTCACGATTTTATATAAAATTGCTTACTTATAGGAATATGTCACAAATGTAAGTCATTCGTCTACTTATTTTAAAATTTTAAATAAAAATATTTGTTCTAAGATTTTTTCTTCTGTTCGTTGTTGCACCCTGAATATACATATCATACAAAATATATCTGTAGTATGAAGTAATTTAAAAAAAAATCTTACTTTTGTCGTAAACAAATTTAATTTTGGTAAATTTCATTAATTTTGTCTCGATAAGTTAATAAGTAGTTTTTTCTTTGTCACTAAAATTTCTTCAGAAATCTTCCTTAACTGTATAAGTAATAATTTTAAAGGTTATTTGTCATTTTATATATGAACATAAGGGTATAGGTTATGTTGTGAAAGTATAAATCAAAATTGAACCTAAATAAAATGTAAATACTAATTTGGTATTTACTTCCTTACTTAAGTTATATTTAGTTACGATTTCGTCAAATGTAGCTTATCCGTATAAGATTGCTTTGGATTTACTTTTTTTAATTAATTGCCTAAACATTCTTTAATTTTTGTATTTATTTGATTATATTACCAAACTAGAAGTTTTGTAGTCAGAGTATACTTATTTTTTTTTAATGTTTAGCCTAACAATCGTTCTTTCATTTACAGTTTCTAATCTTCTATTTTTAATTTTTCATTTTTTATATTGTTAATATATTATTTGTATTCATATATCTGTTTTACGTTCAAACTTTTTGTAATCTCAAAAAATTTGTCGTCTTCCATTCAGAGTTGCATGTGCGCGCTATCTGTTTGGAATGTATTCGTAATATTATCTGTATCGTAGTGAAGCTGCTTACAATACAAGTTTGCTATACTAAATTGTTCTTAAGCTAAAATGGAATTTGATGTACTTTTCATTTGGTGATGGTCTATGTTGTAAACATACATTACAAAATAAATTCTCAAGTACATTTTGAACTTATTATTCACTCCAGTATTCAGGTATTACATTCTTTTCATTATTTAAAAATATGTCGAAAATATTAGTTATTTACTCCAAATTAATTCATGGGTGTTTATCTTAAAAGTTTACGTTATTATTTAAACGATAATATATTTGATAAATATATTTTTAGATTAGAATTATTTTATAAAAAAATGTTTACATGGAATCGTTGTTCTTTAGCAAAAAGTATGTTGTCGTTAATGATGTTGCAAATAAGTTATAAAATTTTGATCTAAGTAAGTTTAAAACACTTATACTGAAATTCTCTTTCACGTTCACTATTTTATATAAAATTGCATGCATATAGGAATATGTCACAGATGTAAGTCATTCGTCTACGAATCTTAAAATTTTAAATAATAAATATTTATTCTAAGATTTTTTCTTCTGTTTGTTGTTGCACTCTGAATATCATATCACACAAAATATATCTGGAGTATGAAGTAATTTAAAAAAAAACTTACTTTTGTCGTCTACCATACAAAATTGTTAAGCGGAGAATATGCATATCTAGTCTTATTCTTTTAAATAATAAATGTTATTAAATATAATATATTTGCTTACGTATAAAAATGTTCTTGATTATTTTGCAAATTAAATTATTAAATTAGCTCACCCTAAGGGTATTCGTTATAAAATATTAGTGCTGAAGTTTACTTTAACATTCTAGTTAAACTTTGTTCTCTATTGATTTTTTTGAACTATATTTAGTATGAAATTGCTCGCTATGGTTTATGTTGCGTAAATTAGTCACTAAATAATGACCACCCTTAATGTTTTTAATTAAAATATTTATTTTTCCTAAATTACACCTTGCCTTATTTTATTTACAAATCGCAAATTTCGTTTTTGTTGTCATAGCTTCATTCTTTTTCATTTGAAATTCGTTGAAATATATTGCGTCAAGTTGCTTACTGACGGGTCTGTTTTTCTTACCTAATTACTCCAAACAAATTTAATTTTGGTAAATTGTCATTAATTTTGTCTTCGATAACGTTAATAAGGTTGTTTTTTCTTTGTCACTAAAATTTCTTCAGAAATATAGCTTCCTTAACCGTTTAAGTAATAATTTTAAAGATTATTTGTCATTTTATATATGAATATAAGGGTATAGGTTATGTTGTGAAAGTATAAATCAAAATTGAACCTAAATAAAATGTAAATCTAATTGGTATTTACTTCCTTACTTAAGTTATATTTAGATCCGATTTCGTCAAATGTAGTTTATCCGTATAAGATTGCTTTGGATTTACTTTTTTTACTTAATTGCTTAAACATTCTTTAATTTTTGTATTTATTTGATTATATTAGCAAACTAGAAATTTTTTTAGTTAGAGTATACTTATTTTTTTTAATGTTTAGCCTAACAGTCGTTCTTTGATTTACAGTTTCTAATCTTCTATTGTTAATTTTTCGTTTTTTATATCGTTGATATATTAGTGTTTTGTAAAACGTTCTATAATATATCTGTTTTACGTTCACAGCTTCACTCTTTTCTGTTATGTCTGGGGTATGAGGTAATCTTTTAAAGAAATCATACTTTTGTCGTCTATCATACAAAATTGCTTAGTGGAGGATCTGTTTATCTAGCCTTATTATTTATGTTGCGTAAATTAGTCACTGAATGAAAATAACCCTTAACGTTTCAAATTGAAATAATTATTCTTCCTAAATTACACCAAACCTAATTTTATTTAAAAATATATTAATTGTAAATTTCGTTTCATGTTTATAGCTTCATTATATTTCATTTGGAATTCGTTGAAATATATCGCATCAGGTTGCTTACTGACGAGTCTGTTTTTCTTACCTAATTACGCAAAACAAATTTTATTTGGTAAATTTTCATTAATTATGTCTTCGATAAGATTAATAAACTGCATGTTTAGCTGATTTTTCTTTGGAAGAATCAATACCTAAGTTCGACCAACCCTAAACCTTTCAATTTCATATAAATTACTATTCTTAGATATTTTTAGTTTCGTTCAAATTTGTTTAATAGTAGCAGATTCACCATATATTTAATATTTGAATGCAAAAGTTTTTTAAGAATTATCAATACACACGTTTTCATAAAGTTTAAACCACAAAATTAATTGTTGTAGGTATGTTTCGCTATAAATATTTGAGTCTTCGATTATGTTATAAATTTTTTTCAAACTGACACCAACACTACAGTTTTTATCTTAGAATTATTAAATTATATATTTGTTATTAAGTTCTTATCTTTTTGTGTATACTTTCTTACTTAAATTATATTTATTTTAGATTTCGTCCAATTGCAGCTGATCCGTATAAAAATGCTTTAGATTTACTTTCCTTACTTAATTATTTAAACATAGTTTTTTAATTAGCTTATCAATCGTTCCGACATTTATAGTTATTAATCTTCTATTATTAATTTCGCGTTTTTATATCGTTAAATGATTAGCTGTTTTGTAGAACTAATTTTCTTACTACGTATTTCACGACACTTTTTTTATTGAAACTTTTTGTACTAAAAGTCGTTCTTCCATTCAGAGTTGCGTTGCACGCTATCTATTTGGAATGCAGTCGAAATATTATCTGTATCGTATGAAGCTGCTTACAAACGAGTTTGCTATACTAAATTGTTCTTAAGCTAAAATGGAATTTGATGTACTTTTCATTTGGTGATGGTCTATGTTGTAAACATACATCACTTAATAAATTCTCAAGTACATTTTGAACTTATTATTCACCCGGTATTCAGGTATTACATTCTTTTCGGTATTTAAAAATATGTCTAAAATATTAGTTATTTTCTCCAAATTAATTCATGACGGGTCTGTTTATCTTAAAAGTTTACGTTATTATTTAAACGATAATATATTTGATAAATATATTTTTAGATTAGAATTTTTTTATAATAAAATATTTAACATGGAATACGCTGTCCTTCATTTCTAAAGCTAGAAAAATGTTCTTATATTACTATTATGTACCATTATGTAAACGTTTCAATGATGTTGCAAATAAGTAATAAAATTTTGCCAAATCTAAGGTAAGTTTAAAACACTAATACTGAAATTCTCTTTCACGTTCACGATTTTATATAAAATTGCTTACTTATAGGAATATGTCACAAATGTAAGTCATTCGTCCACTTATATTAAAATTTTAAATAAAAATATTTGTTTTAAGATTTTTTCTTCTGTTCGTTGTTGCACCCTGAATATACATATCATACAAAATATATCTGTAGTATGAAGTAATTTAAAAAAAAATCTTACTTTTGTCGTTTTTTTTTTTTTTTTTTTTTTTTTCTTTGTTTTTTTCTTTAAACAAATTTAATTTTGGTAAATTATCATTAATTTTGTCTTCGATAACGTTAATAAGTAGCTTTTTCTTTGTCACTAAAATTTCTTCAGAAATATAGCTTCCTTAACTGTATAAGTAATAATTTTAAAGATTATTTGTCATTTTATATATGAAATAAGGGTATAGGTTATGTTGTGAAAGTATAAATCAAAATTGAACCTAAATAAAATGTAAATACTAATTTGGTATTTACTTCCTTACTTAAGTTATATTTAGTTACGATTTCGTCAAATGTAGCTTATCCGTATAAGATTGCTTTCGATTTACTTTTTTTAATTAATCGCCTAAACATTCTTTAATTTTTGTATTTATTTGATTATATTACCAAACTAGAAGTTTTGTAGTTAGAGTATACTTATTTTCTTTTTTAATGTTTAGCCTAACAATCGTTATTTCATTTACAGTTTCTAATCTTCTATTTTTAATTTTTCATTTTTTATATTGTTAATATATTATTTGTATTCATATATCTGTTTTACGAAACTTTTTGTACTAAAATTTGTCCTTCCATTCAGAGTTGCATTGCGCGCTATCTATTTGGAATGTATTCGAAATATTATCTGTATCGTATGAAGCTGCTTACAAACAAGTTTGCTATATTAAATTGATCTTAATCTAAAATGTAATTTGATGAACTTTTCATTTGGTGATGGTCTATGTTGTAAACATACATTACAAAATAAATTCTCAAGTACATTTTGAACTTATTATTCACTCCAGTATTCAGGTATTACATTCTTTTCGTTATTTAAAAATATGTCGAAAATATTAGTTATTTACTCTAAATTAATTCATGACGGGTCTGTTTATCTTAAAAGTTTACGTTATTATTTAAACGATAATATATTTGATAAATATATTTTTAGATTAGAATTATTTTATAAAAAAATGTTTAACATTGAATACGTTGTCCTTCATCTATAAAGCAAAAAAATGTTCTTATATTCCTATTAAGTTCCATTATGTAAACGTTTCAATGATGTTGCAAATAAGTAATAAAATTTTGCCAAATCTTAGTTAAGTTTAAAACACTAATACTGAAATTCTCTTTCACGTTCACTATTTTATATAAAATTGCATACATATAGGAATATATCACAAATATAAGTCATTCGTCTACGAATCTTAAAATTTTTAAATAATAAATATTTATTCTAAGATTTTTTCTTCTGTTTGTTGTTGCACCCTGAATATCATATCACACAAAATATATCTGGAGTATGAAGTAATTTAAAAAAAACTTACTTTTTGTCGTCTACCATACAAAATTGTTAAGCGGAGAATATGCATATCTAGTCTTATTCTTTTAAAAAATAAATGTTATTAAATATAATATATTTGCTTACGTATAAAAAGGTTCTTGATTATTTTGCAAATTAAATTATTAAATTAGCTCACCCTAAGGGTATTCGTTATAAAATATTAATGCTGAAGTTTACTTTAACATTCTAGTTAAACTTTGTTCTCTATTGATTTTTTTGAACTATATTTAGTATGAAATTGCTCGCTATGGTTTATGTTGCGTAAATTAGTCACTAAATAATGACCACCCTTAATGTTTTTAATTAAAATATTTATTTTTCCTAAATTACACCTTGCCTTATTTTATTTACTCAAATGCAAATTTCGTTTTCGTTGTCATAGCTTCATTCTTTTTTCATTTGAAATTCGTTGAAATATATTGCGTCAAGTTGCTTACTGACGGGTCTGTTTTTCTTACCTAATTACTCCAAACAAATTTAATTTTGGTAAATTATCATTAATTGTCTTCGATAACGTTACAAGGTTGTTTTTTCTTTGTCACTAAAATTTCTTCAGAAATATAGCTTCCTTAACCGTTTAAGTAATAATTTTAAGGATTATTTGTCATTTTATATATGAATATAAGGGTATAGGTTATGTTGTGAAAGTATAAATCAAAATTGAACCTAAATAAAATGTAAATACTAATTTTGGTATTTACTTCCTTACTTAAGTTATATTTAGATCCGATTTCGTCAAATGTAGCTTATCCGTATAAGATTGCTTTGGATTAACTTTTTTTACTTAATTGCTTAAACATTCTTTAATTTTTGTATTTATTTGATTATATTACCAAACTAGAAGTTTTTTTAGTTAGAGTATACTTATTTTTTTAATGTTTAGCCTAACAATCGTTCTTTCATTTACAGTTTCTAATCTTCTATTTTTAATTTTTCATTTTGTATATCGTTAATATATTATTTGTATTCATAATATATCTGTTTTACGTTCACAGCTTCATTCTTTTCTGTTATGTCTGGGGTATGAGGTAATCTTTCAAAGAAATCATACTTTTGTCGTCTATCATACAAAATTGCTTAGTGGAGGATCTGTTTATCTAGCCTTATTATTTATGTTGCGTAAATTAGTCACTGAATGAAAACAACCCTTAACGTTTCAAATTGAAATAATTATTCTTCCTAAATTACACCTTACCTAATTTTATTTAAAAATATATTAATTGTAAATTTCGTTTCATATTTATAGCTTCATTATATTTCATTTGGAATTCGTTGAAATATATCGCATCAAGTTGCTTACTGACGAGTCTGTTTTTCTTACCTAATTACGCAAAACAAATTTTATTTGGTAAATTTTCATTAATTATGTCTTCGATAAGATTAATAAACTACATTAGCTGATTTTTCTTTGGAAGAATCAATACCTAAGTTCGACCAACCCTAAACCTTTTAATTTCATATAAATTACTATTCTTAGATATTTTTAGTTTCGTTCAAATTTGTTTAATAGTAGCAGATTCACCATATATTTAATATTTGAATGCAAAAGTTTTTTTAGAATTATCAATACACACGTTTTCATAAAGTTTAAACCACAAAATTAATTGTTGTAGGTATGTTTCGCTATAAATATTTGAGTCTTCGATTATGTTATAAAATTTTTTCAAACTGACACCAATACTACAGTTTTTATCTTAGAATTATTAAATTATATATTTGTTATTAAGTTCTTATCTTTTTGTGTATACTTTCTTACTTAAATTATATTTATTTTAGATTTCGTCCAATTGCAGCTGATCCGTATAAAAATGCTTTAGATTTACTTTCCTTAATCTTAATTATTTAAACATAGTTTTTTAATGTAGCTTATCAATCGTTCCGACATTTATAGTTATTAATCTTCTATTATTAATTTCGCGTTTTTATATCGTTAAATGATTAGCTGTTTTGTAGAACTAATTTTCTTACTACGTATTTCACGACACTTTTTTTATTGAAACTTTTTGTACTAAAAGTCGTTCTTCCATTCAGAGTTGCGTTGCACGCTATCTATTTGGAATGCAGTCGAAATATTATCTGTATCGTATGAAGCTGCTTACAAACGAGTTTGCTATACTAAATTGTTCTTAAGCTAAAATGGAATTTGATGTACTTTTCATTTGGTGATGGTCTATGTTGTAAACATACATCACTTAATAAATTCTCAAGTACATTTTGAACTTATTATTCACTCCGGTATTCAGGTATTACATTCTTTTCGGTATTTAAAAATATGTCTAAAATATTAGTTATTTTCTCCAAATTAATTCATGACGGGTCTGTTTATCTTAAAAGTTTACGTTATTATTTAAACGATAATATATTTGATAAATATATTTTTAGATTAGAATTTTTTTATAATAAAATATTTAACATGGAATACGCTGTCCTTCATTTCTAAAGCTAGAAAAATGTTCTTATATTACTATTATGTACCATTATGTAAACGTTTCAATGATGTTGCAAATAAGTAATAAAATTTTGCCAAATCTAAGGTAAGTTTAAAACACTAATACTGAAATTCTCTTTCACGTTCACGATTTTATATAAAATTGCTTACTTATAGGAATATGTCACAAATGTAAGTCATTCGTCCACTTATATTAAAATTTTAAATAAAAATATTTGTTTTAAGATTTTTTCTTCTGTTCGTTGTTGCACCCTGAATATACATATCATACAAAATATATCTGTAGTATGAAGTAATTTAAAAAAAATCTTACTTTTGTCGTAAACAAATTTAATTTTGGTAAATTATCATTAATTTTGTCTTCGATAACGTTAATAAGTAGCTTTTTCTTTGTCACTAAAATTTCTTCAGAAATATAGCTTCCTTAACTGTATAAGTAATAATTTTAAAGATTATTTGTCATTTTATATATGAAATAAGGGTATAGGTTATGTTGTGAAAGTATAAATCAAAATTGAACCTAAATAAAATGTAAATACTAATTTGGTATTTACTTCCTTACTTAAGTTATATTTAGTTACGATTTCGTCAAATGTAGCTTATCCGTATAAGATTGCTTTCGATTTACTTTTTTTAATTAATCGCCTAAACATTCTTTAATTTTTGTATTTATTTGATTATATTACCAAACTAGAAGTTTTGTAGTCAGAGTATACTTATTTTCTTTTTTAATGTTTAGCCTAACAATCGTTATTTCATTTACAGTTTCTAATCTTCTATTTTTAATTTTTCATTTTTTATATTGTTAATATATTATTTGTATTCATATATCTGTTTTACGAAACTTTTTGTACTAAAATTTGTCCTTCCATTCAGAGTTGCATTGCGCGCTATCTATTTGGAATGTATTCGAAATATTATCTGTATCGTATGAAGCTGCTTACAAACAAGTTTGCTATACTAAATTGATCTTAATCTAAAATGTAATTTGATGAACTTTTCATTTGGTGATGGTCTATGTTGTAAACATACATTACAAAATAAATTCTCAAGTACATTTTGAACTTATTATTCACTCCAGTATTCAGGTATTACATTCTTTTCGTTATTTAAAAATATGTCGAAAATATTAGTTATTTACTCTAAATTAATTCATGACGGGTCTGTTTATCTTAAAAGTTTACGTTATTATTTAAACGATAATATATTTGATAAATATATTTTTAGATTAGAATTATTTTATAAAAAAATGTTTAACATTGAATACGTTGTCCTTCATCTATAAAGCAAAAAAATGTTCTTATATTCCTATTAAGTTCCATTATGTAAACGTTTCAATGATGTTGCAAATAAGTAATAAAATTTTGCCAAATCTTAGTTAAGTTTAAAACACTAATACTGAAATTCTCTTTCACGTTCACTATTTTATATAAAATTGCATACATATAGGAATATATCACAAATATAAGTCATTCGTCTACGAATCTTAAAATTTTAAATAATAAATATTTATTCTAAGATTTTTTCTTCTGTTTGTTGTTGCACCCTGAATATCATATCACACAAAATATATCTGGAGTATGAAGTAATTTAAAAAAAAAACTTACTTTTGTCGTCTACCATACAAAATTGTTAAGCGGAGAATATGCATATCTAGTCTTATTCTTTTAAAAAATAAATGTTATTAAATATAATATATTTGCTTACGTATAAAAAGGTTCTTGATTATTTTGCAAATTAAATTATTAAATTAGCTCACCCTAAGGGTATTCGTTATAAAATATTAATGCTGAAGTTTACTTTAACATTCTAGTTAAACTTTGTTCTCTATTGATTTTTTTGAACTATATTTAGTATGAAATTGCTCGCTATGGTTTATGTTGCGTAAATTAGTCACTAAATAATGACCACCCTTAATGTTTTTAATTAAAATATTTATTTTTCCTAAATTACACCTTGCCTTATTTTATTTACTCAAATGCAAATTTCGTTTTCGTTGTCATAGCTTCATTCTTTTTCATTTGAAATTCGTTGAAATATATTGCGTCAAGTTGCTTACTGACGGGTCTGTTTTTCTTACCTAATTACTCCAAACAAATTTAATTTTGGTAAATTATCATTAATTGTCTTCGATAACGTTACAAGGTTGTTTTTTCTTTGTCACTAAAATTTCTTCAGAAATATAGCTTCCTTAACCGTTTAAGTAATAATTTTAAGGATTATTTGTCATTTTATATATGAATATAAGGGTATAGGTTATGTTGTGAAAGTATAAATCAAAATTGAACCTAAATAAAATGTAAATACTAATTTTGGTATTTACTTCCTTACTTAAGTTATATTTAGATCCGATTTCGTCAAATGTAGCTTATCCGTATAAGATTGCTTTGGATTTACTTTTTTTTACTTAATTGCTTAAACATTCTTTAATTTTTGTATTTATTTGATTATATTACCAAACTAGAAGTTTTTTAGTTAGAGTATACTTATTTTTTTTAATGTTTAGCCTAACAATCGTTCTTTCATTTACAGTTTCTAATCTTCTATTTTTAATTTTTCATTTTGTATATCGTTAATATATTATTTGTATTCATAATATATCTGTTTTACGTTCACAGCTTCATTCTTTTCTGTTATGTCTGGGGTATGAGGTAATCTTTCAAAGAAATCATACTTTTGTCGTCTATCATACAAAATTGCTTAGTGGAGGATCTGTTTATCTAGCCTTATTATTTATGTTGCGTAAATTAGTCACTGAATGAAAACAACCCTTAACGTTTCAAATTGAAATAATTATTCTTCCTAAATTACACCTTACCTAATTTTATTTAAAAATATATTAATTGTAAATTTCGTTTCATATTTATAGCTTCATTATATTTCATTTGGAATTCGTTGAAATATATCGCATCAAGTTGCTTACTGACGAGTCTGTTTTTCTTACCTAATTACGCAAAACAAATTTTATTTGGTAAATTTTCATTAATTATGTCTTCGATAAGATTAATAAACTACATTAGCTGATTTTTCTTTGGAAGAATCAATACCTAAGTTCGACCAACCCTAAACCTTTTAATTTCATATAAATTACTATTCTTAGATATTTTTAGTTTCGTTCAAATTTGTTTAATAGTAGCAGATTCACCATATATTTAATATTTGAATGCAAAAGTTTTTTAAGAATTATCAATACACACGTTTTCATAAAGTTTAAACCACAAAATTAATTGTTGTAGGTATAAAAAATAAAAATATAAATTTCTTTGCAACTTTCCGCTAAACATATAAAATGATGTGTACTGGAATGGGACTCGCCTTCCTCAATTGCAACTAATGTACCACTATACCAGACACTCTCTAAATAAGGGATCGACGATACGAGTGTGGGCATAGGTGGGTGTTGTAGGTAGTTTCGCTATAAATATTTGAGTCTTCGATTATGTTATAAAATTTTTTCAAACTGACACCAATACTACAGTTTTTATCTTAGAATTATTAAATTATATATTTGTTATTAAGTTCTTATCTTTTTGTGTATACTTTCTTACTTTAAATTATATTTATTTTAGATTTCGTCCAATTGCAGCTGATCAGTATAAAAATGCTTTAGATTTACTTTCCTTACTTAATTATTTAAACATAGTTTTTTAATTAGCTTATCAATCGTTCTTACATTTATAGTTATTAATCTTCTATTATTAATTTCGCGTTTTTATATCGTTAAATGATTAGCTGTTTTGTAGAACTAATTTTCTTACTACGTATTTCACGACACTTTTTTTATTGAAACTTTTTGTACTAAAAGTCGTTCTTCCATTCAGAGTTGCGTTGCACGCTATCTATTTGGAATGCAGTCGAAATATTATCTGTATCGTATGAAGCTGCTTACAAACGAGTTTGCTATACTAAATTGTTCTTAAGCTAAAATGGAATTTGATGTACTTTTCATTTGGTGATGGTCTATGTTGTAAACATACATCACTTAATAAATTCTCAAGTACATTTTGAACTTATTATTCACTCCGGTATTCAGGTATTACATTCTTTTCGGTATTTAAAAATATGTCTAAAATATTAGTTATTTTCTCCAAATTAATTCATGACGGGTCTGTTTATCTTAAAAGTTTACGTTATTATTTAAACGATAATATATTTGATAAATATATTTTTAGATTAGAATTTTTTTATAATAAAATATTTAACATGGAATACGCTGTCCTTCATTTCTAAAGCAAGAAAAATGTTCTTATATTACTATTATGTACCATTATGTAAACGTTTCAATGATGTTGCAAATAAGTAATAAAATTTTGCCAAATCTAAGGTAAGTTTAAAACACTAATACTGAAATTCTCTTTCACGTTCACGATTTTATATAAAATTGCTTACTTATAGGAATATGTCACAAATGTAAGTCATTCGTCCACTTATATTAAAATTTTAAATAAAAATATTTGTTTTAAGATTTTTTCTTCTGTTCGTTGTTGCACCCTGAATATACATATCATACAAAATATATCTGTAGTATGAAGTAATTTAAAAAAAAATCTTACTTTTGTCGTAAACAAATTTAATTTTGGTAAATTATCATTAATTTTGTCTTCGATAACGTTAATAAGTAGTTTTTTCTTTGTCACTAAAATTTCTTCAGAAATATAGCTTCCTTAACTGTATAAGTAATAATTTTAAAGATTATTTGTCATTTTATATATGAAATAAGGGTATAGGTTATGTTGTGAAAGTATAAATCAAAATTGAACCTAAATAAAATGTAAATACTAATTTGGTATTTACTTCCTTACTTAAGTTATATTTAGTTACGATTTCGTCAAATGTAGCTTATCCGTATAAGATTGCTTTCGATTTACTTTTTTTAATTAATCGCCTAAACATTCTTTAATTTTTGTATTTATTTGATTATATTACCAAACTAGAAGTTTTGTAGTTAGAGTATACTTATTTTTTTTTTAATGTTTAGCCTAACAATCGTTATTTCATTTACAGTTTCTAATCTTCTATTTTTAATTTTTCATTTTTTATATTGTTAATATATTATTTGTATTCATATATCTGTTTTACGAAACTTTTTGTACTAAAATTTGTCCTTACATTCAGAGTTGCATTGCGCGCTATCTATTTGGAATGTATTCGAAATATTATCTGTATCGTATGAAGCTGCTTACAAACAAGTTTGCTATACTAAATTGATCTTAATCTAAAATGTAATTTGATGAACTTTTCATTTGGTGATGGTCTATGTTGTAAACATACATTACAAAATAAATTCTCAAGTACATTTTGAACTTATTATTCACTCCAGTATTCAGGTATTACATTCTTTTCGTTATTTAAAAATATGTCGAAAATATTAGTTATTAACTCTAAATTAATTCATGACGGGTCGGTTTATCTTAAAAGTTTACGTTATTATTTAAACGATAATATATTTGATAAATATATTTTTAGATTAGAATTATTTTATAAAAAAATGTTTAACATGGAATACGTTGTCCTTCATCTATAAAGCAAAAAAATGTTCTTATATTCCTATTAAGTTCCATTATGTAAACGTTTCAATGATGTTGCAAATAAGTAATAAAATTTTGCCAAATCTAAGTTAAGTTTAAAACACTAATACTGAAATTCTCTTTCACGTTCACTATTTTATATAAAATTGCATACATATAGGAATATATCACAAATGTAAGTCATTCGTCTACGAATCTTAAAATTTTAAATAATAAATATTTATTCTAAGATTTTTTCTTCTGTTTGTTGTTGCACTCTGAATATCATATCACACAAAATATATCTGGAGTATGAAGTAATTTAAAAAAAAAAACTTACTTTTGTCGTCTACCATACAAAATTGTTAAGCGGAGAATATGCATATCTAGTCTTATTCTTTTAAAAAATAAATGTTATTAAATATAATATATTTGCTTACGTATAAAAAGGTTCTTGATTATTTTGCAAATTAAATTATTAAATTAGCTCACCCTAAGGGTATTCGTTATAAAATATTAGTGCTGAAGTTTACTTTAACATTCTAGTTAAACTTTGTTCTCTATTGATTTTTTTGAACTATATTTAGTATGAAATTGCTCGCTATGGTTTATGTTGCGTAAATTAGTCACTAAATAATGACCACCCTTAATGTTTTTAATTAAAATATTTATTTTTCCTAAATTACACCTTGCCTTATTTTATTTACTCAAATGCAAATTTCGTTTTCGTTGTCATAGCTTCATTCTTTTTCATTTGAAATTCGTTGAAATATATTGCGTCAAGTTGCTTACTGACGGGTCTGTTTTTCTTACCTAATTACTCCAAACAAATTTAATTTTGGTAAATTATCATTAATTGTCTTCGATAACGTAACAAGGTTGTTTTTTCTTTGTCACTAAAATTTCTTCAGAAATATAGCTTCCTTAACCGTTTAAGTAATAATTTTAAAGATTATTTGTCATTTTATATATGAATATAAGGGTATAGGTTATGTTGTGAAAGTATAAATCAAAATTGAACCTAAATAAAATGTAAATACTAATTTTGGTATTTACTTCCTTACTTAAGTTATATTTAGATCCGATTTCGTCAAATGTAGCTTATCCGTATAAGATTGCTTTGGATTTACTTTTTTTTACTTAATTGCTTAAACATTCTTTAATTTTTGTATTTATTTGATTATATTACCAAACTAGAAGTTTTTTAGTTAGAGTATACTTATTTTTTTTAATGTTTAGCCTAACAATCGTTCTTTCATTTACAGTTTCTAATCTTCTATTTTTAATTTTTCATTTTGTATATCGTTAATATATTATTTGTATTCATAATATATCTGTTTAACGTTCACAGCTTCACTCTTTTCTGTTATGTCTGGGGTATGAGGTAATCTTTTAAAGAAATCATACTTTTGTCGTCTATCATACAAAATTGCTTAGTGGAGGATCTGTTTATCTAGCCTTATTATTTATGTTGCGTAAATTAGTCACTGAATGAAAACAACCCTTAACGTTTCAAATTGAAATAATTATTCTTCCTAAATTACACCTTACCTAATTTTATTTAAAAATATATTAATTGTAAATTTCGTTTCATATTTATAGCTTCATTATATTTCATTTGGAATTCGTTGAAATATATCGCATCAAGTTGCTTACTGACGAGTCTGTTTTTCTTACCTAATTACGCAAAACAAATTTTATTTGGTAAATTTTCATTAATTATGTCTTCGATAAGATTAATAAACTGCATTAGCTGATTTTTCTTTGGAAGAATCAATACCTAAGTTCGACCAACCCTAAACCTTTTAATTTCATATAAATTACTATTCTTAGATATTTTTAGTTTCGTTCAAATTTGTTTAATAGTAGCAGATTCACCATATATTTAAAATTTGAATGCAAAAGTTTTTTAAGAATTATCAATACACACGTTTTCATAAAGTTTAAACCACAAAATTAATTGTTGTAGGTATGTTTCGCTATAAATATTTGAGTCTTCGATTATGTTATAAAATTTTTTTCAAACTGACACCAATACTACAGTTTTTATCTTAGAATTATTAAATTATATATTTGTTATTAAGTTCTTATCTTTTTTGTGTATACTTTCTTACTTAAATTATATTTATTTTAGATTTCGTCCAATTGCATCTGATCCGTATAAAAATGCTTTAGATTTACTTTCCTTACTTAATTATTTAAACGTAGTTTTTTAATTAGCTTATCAATCGTTCTTACATTTATAGTTATTAATCTTCTATTATTAATTTCGCGTTTTTATATCGTTAAATGATTAGCTGTTTTGTAGAACTAATTTTCTTACTACGTATTTCACGACACTTTTTTTATTGAAACTTTTTGTACTAAAAGTCGTTCTTCCATTCAGAGTTGCGTTGCACGCTATCTATTTGGAATGCAGTCGAAATATTATCTGTATCGTATGAAGCTGCTTACAAACGAGTTTGCTATACTAAATTGTTCTTAAGCTAAAATGGAATTTGATGTACTTTTCATTTGGTGATGGTCTATGTTGTAAACATACATCACTTAATAAATTCTCAAGTACATTTTGAACTTATTATTCACTCCGGTATTCAGGTATTACATTCTTTTCGGTATTTAAAAATATGTCTAAAATATTAGTTATTTTCTCCAAATTAATTCATAACGGGTCTGTTTATCTTAAAAGTTTACGTTATTATTTAAACGATAATATATTTGATAAATATATTTTTAGATTAGAATTTTTATATAATAAAATATTTAACATGGAATACGCTGTCCTTCATTTCTAAAGCGAGAAAAATGTTCTTATATTACTATTATGTACCATTATGTAAACGTTTCAATGATGTTGCAAATAAGTAATAAAATTTTGCCAAATCTAAGGTAAGTTTAAAACACTAATACTGAAATTCTCTTTCACGTTCACGATTTTATATAAAATTGCTTACTTATAGGAATATGTCACAAATGTAAGTCATTCGTCCACTTATATTAAAATTTTAAATAAAAATATTTGTTTTAAGATTTTTTCTTCTGTTCGTTGTTGCACCCTGAATATACATATCATACAAAATATATCTGTAGTATGAAGTAATTTAAAAAAAAATCTTACTTTTGTCGTAAACAAATTTAATTTTGGTAAATTATCATTAATTTTGTCTTCGATAACGTTAATAAGTAGTTTTTTCTTTGTCACTAAAATTTCTTCAGAAATATAGCTTCCTTAACTGTATAAGTAATAATTTTAAAGATTATTTGTCATTTTATATATGAAATAAGGGTATAGGTTATGTTGTGAAAGTATAAATCAAAATTGAACCTAAATAAAATGTAAATACTAATTTGGTATTTACTTCCTTACTTAAGTTATATTTAGTTACGATTTCGTCAAATGTAGCTTATCCGTATAAGATTGCTTTCGATTTACTTTTTTTAATTAATTGCCTAAACATTCTTTAATTTTTGTATTTATTTGATTATATTATCAAACTAGAAGTTTTGTAGTTAGAGTATACTTATTTTTTTTTAATGTTTAGCCTAACAATCGTTATTTCATTTACAGTTTCTAATCTTCTATTTTTAATTTTTCATTTTTTATATTGTTAATATATTATTTGTATTCATATATCTGTTTTACGAAACTTTTTGTACTAAAATTTGTCCTTCCATTCAGAGTTGCATTGCGCGCTATCTATTTGGAATGTATTCGAAATATTATCTGTATCGTATGAAGCTGCTTACAAACAAGTTTGCTATACTAAATTGATCTTAATCTAAAATGTAATTTGATGAACTTTTCATTTGGTGATGGTCTATGTTGTAAACATACATTACAAAATAAATTCTCAAGTACATTTTGAACTTATTATTCACTCCAGTATTCAGGTATTACATTCTTTTCGTTATTTAAAAATATGTCGAAAATATTAGTTATTTACTCTAAATTAATTCATGACGGGTCTGTTTATCTTAAAAGTTTACGTTATTATTTAAACGATAATATATTTGATAAATATATTTTTAGATTAAAATTATTTTATAAAAAAATGTTTAACATTGAATACGTTGTCCTTCATCTATAAAGCAAAAAAATGTTCTTATATTCCTATTAAGTTCCATTATGTAAACGTTTCAATGATGTTGCAAATAAGTAATAAAATTTTGCCAAATCTAAGTTAAGTTTAAAACACTAATACTGAAATTCTCTTTCACGTTCACTATTTTATATAAAATTGCATACATATAGGAATATGTCACAAATGTAAGTCATTCGTCTACGAATCTTAAAATTTTAAATAATAAATATTTATTCTAAGATTTTTTCTTCTGTTTGTTGTCGCACTCTGAATATCATATCACACAAAATATATCTGGAGTATGAAGTAATTTAAAAAAAAATCTTACTTTTGTCGTCTACCATACAAAATTGTTAAGCGGAGAATATGCATATCTAGTCTTATTCTTTTAAAAAATAAATGTTATTAAATATAATATATTTGCTTACGTATAAAAAGGTTCTTGATTATTTTGTAAATTAAATTATTAAATTAGCTCACCCTAAGGGTATTCGTTATAAAATATTAGTGCTGAAGTTTACTTTAACATTCTAGTTAAACTTTGTTCTCTATTGATTTTTTTGAACTATATTTAGTATGAAATTGCTCGCTATGGTTTATGTTGCGTAAATTAGTCACTAAATGATGACCACCCTTAATGTTTTTAATTAAAATATTTATTTTTCCTAAATTACACCTTGCCTTATTTTATTTACTCAAATGCAAATTTCGTTTTCGTTGTCATAGCTTCATTCTTTTTCATTTGAAATTCGTTGAAATATATTGCATCAAGTTGCTTACTGACGGGTCTGTTTTTCTTACCTAATTACTCAAACAAATTTAATTTTGGTAAATTATCATTAATTGTCTTCGATAACGTTACAAGGTTGTTTTTTCTTTGTCACTAAAATTTCTTCAGAAATATACCTTCCTTAACCGTTTAAGTAATAATTTTAAAGATTATTTGTCATTTTATATATGAATATAAGGGTATAGGTTATGTTGTGAAAGTATAAATCAAAATTGAACCTAAATAAAATGTAAATACTAATTTGGTATTTACTTCCTTACTTAAGTTATATTTAGTTACGATTTCGTCAAATGTAGCTTATCCGTATAAGATTGCTTTCGATTTACTTTTTTTAATTAATTGCCTAAACATTCTTTAATTTTTGTATTTATTTAATTATATTACCAAACTAGAAGTTTTGTAGTTAGAGTATACTTATTTTTTTTTAATGTTTAGCCTAACAATCGTTATTTCATTTACAGTTTCTAATCTTCTATTTTTAATTTTTCATTTTTTATATTGTTAATATATTATTTGTATTGCATATATCTGTTTTACGAAACTTTTTGTACTAAAATTTGTCCTTCCATTCAGAGTTGCATTGCGCGCTATCTATTTGGAATGTATTCGAAATATTATCTGTATCGTATGAAGCTGCTTACAAACAAGTTTGCTATACTAAATTGATCTTAATCTAAAATGTAATTTGATGAACTTTTCATTTGGTGATGGTCTATGTTGTAAACATACATTACAAAATAAATTCTCAAGTACATTTTGAACTTATTATTCACTCCAGTATTCAGGTATTACATTCTTTTCGTTATTTAAAAATATGTCGAAAATATTAGTTATTTACTCTAAATTAATTCATGACGGGTCTGTTTATCTTAAAAGTTTACGTTATTATTTAAACGATAATATATTTGATAAATATATTTTTAGATTAGAATTATTTTATAAAAAAATGTTTAACATTGAATACGTTGTCCTTCATCTATAAAGCAAAAAAATGTTCTTATATTCCTATTAAGTTCCATTATGTAAACGTTTCAATGATGTTGCAAATAAGTAATAAAATTTTGCCAAATCTAAGTTAAGTTTAAAACACTAATACTGAAATTCTCTTTCACGTTCACTATTTTATATAAAATTGCATACATATAGGAATATATCACAAATGTAAGTCATTCGTCTACGAATCTTAAAATTTTAAATAATAAATATTTATTCTAAGATTTTTTCTTCTGTTTGTTGTCGCACTCTGAATATCATATCACACAAAATATATCTGGAGTATGAAGTAATTTAAAAAAAAATCTTACTTTTGTCGTCTACCATACAAAATTGTTAAGCGGAGAATATGCATATCTAGTCTTATTCTTTTAAAAAATAAATGTTATTAAATATAATATATTTGCTTACGTATAAAAAGGTTCTTGATTATTTTGTAAATTAAATTATTAAATTAGCTCACCCTAAGGGTATTCGTTATAAAATATTAGTGCTGAAGTTTACTTTAACATTCTAGTTAAACTTTGTTCTCTATTGATTTTTTTGAACTATATTTAGTATGAAATTGCTCGCTATGGTTTATGTTGCGTAAATTAGTCACTAAATGATGACCACCCTTAATGTTTTTAATTAAAATATTTATTTTTCCTAAATTACACCTTGCCTTATTTTATTTACTCAAATGCAAATTTCGTTTTCGTTGTCATAGCTTCATTCTTTTTCATTTGAAATTCGTTGAAATATATTGCATCAAGTTGCTTACTGACGGGTCTGTTTTTCTTACCTAATTACTCCAAACAAATTTAATTTTGGTAAATTATCATTAATTGTCTTCGATAACGTTACAAGGTTGTTTTTTCTTTGTCACTAAAATTTCTTCAGAAATATATCTTCCTTAACCGTTTAAGTAATAATTTTAAAGATTATTTGTCATTTTATATATGAATATAAGGGTATAGGTTATGTTGTGAAAGTATAAATCAAAATTGAACCTAAATAAAATGTAAATACTAATTTTGGTATTTACTTCCTTACTTAAGTTATATTTAGATCCGATTTCGTCAAATGTAGCTTATCCGTATAAGATTGCTTTGGATTTACTTTTTTTTACTTAATTGCTTAAACATTCTTTAATTTTTGTAATTATTTGATTATATTACCAAACTAGAAGTTTTTTAGTTAGAGTATACTTATTTTTTTAATGTTTAGCCTAACAATCGTTCTTTCATTTACAGTTTCTAATCTTCTATTTTTAATTTTTCATTTTGTATATCGTTAATATATTATTTGTATTCATAATATATCTGCTTTACGTTCACAGCTTCACTCTTTTCTGTTATGTCTGGGGTATGAGGTAATCTTTTAAAGAAATCATACTTTTGTCGTCTATCATACAAAATTGCTTAGTGGAGGATCTGTTTATCTAGCCTTATTATTTATGTTGCGTAAATTAGTCACTGAATGAAAACAACCCTTAACGTTTCAAATTGAAATAATTATTCTTCCTAAATTACACCTTACCTAATTTTATTTAAAAATATATTAATTGTAAATTTCGTTTCATATTTATAGCTTCATTATATTTCATTTGGAATTCGTTGAAATATATCGCATCAAGTTGCTTACTGACGAGTCTGTTTTTCTTACCTAATTACGCAAAACAAATTTTATTTGGTAAATTTTCATTAATTATGTCTTCGATAAGATTAATAAACTGCATTAGCTGATTTTTCTTTGGAAGAATCAATACCTAAGTTCGACCAACCCTAAACCTTTTAATTTCATATAAATTACTATTCTTAGATATTTTTAGTTTCGTTCAAATTTGTTTAATAGTAGCAGATTCACCATATATTTAAAATTTGAATGCAAAAGTTTTTTAAGAATTATCAATACACACGTTTTCATAAAGTTTAAACCACAAAATTAATTGTTGTAGGTATGTTTCGCTATAAATATTTGAGTCTTCGATTATGTTATAAAATTTTTTCAAACTGACACCAATACTACAGTTTTTATGTTAGAATTATTAAATTATATATTTGTTATTAAGTTCTTATCTTTTTGTGTATACTTTCTTACTTAAATTATATTTATTTTAGATTTCGTCCAATTGCATCTGATCCGTATAAAAATGCTTTAGATTTACTTTCCTTACTTAATTATTTAAACGTAGTTTTTTAATTAGCTTATCAATCGTTCTTACATTTATAGTTATTAATCTTCTATTATTAATTTCGCGTTTTTATATCGTTAAATGATTAGCTATTTTGTAGAACTAATTTTCTTACTACGTATTTCACGACACTTTTTTTATTGAAACTTTTTGTACTAAAAGTCGTTCTTCCATTCAGAGTTGCGTTGCACGCTATCTATTTGGAATGCAGTCGAAATATTATCTGTATCGTATGAAGCTGCTTACAAACGAGTTTGCTATACTAAATTGTTCTTAAGCTAAAATGGAATTTGATGTACTTTTCATTTGGTGATGGTCTATGTTGTAAACATACATCACTTAATAAATTCTCAAGTACATTTTGAACTTATTATTCACTCCGGTATTCAGGTATTACATTCTTTTCGGTATTTAAAAATATGTCTAAAATATTAGTTATTTTCTCCAAATTAATTCATGACGGGTCTGTTTATCTTAAAAGTTTACGTTATTATTTAAACGATAATATATTTGATAAATATATTTTTAGATTAGAATTTTTTATAATAAAATATTTAACATGGAGTACGCTGTCCTTCATTTCTAAAGCAAGAAAAATGTTCTTATATTACTATTATGTACCATTATGTAAACGTTTCAATGATGTTGCAAATAAGTAATAAAATTTTGCCAAATCTAAGGTAAGTTTAAAACACTAATACTGAAATTCTCTTTCACGTTCACGATTTTATATAAAATTGCTTACTTATAGGAATATGTCACAAATGTAAGTCATTCGTCCACTTATATTAAAATTTTAAATAAAAATATTTGTTCTAAGATTTTTTCTTCTGTTCGTTGTTGCACCCTGAATATACTTATCATACAAAATATATCTGTAGTATGAAGTAATTTAAAAAAAATCTTACTTTTGTCGTAAACAAATTTAATTTTGGTAAATTATCATTAATTTTGTCTTCGATAACGTTAATAAGTAGTTTTTTCTTTGTCACTAAAATTTCTTCAGAAATATAGCTTCCTTAACTGTATAAGTAATAATTTAGAAGATTATTTGTCATTTTATATATGAAATAAGGGTATAGGTTATGTTGTGAAAGTATAAATCAAAATTGAACCTAAATAAAATGTAAATACTAATTTGGTATTTACTTCCTTACTTAAGTTATATTTAGTTACGATTTCGTCAAATGTAGCTTATCCGTATAAGATTGCTTTCGATTTACTTTTTTTAATTAATTGCCTAAACATTCTTTAATTTTTGTATTTATTTGATTATATTACCAAACTAGAAGTTTTGTAGTCAGAGTATACTTATTTTTTTTTAATGTTTAGCCTAACAATCGTTATTTCATTTACAGTTTCTAATCTTCTATTTTTAATTTTTCATTTTTTATATTGTTAATATATTATTTGTATTCATATATCTGTTTTACGAAACTTTTTGTACTAAAATTTGTCCTTCCATTCAGAGTTGCATTGCGCGCTATCTATTTGGAATGTATTCGAAATATTATCTGTATCGTATGAAGCTGCTTACAAACAAGTTTGCTATACTAAATTGATCTTAATCTAAAATGTAATTTGATGAACTTTTCATTTGGTGATGTTCTATGTTGTAAACATACATTACAAAATAAATTCTCAAGTACATTTTGAACTTATTATTCACTCCAGTATTCAGGTATTACATTCTTTTCGTTATTTAAAAATATGTCGAAAATATTAGTTATTTACTCTAAATTAATTCATGACGGGTCTGTTTATCTTAAAAGTTTACGTTATTATTTAAACGATAATATATTTGATAAATATATTTTTAGATTAGAATTTTTTATAATAAAATATTTAACATGGAGTACGCTGTCCTTCATTTCTAAAGCAAGAAAAATGTTCTTATATTACTATTATGTACCATTATGTAAACGTTTCAATGATGTTGCAAATAAGTAATAAAATTTTGCCAAATCTAAGGTAAGTTTAAAACACTAATACTGAAATTCTCTTTCACGTTCACGATTTTATATAAAATTGCTTACTTATAGGAATATGTCACAAATGTAAGTCATTCGTCCACTTATATTAAAATTTTAAATAAAAATATTTGTTCTAAGATTTTTTCTTCTGTTCGTTGTTGCACCCTGAATATACTTATCATACAAAATATATCTGTAGTATGAAGTAATTTAAAAAAAATCTTACTTTTGTCGTAAACAAATTTAATTTTGGTAAATTATCATTAATTTTGTCTTCGATAACGTTAATAAGTAGTTTTTTCTTTGTCACTAAAATTTCTTCAGAAATATAGCTTCCTTAACTGTATAAGTAATAATTTAGAAGATTATTTGTCATTTTATATATGAAATAAGGGTATAGGTTATGTTGTGAAAGTATAAATCAAAATTGAACCTAAATAAAATGTAAATACTAATTTGGTATTTACTTCCTTACTTAAGTTATATTTAGTTACGATTTCGTCAAATGTAGCTTATCCGTATAAGATTGCTTTCGATTTACTTTTTTTAATTAATTGCCTAAACATTCTTTAATTTTTGTATTTATTTGATTATATTACCAAACTAGAAGTTTTGTAGTCAGAGTATACTTATTTTTTTTTAATGTTTAGCCTAACAATCGTTATTTCATTTACAGTTTCTAATCTTCTATTTTTAATTTTTCATTTTTTATATTGTTAATATATTATTTGTATTCATATATCTGTTTTACGAAACTTTTTGTACTAAAATTTGTCCTTCCATTCAGAGTTGCATTGCGCGCTATCTATTTGGAATGTATTCGAAATATTATCTGTATCGTATGAAGCTGCTTACAAACAAGTTTGCTATACTAAATTGATCTTAATCTAAAATGTAATTTGATGAACTTTTCATTTGGTGATGTTCTATGTTGTAAACATACATTACAAAATAAATTCTCAAGTACATTTTGAACTTATTATTCACTCCAGTATTCAGGTATTACATTCTTTTCGTTATTTAAAAATATGTCGAAAATATTAGTTATTTACTCTAAATTAATTCATGACGGGTCTGTTTATCTTAAAAGTTTACGTTATTATTTAAACGATAATATATTTGATAAATATATTTTTAGATTAGAATTATTTTATAAAAAAATGTTTAACATGGAATACGTTGTCCTTCATCTATAAAGCAAAAAAATGTTCTTATATTCCTATTAAGTTCCATTATGTAAACGTTTCAATGATGTTGCAAATAAGTAATAAAATTTTGCCAAATCTAAGTTAAGTTTAAAACACTAATACTGAAATTCTCTTTCACGTTCACTATTTTATATAAAATTGCATACATATAGGAATATATCACAAATATAAGTCATTCGTCTACGAATCTTAAAATTTTAAATAATAAATATTTATTCTAAGATTTTTTCTTCTGTTTGTTGTTGCACCCTGAATATCATATCACACAAAATATATCTGGAGTATGAAGTAATTTAAAAAAAAAAACTTACTTTTGTCGTCTACCATACAAAATTGTTAAGCGGAGAATATGCATATCTAGTCTTATTCTTTTAAAAAATAAATGTTATTAAATATAATATATTTGCTTACGTATAAAAAGGTTCTTGATTATTTTGCAAATTAAATTATTAAATTAGCTCACCCTAAGGGTATTCGTTATAAAATATTAATGCTGAAGTTTACTTTAACATTCTAGTTAAACTTTGTTCTCTATTGATTTTTTTGAACTATATTTAGTATGAAATTGCTCGCTATGGTTTATGTTGCGTAAATTAGTCACTAAATAATGACCACCCTTAATGTTTTTAATTAAAATATTTATTTTTCCTAAATTACACCTTGCCTTATTTTATTTACTCAAATGCAAATTTCGTTTTCGTTGTCATAGCTTCATTCTTTTTCATTTGAAATTCGTTGAAATATATTGCGTCAAGTTGCTTACTGACGGGTCTGTTTTTCTTACCTAATTACTCCAAACAAATTTAATTTTGGTAAATTATCATTAATTGTCTTCGATAACGTTACAAGGTTGTTTTTTCTTTGTCACTAAAATTTCTTCAGAAATATAGCTTCCTTAACCGTTTAAGTAATAATTTTAAGGATTATTTGTCATTTTATATATGAATATAAGGGTATAGGTTATGTTGTGAAAGTATAAATCAAAATTGAACCTAAATAAAATGTAAATACTAATTTTGGTATTTACTTCCTTACTTAAGTTATATTTAGATCCGATTTCGTCAAATGTAGCTTATCCGTATAAGATTGCTTTGGATTTACTTTTTTTTACTTAATTGCTTAAACATTCTTTAATTTTTGTATTTATTTGATTATATTACCAAACTAGAAGTTTTTTAGTTAGAGTATACTTATTTTTTTTAATGTTTAGCCTAACAATCGTTCTTTCATTTACAGTTTCTAATCTTCTATTTTTAATTTTTCATTTTGTATATCGTTAATATACACTCACCGGCACGGAAACTTGGCCAAGCGGTTATCTCGCGATAGCAAAAGCTTTAAGTGTTTCTGATGAATGTTTGTTATGCAAGTATGTCAAAAAATGTTTACCCTCAAGTTCAAGAGGGTAATTCATTATGTTTAAGTGCACCATGACGAATTCTTTAATTTTTAGTTGAATCGGGTCATTTGAGCGACTAAGTTCACATTTTAAATTTGTGTGTTGTGAAAAGTTTACTGTAAGGTTATTCAATTATTGTGGTCTTGTGTCTTAATTAAATAACTAAAGGTGCTTTAAAGCCAATAAAAATGCCATTAACACCAGCACAAGTTGCACAAGCAGTAGCATTAATTGACCAAGGGCTGACACAGCGTGAAGTTGCTATTGTGCTTAACGTACCACGGTCCTCAATGCAGTATTCACTGAAACGATACCAGGAGACAGGCCGCTACACCCGCAGGCCAGGCAGTTGGGGCGTAAGGTGCACATCGGCCCGGGACGATCGTTTTATTGTTATGGAGATTTTGAGAAACCGCTACCTGACCGCTGTTGAGATACGCCAGCGGCTCCAAATCGCAAGAGGCGTTAATGTTAGTGAGCGTAGGGTGAGAAGACGAATGGAGGAAGTGAATTTAAAAGCTCGTAGACCAGCACGAGGTCCAGAACTTCTCAGACAGCACCGAGTAGCCCGACTTCAGTTCGCAAGAGAACATGTCAATTGGACCCACGAGCAATGGGCTAGAGTGTTGTTCACAGATGAGTGTCGAATAGCTTTACGTGCTCCAGACGGTCGAGAACGAGTGTGGAGAAAAAGAGGAGAGAGGTTTCTACCCATTACCACCACCCAAACTGTGAGTTTCCATGGAGGCTCAATAATGGTATGGGGAGGTGTAAGTTCCGACGCACGTACAGAGTTGGTCATCGTCGATAATCGGCTTACAGCTACTCGATACATCGAGGAAGTTCTTCAGGAGCACGTAATGCCTTATTCGGGATTCATTGGACACGACTAATTCCTCCTCATGCACGATAATGCACGCCCGCACGTCGCACATTGTGTAGAGGAATATCTGGAAGAGGTTGGAATACAAAAATTACAGTGGCCAGCTCGTAGCCCGGACTTAAATCCATTTGAGCATGTATGGGGTATGCTCAAAAGAAATATAAAGTCCAGCTCCAAACCGCCACAAACTCTAAATGAGCTCCGAAAAGCAGCGCTGGCCGCTTGGGACAGCATACCGCAAGTTGATGTCAGAAACATCATTCAAAGCATGCCAGATCGAATGCAAGCGGTTATCAGGGCTAGAGGAGGAAACACCCGATTTTAAAACTGATAGACAATAAAGAAACAGACTTAATTTTTAACTTTGTAGTGTTTTTAAAGTGACAATGGAAAGATGTTAATTTTAGTGAAAACATGTTATCTTGAAAAGAAAAATTTCGGTGAAGTAAACATTAAATTTCTATGTTCTAAAACCATTAGAGACACTTATTGAATGTATCTACCCTTAATTTACTGTTAAAAAAACGTTTCAGTGCAAATAATCAGCAAATTCACGAGTGGCCAAGTTTCCGTGCCGGTATTATTTGTATTCATAATATATCTGTTTAACGTTCACAGCTTCACTCTTTTCTGTTATGTCTGGGGTATGAGGTAATCTTTCAAAGAAATCATACTTTTGTCGTCTATCATACAAAATTGCTTAGTGGAGGATCTGTTTATCTAGCCTTATTATTTATGTTGCGTAAATTAGTCACTGAATGAAAACAACCCTTAACGTTTCAAATTGAAATAATTATTCTTCCTAAATTACACCTTACCTAATTTTATTTAAAAATATATTAATTGTCAATTTCGTTTCATGTTTATAGCTTCATTATATTTCATTTGGAATTCGTTGAAATATATCGCATCAAGTTGCTTACTGACGAGTCTGTTTTTCTTACCTAATTACGCAAAACAAATTTTATTTGGTAAATTTTCATTAATTATGTCTTCGATAAGATTAATAAACTGCATTAGCTGATTTTTCTTTGGAAGAATCAATACCTAAGTTCGACCAACCCTAAACCTTTCAATTTCATATAAATTACTATTCTTAGATATTTTTAGTTTCGTTCAAATTTGTTTAATAGTAGCAGATTCACCATATATTTAATATTTGAATGCAAAAGTTTTTTAAGAATTATCAATACACACGTTTTCATAAAGTTTAAACCACAAAATTAATTGTTGTAGGTATGTTTCGCTATAAATATTTGAGTCTTCGATTATGTTATAAAATTTTTTCAAACTGACACCAATACTACAGTTTTTATCTTAGAATTATTAAATTATATATTTGTTATTAAGTTCTTATCTTTTTGTGTATACTTTCTTACTTAAATTATATTTATTTTAGATTTCGTCCAATTGCATCTGATCCGTATAAAAATGCTTTAGATTTACTTTCCTTACTTAATTATTTAAACATAGTTTTTTAATTAGCTTATCAATCGTTCCGACATTTATAGTTATTAATCTTCTATTATTAATTTCGCGTTTTTATATCGTTAAATGATTAGCTGTTTTGTAGAACTAATTTTCTTACTACGTATTTCACGACACTTTTTTTATTGAAACTTTTTGTACTAAAAGTCGTTCTTCCATTCAGAGTTGCGTTGCACGCTATCTATTTGGAATGCAGTCGAAATATTATCTGTATCGTATGAAGCTGCTTACAAACGAGTTTGCTATACTAAATTGTTCTTAAGCTAAAATGGAATTTGATGTACTTTTCATTTGGTGATGGTCTATGTTGTAAACATACATCACTTAATAAATTCTCAAGTACATTTTGAACTTATTATTCACTCCGGTATTCAGGTATTACATTCTTTTCGGTATTTAAAAATATGTCTAAAATATTAGTTATTTTCTCCAAATTAATTCATGACGGGTCTGTTTATCTTAAAAGTTTACGTTATTATTTAAACGATAATATATTTGATAAATATATTTTTAGATTAGAATTTTTTTATAATAAAATATTTAACATGGAATACGCTGTCCTTCATTTCTAAAGCAAGAAAAATGTTCTTATATTACTATTATGTACCATTATGTAAACGTTTCAATGATGTTGCAAATAAGTAATAAAATTTTGCCAAATCTAAGGTAAGTTTAAAACACTAATACTGAAATTCTCTTTCACGTTCACGATTTTATATAAAATTGCTTACTTATAGGAATATGTCACAAATGTAAGTCATTCGTCCACTTATATTAAAATTTTAAATAAAAATATTTGTTTTAAGATTTTTTCTTCTGTTCGTTGTTGCACCCTGAATATACATATCATACAAAATATATCTGTAGTATGAAGTAATTTAAAAAAAAATCTTACTTTTGTCGTAAACAAATTTAATTTTGGTAAATTATCATTAATTTTGTCTTCGATAACGTTAATAAGTAGTTTTTTCTTTGTCACTAAAATTTCTTCAGAAATATAGCTTCCTTAACTGTATAAGTAATAATTTTAAAGATTATTTGTCATTTTATATATGAAATAAGGGTATAGGTTATGTTGTGAAAGTATAAATCAAAATTGAACCTAAATAAAATGTAAATACTAATTTGGTATTTACTTCCTTACTTAAGTTATATTTAGTTACGATTTCGTCAAATGTAGCTTATCCGTATAAGATTGCTTTCGATTTACTTTTTTTAATTAATTGCCTAAACATTCTTTAATTTTTGTATTTATTTAATTATATTACCAAACTAGAAGTTTTGTAGTTAGAGTATACTTATTTTTTTTTTAATGTTTAGCCTAACAATCGTTATTTCATTTACAGTTTCTAATCTTCTATTTTTAATTTTTCATTTTTTATATTGTTAATATATTATTTGTATTCATATATCTGTTTTACGAAACTTTTTGTACTAAAATTTGTCCTTCCATTCAGAGTTGCATTGCGCGCTATCTATTTGGAATGTATTCGAAATATTATCTGTATCGTATGAAGCTGCTTACAAACAAGTTTGCTATACTAAATTGATCTTAATCTAAAATGTAATTTGATGAACTTTTCATTTGGTGATGGTCTATGTTGTAAACATACATTACAAAATAAATTCTCAAGTACATTTTGAACTTATTATTCACTCCAGTATTCAGGTATTACATTCTTTTCGTTATTTAAAAATATGTCGAAAATATTAGTTATTTACTCTAAATTAATTCATGACGGGTCTGTTTATCTTAAAAGTTTACGTTATTATTTAAACGATAATATATTTGATAAATATATTTTTAGATTAGAATTATTTTATAAAAAAATGTTTAACATTGAATACGTTGTCCTTCATCTATAAAGCAAAAAAATGTTCTTATATTCCTATTAAGTTCCATTATGTAAACGTTTCAATGATGTTGCAAATAAGTAATAAAATTTTGCCAAATCTAAGTTAAGTTTAAAACACTAATACTGAAATTCTCTTTCACGTTCACTATTTTATATAAAATTGCATACATATAGGAATATATCACAAATGTAAGTCATTCGTCTACGAATCTTAAAATTTTAAATAATAAATATTTATTCTAAGATTTTTTCTTCTGTTTGTTGTCGCACTCTGAATATCATATCACACAAAATATATCTGGAGTATGAAGTAATTTAAAAAAAAATCTTACTTTTGTCGTCTACCATACAAAATTGTTAAGCGGAGAATATGCATATCTAGTCTTATTCTTTTAAAAAATAAATGTTATTAAATATAATATATTTGCTTACGTATAAAAAGGTTCTTGATTATTTTGTAAATTAAATTATTAAATTAGCTCACCCTAAGGGTATTCGTTATAAAATATTAGTGCTGAAGTTTACTTTAACATTCTAGTTAAACTTTGTTCTCTATTGATTTTTTTGAACTATATTTAGTATGAAATTGCTCGCTATGGTTTATGTTGCGTAAATTAGTCACTAAATGATGACCACCCTTAATGTTTTTAATTAAAATATTTATTTTTCCTAAATTACACCTTGCCTTATTTTATTTACTCAAATGCAAATTTCGTTTTCGTTGTCATAGCTTCATTCATTTTCATTTGAAATTCGTTGAAATATATTGCATCAAGTTGCTTACTGACGGGTCTGTTTTTCTTACCTAATTACTCCAAACAAATTTAATTTTGGTAAATTATCATTAATTGTCTTCGATAACGTTACAAGGTTGTTTTTTCTTTGTCACTAAAATTTCTTCAGAAATATATCTTCCTTAACCGTTTAAGTAATAATTTTAAAGATTATTTGTCATTTTATATATGAATATAAGGGTATAGGTTATGTTGTGAAAGTATAAATCAAAATTGAACCTAAATAAAATGTAAATACTAATTTTGGTATTTACTTCCTTACTTAAGTTATATTTAGATCCGATTTCGTCAAATGTAGCTTATCCGTATAAGATTGCTTTGGATTTACTTTTTTTTACTTAATTGCTTAAACATTCTTTAATTTTTGTAATTATTTGATTATATTACCAAACTAGAAGTTTTTTAGTTAGAGTATACTTATTTTTTTAATGTTTAGCCTAACAATCGTTCTTTCATTTACAGTTTCTAATCTTCTATTTTTAATTTTTCATTTTGTATATCGTTAATATATTATTTGTATTCATAATATATCTGCTTTACGTTCACAGCTTCACTCTTTTCTGTTATGTCTGGGGTATGAGGTAATCTTTTAAAGAAATCATACTTTTGTCGTCTATCATACAAAATTGCTTAGTGGAGGATCTGTTTATCTAGCCTTATTATTTATGTTGCGTAAATTAGTCACTGAATGAAAACAACCCTTAACGTTTCAAATTGAAATAATTATTCTTCCTAAATTACACCTTACCTAATTTTATTTAAAAATATATTAATTGTAAATTTCGTTTCATGTTTATAGCTTCATTATATTTCATTTGGAATTCGTTGAAATATATCGCATCAAGTTGCTTACTGACGAGTCTGTTTTTCTTACCTAATTACGCAAAACAAATTTTATTTGGTAAATTTTCATTAATTATGTCTTCGATAAGATTAATAAACTGCATTAGCTTTTTTTTATGCTTGATTTTTCTTTGGAAGAATCAATACCTAAGTTCGACCAACCCTAAACCTTTCAATTTCATATAAATTACTATTCTTAGATATTTTTAGTTTCGTTCAAATTTGTTTAATAGTAGCAGATTCACCATATATTTAATATTTGAATGCAAAAGTTTTTTAAGAATTATCAATACACACGTTTTCATAAAGTTTAAACCACAAAATTAATTGTTGTAGGTATGTTTCGCTATAAATATTTGAGTCTTCGATTATGTTATAAAATTTTTTCAAACTGACACCAATACTACAGTTTTTATCTTAGAATTATTAAATTATATATTTGTTATTAAGTTCTTATCTTTTTGTGTATACTTTCTTACTTAAATTATATTTATTTTAGATTTCGTCCAATTGCAGCTGATCCGTATAAAAATGCTTTAGATTTACTTTCCTTACTTAATTATTTAAACGTAGTTTTTTAATTAGCTTATCAATCGTTCTTACATTTATAGTTATTAATCTTCTATTATTAATTTCGCGTTTTTATATCGTTAAATGATTAGCTGTTTTGTAGAAGTAATTTTCTTACTACGTACTTTTCACGACACTTTTTTTATTGAAACTTTTTGTACTAAAAGTCGTTCTTCCATTCAGAGTTGCGTTGCACGCTATCTATTTGGAATGCAGTCGAAATATTATCTGTATCGTATGAAGCTGCTTACAAACGAGTTTGCTATACTAAATTGTTCTTAAGCTAAAATGGAATTTGATGTACTTTTCATTTGGTGATGGTCTATGTTGTAAACATACATCACTTAATAAATTCTCAAGTACATTTTGAACTTATTATTCACTCCGGTATTCAGGTATTACATTCTTTTCGGTATTTAAAAATATGTCTAAAATATTAGTTATTTTCTCCAAATTAATTCATGACGGGTCTGTTTATCTTAAAAGTTTACGTTATTATTTAAACGATAATATATTTGATAAATATATTTTTAGATTAGAATTTTTTTATAATAAAATATTTAACATGGAATACGCTGTCCTTCATTTCTAAAGCAAGAAAAATGTTCTTATATTACTATTATGTACCATTATGTAAACGTTTCAATGATGTTGCAAATAAGTAATAAAATTTTGCCAAATCTAAGGTAAGTTTAAAACACTAATACTGAAATTCTCTTTCACGTTCACGATTTTATATAAAATTGCTTACTTATAGGAATATGTCACAAATGTAAGTCATTCGTCCACTTATATTAAAATTTTAAATAAAAATATTTGTTCTAAGATTTTTTCTTCTGTTCGTTGTTGCACCCTGAATATACTTATCATACAAAATATATCTGTAGTATGAAGTAATTTAAAAAAAATCTTACTTTTGTCGTAAACAAATTTAATTTTGGTAAATTATCATTAATTTTGTCTTCGATAACGTTAATAAGTAGTTTTTTCTTTGTCACTAAAATTTCTTCAGAAATATAGCTTCCTTAACTGTATAAGTAATAATTTAGAAGATAATTTGTCATTTTATATATGAAATAAGGGTATAGGTTATGTTGTGAAAGTATAAATCAAAATTGAACCTAAATAAAATGTAAATACTAATTTGGTATTTACTTCCTTACTTAAGTTATATTTAGTTACGATTTCGTCAAATGTAGCTTATCCGTATAAGATTGCTTTGGATTTACTTTTTTTTAATTAATTGCCTAAACATTCTTTAATTTTTGTATTTATTTGATTATATTACCAAACTAGAAGTTTTGTAGTTAGAGTATACTTATTTTTTTTTTAATGTTTAGCCTAACAATCGTTATTTCATTTACAGTTTCTAATCTTCTATTTTTAATTTTTCATTTTTTATATTGTTAATATATTATTTGTATTCATATATCTGTTTTACGAAACTTTTTGTACTAAAATTTGTCCTTCCATTCAGAGTTGCATTGCGCGCTATCTATTTGGAATGTATTCGAAATATTATCTGTATCGTATGAAGCTGCTTACAAACAAGTTTGCTATACTAAATTGATCTTAATCTAAAATGTAATTTGATGAACTTTTCATTTGGTGATGATCTATGTTGTAAACATACATTACAAAATAAATTCTCAAGTACATTTCGAACTTATTATTCACTCCAGTATTCAGGTATTACATTCTTTTCGTTATTTAAAAATATGTCTAAAATATTAGTTATTTTCTCCAAATTAATTCATGACGGGTCTGTTTATCTTAAAAGTTTACGTTATTATTTAAACGATAATATATTTGATAAATATATTTTTAGATTAGAATTATTTTATAAAAAAATGTTTAACATGGAATACGTTGTCCTTCATCTATAAAGCAAAAAAAATGTTCTTATATTCCTATTAAGTTCCATTATGTAAACGTTTCAATGATGTTGCAAATAAGTAATAAAATTTTGCCAAATCTAAGTTAAGTTTAAAACACTAATACTGAAATTCTCTTTCACGTTCACTATTTTATATAAAATTGCATACGTATAGGAATATATCACAAATGTAAGTCATTCGTCTACGAATCTTAAAATTTTAAATAATAAATATTTATTCTAAGATTTTTTCTTCTGTTTGTTGTTGCACTCTGAATATCATATCACACAAAATATATCTGGAGTATGAAGTAATTTAAAAAAACATCTTACTTTTGTCGTCTACCATACAAAATTGTGAAGCGGAGAATATGCATATCTAGTCTTATTCTTTTAAAAAATAAATGTTATTAAATATAATATATTTGCTTACGTATAAAAAGGTTCTTGATTATTTTGCAAATTAAATTATTAAATTAGCTCACCCTAAGGGTATTCGTTATAAAATATTAGTGCTGAAGTTTACTTTAACATTCTAGTTAAACTTTGTTCTCTATTGATTTTTTTGAACTATATTTAGTATGAAATTACTCGCTATGGTTTATGTTGCGTAAATTAGTCACTAAATGATGACCACCCTTAATGTTTGTAATTAAAATATTTATTTTTCCTAAATTACACCTTGCCTTATTTTATTTACTCAAATGCAAATTTCGTTTTCATTATATTTCATTTGGAATTCGTTGAAATATATCGCATCAAGTTGCTTACTGACGAGTCTGTTTTTCTTACCTAATTACGCAAAACAAATTTTATTTGGTAAATTTTCATTAATTATGTCTTCGATAAGATTAATAAACTGCATTAGCTGATTTTTCTTTGGAAGAATCAATACCTAAGTTCGACCAACCCTAAACCTTTCAATTTCATATAAATTACTATTCTTAGATATTTTTAGTTTCGTTCAAATTTGTTTAATAGTAGCAGATTCACCATATATTTAATATTTGAATGCAAAAGTTTTTTAAGAATTATCAATACACACGTTTTCATAAAGTTTAAACCACAAAATTAATTGTTGTAGGTATGTTTCGCTATAAATATTTGAGTCTTCGATTATGTTATAAAATTTTTTCAAACTGACACCAATACTACAGTTTTTATCTTAGAATTATTAAATTATATATTTGTTATTAAGTTCTTATCTTTTTGTGTATACTTTCTTACTTAAATTATATTTATTTTAGATTTCGTCCAATTGCAGCTGATCCGTATAAAAATGCTTTAGATTTACTTTCCTTACTTAATTATTTAAACATAGTTTTTTAATTAGCTTATCAATCGTTCTTACATTTATAGTTATTAATCTTCTATTATTAATTTCGCGTTTTTATATCGTTAAATGATTAGCAGTTTTGTAGAACTAATTTTCTTACTACGTATTTCACGACACTTTTTTTATTGAAACTTTTTGTACTAAAAGTCGTTCTTCCATTCAGAGTTGCGTTGCACGCTATCTATTTGGAATGCAGTCGAAATATTATCTGTATCGTATGAAGCTGCTTACAAACGAGTTTGCTATACTAAATTGTTCTTAAGCTAAAATGGAATTTGATGTACTTTTCATTTGGTGATGGTCTATGTTGTAAACATACATCACTTAATAAATTCTCAAGTACATTTTGAACTTATTATTCACTCCGGTATTCAGGTATTACATTCTTTTCGGTATTTAAAAATATGTCTAAAATATTAGTTATTTTCTCCAAATTAATTCATGACGGGTCTGTTTATCTTAAAAGTTTACGTTATTATTTAAACGATAATATATTTGATAAATATATTTTTAGATTAGAATTTTTTTATAATAAAATATTTAACATGGAATACGCTGTCCTTCATTTCTAAAGCAAGAAAAATGTTCTTATATTACTATTATGTACCATTATGTAAACGTTTCAATGATGTTGCAAATAAGTAATAAAATTTTGCCAAATCTAAGGTAAGTTTAAAACACTAATACTGAAATTCTCTTTCACGTTCACGATTTTATATAAAATTGCTTACTTATAGGAATATGTCACAAATGTAAGTCATTCGTCCACTTATATTAAAATTTTAAATAAAAATATTTGTTCTAAGATTTTTTCTTCTGTTCGTTGTTGCACCCTGAATATACTTATCATACAAAATATATCTGTAGTATGAAGTAATTTAAAAAAAAATCTTACTTTTGTCGTAAACAAATTTAATTTTGGTAAATTATCATTAATTTTGTCTTCGATAACGTTAATAAGTAGTTTTTTCTTTGTCACTAAAATTTCTTCAGAAATATAGCTTCCTTAACTGTATAAGTAATAATTTTAAAGATTATTTGTCATTTTATATATGAAATAAGGGTATAGGTTATGTTGTGAAAGTATAAATCAAAATTGAACCTAAATAAAATGTAAATACTAATTTGGTATTTACTTCCTTACTTAAGTTATATTTAGTTACGATTTCGTCAAATGTAGCTTATCCGTATAAGATTGCTTTCGATTTACTTTTTTTAATTAATTGCCTAAACATTCTTTAATTTTTGTATTTATTTGATTATATTACCAAACTAGAAGTTTTGTAGTTAGAGTATACTTATTTTTTTTTTTAATGTTTAGCCTAACAATCGTTATTTCATTTACAGTTTCTAATCTTCTATTTTTAATTTTTCATTTTTTATATTGTTAATATATTATTTGTATTCATATATCTGTTTTACGAAACTTTTTGTACTAAAATTTGTCCTTCCATTCAGAGTTGCATTGCGCGCTATCTATTTGGAATGTATTCGAAATATTATCTGTATCGTATGAAGCTGCTTACAAACAAGTTTGCTATACTAAATTGATCTTAATCTAAAATGTAATTTGATGAACTTTTCATTTGGTGATGATCTATGTTGTAAACATACATTACAAAATAAATTCTCAAGTACATTTCGAACTTATTATTCACTCCAGTATTCAGGTATTACATTCTTTTCGTTATTTAAAAATATGTCTAAAATATTAGTTATTTTCTCCAAATTAATTCATGACGGGTCTGTTTATCTTAAAAGTTTACGTTATTATTTAAACGATAATATATTTGATAAATGTATTTTTAGATTAGAATTATTTTATAAAAAAATGTTTAACATGGAATACGTTGTCCTTCATCTATAAAGCAAAAAAATGTTCTTATATTCCTATTAAGTTCCATTATGTAAACGTTTCAATGATGTTGCAAATAAGTAATAAAATTTTGCCAAATCTAAGTTAAGTTTAAAACACTAATACTGAAATTCTCTTTCACGTTCACTATTTTATATAAAATTGCATACGTATAGGAATATATCACAAATGTAAGTCATTCGTCTACGAATCTTAAAATTTTAAATAATAAATATTTATTCTAAGATTTTTTCTTCTGTTTGTTGTTGCACTCTGAATATCATATCACACAAAATATATCTGGAGTATGAAGTAATTTAAAAAAACATCTTACTTTTGTCGTCTACCATACAAAATTGTTAAGCGGAGAATATGCATATCTAGTCTTATTCTTTTAAAAAATAAATGTTATTAAATATAATATATTTGCTTACGTATAAAAAGGTTCTTGATTATTTTGCAAATTAAATTATTAAATTAGCTCACCCTAAGGGTATTCGTTATAAAATATTAGTGCTGAAGTTTACTTTAACATTCTAGTTAAACTTTGTTCTCTATTGATTTTTTTGAACTATATTTAGTATGAAATTACTCGCTATGGTTTATGTTGCGTAAATTAGTCACTAAATGATGACCACCCTTAATGTTTGTAATTAAAATATTTATTTTTCCTAAATTACACCTTGCCTTATTTTATTTACTCAAATGCAAATTTCGTTTTCGTTGTCATAGCTTCATTCTTTTTCATTTGAAATTCGTTGAAATATATTGCATCAAGTTGCTTACTGACGGGTCTGTTTTTCTTACCTAATTACTCCAAACAAATTTAATGTTGGTAAATTATCATTAATTGTCTTCGATAACGTTACAAGGTTGTTTTTTCTTTGTCACTAAAATTTCTTCAGAAATATAGCTTCCTTAACCGTTTAAGTAATAATTTTAAAGATTATTTGTCATTTTATATATGAATATAAGGGTATAGGTTATGTTGTGAAAGTATAAATCAAAATTGAACCTAAATAAAATGTAAATACTAATTTTGGTATTTACTTCCTTACTTAAGTTATATTTAGATCCGATTTCGTCAAATATAGCTTATCCGTATAAGATTGCTTTGGATTTACTTTTTTTACTTAATTGCTTAAACATTCTTTAATTTTTTGTATTTATTTGATTATATTACCAAACTAGAAGTTTTTTAGTTAGAGTATACTTATTTTTTTTTTTGTTTAGCCTAACAATCGTTCTTTCATTTACAGTTTCTAATCTTCTATTTTTAACTTTTCATATCGTATATCGTTAATATATTATTTGTATTCATAATATATCTGTTTTACGTTCACAGCTTCATTCTTTTCTGTTATGTCTGGGGTATGAGGTAATCTTTCAAAGAAATCATACTTTTGTCGTCTATCATACAAAATTGCTTAGTGGAGGATCTGTTTATCTAGCCTTATTATTTATGTTGCGTAAATTAGTCACTGAATGAAAACAACCCTTAACGTTTTAAATTGAAATAATTATTCTTCCTAAATTACACCTTACCTAATTTTATTTAAAAATATATTAATTGTAAATTTCGACTCATGTTTATAGCTTCATTAAATTTCATTTAGAATTCGTTGAAATATATCGCATCAAGTTGCTTACTGACGTGTCTGTTTTTCTTAACTAATTACGCAAAACAAATTTTATTTGGTAAATTTTCATTAATTATGTCTTCGATAGGATTAATAAACTGCATTAGCGCTAATATGTAAATGTGTATATTTTATTTACGCTAATCTTAAGGATTTTACTTTGGAAGAATCAATACCTAAGTTCGACCAACCCTCAAATAAATTACTATTCTTAGATATTTTAAGTTTCGTTCAAAATTGTTTAATAGTAGCAGATTCACCATATATTTAATATTTGAATGCAAAAGTTTTGTAAGAATTATCAATACACACGTTTTTATAAAGTTTAAACATTTATAGTTCTTAATCTTCTGTTATTAATTTCGCGTTTTAGTATCGTTAAATTATTAGCTGTTTTGTAAAAACTGTTCGTATTCATACTGTTTTACGTTCGTAGCTTCACTCTCTTCTAATTGAAATTCGTTAAAATATAACGCATCAAATTGATCACTAAGTCTCCGTTTTAAAACGTATAATTAAGTAACTAATTTTCTGACCACATATTTCACGACACTTTTTTGGAGTGAAACTTTTTGTACTAAAATTCGTCCTTCCCGTCCGTCCTATCTATTTGGAATGTAGTCGAAATATTATCTGTATCGTATGAAGCTGCTTACAAACAAGTTTGCTATACTAAATTGTTCTTAAGCTAAAATGGAATTTGATGTAATTTTCATTTTGCGATGGTCTATGTTGTAAACATACATCACAATATAATTTCTCAAATACATTCTGAACTTATTATTCACTCCGGTATTCAGGTATTACATTCTTTTCGGTAGGTATTTAAAAATATGTCTAAAATATTAGTTATTTTCTCTAAATTAATTCATGACGGGTCTTTTTATCTTAAAAGTTTACGTTAATATAATTTCTCAAGTACATTCTGAACTTATTATTCACTCTGGTATTCAGGTATTACATTCTTTTCTGTAGGTATTTAAAAATATGTCTAAAATATTAGTTATTTTCTCTAAATTAATTCATGATGGGTCTGTGTATCTTAAAAGTTTACGTTATTATTTAAACGATGATATATTTGATAAATATATTTTCAGATTAAAATTATTTAATAAAAAATTTTTTAACTTAAAATACGCCGTCCTTCATCTATAAAGCAAAAAAATGTTCTTATAATCCTATTATGTTTCATTATGTAAAGGTTTTAATCATGTAGCAAATAAGTAACAAAATTTTGCGAAATCTAAGGTAAGTTTAAAACACTAATACTGGAATTCGCTTTCTCGTTCACTATTTCATATAAAATTGCTTACTTATAGGAATATGTCGCAAATGTAAGTAATTCGACGATCCACACTAATTTTAAAATTTTAAATAAAAAATATTCGTTCTAAGATTTTTTTTTCTGTTTGACGTTACACCCTGAATATCAAATCACACAAAATATGTCTGGAGTATGAAGTAATTTTAAAAAAAATCTTACTCTTGTCGTCGTTAAATTTGCTCATCCTAAGGTTATTCATTGTAAAATATTAGTGCTGAAGTTTACTTTAACATTTTAGTTAAACTTTGTTCTCTATTGATTTCTTTGAACTATATTTAGTACGAAATTGCTCGCTATAGATTATGTTGCGTAATTTAGTCACTAAATGAAAACCACCCTTAACGTGTTTAATAAAAATATTTATTTTTCCTAAATTACACCTTACCTAGTTTTATTTAAATATCGCAAATTTCGTTTTCGTTGTCATAGCGTCATTCTTTTTCATTTTAAATTCGTTGAAATATATCGCATCAAGTTGCTTACTGATGGGTCTGTTTTTCTAACCTAATTACGCCAAACAAATTTTATTTGGTAAATTTTCATTAATTATGTCTTCGATAAGATTAATAAACTGCATTAGCGCTAATATGTAAATGTGTATATTTCATTTATGCTACTCCTAAGGATTTTACTTTGGAAGAATCAATACCTAAGTTCGACCAACCCTAAACTTTTCAATTTCAAATAAATTACTATTCTTACATATTTTTAGTTTCGTTCAAAATTGCTTAATAGTAGCAGATTCACCATATTTTTAATATTTGAATGCAAAAGCTTTTTAAGAATTATCAATACACACGTTTTTACAAGATTTAAACCACAAAATTAATTGTTGTATGTATATTTCGCTATGAATATTTGAGTCTTCGATTATGTTATAAAAAATTTTCAAACTGACACCAACTCTACAGTTTTTATCTTAGAATTATTAAACCATATATTTGTTATTAATTTCTTATCTTTTTGTATTTACTTTCTTACTTAAATTATATTTATTTTCGATTTCGTCAAATTGTAACTAATCCGTATAAAAATGCTTTAGATTTACTTTCCTTACTTAAATATTTAAACATAGTTTTTATTAGCTTAGCACTCGTTCTTACATTTATAGTTTTTATATCGTTAAAATATTAGCTTTTTTGTAAAAACGGTTCGTATTCATATATCTGTTTTACGTTCGTAGAACTCTCTTCTAATTGAAATTCGTCAAATATAACGCATCAAATTGCTCACTAAGTTTCCGTTTTAAGACGTATCATTAAGTAACTAATTTTCTTACTATATATTTCATTTCATATTCATTATGAAGCTGATTACAAACAAGTTTGCTATACTAAATTGTTCTTAAGCTATGGGGTAATATAGGTGATGGTCTATGTTGTAAACATACATCACAAAATAAATTCTCAAGTATATTTTTAACTTATTATTCACTCCGGTATTCAGGTATTACATTCTTCTCAAATTTTAAAAATATGTCTAAACTATTAGTTATTTTCTCTAAATTAATTCATGACGGGTCTGTTTATCTTAAAAGGTTACGTTATTATTTAAGCGATGATATATTTGATAAATATATTTTTGGATTAGAATTATTTTATAAACCAATGTTTAACATGGAATACGTTGTCCTTCATCTATAAAGAAAAAAAATGTTCTTATAATCCTATTATGCTTTATTATGCAAACCTTTCAATGATGTTGCAAATAAGTAATACAATTTTGCCAAATCTAAGGTAAGTTTAAAACACTAATACTGAAATTCTCTTTCACGTTCACTATATTATATAAAATTGCTTACTTATAGGAATATGTCACAAATGTAAGTCATTCGACGATCCACACTTATTTTAAAATTATCATATCACACAAAATATATGAAATAAATATATTTTGATTTTTTTGATTTTGATATAATATATTTGCTTACGTATAAATATGTTCTTGATTATTTTGAAACTTAAGTTATTAAATTTGCTCACCCTAAGGGTATTCATTATAAAATATTAGTGCTGAAGTTTACTTTAACATTTTAGTTAAACTCTGTTCTCTATTGATTTCTTTGAACTATATTTAGTATTAAATTGCTCGCTATGGATTATGTTGCGTAAATTAGTCACTAAATTAAAACCAACCTTAACGTTTTAAATTAAAATATTTATTTTTCTTAAATTACACCTTACCTAATTTTATTTAAAAAATATATTAATCGTAAATTTCGTTTTCATAGTCATAGCTTCATACTTTTTCATTTGAAATTCGTTGAAATATATTGCATCAATTTGCTTACTGACGGGTCTGTTTTTCTTACCTAATTACGCCAAACAAATTTAATTTTGGTAAATTATCATTAATTTTGTCTTCGATAACGTTATTAAGTTGTTTATTACTTTGTCACTACAATTTCTTCAGAAATATAGCTTCCTTAACCGTTTAAGTAATAATTTTAAAGATTATTTGTCATTTTATATCTGACTATAAGGGTGTACGTTATGTTGTGAATGTATAAATCAAAATTGAATCTAAATAAAATGTAAATACTAATTTTTGTATTTACTTTGTTACTTAAGTTATATTTAGTTCCGATTTCGTCAAATGTTGCTTATCCGTATAAGATTGCTTTGGATTTACTTTTTTTACTTAATTGCTTAAACATACATTAATTTTTGTATTTATTTGATTATATTACTAAACTAGAAGTTTTTTAATTAGAGTATACTTATTTTTTGTAATGTTTAGCCTAACAATCGTTTTTTTCAGTTACAGTTTCTAATCTTCTATTTTTAATTTTTCGTTTTTTATATCGTTAAAATATTATTTGTATTCACATATTTATTTTACATTCGCAGTTTCACTCTTTTCTGTTATATCTGGGGTATGAGGTAATTTTTGAAAGAAATCATAATTTTGTCGTCTATCTTAAAAAGTTGCTTAGTGGAGGATCTGTTTTTCTGGTCTTATTCTTTTTGTTGCGTAAAATAGTCAGTGAATGAAAACAAACCTTAACGTTTTAAATTAAAATAATTATTCTTCATAAATTACACCAACCTAGTATTATTTAAAAAATATATTAATCGTAAATTTCGTTCTCGTGTTCTTCATTCCAAGCATCAAGTTGCTTACTGATGGGTCTGTTTTTCTGTAAATTTTTCTGTAAATTTTCATTAAGTATGTCTTTGATAAGATTAATAAACTGCATTAGGGATAATACGTAAATGTGTATATTTCATTTATGCTAATCCTAAGGATTTTACTTTGGAGGAATCAATACCTAAGTTCGACCAACCCTAAACTTTTCAATTTCAAATAAATTACTATTCTTACATATTTTTAGTTTCGTTCAAAATTGCTTAATAGTAGCAGATTCACCATATATTTAATATTTGAATGCAAAAGCTTTTTAAGAATTATCAATACACATGTTTTTATAAGGTTTAAACCACAAAATTAATTGTTGTAGGTATATTTCGCTATGAATATTTGAGTCTTCGATTATGTTATAAAAAATTTTCAAACTGACACCAACACTACAGTTTTTATCTTAGAATTATTAAACCATATATTTGTTATTAAGTTGTTATCTTTTTGAATTTACTTTCTTACTTAAATTATATTTATTTTCTATTTCGTCAAATTGTAACTAATCCGTATAAAAATGCTTTAGATTTACTTACCTTAGGTACTTAATTGTTTAAACATGGTTTTTTAATTAGCTTAGCAATCGTTCTTACATTTATAGTTTCTAATCTTCTGTCATTAATTTTGCGTTTTTATATCGTTAAAGTATTAGATATTTCTTAAAAAGGTTCGTATTCATATTTCGTTTTACACTACTAGCTTCACTCTTTTATAATTGAAGTTCGTCGAAATATAACATTGATGTGTTATATTTAACTAACTAACGGTACGTTTTTAAACGTGTAATTAATTATTTAATTTTCTTACCACATATTTCACTACACTTTTTATATTGAAACATTTTAATTTCATCCTTAAACTCGTCCATTCAGAGTTGCACGCTTTCTATATGGAATGCAGCCGAAATAAATAAATTCTCAAGTAAATTTTTGACATTAAATGATCATATATTTTATAAGACTAACTTAGAAATATTAATACTAAAATTGGTTTTAATGGTCGGTATTTCATTTCTTTGTATTTAAAAATTTGTCTTAAATATGAGTTATTATCTGTAGATTGTTTCTGACGGGTCTGTTTTTCTAAACAATTTTCGTTATTATTTAAACGATGATATATTTTTTAAATATATTTACGAATAAGAATATTTCGTTGTCCTAAAATTCGTCCTTCCATTCAGCATTGCCCGCAGTTTATTTGGAGTTCAGTCGAAATATTAGCCGTACCGAATGAAGCTGCTTACAAGTCTGCTTTTCTTAATTGTTCTTGAGCTAAAATGTAATTTGATGTACTTTTATTTGGTGATGGACTATGTTGTAAACATACATCATAAAATAAAATCTCAAGTAAATTTTTAACTTTAAATGATCATATATTTCATTTTTACGACTCAACCTTCACTCTGTTTTAGTTCATATTCTTTGAAATTCTTTTTCATAATGTCGTAAACTTACACTTAAATTAAAGTCTTTAACCTAAAAATATTAATCCTTAAATCATTGCCCAAGTTTTTATATAGGTAATATAATATTCGATTACGTATAACACTTTTTCTGCTTATTTCATAAATTAAGTCCTTAAATTGTTTCACCATAATTGTATTCACTTCAAAAATAGTGCTAAAGTTTATATTTAAGTTAAACTTTGTTCTTTTTTGATTACTTCGAACTATAAAATTTCTCGCAATGGATTATGTTGCAAATATGAGTGACCGAATTGAAACAACCCTTAGTGTTTTAAATTAAATTTATTAGTCCTAAATTTACGTAGTTTTATTCCAAAAATATACACATAAATTTCGTTTTCATGTTCGTAGCTTCATTCTTTTTCATTTGAAATTCTTTGAAATATATCGTATCAAATTGTTTAATAACGAGTCTGTTTTCCTTCCAAATAACGCCAAATATATTTAATTAGGTTATCTTCAGTAATAGTCTTCGATAACGCTATAAAACTACTACAGGGCTAAATTTAAATTTATGTACGTATATTTGAATTGCTTACTGACGAATGCTTTTCCTTTAACACAGACTTTATAGAAAATTATCGTTTGTCGGAAGAACTCGTTAATTACCATAAACCTATACTTTCAATTATAAAAATTCCTGAATAACCTACATCTATAATTGTAAGATAATAAAAATATTTTAAACAATATTAACTTCGCATTTATTCAATAAAAGAAAAAAAATTGTTTTCTTATCGGTCACCACGCTCAAAAAGTGTAATTTTGAAAAAACTTGAATTAATATCAAAGAAAAAAAAATACTGCATAAATAAATAATTATAATTGCATAAGTTGATAAAAATGCTATGCGATAGCTTTACCGCGGCAGTCCCCGAGTGCCACACATATTTTTTAGTTTCGTTCAAAATTGCTTAATAAAAGCAGATTGACCATATATTTAATATTTAAATGCAAAAGCTTTCTAAGCCACAATATGATTTTCGTAGACATATTTTGCTATAAATATTTGTCTTCAAGTATGTTATAAAAATTGGAACTTACACCAACATTACAGTTTTTATTTGAAAAATATTAATCTATATAGTACTTATTAGTTGTTTGTTTCTTTGTCATTACAATTTCTTCTGAAATATAGCTTCCTTAACCGTTTAAGTAATAATTTTAAAGATTATTTGTCATTTTATAATGAATATAATATTATAGATTATGTTGTGAAAATATAAAATAAAATTGTACCTAATGAAATTGTTAATCCTGAATTTTATGTTTACTTTCTTATTTCAATTATATTTATTTTCGATTACGCCCAATTATAGCTAATCCGTAATTATTCAAATATTATTTTATATATATATATATATATATATATATATATATATATATATATATATATATATATATATATATATTGATTATATTACTAAACTAGAAGTATTTAAATTAGATTATTGATATTTTTTGTAATTGTTTAGCTTAAAAATCGTTCTTTCATTTGCAGTTTCTAATCGTCTATTTTCAATTTTGCTTCTTTGTATATCGTTGAAATGTTAGCTATTTCGTAACAAATTTCGTATTCATGTCTATTTTATAGCACTTATATATAATTTTATGTGTATTTCATGATGGATGATAGAAGTACAATAATAATAAGACCTTATTAAACAAAATTCTGTTTTATTAAAGTAATATTAATCAAATGTATTCTTCACGTTCATAGCTTCACTATTTTCTTCGTTCGTTCGTTTCGTCGATCGTCAAATTTGTCGAAAAATAACGCATCAAATTGCTCGCTAAGGGGTCTGATTTAAAACGTGTAAATAATAATTGATATAGTTTGCTTTTGATAATTTCGTTTTTGTAAAATTATTTCCGTACTGCTCAATCTTCTGCCTACTACATATATATATATATATATATATATATATATATATATATATATATATATATATAAATTTTATTATGTTGCAAAACAAAGTCAACAAATGAGAATATCACAAAACTTTTCATATGGAAGCTTTGTGCCCTAAAACTCGTCCTTGCATTCAGAGTTGCACGCTGTCTATTTGGAGTACTTACTTGCTTACAAACAAGTCTGCTTTACTTAATTGTTCTTGCACGAAAATGTAAAATTGTTGTACTTTTATTTGTTCATGGACTATGTTGTAAACATACATCACAAATTCTCAAGTAATTTTTTAACATTAAATGATCATATATTTTATTTATACGACACAACCTTCCCTCTGCTTTACTTCATATTCTTTGAAATTCTTTTTCATAATGTCGTAAACTTCATTTCTTTGTATATAAAATTTTGTCTTAAATATTAGTTATCTGTAGATTGTTTCTGACGTGTTTTTCTTAATATCTTACGTTATTATTTAAACGATGATATATATAATAAATATATTTTTCGATAAGAATTATTTCTTAAAAATTGTTTACCTACGAATCCGTTTTCCTTAATCTATGAAGCAAATAAAAAATTCTTTCTATATTCCTATTATATTTCATTATGTATAAGTTTTAATCATATTGCAAAAAATTAATAAAATTTTTGCAAGCCTAAGGTTAGTTCAAATTACTAATACTGAAATACGCTTTTACGTTCAATATTTCGTATAAACTTGCTTGCTGATAAAAATAATAGCGCAAAAATAAGTCATAAGACAAAATTCATACTGGTTTTAAAAAATTGTACGTTCTTAGATTCGTTTTTCTGTTGGCTGTTTCACCCGGATTGTCGTATCACATAAAATATGTCTGCAGTATGAGGTAATGTTTTTTTAAATTTCTTACTCTTTTCTGGTCTCATGTCAAATTGCTTAATGACGAATCTGTTTTCCCTACCAAATTACGCCAAATATATTTAATTAGATTATATTCAGTAATAGTCTTCGATAACACTATAAAACTGCTTTTCTTTTATCATAAGAATCGTTCTTACATTCACAATTTCTAATCTTCTATTTTTAATTTTGCTTCTTGGTATATCGTTGAAATATTAGCTATTTCGTAAAAGATATTCTTTTACGAAATAGCTAATATTATATTTAATATATATATTATAAATAATTTTACGTGTATTTTATGATGGATTATATGAGAAAAGTACAATACTAGTTAGACCTAATAAAATAAAATTTAGTATTATTTAAAGTTATATTAATCATAAATTTATTCTTCGCGTTGATAGCTTCACTTTTGTTCTATTTGAATTTCTTCGAAATATAACGCATCAAATTCTCACTAAGAGTACTGTTTTAAAACGTGTAAGTAATTAACCAATTTTTGTTTCTATATATTTCATTATGTCTTTTCCACTATGTCGAAAAAAACGTCACTTAATTTGACCACGGCCAAGACTACATAAAAATATAATTGATGTGGTTTGCTTTAGCTAATTTCGTTTTTGTGAAATTTAAACAAAATTGCTTACTTCTCAATCTTTTGCCTTTATTTCATCTGTGAACATTTTTTTTTTGTTATACTTTTTATAGTAAAATTTTTGTCCTAAAATTCGTCCTTCCATTCAGATTTGCACGCTGTCTATTTGGAGTTCAGTCGAAATATTAGCCGTATCGTATGAAGCTGCTTACAAGTCTGCTTTACTTAATTGTTCTTGTGCTCAAATGTAATTTAATGTACTTTTATATAAAATATTTCGTATATAATTGCTTTCTGATACTGATGCCGCTATCCTAAATTTACTGTTTGAACATTTTATTTTATTTTACATATAGGTATTTGGTAATGTTGCCAAACATAGTCATCAAACGACACCACCACTAAGATTTTTACATTGAACATTTTTGTCCTAAAATTCTTCCTACCTCGCACAATGGCTGACCATTTTGAATACAGACGAAATATTATCTATATCTTATGAAGCTCCTTATGAACAGGTCTGATTTCCTTATAGGTTTTTGTACTAATACGTAATTTGATGTAATTTTATTTGATGATGGACTATGTTGTAAACATACATATAACAAAGTACGTATATTTTTAACATCAACTGATCATTTGGCTTTACAATACAAGGTTCACTCCGTTTTACCTAACATCTTCAATCTTCTTTCCGTGAATTCGAACTATGCTTCCTATAATGTCGTAAAAAAACAGAAAAAATATTTCGTTCTTAGATGTATTTTATTATGATTTATTTTATTATATTGTATAAAACAAGTTTCAAAATCTCGCCAAGGCTTTTACTTTGGAAGAATCAATGTTCCAATTAAAAAAATATATTACTATAATTAACTTTCACGTATTTAGTTTCGTTCTAAATTACTTTATAAAAGCAGTTTGACCGTACATTTGATATTTGATAGCAAAAACTTTTTAATAATTGTCAATACAATCGTTTTTATATAGTTTAAGCCATAAAATCAATTTTTGTAGAAATATGTCACTATGAATATTTGTGTCTTCCGTTATGTTATAAAAATTTGTCTAACATACTCTAAAACTGCACTTTTTATTTTTATAATATAAATCCAAATATTCGTTATTACGTTGTTAATTTCTTTGACGTTACAATTTCTTCAGAAAAATAATTTCCTTAACCGTTTATCATTCATTTATAAAATGGGGGTAGAGTATAGTTTATGTTTTAATATATAATATTAACCCTAAATGTTGTATAATTACTTTCTTATTTTAAAATATATTTATTTTCGATTTCGTCAACTTATGGCTAATCCGTATTAAGTTTCTTTGGGTTAACTTTCCTTAATTAATTACTAAAACATTCTTCAATTTTTATATATGATTGACCATATTGCTTAACTAGAAGTCTTTGCATTAGATTATTTCTACACGTTAGATATTTTTTGACACACTTTTTATAAAAATATAATTGAAGTGGTTTGCTTTTGCTAATTTCGTTACTTACATCCGATTTATACGGCATGAAAAAACCACTTTCTCCGAAAAACGCCAATGACATCATAGCTTTTCTAGAAAAAGCGAAACTTTATATATTGAATCTTTACATTTTTATTAAATATAGACGCGAGGTTCGTAAACGAATCACCATAAAAATAATTAAGAAAAAAATTGTTGAATCTAAAAATGAAACAGGCTTTTTAGGCTTTCTCATTTGTATAGAAAGTTTAAAACATCTATACACAACTTTGGTCGAAGGACAACGTTTGCGATACATCGCAATTTACAGGTTGTCTCAAGATCACATTGAAATGTTGTTCGGTGCTATCAGGCGACTTGGAGGTTATAACAATAATCCAAACGTTATCCAGTTTAAGGGAATTTATTTTCTTTCTCTTTTACACGCGTATAAGTAGTTCTAGAATTTTCGCCGTTTTTAAGCGCCGCGATGTTCGTTCATGACGTGTCAATATATATAATACGTCATTGGCGTATAACAATTTTCTAGATTATTTCGCAAATTAAGTCCTTAAATTTGCTCACTCTAAGGTTATTCACTTCAAAAATATTTGTGCTAAAGTTCACTTTTATATTTTATTTATACTTTATTCTTTTTTAATTTCTTTGAACTATAGTTAGTATGAAATTGATCGCTATAGATTATGTTGCAGATACATATTAGTCACGAAATTAAAACAACCCTTAACGTTTTAAATTAAAATTAGGAACCTAGTTTTATTTATATAATATACACATAAATTTCGTTTTATGTGCATAGCTTCATTCTCTTTCATTCGAAATTCGTTGAAATATATCATATCAAATTGTTATATTATATATACTTAATTCATGTACTTTTCCATCCATGTACTTTTATTTGGTGATGGACTGTATGTTGTAAACATACATCACATCAGCATCATAATAAGGTCTCAAATATATCTTTAGCTTCAATTGATCATAAATTTCGTTTTTACGACACAAGGTTCACTCTGTTTTACTTAATATTCTTTGAAAATTCTTTGAGAGTTTTTATAGTGTTTAAGGGTCTGCTTTCCGTGAATTCTAGCTATGCTTCTAATGGTTCTAATGTCGTAGACTATTATAATATTTCTTTCTTATATGTATTTCATTATTATTTAGTTTATTATATTGTACAAAACAAGTCTCAAATTCTTGCCAAGCTTAAGGTTTTTACTTCGGAAGAATTCATGCCTTAGATCGACCAACCCTAAAGTTTTCAATAAAAAAATATTACTATTCTTACATGTTTATATTTTCGTTCAAAATTGCTTAATTAAAGAAGATTGACTGTAAATTTAATATTAGAATACAGAACTTTGATAAGAATTATCAATACAATTTTTTTTATATAGTTTAAACCACAAAATTAATTGTTGTATATATATTTCACTACGAATATTTGTGTCTTCGATTATGTTAATAAAATTTGACAAACTTACACCAACACTACCGTTATTTTAAAAATATAAATCCTTAAATTTGTTATTACGTTGTTATTTTATTTGTCGTTACAATTCTTTCAGAAATATAATTTCCTTAACCGTTTAATAATTTTAAAGATAATGTAACATTTTATTTATTAATATAAGGGTATAGATTATGTTGTTAAAATATAAAATCGAATTGTACAAGGTAAATATATATATATAGCCTAAGGATCGTTCTTCCATTCATTGTTTCTGCTCTTTTTTTAATTTTGATTAGTTGTATATCGTTTTCTTGTTTATAGCTTCATTGTTTTTCATTTGAAATTTGCTGAAATATATCGTATCTAATTGTTTATAGACTAGTCTGTTTTTGTTACCTAATTACGCCAAACAAATTTTATATTGTTTAGTTTCAGTATTGTCTTCGATAATATTTTAAAACTGTTTTAGACTTTATGTAAATTTATGTATATTTGATTTGCTTAGTGATGAGTGCGTTTTCCTGAATTCATCGATATTATACAAAAATAATATTTCATTCTTAAATGTTTTTCATTATTATTAAGTTTATAATTTTGTATATAACAACTCTGAAAATCTTTCCAAGCCTAAGTTTTTAACCTTTTTCGGACTTTGGAAGAATCATGCCTAAGTTCGACCAACCCTAAAATTTCCAATTAAAATAATATTAGGGTAGACTGGGTACGGTTGAAACGGGGGACGATTGAAACAAAGCGTATATCTCGACACCGAGCGTGATGAGGTTCAGGAGTATAAGGAGAGAACGGAGCGGGCAACAAGACAAGTCGAAGTGTTGCGTCGCTCTTCGCGAGTTGTGTTTTTGTATAGGAGGCCTCATTGTGTTTTTTGACGGAAAAGTAAGTATTTTTTGTTCGTACATTTTTGAAATTATTACGGTTTTATTAAAGTTAGAATATTGAGTGTTTTGTATTGTTTTAATTGAAGTTTGTAGAGTACGGCTGTATGATTAGTTTTTACTCATATTTGTTATAATTCTTACTGTGAACCATTTTATACCTAGAAGGGGGTTGGGGACAGTTGAAACATTTTTTGTGGGTACAGTTGAAACAGTTTATTTATTTAATTTTCTTGTATCTTGGATGCCAGGGTACCCCTAAGCCAAAGAAAGAATACGAAAGGTCAGGCCGTATTACCAAAGTATAAACAAGCTTATGAAGATGTAAAAGCTGGATCTTCGTTAGAAAGAGAGGCAAAAAGAATGGACTGAACGATTGTTCCCTGTTGCGGTATGTACGTAAAAGAGATGTGACTGGTGACGATGAAATTCAATGAATGGGTTATAAGGCTCACAATCGAGTGTTTAACCAGGAACAAGAGCGTTAGCTGTCAATATAATTAATTAGGTGTGCAGACATATATTTTTGGCCTAACTAAAAAGAATATTATGAAATTGGCATATGAACTATCCGTCAAGTATGACTTATCACAAACTGATTTCGCATGTTTATGAGAAAATATCCGGAACTGTCAGTGCGTGCAGCACAAGCTATATGTATTTCTAGGGCGACTAGCTTAAATAGAAATAACGTAAATGATTTCTACCATAATTTGGCTACTATCATGGACCGATATAAATTTCAATCCCAAAATATATATATTGCACAACTGGAATATAAATAAAAATAATATTTGTGATGTATTGTATTAGACGAATAATAAAACATGTTCATTATTATATGTTGTATTATTTGCATATGTTTCAATCCTGTCATCAATCAGCCTGGGGTGGCAGGCACTGTTTCAACCGATCCCCCCTAGTCCCGATGCCAGGGTCGGTTGAAACAAATTATAATTTTTTTCTAATTTGACTTTATATATAAAATACAATACAGTGATCTCAAATAACATTGCCTATTAGTAAACAGATATATGGTCTTTCATTTAATATATTTCTTTCATCACTCGCTTAACTAATCCCGATGCAACTGACGATAAACGCTAAAATGTTTCAACCGTACCCAGTCTACCCTACTGTACTTAATTTTCACGTATTTAGTTTCGTTCAAAATTGCTTAATAAAAGCAGATTGACCGTATATTTAATATTTAAATGCAAAACTTTTTGGAAAAATATGTCACTATGAGTATTTGTGTCTTCCATTATGTTATAAAAATTTGTCAAAATTTCACTAACACTATAGTTTTTATTTTTAAAATAGAGATCTAAATATTCGTTATAACGTTGTTAATTTCTTTGTCGTTACATTTTCTTCTGAAATATAGTTTCCTTAACCGTTTAAGTAATAATTTTAAAGATGATAAATTAATATAAGGGTATGAAAGTAATATGTTGTGAAAATATAAAATAAAATTGTACATGGTAAAAATATTAACCCTTAATTTGTTATTTACTTTCTTATTTAAAATGTATTTATTTTCGATTTCTTCAAATTATAATAGCTAATCCCTATTAAATTATTTAAGATTTACTTTCCTTCCTTAATGATTTTAAGATTCTTTAGTTTTTACATATATTCGATTATATTGCTAAATTTAACATAAGAATCGTTATTTCACTCACAGTTTCTAATCTTCTATTTTTCCTGTTTTATTTAATTGTTATAATTTTATGTGTATTTTATGATAAATAAGAAAATAAGAGAGAAGTACATTAATAATTAGACTTAATGAAATAAAATTGTTTTATCTAAAGTAATATTAATCATAAATTTATTTGAAATTAGTCGTAATATAACGCATCAAATTCTTACTAAGAGGTCCGTTTTAAAACGTGTAAGTAAAAAACGAATTTTTGTGTCTATATATTCAAAATATATATTTTCCACTATGTCGAAAAAATAAGTCACTTATTTTGACGATGCCCAAGATTTTACAAAAAAATATAATTGAGGTTGTATTATATTATGTCTTTTCCACTATGTAGAAAAAATAAGTCACTTAAATTAACCATGTCTAAGACTTGACATTAAAATATAATTGATGTAGTTTGTTTTTAATAAATTTCGTTTATGTGAAATATTTTAAACAAAATTGCTAACTGATCAATCTTCTGACTTTATATTTTGTGTGAATATATTCGATTACGTTGCAAAACGAAGTCATCAAATGAGAATACACTTTTTATATTGAAATTTTTTGTCCTAAAATTCGTCCGTTCATTAATAGTTGGACGCCGTTTATTTGGAATAGTCGAAATATTTCCTATTTTATATAAAGCTGCTTGCAAACAAGTCTGCGTAACTAAACTGTTTTTGTGTTAAAATGTAATTTGATGTACTTTTATTTCGTGAAGGACTATGTTGTAAACATACATCACAAAATAAATTCTCAAGTAAATTTTAACTTTAAATGATCACATATTTCATTTTTACGACACAAGCTTCACTCTGTTTTATTAGTTTTTTTTTTTCATAATTTCGTAAATTCACACTAAAATTAGTCTAACTTAAAAATATTAATCTTAAAATTCATTTTTATGTTCGCAATTTCATTCCGTTTTTTCAAAACATTTGTCTGAAATATTAGTTATTATCTCTTAGTTGATTCTGACGGGTCTGTTTTTCTTAATAGTTTACGTTATTATTTTAACGACGATATATTTTATAAATATATTTTTGGTTAAGCATTACCTACTTCGTAAAAAATGTTTGCCGACGAAACCGTGGTCCTTAGTCTATGAAGCTAATAAAAAAACTGAATTTTTATTCCTATTTCATTATGTATTTCGCATAATCATATTACAAAAAAAGTAATAAAATTTTTACAAACCTAAAGTTAGTTTAAAATACTAATGCTGAAACTTCGTTTTTACGTTCACTATTTCGTATAAACTTGCTTGCTGATGGGAATATTGGCTCAAGCATAAGTTATTAGAGTAGGACTTAAATAGTCCAACTCTAATTTAAATAGAAATTATTCGTCCTTAGACATTTATTTTTCTATTGGCTGTTACACCCTTAGTGTAATATATTTTTTGGTTAAGCATTACCTACTTCGTAAAAAATGTTTGCCGACGAAACCGTGGTCCTTAGTCTATGAAGCTAATAAAAAAACTGAATTTTTATTCCTATTTCATTATGTATTTCGCATAATCATATTACAAAAAAGTAATAAAATTTTTACAAACCTAAAGTTAGTTTAAAATACTAATGCTGAAACTTCGTTTTTTCGTTCACTATTTCGTATAAACTTGCTTGCTGATGGGAATATTGGCTCAAGCATAAGTTATTAGAGTAGGACTTAAATAGTCCAACTCTAATTTAAATAGAAATTATTCGTCCTTAGACATTTATTTTTCTATTGGCTGTTACACCCTTAGTGTCATACTCATCACGTAAAATATGCCTGGAGTACGAGGTAACTCTTAAAAATTTCTTACTTCTTTCTGCTATCATATTAAATTGCTTACTGAAGGATCTGTTTATCAGTTCTATCGGTTTAAAAAATAAATATATATAAAAATATAAATATAAAAATATTGATTGCGTATAACAATTTTCTTCATATTTCGCAAATTAAGTCCTTAAATTTGCTCACTCTAACTTCTAAAATATTAATGTTGAAATTTACTTTTACATTTTAATTAAACTTTGATCTTTTTTGATTTCATCGAACCATCGATCGAACGAAATTATTCGCTGTGAAGTTGCAGATTTGATTGATTTGACCATGCCCAAGGCTTTAGATAGAAATATAATTGAAGTAGTTTGCTTTTGCTAATTTCGTTTTTGTGAAATTATTTTTACAAAATTGCTTACTGCTCAATCTTTTGTCTTTATCTAATGCGCGAACATTTTTTTTGTTTTATGCTACACTTTTTATATTAAAACATTTTGTCCTAAAATTCGTCCTTCCGTTCAGAATTGCACGCTGTCCATTTGGAAGACATTGGAAATATAAGCTGTATCGTATGAAGCTGCTAACAAACAAGTCTAAGTCAAAGTCTGCTTTTCTTGCGCTAAAATGTAATTTCATGTACTTTAATTTGGTGATGAACTATGTTGTAAACATACATCACAAAATAAATTCTCAATTATTAGTTTATTTTTGTAGAAATATTTCGTATAAAATTGCTTTCTGATACTGATACCGCTATCCTAAATTTACTGTTTGAACATTTTATTTTATATAATATATTTCGTAATGTTGCCAAAGTCATCAAATGACACCACCTTAAAAAATTTATATTGAACTTATTTGTCCTAAAATTCTTCCTACCTTGCACAATTGCACGCTGTCCACTTTGAATACAGTCGAAATATTAGCTATATCTTACAAAGCTCCTTATAAACAGGTCTGATTTACTTCTAGGGTGATTTTATGTCTTGCAAACCAATGTTTTTATATAGTTTAAACCACAAAAGTAAATGTTGTATATGTATTTCTTTTTTTATTCGTGCTTTCGATTATGTTATTAAAATTTGTCAAACTTACACCAACACTGCAGTTTTTATTTTAAAAATATAAATCCTTATATTCGTTATTACGTTGTTAATTTCTTTGTCGTTACAATTCCTTCATATATACAATTTCCTTTACCGTTTAATTATTTTTAAGATGATATAACATTTTGTTTATTAATATAAGGGAATTTTAGGTCATGTTGTTAAAATAAAATTGATAAAAATATTAACCCTAAATTTATTTTCGATTTCGTCAACTTTAAGCTAATCCGTATAAAGTTTCTTTGGGTTTAGATTATTCCTTTTGTTATTAAATGTTTAGTCTTAGGTTCGTTCTTTCATTCACAGTTTCTTCTATTTTAAATTTTGCTTATTTGTATATTGTTGAAATATTAGCAAATTCGTAAGAAATTTCATACTCGTATGTCTGTTTTATAGCACTTATACATAATTTGATGTGTTTTCAATGATGGATTATATGAGAAAAGTACATTTTAATTACACCTTACTAAATAAGATTTAGTTTTATTTAAGTTATATAATATAAATCATAAATTTATTCTTACGTTCATAACTGCACTATTTTTGTATTTGAAACACGTCGAAATATAACGCATCAAATTGCGCACTAAGGGGTCTGTTTTTTAAAACGTTTAATTAATTAACTAATTTTTATTACCACATAATTACATTATGTTTTCCACTATGTCGAAAAAATAAGTTACCGAATTTGACCATGCCCAAGACTACATAAAAATATAATTGAAGTAGGTAGTTTACTTTTGCTGACATTATTTTAAACAAAATTGCTTACTGATCAATCTCGCGGTGATTTTTTTTGTATTATACTACACTTACTAAATTATCAAGTATAGTTTTAAATTTTTTGATCATATATTATTTCGTTTTTACGACAAGCTTCTGTTTTACTTAATATTGTTTGAAAACATTTCTGCGTTCCGCGAATTCTAACTATATTATGTCGTATTAGTATCTAAATTGCTTCCTGACGGGTAAGAATTATTCTGTAAAAAATTGTTTGCCGATGAATCCGTTCTCCTTAATCTACGAAGAAAATAAAAAAATTGTTTTAATATTTTTATTATATTTCATTATGTTTACATTTCAATCATGTTACAAAAAAGAAATACAATTTTGAAATTTGCTTTTACGTTTAAATAGTAAACTGTTAAAATTGCGAGCTGATGGGAATAATGACGCAAAAATAAGTCAGACGATTCATACGCATATTAAATAAAAATTATTCGTCCTTAGATTTGTTCTTCTGTGTTTTGATGCACCCTGAATGTTATAATCACATAAAATCATAAGCATTTTAAATAAAAATTATTCGTCCTTAGATTTGTTGTTCTGTGTTTTGATGCACCCTGAATGTTATATCACATAAAATCATACGCATTTTAAATAAAAATTATTCGTCCTTATATTTGTTCTTCCGTGTTTTGATGCACCCTGAATGTTATATCACATAAAATATGTCAGACAAGACTAGTAAGTAGTAGTAATATATTGGTTGATTACGTATAAAACTTTCTTAAGTCCTTAAATTTGCTCACCCTAAAGGTATTTCACTTCTGAAATATTAGTGCTGTAGTTTACTTTTATATTTTATCAAGCTTTGTGCGTTTTATTTTTATTTTTTCGAACTTTAATTAGTATGAAATTGCTCGCTATGGATTATTTTGCAGATATATTCACTGAATGAAAACAACCCTAAACGTTTTAAATTTCGTTCGTTCACTGAATGAAAACAACCCTAAATGTTTTAAATTTCGTTCGTAATTGCTTTTTTTTTTTGTTCAATATTCGCAGATTGACAGTTTATCTGAAATTTGAATACAAAACCTTTTTAGCAATTAGGAATATACAAAATGAAATCTGTCTGCGATTATGTTGCATAGTTTTTTTTTATCCTTATGCCTAAGACTAACACTGAAATAAATATTATTTTAAGTAATATATTGATTGATTACGTATAAAATTTTCTTAAGTCCTTAAATTTGCTCACCCTAAGGGTATTCACTTCTAAAATATTAGTGCTGTAGTTTACTTTTATATTTCATCAAGCTTTGTGCGTTTTTTATTTTTTCGAACTTTAATTAGTATTAAATTGCTCGTTATGGATTATTTTGCAGATATAAATCACAATGAAAACAACCCTAAACGTTTTAAATTTCGTTAATAATTGCTTTTTTTGTTCAATATTCGCAGATTGACGGTTTATTTGAAATTTGAATACAAAACCTTTTTAGCAATTAGGAATATACAAAATTAATATCTGTCAGATTATGTTGCATAGTTTTTTTTTTATTCTTATGCGTAAGACTAACACTGAAATAAATATTATTTTAAGTAATATATTGATTGATTACGTATAAAATTTTCTTAAGTCCTTAAATTTGCTCACCCTAAGGGTATTCAATTCTAAAATATTAGTGCTGTAGTTTACTTTTATATTTCATCAAGCTTTGTGCGTTTATTACTTTTTCGAACTTTAATTAGTATGAAATTGCTCGTTATGGATTATTTTGCAGATATAAATCACTGAATGAAAACAACCCTAAACGTTTTAAATTTCGTTAATAATTGCTTTTTTGTTCAATATTCGCAGATTGACAGTTTATCTGAAATTTGAATACAAAACCTTTTTAGCAATTAGGAATATACAAAATTAATATCTGTCAGATTATGTTGCATAGTTTTTTTTATCCTTATGCCTAAGACTAACACTAGATTTTTATTGATTTTTATGTTCATTCCTTTGTCATTAGAATTTTTAGAAAAATAACATCTATAACCGTTCATGTAATGTACATCGAACTATCTTGCGATATTTATGTCACTAAGATCTCATTTCAAAGTACTTTTAAAAATACTGTAAGCAAATTGCACAATGTTTCATCGCCTAAATTTAATTTTTATTAGGTAGTATTTAAATGCCCTTAGTCTTCCATAATATATGTTTTCTTACATATTCACATAATGATTTCTTTGTTCTATTTTTGTTTCGGTATAAAAGTTATCTAATTTTGTTCCGATATACCTATTTAGCATATAAAAGTTTTATATGTCTACATTTCGTACAATTGATGATTAAACTTTAACAATATGTAGCTATTTGGTTTTAAAGGTAGGTGAATATTGAATACCTATTAGCTATAACAGATGTAAGTTACCAATTAAAAAATATTTTTACATTCAGCGAATAATTTGTAAACGACGTATAAAGGGTTGGTCTATATGTAATTATACAATTGCAGTAATAGTTTGTGGTCCAATTCATGACCGATCGGCATTCAACTGACGTTGAAACGGTTAAAGAGTTCCTATTTAACCCGTAAATGTGTTATTTAATGTATACTGTAGCTGAAGTCATACAAAGAAACACTTAAAATTGATGCTATGTGTTTGATCAAACTGCCGTTGTGTCAGTGGTGTCGATTTACAGTGGGCTTAAACTGTACATAAATTCTGATGATAGAACATCAATAGTTAAATTCAATTCAGAGTTTCTGAAAAAACTGTACAAAGTTTCAAAACAAATGCATATCTATATTTTAGCATTAACCTCTTATATCAAAAATCATTCAGCACCGATAACACTGATGAAATTAAATTTCGTTCGTAATTGCTTTTTTTTTTTTTGTTCAATATTCGCAGATTGACAGTTTATCTGAAATTTGAATACAAAACCTTTTTAGCAATTAGGAATATACAAAATGAAATCTGTCTGCGATTATGTTGCATAGTTTTTTTTTTATCCTTATGCCTAAGACTAACACTGAAATAAATATTATTTTAAGTAATATATTGATTGATTACGTATAAAATTTTCTTAAGTCCTTAAATTTGCTCACCCTAAGGGTATTCACTTCTAAAATATTAGTGCTGTAGTTTACTTTTATATTTCATCAAGCTTTGTGCGTTTTTTTATTTTTTCGAACTTTAATTAGTATGAAATTGCTCGTTATGGATTATTTTGCAGATATAAATCACAATGAAAACAACCCTAAACGTTTGAAATTTCGTTAATAATTGCTTTTTTGTTCAATATTCGCAGATTGACAGTTTATTTGAAATTTGAATACAAAACCTTTTTTAGCAATTAGGAATATACAAAATTAATATCTGTCAGATTATGTTGCATAGTTTTTTTTATTCTTATGCGTAAGACTAACACTGAAATAAATATTATTTTAAGTAGGTAATATATTGATTGATTACGTATAAAATTTTCTTAAGTCCTTAAATTTGCTCACCCTAAGGGTATTCAATTCTAAAATATTAGTGCTGTAGTTTACTTTTATATTTCATCAAGCTTTGTGCGTTTTTTATTTTTTCGAACTTTAATTAGTATTAAATTGCTCGTTATGGATTATTTTGCAGATATAAATCACTGAATGAAAACAACCCTAAACGTTTTAAATTTCGTTAATAATTGCTTTTTTGTTCAATATTCGCAGATTGACAGTTTATTTGAAATTTGAATACAAAACCTTTTTAGCAATTAGGAATATACAAAATTAACATCTGTCAGATTATGTTGCATAGTTTTTTTTATCCTTATGCCTAAGACTAACACTAGATTTTTATTGATTTTTATGTTCATTCCTTTGTCATTAGAATTTTTAGAAAAATAACATCTATAACCGTTCATGTAATGTACATCGAACTATCTTGCGATATTTATGTCACTAAGATCTCATTTCAAAGTACTTTTAAAAATACTGTAAGCAAATTGCACAATGTTTCATCGCCTAAATTTAATTTTTATTAGGTAGTATTTAAATGCCCTTAGTCTTCCATAATATATGTTTTCTTACATATTCACAATGATTTCTTTGTTCTATTTTTCTTGTTTCGGTATAAAAGTTATCTAATTTTGTTCCGATATATACCTATTTAGCATATAAAAGTTTTACATGTCTACATTTCGTACACTTGACGATTTAACTTTAACAATATGTAGCTACTTGGTTTTAAAGGTAGGAGAATATTGAATACCTATTAGCTATAATAGATGTAAGTTACCAATTAAAAAATATTTTTACATTCAGCGAATAATTTGTAAATGACGTATAAAGGGTTGGTCTATATGTAATTAGTTATACAATTGCAGTAATAATTTTGGTTGTGGTCCAATTCATGACCGACCGGCATTCAACTGACGTTGAAACGGTTAAAGAGTTCCTATTTAACCCGTAAATGTGTTATTTAATGTATACTGTAGCTGAAGTCATACAAAGAAACACTTAAAATTGATGCTATGTGTTTGATCAAACTGCCGTTGTGTCAGTGGTGTCGATTTACAGTGGGCTTAAATTGTATATAAATTCTGATGATAGAACATCAATAGTAAAATTCAATTCAGATTTTCTGAAAAAAAAGTTTCAAAACAAATGCATATCTATATTTTAGCATTAAGCTCTTATATCAAAAATCATTCAGCACCGATAACACTGATGAAATTCCTCTAGCCTTATGAATATCCAAATATGTACAATGACCATGGACGCGACAACACAAACATTAACCATTTAATTAACCAGTTATTTGTAACTAATTGAAAATTAAAGAACGATCTTTTTACCAAAAATTAAAATATTAATAATACAATCAGTATCTTAAGTACTCAATATTGATTGTATCACTAATCTTTTAGTTTTAAACACTTCGGAGTTCTTATTTTACTGTTTCTCACTATTCCTCATTCCCATTTCGCTATTAAAAAAAGCTCTAAAGTTAGTCGGTGGTTAATTTTTTGCGCCTTAAAGAATATGTTTACCTTTTTTAATGATTGGCACTAGGATTTTGGTTTACTATGTTATCAGCTTTAAAGTTAATGCGGAGAAAATTACCGAAAACGTAATTACACGTGAGCCACGGTGTTTTCACATTTTTGTCTAGACCTATGATGGCATTTACATGAAAAATATTTAAACTACTATAACCTTTACAAAAGTGACTTGTACAGATTATTTATCTAAATCGAAATTTACTTAATAAGAAATATTAGTAATAGATTCTTACCTCAAATTTTATTTTCCCGAACCAGGATACAAGGCGAAATAAATGTTAACCTCGTGGTTGATTGTCTTTATTATTGTTTAAAATGTGTAAACTATTACATTCTAATGTATTATGGACAAAATTCATTAGCTTAGTTTAAAAATTGTGATCAGTTTACTCAAAATTGCAATTTTCCTTTATTAAACAAAAAATCCAGTTTGAAATTTATATGTAAAAATATATATAGGGTTTGCATATTCTGTTCCTTTTTTGATTTTATTCACGATCTACTGCCTTCCAATGACTACTGGATATGGAAAATTCTACCCAGACACTCCTAACTAAAAATTGTTCCCTTCTGTTAAAACGATCCATAGCTCCGACGCACCTAAATAGCTCATCTGAAAATTAATTATAGCATTGCATAGATTATGTTTTATTTTTCTTTGGAGTTTTAAAAAAGAAAAGAACTTTATACCACAAAACAGGTTTTACACATCATGCATAATTAAATATGCTTTTTCTAATCTTTACGATGTTCGTCACACTAACTTGTCAGTGTTGTATGTTGTACAAGATAAAGTTTCAGAAAAAGCAAGATTTGATTAATAATCTTTTGGTGCGCTTTGATGAATCAATTAAATATGAAACGCGCTGTGTTTAGGAGTACAGTAACAGTGATGTTGTTGTTGTTGTTAATAAGTTTCAACTCCATAATTTACATTCGGCGTTTTTTTTTTTGTTTTGTTAAACTACGGCTAAATAAACTAAAGCTAATTCATGATTTGTCAAATTTATCTCATTTATAACGGCTTTAAATACCTTTGTTCTAAAATATTGGCTATCGCAGACTGGTTCCTGATGACTATTTTACGCGCCTTTTTAATCGACTTAAAACAAGTCAAGTCTACAATTTAGTAGCTGGGATTGCCCTGCGTGATGCTGAACATTGTGTGAGACAACGTTGACGGCGACGATTGTGGATGAAGCAAAATAAATCATAACTCCTGAAATATTATAAAATTGAAATATAACGGATTAAAGTAATTTCATAGAAGTCGTGTAGATTTAGTGGTTAATATAAAAATTAAAAATAAAGCAATAACCATATTAATTGCACGTTTTGTACTCAAATCATTTTAACCCTGAGAAATAAGAATTTACTTAACTAGGTATTATATTAATTTAACCAAATTTCTGTTATAATTTCTATATCCCAAGTTACTGATTGGAGTTTAAAGTCTTAATCATATGACTAATTATCAATGCTATTTAAAGTATAAACCTTTACCTTAAACCCAAATTTACCCAAGTAATCCGTATATCTTTAACAGGTTATCTAAAGTAGGTAGGCATTTTTTGTTGCTTCTTACTTTTGAGAAGTACCTATAATGCTAGTGTGTTTACATTATGTTCACCTTAATTTTTTTTTCAATGACCTCTATTATTTTTGTAGATCTAAACATATATTATGCTTAATGTAACTATGACGTTTAAGTCGTTCCTGATTATGCTTAATACGTTCAAAAAATATTGAAAAATATGCGTCATGAACAACATGCATTGCTTGCATTGATAATGACGTAGTCTCCCTTTCTTTTTCTTTAAATATTGGTGTTATTTGAAAAGTTTCAAATTAAAAAATCTTGAAACTACTCCCTTCAAATTACCATCATGCATATTTTGCTACCCCAGTATCTAAAGTACCTAAAATTAAAATAAACTTTTTCACACCATTATGGCGTTCAGTCGTAATCTTAACAAAATGGCGGAAAGCTTAGTTATCAACCTATTGTAATGTTAATAACGTGCATTGTTTCGAAATAGGTAAAGGAAGAGAGATTTAACTTTTAATTACATGCAGTCCGTTATCCTAAGGTCATAAAAATTAAACTAAACAGGTAGACTTATTATTATAACATTATATATTTATTATAACATTACATAGTTTTAATTTTGGCGACGCCATTTTGAAATTTTAACTTTTGGCATCTGCATAATGTCAAAGTACAAAAATTCACATCCTATAGACCATAGACCACAAGTATAGCTAAGAAGTTAGTTTTAGACAGTAAAATTCTTATTCTGCAGCAAGAGTAATCTATTACGCAGTTGCAAATTTATTGTACATCTTACAAATTTATTGTACCTACTACCTTACTATAAACCTTAATAAGGGATATAATGTACCTACCTCAAATATTCAGCAATTGACAGAAGATGTCGATAAATCTGTCTTCTGCAGCTTTCGTCAACCGGGCGATGACGCGGCCATCTTGTCTTAAATTTACGGTGACGCAACCTTCTTTTTACGCTGTTAAGACTATTCCTATTGTAATCCCTACGTTATGACTACATTATTATTATTACTGAAATATTTCTTTTTGAATATCCAACATTTAGTGGAAAAATTCCTTGTCCTAATCCTAAACACCATATTTACTTTTATATGACCTTCTCACTATCCTGCCTATAACGGTATCTCGCCCGTTACGAAAAACACAGCGGTTTTATAGGCTCACATCCGAAAAATATCTGACCAAAGTAAGAAGGTTAAACTACATCAATAAAACTGCTCACCGTAAGTCAGTCTTGTATTTAGTAGGAATATATTTCTAGAATGTTCACAGCATGAATGAGAGAGACAGAGCTACAAGAGGAAAAGAAAAGGGAATATTTTCTAGAACGATCCGATCACAGTCCGATCACGTAGGCCATGGCTAGAAAGAGACAAATAACTGCAAAAGAAGAGGACAAAACATTGGGGTGGAAAATTCTAGAACATTGCTTGCGTAAACGGTATACCATTGTAAAAAATTTAAACTAACATAATATTTTATAAGTATTATATTATCGTAATACACGGTATGATAATTATAAAATGGTAGGATATTCAAGCAACTTGAGCTTTTATTTATAGGTAAGTATACCAATGTTTGAACCAAATTTCTGTACGGTATTGCTGCTGGAAACTGTATAAAATATCAGAAAACTGGTAATGCAAGGTGGAAAAAACCTAGTGCTGTGATTATCAACCTTCTTTTCAAGCAAGGTCGCCTTTTATATTATTAAAATGTTAATGAGAATGTCAAATAATACAGATCTAAATGTGCGATAAAAAATTACACAATTATTCTTACAAATCCATACATTTGACAAAATATGTGAAGTTTCACTTGTTACTTTTTAATAGTCATTTTATTTGGCAAAAGTTACTTTTTAATAGTCATTTTAATTCGTGTGACGAGCTAATAATTCATTTGTATACAATATACATATTACATAATATCTTTTCAGACTCACTGTCCAATTCATTGTTGATTAAAGACTATTTAAAAAAAATTTAAACTCTGGTTGTAGACTTAATCTCACCTATTGTTATTTTTGTAGATGAATAATTACACCTTTGGAAGTAGTCTGGGAAGACTGGTGTTGGTTAAAAATTCCATTATGATATTATATATGATAGATATGCGCTTAAAACGATAAAACAAAACTCTTTAAACTGGCAAATGCTTAAAATAAAGAGAGACGTTTCAGTCATGAAATAATTAATTGCAAAGTAATTACAGATATAATATGTGAGAATATAACTTAAGGTATACCTGAAAAGAAATTTAAAATAAAATAATTAATCAATTTTACATAAATTTGGTAAAATTTTAAAGCGAACAACATTCTCGTGACCTACTTACTGAAAGATTGTGTTTTCTCGCTCACTAACATATACCTGTACTCGTTGCTCGTTTGGCTCGTTTCGTGGGTATTGATCGACTGTCTGATAAAACCTATGCAAACCTATGTAGATATTAGATAATACATCTAATATGTTTACTTGTATGGATGTTATATTCCTTTCTTAACTTTATTAAATTTTTAGTATTAGTGATTATTAAAAATTCCACATTTATTAATAAATTATTATTTTTAAGTGGTAGAGCCATGCTGCAGCTATATTGCTATGTGGTAGAGCCATGCTGCATTCAGATTTCAACGTGGTAAAGCCATGCTGCAACTATATTATAATATGTAGTTGTAAATTGAATTGGTCGGCTCGAGCTCGACCATTGAAAGACCACGCTCTCACAGAATACCAGGGTAAAATAGCAGCTCAATACTGCTGTGTTTCGTACGATGAGTGTAGAGAACCGGAAACCCTTTGTACTGGATATAAGGATTACAAGGCATTCCATCTAAGTACCTCAGGGGTGACAACGCTTGTGCGTTTCGATTCGTAGTCGAGGTAGTATGTATATGGGCCACAGCATCCACTTACCATTAGGTGGGTTGGATGCTCGCTTGTCACCCTTATTCTATAAAAAAAATTACTCATTATTTCGTTAGGTGTAACTTATATTACTTATAATCTGTAATTTAAAATTACAAACTTATAACTTATAATATACCGTGAAACCTTACAACTTTGCCCTTGGGGACATCTTTGCCCAAACACGACTACGAAAACTACCGATAGACATTTTATTTTAACAAATGTCAACTTTGTATGGTGTCTAGGGAAAACTAGAGTATCTGTTTGACAGTACTGACTACTACAATCGCAGCTACCTATATTCAGGCATCAGTCAGCAACCGTCAAAGGGACAGTGTCGAAGGTGGTGCAAAAACATTGTTGCAGTTTTGCATCTCGCATTGCCAAGAAAAGCTGCGCAGGTAAGATTCATTATTATTTACGTGTAGGGCATTAGTTGTTGCTGCTTTTAATCAAGGTCTCTTTCTTACACTTGTCTTAGTTAGCGAGAAAATTGTGAGGGTAATGTTGTAAGCAATTTTATAAACTGAGGTCGACAACATTGCCCAGCTCAAAAATGTTATTAGGGTTGACACTATTGACAACAAAACAAGGAAACATGTACCTAGGTATAATAAATAAATATTATATATATATATATATATATATTTTATATATATATATATATATATATATATATATATATATATATATATATATATATATATAAAATAAAATGTAAATATATAGGTATAGTTAATAAAATAAATAAATGTATATAGGTATATATATAAAAAAAACTGTGTAACAACTACTGTTAACTGCAAACTAAACTACTGTTGTGATAACTATATAGGTAACTAGATACTGTTTTATATATTATTTTAAATATAATAAATAGGTATATATTTGTGGGGAATTTTTCTCAGAAATCGCTAGTTTCCCAAAAGAGAGACCTTAAATGTTCTCAGTTTCAAGCTAAAGTTTTTAAATAAGATTTACGCGGCAATTCGTTTGCAAAAAAAATTAAGTCTAAAAGAGAATTGTCTCCTCAACGACAGACATTAAGGATCGCAGACAAAAATGGTCGACAAAATGGATTGGTACGCACAGTATGTGAACCACGCACATCAGTGGTAACAAAATCAGTATAAGCTGGCCTCGTATTATATTAAATAAGTATAGTTACTTTTTATCTCAACTATCAGGGTTAATTTCTGAGACAATTTTCTAGAACTTTCCTTTTTCTAAATTTTTTTCTTGTTCAGTTAGTTTTTGTTTTTATTTTTGAAAATAAAATATACATTATTGTATTAAAATCAGTTTATTATTTTCCTTTCATCTGATGCACAGCCCTAGCACCTCAAATCTCTTAGTATGAAAGTGATAACATTGCCCACCGCCATTAAAACTTAAAATGGACTTCCATTTATTTGAAAATGTAATGGTATACCATTTTGCCGATTTGCTAACAATATATCTTAAAATCAAAGTCATAGAACTTATAGTTGCTGAGAAATTTAGGTTGAGCAAAGATGTAAGAAAGTGAAGATAACTTTGCCCTCGTCTGTTTTTGTTTTTTTCTCAGCATCTGTTAGGAATTATGTCACCTGGTTTTGACAGTTTATTTGTTGCATAGAGTGTCGATTAAAGCTTCAGCAACCATCAAAATAAAGTAACAATTTTTTGAAAAAAAATAATTAAAACCGAAATATGTGGGCAAAGATGTAAGGTTTCACTGTACCATAGATATAAGAAAGAAGTTTACGATCAACATAAATTAAACAATGTAGGAATGTTATAAGAGTTGGTATCAGAAACAGGTAGGTTAAAGAATTTATCTTCATTTCTTTATTGTACTTAAAGCATTAAATTCTAAAACTATGTATTTAGGGCGGCAATGGCAATGGTTCTCATGTTTCCGTGTTGAAAAATTTAATTTTGAAGCATTGAATTATATTATACATAGCTCAATGTTACAATAATTGTGTTATTAATATTACCTACCTACGCATCGACAATAGCGCTTACTGAAATTACTATAACTCCCAATGAGGCAATCTATGGAGAGGTATTTGTTCAGGAATGAACTCTTGATAGGCTATAATGGATGAATTAATGGTGTTAACCATCATAGGAAAGACTAACAATAGGTTCGTGGCAGCCACCTCTACCTTTAAATGAAGGGTACAGGGGCAAAACAAGAAATGTCACAAAAACAAAAAGTTGTGTAATTATCATTTCTATATTTCTCACTTAAGTAGTTCACTTTTACAACATACAAAAACTGGGAATGTCCAGTGTGTCCCATACAAGGAATGTCCAACTACCTAAATGCATTGCTGATTATGCATGAGGAATGCTTTCAAAGTAGGATTGGGCCCCCTCAGAACAAAATCTTTTTAAATCCATTAAGTCCTTGTACTTTTCTGCACTAATGTGTAAGAAATTGATATAGGCAAAATCTGGCAATTCAAATTCATTTGATGTGTCATTTGACCCGGGTTCCTTTTTTGCCACAATAGGTGATTTCTCCCATAAACCATTATAATTACTTCTGTGTAAAATAACTCTAGGGTGTTCTCGTACACACTTCAATTCTCTTTGGGACTGAATAGGAAATGAGCATTTTTTCATGTATAGATTTTTTTAAAAAAATTATAAATTGTCTTATGTGTTCACCTATTCCTACCTCAATCACCTCAAAGGGTTTGGGTCTCTGGCGACTTACTCTCAGCAAATCATACCACTGGTATGGAACTTCAATGTGAGCTTTTAGATTGATTAGGCCCATATTTTTATCGCATTCTAAATACGAATGTCCCTGTATTGTATAAGTAATTTTGATAGAATCTAAAAGTTTCTATTTATGGACAACAAAATGAATAAACCTTATCACTGTGTAGTTCTTGTTCTGTCCACTTGCTGAATCACAAAATATTTCTAAATGCTTTACACGACTCTCCAGGTGGTTTGTTAAATATTGAAACAGAAATGAAACCACTTCATCTGAACCCTTACGTCCACAGGTTTCTGGATAGGTGTAAAAATAGGAGCTTGCATCACCCAATGCATGAATATTAAAAGAGTACATTGATAATTGACATTTGTAATAGACATTGCTTGTGGTGATTTTTGGCAACGATACATTCTTCTGGTAGTCCATGGCAATTGCTTGAAATTCCACATCTGTTTTGCTCTTGATTCTTGCATTTTTCTTACGATCATAAAATGTTTGAGCTTTTTTCTTGTGCAAATTGTTCAGAATAGTTAACCGATTCAGTTCTACAATATTTCCTTCAGCTCTCAATGCCTTCGCTTTTATTTTGAATTCATCACAAGCACTACAGGTATCAGTCCTGGGATAGCCAAATGATATATTAAACTCTGTATTAAAGATGGTTCTGTAAGTTTCATAAGATACATGATTTTGTGACTCATATGCATCTAAGTACAACTTATACATTTTCTTTATGTTTAGGTCCTCAGGTAGATATTCTTTTTTTGTATCATTCAAGCTGTAGTGACTTTGCCGTCTTTTAAAGAATTTTATATGATTACATATCAAATCTTTAATGTTATTGTCTAATCTCTTGTTTGAACCTGACTTCCCTCTTTTGTCACTTGGTGCAGTACCTGACATTTTTAATGACTTTTGAACATGTTACAAGTTTTCCTTTGGTAATGCCAAATATGGATAAAAATGCTTTGTAGCAAACAGGTTCTTCTTTTGTCTCAATTACATATCAAATCTTTAATGTTATTGTCTAATCTCGTGTTTGAACCTGACTTCCATCTTTTGTCACTTGGTGCAGTACCTGACATTTTTAATGACTTTTGAACATGTTACAAGTTTTCCTTTGGTAATGCCAAATATGGATAAAAATGCTTTGTAGCAAACAGGTTCTTCTTTTGTCTCATCATTTTCTATCACCCTCACTTTGTAAGTGAAATGAGTTTGATGGAAATTAGCATCCATTTCTTCTGTTTTTCTACTTCGCCTCCTTTTTTATTGAACACACATTCATCAAGCCACATAAGTATGTATTTTGTTCATCTGTGTAGTTCATTCTGTTGAAGTCTTTAAGTAGTTTTGCACATTGCTCTGATGATATTCTATCAAAACATTACAATTTTACACCTGCAATCATCTCCTGGCTCGTGCGTAGAAACTCTCAATTTTTTCATCACTTCACGCATTCTTCCTGTTTTCTTTCGTTTCTTTGTGTTATGCACACAAAAGTGTTATTGATTTCTTCATCACTATTACTCATTTTTACAGCGGTAAATCGAAATAACAATTAATATCTATTCAAATCACAAACAGCAACTCCGAACAAACACTCGAGATAACCTCAAACTAGGCATGTCGATTTAAAATCGATTAATCGAAAAATCGATTCTTTGAAGTAAAATTATCGATTTTTTAGATCGATTCGAAGCACCGCATCGATTCACTGAATCGATCTAAAAACCTCTTGAATCGGACCGATTCATTTGATACAAGAACTAGCTAAAATTCCCAAACTGGATGGGGTAAGATACCACAGTTTTTTAATTTTTTGCTCTTCATCCAACAATATCGAAAAGTTGTCATTTCATTTTCATTTCTAAAATTCTTAAGCCCACTTTCCACTAAGGGATATAATGTAATTTATATTACATCTCGAGATATAAATTAATAACGCTCACCGTACTTTTAAATGGAACCGTTTCCACTGAGATGTAATATATATTTTACGTTACATCCCAAACTATAAACATTTTTTCGATCGACCGAGCGATATTTTCATATTATATTTCACCTCCTGTACTATAATATAATATTATAGCTGTGAACCTGTTTGAACTGTGAACTTGTGAATTTACATTATTCATTATCATACATACTATGAGCTGTAAGTACAGACAGAGTAATTTACCTACCTACTGTAAATAAATACTTACCTAGATACTGTCAATAAATATTATACCGTACGTTGAAGTTTATAGAGGTTTATAGTAAGGAAGTAACCAGTATTGTGTTCGTGTAGCATTCATTTCGATATGATAAATAGTGAGTTATTAGATTGAAACAGATTTATCGAGAAATGTACGTTGTAGTTTGCACTTCTGTTAAAGTATTGTTGTTGTTTTTAGCCTAAAATGTCAAATAAAAGTGTTACGTGGAATCACTTTGTAAAAAAAGGGATCGAGTGGAGTATGTGCGAACCACTCCTAACACAAGCGCTTCTAGCTTGAGTGGTTAAAAGGAATATTAGTAATGTTAATCAATAAGATTACTAATGTCGCGATTAATCGAAAATCGATCTTTTAATCCTCGATTTAATCGATAATCGATTCAAGTACCTTCGATTCAAATCGATTCAGAGATCGATTTTTTTAAGAGTGAATCGACATGCCTACCTCAAACCCGTCAGGGTAAATGTATTCTGTGACCTCAAAGTTGACTTAAATATTTTGACAGCTAGGACATTCCTTCTTACGTTCCGTTACAACATGGACCTTCCCTGTTTTGTTCCTGCACACAATTTTGAAATTCTAACAATACATCTGACAATGCTTGTTTTTACGCTTTTTGTATAATGCCAAATAAAAATACACTGAGAAATGAGAATGTTGCCATCATAAATTAACTTTTGGATTTTTAATGATTTCTTAAATTTACGCGAACACTACACATTGAATAAAACTATTATTTACGGATTTTATCGCGTTTAATATCTTTAATTTATTTTTATTATTATCCCGACGTTTCGGGTGCTTTACAGCGCCCATGGTCACGGGGGGGACTGAGATGTTTGACGTCCCAATGTCATAGTTAGTCCGGCTACCTTCAGTTTTTTAATATTAATTTTTTGGTCCGATTTACGCAAAACGAGCTTATAGTATCATGAAGTCTTGCAGTGGTATGCTTGGGTTTGGGTTTAATTTTGTTGATTATAGGATCCCAAGCAGATGGTAGCACCCAACCATCTTCTCTATTGAAATTTGGATGTTTTTTAATTTCAATAGCCTCGCGTATCATCCTTGGTAGGAATCGGTGTTCTTTTGCGAGAATTTGTGGTTTATCAAATCTAATGTAATGGATTTTTTGTGACATTTCTTGTTTTGCCCCTGTAACCTTAAAATGATACTAATTTTACGGAATTTATCATGTTTAACGGCCTCTATTTTTACTAAAGTTGTTATAAGGAGAAAATATTACGAACCGGAGACCGTTTTCACTGATAACGGGGCATTATATATTAGTCCTTACGCATCTACATTTTTAATTCTTAAGGGAACATAGCATACATTTACTATCAGGTAGACTGTATGCTTGTTGGTTGCTCATATTTTATAAAAATACGCCATTACAGATGACATACTATGACGTTTTATATACAGGTTACAGAAGTCTTTATTGTGTTCCTTGCCAACAAAAAGTAAAACAGAAGCTAACATAATGATTATTTACACGAATTCTACATTTTGAATAAAGCTAATTTTACGGATTTTATTGCGTTTAATTTAACTGTAAACCACACGTCTTTCCTTCCATGATTATTGGACTGTAAAGCATCCAAATGTCGGGAATGAACAATAAGTAACATAGTTAAATTAAACGCGATAAATAAGTAACATTAGTTTTTTCTTTTCATTTCAAAAATCCAAAAACCCAGCCTTATAGATTTGCCTATTAATCTATATAAATATTTGTTCATTCCAATAATTTAGTTGTGGGTGATAAAATGGGGATATTAAATGAATTAATTAATGAAATATACTTTATTGTACACCATATGATAGAGAGAAAAAAACATAAATTATTAAAGGTACAATTGGTGGCCTTATCGGAGGAAAGAAGTGTGCTTAGACAAGTTTTTAAACTTTTCAATAGACTGCGCACTTCTAATGTGCAGCGGTAGGGAGTTCCAGAGCCTAACAGCTTCAATAGAAAAGGATTTAGAATAGAAGGAAGTGTTATGGGATGGGATTTTTAGGGTGAGGTTTTTACCAGAGCGAAGAGAGCGACAGTCAGTGTCACCAAGAAACTTAAACCGCTCTTTAAGGTAAGAAGGGGAAGTAGGATTGAATAGAATACAGTATAAAAGAGAAACAATGTGAGTATTCTTGCGAAGACGGATCGGAAGCCACTTGAGTTTTACGCGATATTCGGAAATATGGTCATATTTTTGAAGACCAAATTTGAACCGTATGCAAAGGATCTAAATGCGCTCAAGCTCCTCATTTAAATTGAGATATAACACGTGTCAGCATAATCTAGAATCGGTAAGAGGAGTTATTGTGCAAGCACAATTTTGGTAGGAACAGGTAGGAAATTGTTTAATCTACGGAGAGATCCGACTGACGCAAACACCCTCATACTCACCTCACTTACCTGCGGAGCCCAAGATAAAATTTTGTCATAAGTAACACATAGATTTTTAACGGTGTCACTATATGACACAGGTGTCCCACCAAAAACAATACGAAGAGAAAAAAAATCTATACGAGTAACCCTTATAAGACTAGTGTTGCCAGGTACCCCGATTTGCGGGCGACGTCTCGATTTTTAAGGGTCTGGTGACACGTCCCGATTCACCCTTGATCGGGACTCCAAATGTCCCGATTTTCACTAACCTTCTTAGTCTATACTTTAATCCATAATTTTGACAAACAAAAATGATTACATCTTTTAGCTACTACTACATTAAAATATTTTACTACGACATTGTCTCACTAGTCGAAAAAAAATACACAAAACTTTTAAACAGAGTTATATTTAAAAATGAGTGATTTGAAAAATTCAGAGACTGCAAAAAAACAAATAGTTCAAAAATGTATTGATTTGCCTAAAACGAAAAAAATTCAGTTTTTACGATGTTTGGATGAAAAGTTATTCGTTCATGAGATGAGACCCGAATAATAATTATAAAGCACAAAGGTAAAATAAAGTAAAGTAAAGTTACTGCCTATATGCGTCCCACTGCTGGGCACAGGCCTCCCCTCATTTCTGAGAGGGTTTTAGGTCAAGGCAATGTCCGCCGCGGCGCTGCCCCAATGCGTGTTGGCGAACTTCACATGTCTTCGAAAGAATTTTTTTTAATTCCTCAGACATGCAGGTTTCCTCACGATGTTTTCCTTCACCGCCGAGCACGTGGTAAATCAGCACTTAAAATTGCAATTAACAATTTCAATGGTGCCGGCGGGGATCGAACCCAGGTTATTCGCATACTGTAATATTTACAGTGTGCGTTAACCATCTGAGTTACCTCTATACTCTCAATAAAGCACAAAAAAGGCTACAAATCTCCTATATTTTGTAGCCATTGTAGATGTCCCGATGTGAAAACCAAATTCCGTATTATTTTTACCTTTCGTCTCGAAATTTTACTTGCTAGACTGGCAACACTAAATAACACCGTAGGTGTAACAATAATAACACAATAATAAAACAATAATAACACCGTAGGTGTAACAATAATAACACCTACGGTACCACCTTACCCACCTTTCGGTGTTATTATTTTTACACCTTATGGTGTTATTATTACTAACAATAATAACACCGTATTTTTAATAATACAATTGGTTACTCCTTAGAATAAAAACACCGCAGGTGTTATTATTCTAACTACTATTATTGCTTTTGTTTTTAATGGATTTACTTTGAGACTATAATATGACTTACTCCAACCCACAATTAAGTTAAGATCTTTGTTTAATAAGCCTATAATATTGGGTAAATCCATCAATTTGGCATGCACATATACTTGGAGATCATCTGCATACGGGTGGTAGCGAGAAGATAATTGGAGCGTAATGGAACTTAACACGCCACCTTGCGCTACACCGGCATTAACCGTACACCCATTAGAGAATGAGTCATCAACACGTGTTCGTTTCCGGCGACCAAACAAGTGACTATGAAACCAGTCAATCACTACAGGATATATGTTAAGAAAAGCTAAGATAACTAACAGTAGTCACACCTTTTTTTTACATGGGGAAGTGCTTACGCACACCCGCCTCGCGGGGGTAAGGAAGGGTTATGTCGGACTCGCACCGACTAAAACTAGTAGCCACCTCGGGCCAGTCCTGCACCTCGGGCCAGCCATGTGATACCTGTTTGGATAATATATTGCATAATATACGAGGATGTAATAGTGAAATTATAGAGCTGAGTGTTGCCGATCATACAGCACAATTGATGAGATGGCCAGTAAAAAAAAACGTAAACGTATTCTTAAATATTGGCATACATATAAACGTGATTACAACAAAGAGAATATAACACTTTTTAAGAAATGCATTGGCAGTCTAAGCTTCTCAGAAGCATATGAAACTGATTATCCAAATACAGCCTACAACAGCTTCTTTGACTTATTTTTACTATTCTATTACTTATGCTTTCCTATTATCAAATGTAAAGTAAACCCAATTAAGAAAACAAAATGGATTACACGGGGAATAAAATTATGCAGCAAAAAGAGACGAGAACTACTGTGGGAATATAGATTGAGACCTAGTAAAGACACAAAGCAAAAAGTTAAAAACTATACAAAGAGATATAAAAAATTGTCAAACTGACACAAAAAGCTCAAAACAGTTATTTAATTGAAACAAGTCATAATAAAACAAAAGCTGCGTGGAAAGTAATAAATGCAGTGAAGCCAAACATACCTAAACAAAATATTGAGGGAATAAAGATCCAAAGACAGTACGTGACAAACCCTAAATTGATAGCGGATTATTTTAATAACTATTATTCAAATTAAATACAGACTAATAATGAAAAAGGAAATAATAAAAAAAACACTTACAGTCACAAATCGGCCAAATCAATATTCATGGAACCAACAACAACCCAAGAAATTATAACAATCATTAAAAACCTTAAGAATACAACCACCACCGGATATGATAACATACACACTAAAATAATTAAAGAAGTGGCACCTTTAATAGCTCCTATACTATGTAATAATATAAACAAATGCATCCAAAGTGGAACATTTCTAGAAAACCTGAAAATTGCAATCATTAAGCCTTTATATAAAAAAGAAGATAGAACAAATGTTAGTAATTATAGAGCGGTGGCGTTACTATCGACTTTCTCTAAAATATTCGAAAAAGTTATTGATATTAGACAATACAACTATTTGGAAAATAATAATATCTTATGCCAAGAACAAATGGGCTTCAGAAAAAACAAAAATACCAATATGGCTATCTACAACTTTCTAGAGAAAATATACCGGAACATGGATAGTAGGAAACCAGCTGTGGCAATGTATATGGATATGACTAAGGCCTTCGATTATGTAGATCATAATTTACTACTAGACAAATTATACATCTATGGAGTTAGGGGAAACGTGCATAGTGTAATGAAATCTTATTTAAAAGGCAGAAAAACAAATAACACAAATTACCCGAATAGATATCAAGTCGAAAACCGAAAAAATATACTCTTCTGATACACAATTGCTTAAATACGGAGTTCCTCAAGGTGGAGTCCTTGCCCCTCTCCTTTTTATCATTTATATAAATAACTTTCCAAACTGTACAAGATACCAAATTTCGTTATTTGCCGATGACAGCACTGTAATTTATAACAGTAATAACTATGATGAAATTGAGGGTGAAATTAATATTAGTCTTATATCAATTATTGACTGGTTGAAAGAAAACAACCTAAAAATTAATCTGGACAAAACGAAAATAATGACATTTCAAATAAAAAGGGACCACAATAAATCTACACATTAAATATATGGTCCAAGACGTAAAAGAAACACAGATTAAAAAAAATTTGGGACCACCTATAGACAATGATATGTCGTGGAAAACTCAAATTGATTATATTTGTAAAAAATTGCACCAATTTGCATACGTTCTTTATATGTTGGGAAAAATTGCAAACCAGAGAGCACTATTAGCAGCATACCATGGCTATGTCGCCTCAATCCTGAGATGTGGCGTTATATTTTGGGGCAATGCACCCAACATTCGCGAAGTATTCATCGCACAAAAAGTGTCTACGTGCGATCTGTAGTTTAAAAAGCACCAACACTTGTAAGCCGCATTTTCAAAAATTAAAAGTTCTAAGATTTACCTCATTATATATTTATGAAACAAGCATTTTTGTAAAACGTAATATTAACATGTATAAATTCGTAGAAAGTCAACGTCGCTCAGATAAGCTTCATTTAGTACCAAGTAGAACCGTTTTATTACAGAAGAGTATATATGCAATGGCACCAAAAGTATATAACAAATACCTAAGTACCTACGTTAGAGATTGTGACAACATTAATATTTATAAACGTAAACTTTTTGATTTACTAAATGAAAAAGTCTATTATTCTTTAGATTAATTCACACATTCGACGACACATTTTAACATTTTAACATTAAAATACTACATTGAATATATGTATACCTATCATGACATGTGCCAATTAATACTAGATGACAATTAGACAAAATGATGACAATTATTATATGCTATATTGTACTATAAGAGCCGTGGTAGCTCAGATGGTTAGCGCTCGCTGTAAATATAACAGAACGCGAGAAACCCGGGTTCGATCCCCGCCGGCACCAATGAAATTGTTAATTGCAATTTTAAGTGTTGATATACCACGTGCTCGGCGGTGAAGGAAAACATCGTGAGGAAACCTGCATGTCTGAAAAATAAGAAAAAAAATATTTCGAAGACATGTGAAGTTCGCCAACACGCATTGGGGCAGCGCGGCGGACACTTCCTTGCCCTAAAACCCTCTCAAAAGGGGAGGCCTGTGCCCAGCAGTGGGACGTATATAGGCTGTAACTTTACTTTACTTTATATTGTACTATAACTTTATTATCTTTAAAATTTTCTTATTATTAATATACATTATTTAATTATTTCAATTAGAAACTGACATCAGAAGAGAAAAAATGTTAAGCAATTATTATTTTATATTTTTTATACCCACTGGCGGGACATAGAGCAACCTTGTATTTTACTATGTATATATTGAGATCTGTAAAATAACCTATGTTCACAAAATAAACTGATTTGATTTGATCTTTGTTCACCGCGGCTGACCAAGCCACGGCTACTAAGCCCCCCCGCATGGCAAGGCGGGAACCCGTTCGGGGGGGTCCATGTCACACCTGTGTTGGTGGTTGTTGAGAGCACTAAGCTCGAAGTTGTTGTCGAGTATGTTTACCTGGGACAAGTAGTCCGACTAGGCAAGTCCAACTTTGACGGAGAGATCAATCGACTGATTCAACTCTGCTGGGCAGCGTTCGGAAGATTACGACACATCTATACCTCAAAACCTCAAAACTAGATTGTACATCCAGTGCGTGTTGCCAGTGATGACTTATGGATCTGAAACGTGGTCCTTCACTGCTGGCCGTATGAGGAAGCTTTAGGTTGCTCAGCGAGCTATGGAGAGGGCTATGCTCGAAGTTTCTCTGCGTTATAAACTTAGGAATGAGGATATCTGCGGTAGAACCGGAGTGACCGATATAGCCCAACGGATTAGTAAGCTTAAGTGGCAATGGGCCAGCCATATAGCTTGAAGAACCGATAACCAATGGGGAAAAGGTTCTCGAATGGCAGCCTCGATTTGTAGGCCGTCCCCCCACTAGGAGTGACGACCTGATAATACATGCAGGAATTCGATGGATGCAGGTGGCTCAGGACCGTGCTGTGTGGTATTTTTTGATGACGAATGATAATGGCGATGAATGATTTCTGGATCTCATACTCAGTCACAGGTAAGAAGTGACAGGGAGGAGAAGGCATGGATTAAATGAAAGCTATTCTTGTAGAACGAACTGTGGGATCCAAAGGAGAAGTAGAAATAAAGTGATGATTTATTTCAATCAGAGTAATTGATAGACCACGGTCAGATGTAATGGCCTTACTAATACTTAGTGTTTTAAGAAATTTCTACACATCAGCGTTTGAAGAGTTTGTAATATTACTATAGATATAACGGCGTTTAGCATTTCGTACCATCTGATTGCATCTTTTTTCTCTCCATCCCAGCTCTCCTGTGTAAGATGCTTCTTAAATTTCATAAATGCCGATCTCACCTGGTCATTGCTAACCTTACGACCTTAGTCATCCACGGGACTGGTGGATACTTCACTCTTACCTGATGTTTAGGAGCATGATTGTTGGACAGACTAAGAACTATATTATTAAAGATGGAGACTTTAGCGGCAATACAAGTTGATTTAAATAAAGAGGTTAAGTCAATACGATAGGCGTTACTTTTAAATTATCAAAATCTATTCTAGAGAAGTTCCGAATGTATAGTACGACGGGATTGTGCTTAGGAGAAATCAGCTTTTATGATGTATATAAGGTCATATCGCGACAAAACAGAAGCCGATTGTTGTAGATATCTGAATATCTGAATCATGGGCACGTTTTTTATGTACCTATAAAACATCTTTGCATGGGCAGAATAAAAGGATTCATCATCCGACATATGTAACATAATAATAATAAATATATAATAATATGTCTTAAATAAATAAAAAATATAATAATATGTTATAAAATACTTAAAAAATATAGAATATAAAACAGACTAACTACAAAATACGACTCAATACATAATATTATACATCACCTAACAGTTGACTGATTGCAAAGGAATATACCTAATTTACAATGATAATATTAATAAAAAGCTAACACTAAACAATTTGATCAAAGCATAACAAGACAACTAAAGATTAGTATTAGTTAATCACTAACTTAGTCACTAAACTAACAAGTTAATTTAATAGAAATTATTTAACAACAAAATTTACTAGAAGTAAACAGTATCGCAAAACGAATTAGGTAAAGTATTTTTCAATTTGTGACACAAAAGATCTTAAAAGTTGCTAAATAAAATCTTCTCGGAAATTGTAAAGTTCCACAAACAAAGAATGTATTTTAAAAAATTATAATGGGTTCCGAACGACCTAAACAACTAAACATCAGTTACTGCATATGTCAATTCGCCTGCCAAGTCAAGTTTGACGCTTAACGTAAATCCTCTTTACAGAGGAGAATTTCGTGTCAGCAGTGGACTTCCTGACCTCTATATATACATATACGCAGTCAGCTTTAACGTGTCAATGAAGAAGCAGAACTGATTATTATACCCAAAACCAATGAAAATTTTAATGTCAATTGGTCGCTTTACCTTTAGTTAAACGTCGATATTCAATTAAACGGCTAAAAGAAGTTATAAACCAAAACGTATTAGCCTACTTTTAAGAATATAACGGGAAAGAGGACGGAGGTTCCTTGATCGGAAGGTACTTAGATTATGCTCGAAGAAACTTAAATATCCAGAGGTCTTGAGGATCGCACTGTACTTCCTGCTTTTGTGAAACTGTACTTCTTTAAATATAAAAGAAATAATAATGTTGCATCTCTTTGCATTTTCATTCGCGTATACCATGGAGAGTGCTCTGAGGATCATCTGGATGCTTGGCGGTCCACCACTGTACGTTTCAAAAGGAGTTTTCTTCCGCGTACTACCTCTCTGTGGAATAGTTTACTACCGGCGATTTTTCCGGACCGATGCGACCTGGGGACCTTCAAGAAAAGAGCTTACTCCTTTCTAAAGGGCCGGCAACGCACCTGCAATTCTCCTGGTGTTGCGGTTGATCATGGGCGGCGGTAGTCACTTAACATCAGGTGAGCCACATGCTCGTTTGCCCCCTCTTCTATAAAAAAAAAACAAAAATAAAGAAACAAAAATTGAGAATAAAGAAAACCTGCAACTTTCATGGCGCAGGTTCAGCCTTACATGGAATACTATTACCATCTCTGGGCCGGGGCTCTCCAGTACTAGCTCCTTCCACTTGACCACATACAGTGCGGAGTGTTTTGAATCGTCGACGACCGACTCCTCAGCAATCGGCTCGATTCAGATGTTGCATCCCTTTGCATCTTCTATCGCACATACCCCGGGGAGTAATCTAAAGAAATTGTTGGATACTTTTTCATTGAGGTAAGAATTTCCTCCTTTATGTTGACGTTGGCAAATTCAACTATTATAGGGTTAGGCGTAGACGCTTTAGACTTAGATTTAAGCCTAAAAATATCCCGTATCTCTCTATCTTCAACTGAGACATTGAGCTCCGTGCAATCCTTTCTTACGATATTCTGGAGATACCACTTAAGTTCTGGCTGATTTTGGGTAACATTTCTCATTTCAATACTGCACGATCGAGCTTTACGCTCCAAGCCGTCAATCCTGTCTTCTAGTGTTCTGATGCAGTTCAAGCTAGCCTTGCGGTCAGCTTCTAAGATCTCCATTTTTTCTCGCATTTCCCCATATTTACTCGATATGAATTCAAGTGACTTAAAAATATCAACATTTTGATCTTTTATTTCTTTTAAGGTGTTTTCCAACGAAGATAGTTTGTTTTCTTTTGATTGGTTAGATAAAATTATATCTTTAATGGACTTATCAATTGAATATATTTTGCTTCTTGTTGCAGTATTTTTTTTATTTAATATTTGATGACAACATTTCTTTGATTTCGTCCAATAGTCCTTTATATTAATGTAATGGGTTTGCTCGTCATCGCGCTTGCGCTTTATCCTGCATGTAACATGTCTTTTATCGCTAGATAAAAGACATGTTAGAGGCTCCGAGTCAGAGCGAGGCGTTGTACGATACATTACGTTACTGTTAGCTAGTTGTCAAATAATACCAGGGCGGCAGAAGAACTAATACGTATAATTTGCACTTAGTACAGACACAGTATAAATACATACACAGATGTATATCTATTTCACTCTCACAAACACAATCCACGAACGTACTATGTTAACTGCTCACTTTTATTTATATCACACAAGCATAATGGGTACACAGTAATACGGATCTGAGTGTGATACGTTATGCGCTCCTAATATTTTCGAACAATTAACTATTTGAAAATGATTATTTTTCTTGATCCACTGACGCGTCTTATCGCTACGGAAGCACGCAGGGAAGGGGGTTCGTGGAATTCGGCGACTGGGATTAATCCAACAATTTCTTTAGATTACTCCCCGGGGTATGTGCGATAGAAGATGCAAAGGGATGCAACATCTGAATCGAGCCGATTGCTGAGGAATCGGTCGTCGACGATTCAAAACACTCTGCACTGTATGTGGTCAAGTGGAAGGAGCTAGTACTGGAGAGCCCCGGCCCAGAGATGGTAATAGTATTCCATGTAAGGCTGAACCTGCGCCATGAAAGATGCAGGTTTTCTTTATTTTCAATTTTTGTTTCTTTATTTTTGTTTTTTTTTTTATATAGAAGAGGGGGCAAACGAGCATGCGGCTCACCTGATGTTAAGTGACTACCGCCGCCCATGAACAACCGCAACACCAGGAGAATTGCGGGTGCGTTGCCGGCCCTTTAGAAAGGAGTAAGCTCTTTTCTTGAAGGTCCCCAGGTCGCATCGGTCCGGAAAAATCGCCGGTGGTAAACTATTCCACAGAGAGGTCGTACGCGGAAGAAAACTCCTTTTGAAACGTACAGTGGTGGACCGCCAAGCATCCAGATGATCCTCAGAGCACTCTCCATGGTATACGCGAATGAAAATGCAAAGAGATGCAACATTATTATTTCTTTTATATTTAAAGTAGGAAGTACCGTTTCACAAAAGCAGGAAGTACAGTGCGATCCTCAAGACCTCTGGATATTTAAGTTTCTTCGAGCATAATCTAAGTATCTTCCGATCAAGGAACCTCCGTCCTCTTTCCCGTTATATTCTTAAAAGTAGGCTATTACGTTTTGGTTTATAACTTCTTTTAGCCGTTTAATTGAATATCGACGTTTAACTAAAGGTAAAGCGACCAATTGACATTAAATTTTTCATAGGTTTGCGAGTTGGGTATAATAATCAGTTCTGATTCTTCATTGACACGTTAAAGCTGACTGCGTATATGTATATATAGAGGTCAGGAAGTCCACTGCTGACACGAAATTCTCCTCTGTAAAGAGGATTTACGTTAAGCGTCAAACTTGACTTGGCAGGCGAATTGACATATGCAGTAACTGATGTTTAGTTGTTTAGGTCGTTCGGAACCCATTATTTTTTTTTAAATATATTCTTTAATGATTTCTTATATTTACGCGAACACTATACATGATTAAAACTACTTTTACGGATTTTATCGCGTTTATTTTTACTTTTTATTTACTTTTATTTTTTAATTCCCGACGTTTCGGGCGCTTTCCAGCACCCATGGTCACGGAGGACTGAGATGACTGACGTCCCGATGTCATTGTTAAACCCGGAGTACCTTCAGCTTCTTTAATTATTGTTTATGGTCCGATCTATGCAAAATGAACTGACTATGTCCTGAGGTCTTGCAGTGGTATGCTTGGGTTTAGTTTTAATTTTATTGATTATAGGATCCCAAGCAGTATATAGGATCTTTTTGTTTGTCCTATATACTTATATAGGACAAACAAAAAGATCAATTAGGACCCGCGTAAAAGAACATATAGCTGATGTGAAGCATCAACGTTCCGGGAAGTCTGCAGTTTGTGATCATATCCTAGACGGACCCAACCATTACATCAGATTTGATAGACCACAAATCCTCGCGAAAGAACACCGATTTCTACCAAGGATGATACGTGAGGCTATTGAAATTAAAAAAACATCCTAATTTCAATAGAGAAGGAGGCTGGGTACTACCACCTGCTTGGGATCCTATAATCAATAAAATTAAAACTAAACTAAAGTATACAACTGCAAGACCTCAGGACATAGTCAGTTCATTTTGCATAGATCGGACCATAAAAAATAATTCAAAAAGCTGAAGGTACTCCGGGTTTAACAATGACATCGGGACGTCAGTCATCTCAGTCCCCCGTGACCATGGGTGCTGGAAAGCGCCCGAAACGTCGGGAATTAAAAAATAAAAGTAAATAAAAAGTAAAAATAAACGCGATAAAATCCGTAAAAGTAGTTTTAATCAAATACATTCTTTGTTTGTGGAACTTTACAAATTCCGAGAAGATTTTATTTAGCAACTCTTAAGATCTTTTGTGTCACAAATTGAAAAATACTTTACCTAAGTCTTTTTGCGATACTGTTTACTTTTAGTAAATTTTGTTGTTAAATAATATCTATTAAGTTAACTTGTTAGTTTAGTGACTAAGTTAGTGATTAACTAATACTAAGCTTTAGTTGTCTTGTTATGCTTTGATACTTACTATAATAGATACTTTTTTCTGATTCCAGCAGTTTTATCGGACGATAAATTATTTATTGTATTTTCATTATTCCACTCGAAAGGCATTTTGGTAGATCGCACTTATTTAATAACAAGACGGCACGCACGCCCGTTCATCCAGGCGCTTGGCGCGAAGTGAGCGATGGAGCTGAATGTGAACACTCACTGCCGCTCGCCCTGTCCGTCCTTTGACTTCCACACGAAAAACCGACATTTGAGAGATCGTCGGGCAGTGGCAGCGGCAGCGGCAGTGTCAGCGCGAGTCAGCTACTGGGAAATTCCTTTATGCAGTACACAAGAGAAAAAGCAACTTATTTTTGCTTATTAAAAACTAAAATTATGGATAAAAAAGAAGAAACCCAGTAGTGCTTATAAACAGCAAAAAACGCCAAGAAAGAGAAGATAGTAAACAAAAATTGCTCAAAATTGACAAGTTTTTTAGTCAGCCTTCTGCAAGTACTTTTGGACAAAATATTTCTATTGATAGTGACTTAAATAATGTGGTAACTACAGTGTTTGTTGAGTAGCCTACTGAAGAAGATTCGACAATTATTGTAGTTGGAGATACTTCCGCCGCCGATCATGTGAGCGTGGTTGATGTTTGCATGGCACACATAAGAGCAGAGGATTTGGAGGAACCACAGACCTCTACATTTTTCGAAAATGTGTACGATAAATCTTCTTATGACTTGGGAAACTTCACAGACAAAATATTAAGTGATAACGAAAAACATCAAATTTTTCACAACTGCCTTCAGGACCTCTTCCAACAGACATCAACCAGAACGATTGGTGTTTTTCATAATCGTACTACGTTTCAAGTTCTAAATAAGGACCAGTTAATCGTTTTTGGTTGTGAAAAGCAGGGAAAAGGGGAATGAAAGTGAACGCAAGTAAGACGAAAGTGATGGTTTTTGAAAGAGAAGAAAGCGAAACGGTATGTGAAATAAGAATAGAAGGAGAGTTAATTGAGCAAGTGGATGAGTTCGTATATTTGGGATGTGTATTCAGCAGGGATGGGAGATATGATAAGGATATTGAACGACGAGTGAATGCAGGAAATAAAGTAAATGAGGCTCTACACTCTATTGTGAAGAGTCAGAATGTGTCAAAAAAGGCACGTATGGCAATTCACAATGATGTATTAGTCCCTACTTTAACGTATGGTAGTGAAAGTTTGGTGTGGCACGGCCTACAAATCGAGGCTGCCATTCGAGAACCTTTTCCCCATTGGTTATCGGTTCTTCGAGCTATATGGCCGGCCCATTGCCACTTCAGCTTACTAATCCGTTGGGCTATGTGCACTGGTTATACACTTTAGTTTTCAGAGATTGAGGTATACCTGACGAGAAGATGTGTCGTAATTTCCCGAACGCTGCCCAACCGAGTTGAATCCGTCGATTGACCTCTCGGTCGAAGTTGGACTTACCTAGTCGGACTATTTGTCCCAGGTAAACGTACTCGACAACAACTTCGAACATAGTGCTCCCAACAACTACCGGCATGGGTGTGACATGGACATTAAACATGATCTTTGTTTTCTCCATGTTCATCTTAAGACCTATCCGTTGGGAGACACCATGGAGGTCATTGAGCATAGTACTAAGGTCCTCCAGCGATTCTGCCATAATGACTATATCGTCGGCAAATCGAAGGTGAGTGATGTACTCGCTATTGATGTTAATACCGTTAATTAATAATTCATTAGTTACTAATATCTATTTTCATTTCAGGCATTGTCTGTACTGTAGTCGTTGATAGGCTGATTTGAGTTTGGATTACAAGAACATCATAAGTATAACAGTACTAAGGAACCAATATCCAAATAACTTCCTGACAAATGCAATGTTGAAATTTTGTTATCGATTAACAATTTTGATGCTTCGGTAGATGAATAAATAGTTACAAGAACATGGTGAGTTAGAATACTTTTATCTTGGTCTGTGTTGCACAGACTTTCTGCAGACTTAAATGGACTTAGCGGTCTTATATTGCTTAATTGGAGAATTAAGTCTTCGTTGGGCTGTCTGTGTGGAACAATATTGATCTGAGAAGACTTTCTTTTCAATTTCCTTATCTTATTAACTATAATAGCAACTTTTATATTTTTTCTGCCAAAGTTGATTTAAAATGTTCCAAAACTTTTCTTGTGGAAACTAGATCTGCGTTAGTAATTTCTTTAGAAACATTTATTCTTTCTTTCAATTATCACCGATTAGTCTGCTGCACCATGTTTGATAATTGCATAAAAGCCTAGAAACACTTTACTTCTATATTAATTGGCTGTTGATTTTCCGATCTGAATAATACTGCATACCTTACAACAATGCTGATCTACCTTCGATATGTTTTGTGTTATATCCATTATGATAGCGAAAAACGGTTACGCCCTAATTTGTTCTAATAGATGGGTTTCCAGTTTGGTCTTAAAGCTCTCAATCATTTCATTCGGAATTGTTGCGCTCCGATAACATAAACACTCACGCCTGTCACCCAGAGGGGTAGTCAGAGACTACAGACTTCCATTTAGCACGGTCCTGACATACCTCTCTCGCCTCTTCCACATCATATACCTACGCATACATGCTCGTCGGTTAAGGGTACTCTTGATTTGGCCCATTTTTAATATATCGCCAATTTGGTCGACAAACTTCCGCCTAAGACGTCCCCTTCCGACTTTTCCATTCACTTCTGCAACATATACTTGCTTTGTCAGTCTTTCCGCATTCATCTTTCTACATGACCAAACTACCGAAGCATTCCTTTCTTAAAACTGGTCACTGCACACTCTTCTTTTATCACACAGTTTCTCACCTTGTCACTCAGATTCAGCCCTAACATACTCCTTAGCGACCGCATTTCTACTGCATTTATTCTACTCTCGTGCTTCTTCTGCCACACCCAACTTTCACTACGATACGTTAAAGTAGGGACTAACACAGCATTGTGAATTGCCATACGTGCCTTTTTTGACACATTCTGACTTTTCACAATAGAGTGTAGAGCCTCATTTACTTTATTTCCTGCATTCACTCGTCGTTCAATATCCTTATCATATCTCCCATCCCTGCTGAATACACATCCCAAATATACGAACTCATCCACTTGCTCAATTAACTCTCCTTCTATTCTTATTTCACATACCGTTTTGCTTTCTTCTCTTTCAAAAACCATCACTTTCGTCTTACTTGCGTTCACTTTTATTCCCCTTTTCCCTGCTTTTCACAACCAAAAACGATTAACTGGTCCTTATTTAGAACTTGAAACGTAGTACGATTATGAAAAACACCAATCGTTCTGGTTGATGTCTGTTGGAAGAGGTCCTGAAGGCAGTTGTGAAAAATTTGATGTTTTTCGTTATCACTTAAGGGGAAATATAATGTCAAATGGCTTAGCAAGATCCTTCGTTATGCCGAAAATATTGCAGCATTAATTTTGAAATAAATATATGGTAAAGTTGAGGATTATAGTTAGTGATTATGTTAGACGAAAACACGATTTCGTAAAATTTTCTCGATAGAAAAAAATCCAAGGTTACCTCCAAAATAAACAATAAACCGCTGTTATTCATAAAATATTTTAAATAAGATCATGAAACTTTGCATACTAACTGAACTAACTATAAAGCAGTGCTTATGTTATTTACTTTTTTTTAAAATACCATTATTTTCACTGTAAAAAGAAATTACCTAAACTATCGGCGTCTTGAGCTTGATTCCTGTCGTTCCGTTAGTATCGCTTAGGCTTTTGAAGCGAGAAGTTGTGTCGCTTACGATCAGAATATACATTACGCAACAGTACGACGTAAAATTAAAATGGGAAATAACCGTGATAAAAATAAGAAGCGGCTGGCTTGGCTTTAAGAAACAGACATAAATATGATAAACCTAATGAAATAAGTGTCTAACGACCTTTCTACTTACAGTATTAGTGATTAAAATATTTCGGTACATAGCATACGACGCGCGGGGAAGTGGGGGCGAAATTAGAATTTGAGCTGACTTACTCTAACCTCTTAATATTTTGTCTGTGAAGTTTCCCACGTCATAAGAAGATTTATCGTACACATTTTCGAAAAATGTAGAGGTCTGTGGTTCCTCCAAATCCTCTGCTCTTATGTGTGCCATGCAAACATCAACCACGTTCACATGATCGGCGGCGGAAGTATCTCCAACTGCAATAATTGTCGAACCTTCTTCAGTAGGCTACTCAACAAACACTATAGTTACCACATTATTTAAGTCACTATCAATAGAAATATTTTGTCCAAAAGTACTTGCAGAAGGCTGACTAAAAAATTTGTTAATTTTGAGCAAGTTTTGTTTACTATCTTCTCTTTCTTGGCGTTTTTTGCTGTTTATAAGCACCACTGGGTTTCTTCTTTTTATCCATAATTTTAGTTTTCTAATTTATTTATGCAATATTTATATTAAGTAAGTTGCTTTTTCTCTTGTATAACTGCATAAACGAAATTTCCCCAAACAAATCAATCTATACCGTAAAAGGGGTAATACATATCCATGATAGGTAATATTTACTGCGAGGCTATAAATCTAAAACGTCGCAAAGCAAAAACGAATTTGTCTAGTTTATTTATTAATTTTATAATATGATCTTTCCAATTTAAATTATTATCTAGAATTATGCCTAAAAAAACGTGCCTAAAAATTAGGGGAATTCGCTAGGTATAGGTGTGACATGGACATTGAACATGATCTTTGTTTTGTCCATGTTCATCTTAAGACCTATCCGTTGGGAGGCACTATTGAGGTCATTGAGCATAGTGCTTAAGTCCTCCAGCGATTCTGCCATAAGGACTATATCGTCGGCAAATCGAAGGTGAGTGATGTACTCGCCATTGATGTCAATACCGTATCCTTTCCAGTCCAGTAGCTTGAAAACGTCTTCCAATGCAGCGGTGAAGAGTTTCGGGGATATAACGTCACCCTGTCTTACACCTCTCTGCAGTTGGATAGGTTTCGAGCTCTGGTTCTGTACTCGGATAGCCATCGTAGCCCTACTGTACAAACACTTGAGCACTTCGATATACCGACAGTCAACTTGGCACCGCTGAAGGGACTGTAGCACCGCCCAAATTTCGACGGAATCAAAGGCTTTCTCATAGTCCACATACGCCAGGCAAAGTGGCAGATTGTACTCTTCAGTCTTCTGTACAATCTGCCGCAGGGTATGTATGTGGTCTATGGTACTGAAGCCTTTTCGGAAACCGGCTTGTTCGGGAGGCTGGAAGTCGTCAAGTCTGCGTGCGAGACGATTCGTAATGACTCTCGAAAACAGCACGTAGACGCGGCTCAGAAGGGAAATCGGTCTGTAGTTCTTTAAGAGAGCGTTGTCGCCTTTCTTAAAGAACAAGACCACCGCACTTCTGCTCCACGCCTCTGGAGTAGTGCCACCATGGAGGACGGAATTGAAGAGCTTCTGAAGGACTTCAAGTACCGGTGTTCCACCCGCTTTCAGAAGCTCCGCTGTAATTCCATCCTCGCCTGGGGCCCTGCCGTTTTTAAGGTGCTGGAGAGCCATTCTAATCTCGCTTAGACTGACGTCCGGGATATCATCGGAATAGTGTCGGATAAGACTTGCTCTTGGATCGTTACTCACACTTGCGTGTGGCTCCAACGATGATGTGTACAGCTGCCCATAGAACCTCTCAATCTCACTCAAAATCTCAGGTGTCCCGGAAACGATGTTGCCACACTCAGTCTTCAGCCTTGACAGTTGGCTCTTTCTGGCAGACAGATCTCTGGCAAAGACTTTGGAGCCCTGGTTCCGCTCGATCGCTTCTTTAATACGAGAAGTATTAAAGTTGCGTAAGTCTCGCCGTATGCATTTGGAGATCTGTCTGTTCAGTTGCCTGTATGCTGTCAAATCTGTTGACGATTGCAGCCTCATCTCCCGTCTAACAGCCATGAGATTAAGAGTGTGATCGGAGAGTTTTTGTGTTCTTCTGCGGCGGGTCTTACAGAACTTAGCTCCGACCGCATGGACAGTTTCCACGAGCTTGTCGTTCATATCGTCCACTGCATTGCAATCTTCTAGGCACTGGAAGCGGTTACGTAACTCGAGCTGAAAGGTTTCGGGATTCTGGATTAGAGCACGAGGGGGACGGAGCGTTGACTTCATTAGACGAGACCTCTCCAACTTAACGTTTAGGTTCAGTGTGCCTCTAACCATTCGGTGATCGCTGCCAGTTTTCACCCTTGCGATCACTGAGACATCACTGAACAGTTGGCGTCTGGTCGTCATAATGAAGTCAATCTCATTTTTTGTCGAACCGTCGGGGCTCGACCAGGTCCACTTCCTGTGGGGCCGCTTCTGGAAGAAAGAGTTCATCATAAAGAGTCCCTCTTTCTCCATAAAGTCGGCCAGCTGCTGGCCCCTTCGGTTCCGTTGCCCTACTCCAAATTTCCCTACCTTCAGCTCACCGCTTTCTCTTGTGCCCAGTTTTGCGTTGAAGTCTCCCATCAACACCGTGTAGTAGGTTTTGGAGGAATGTATGGCTCTGGAAATATCCTCATACATTTCCTCCACCTCCTCATCGGGATGTGCCGAGGTTGGTGCGTAAACCTGAATGACCTTCAGCGAATACCGTTTGGTGATTCTGAGTATCAGGTACGCGACCCTCGTCGACACACTTCCAATCTTTACAACGTTGTTGACGAGAGATTTGTGGACGATAAATCCGACACCTCCTTGGGACAGATGGTCGCCCTCCCGGTGATAGAACAAGTTGCCGGACTCGAGGATTGCCGTGTCCTCCCCCTCTCTTCGGACCTCGGATAATCCAATAATATGCCAGCGCAACTTGGCTACCTCTTCTTCCAGCTCCAGTATCTTCTCGTCAGTCCTCAGGGTGCGTGCGTTATATGTTGCCAGGTCGAGTCGTCGTAGGTGGCAACCGAACCTCCACCGGAGATTCTTAGCACCCCCCTGCCCCGCCGTTACCATGGTCGCCACCGTAGCCAGGAATAGCGGGGCCGCCGGGGACTGGGGGCCGTCTGTTTGTGTATTTATTCATTGGGGGGTATTTGCCATAGTTGCCACGCTTGGCGAGCGGGTTGGCAACCGCAGTTTTTTATTACGTCACAGTTGTCATCAGGAAGACGCTGCTGCCCATCTCCTGCCTGTCTCCCTCTGTCGCCTCTTACGACACCCACGGGAAGATATGGGGTAGTGGATATTCTTAACCGCCACTACACGGAGAGCCGGTAGTTGTTGGGAGCACTATGCTCGAAGTTGTTGACGAATACGTTTACCTGGGACAAATAGTCCGACTAGGTAAGTCCAACTTCGACCGAGAGGTCAATCGACGGATTCAACTCGGCTGGGCAGCGTTCGGGAAATTACGGCATATCTTTTCGTCAGGTATACCTCAATCTCTAAAAACTAGATTGTACAACCAGTGCGTGTTGCCAGTGATGACTTACGGATCTGAGACGTGGTCCTTCACTGCTGGCCGTATGAGGACGCTTAAGGTCGCTCAGCGAGCTATGGAGAGGGCTATGCTCGGAGTTTCTCTGCGTGATAGACTCAGAAATGAGGATATCCGCAGTAAAACCAGAGTGACCGACATAGCCCAACGGATTAGTAAGCTGAAGTGGCAATGGGCCGGCCATATAGCTCGAAGAACCGATAACCGATGGGGAAGAAAGGTTCTCGAGTGGCAGCCTCGTACCGGTAGGCGTAGTGTAGGGCGACCCCCCACTAGATGGAGTGACGACCTGGTAAGACATGCAGGAAGTCGATGGATGCAGGTGGCTCAGGACCGTGCTTTGTGGCATTACTTGGGGGAGGTCTATGTTCAGCAGTGGACTTGTGAAGGGCTGTAATGATGATGATGATGATGATGCTAGGTATAACTTTTGATTTTCTCTCAACTGAGTTGCCATGATTAAAGTCGGGTGGCAATATGTCATATTTATTTTGAAAATGGGAAAAATGTTCAAAAGTTCAGTTCGATCGAGATTTTCTGGTAAGGATTCCCCCTGAGCTTCAGGGCCCCGGGGCGCTGCCCTACCTAGCCCCTAGGTAGCTACGCCACTGCATCTGCCACGAAGTTACTGAATGTTTTGTCGCCAACTTAACTTTCATTATTTGTTTTGAAAAATAATATGCCGATTTTTAAGACGGTTAGCTAGATGGAGATCCTCCCATTCTTGCAGATTATGAAGCAATTATATAAAATACCATGAAATGATTCTATATTTTTTTTTAAACTTTGGTATGTTTTTTCGATTTTTACTAAATACATACTAGAACCAACTTTCTTAACTATTCTTCCAATTTTCTGAATTTTAACATTAGCTGAAAATTTACCAAAATAGGTACAGCACAAGGTAATAAGCAGAGTAAGTTTTTTCTTTTTTATTAAAATTTTATCCTTAAAATGTCTGCTGCAAATTTTTGATGATGGTTTTGGTGTCCAATCTGTTCGCCCTGTCTACAATGCAATTCCGATGTGAATTATCATGTTTAGGAAAACTGCGACAAGCCATTAAATCTTTCAGATATTTAATTAATAGACACTGCAGAATACATATTATTATTTCCTATAATAGTCGGAAATTTTTTTTTCGAAAAGTTGGCCACAACGAAAATTTTAGGTTAAAATTTGCAATTGTTATTTTTGTACTTTTTTTAAAGATAAATTTAGGTCTAGAATACATTATACACAATATGTATATTTAATAAAATGTCAGAATTAGTAATGATAAAGGGTATACTAACGAATAAAAAGACAACCCCGGCACTTTCCTTCCACTATCACTTTTTATACACAATATGTATATTTAATAAAATGTTACAGAATGCCTAGTAACCGATAAAAAGAGGTATACTAACGAATGAAAAGACAACCCCGGCACTTTCCTTCCACTATCACTTTTACACCCTAAAACAATACACCGCACCATGTTTAAAAAAATGGTTAGAATACTACGTCTAAATTATTCACAACAAAATATAATATGAAATACTTAACATAAAACACGTAAAACTGTATTTTATAAAAAGACGATATCTCGCTACACGTTAGCTGTCAAACTTTGTTTAGCAAAGTAGTTTGCTAAACATTGAAAAACGTGGAATGCTCAGAGAAACAAAAAATCTCATCGTTCTTTTTCATTTTTTACGGCCATATCGGCGTAAGTTGCTTTTTCTAATGTGTTATAAACAAAGTGATATTTTTTGTCGCAGTCACGACAAAAAATATCACTTTGTCTAAAGCATTCTCTGTCTACGATACGATCTTATTAACTTTTTTACTAAGTAGTGTAAAAAGAGAACAAAGATGACCACTTGACATTTCTTTTTCCACGCAGGAATTATACGCAATATCCATGAATATATTTATCTACCTTTTGATTTATTTGAAAATTTAATTAGAAAAAGCAAGAAGATATTGACGCAATTTATGTGGAATTGTAGGTTCTCTCTATGCATACGTATGTATGTAATTAAAAGTTAAGACTTAATGCCCCATTTACATTCAGCCCTATTGGGCAGAGAAGTGAGCAGGGCAGTGGATAGGGCAGTATGTAAACAGGCTACTCGCGCTGACACTGCCGCTGCCGCTGCCACTGCCCGACGATCCCTCAAATGTCGGTTTTTCGTGCGGAAGTCAAAGGACGGACAGGGCGAGCGGCAGTGAGTGTTCACATTCAGCTCCATCGCTCACTTCGCGCCAAGCGCCTGGATGAACGGGCGTGCGTGCCGTCTTGTTATTAAATAAGTGCGATCTACCAAAATGCCTTTCGAGTGGAATAATGAAAATACAATAAATAATTTATCGTCCGATAGAACTGCTGGAATCAGAAAAAATATATGGGATTTCAACGATAAAAACCACAATTCATCATCTTCTACGAATACGAATTTTCTTTTTGAGATATCGTACCTACGTACATAATTAATTATAAATTCGTCAAATTTATTATATTAATATAAAATTTAGTTTAAGGAATTAATGAACATTGACATTTTATTTCTAAAAACGATTAGTAACTCATATTGATTATTTATTTATTAAAATGTAAAATAAGTTAAATGGTAATATTTGCATAATAGCCTGAGATTTTTAAATTATAATTTTATTGTAATTAAAATTGTGAATTAAGTTATACTGTAGTGTAATTATTTAAATAGTAATAGCTTAACTAATCTCATATAATATTTAATATTATTTATGTAAGAATAAAGTAATAATTCAATTAATAATTTATGAACAATTTACTGTATAAGAATTCAAATAGAGTGGATCTGTATAAGTATTTAATTGTACATAATATTTGAATTCAAAAAGAATGTTTATACCTAACTTTTAAGCAATGCAATAATTTTAAAATGTTACATTGGGTTTGTGTAATTAGCTGTATTTCATATCATTTTTGCATACCAATTATGGCAAAACATGTCAGTTCCACGTCATTGATCATCTTATGTACCATGTTTTAAGCAAATAAATTTTCTATCTATCTATCTATCTTCTTTTGAACTTGATATCTTTTTAAATTATTAACATAATTTTGTATTGCAAGAAGACACAGCGCGGACGCTGTAATTATTTCGACGTCTGTCATAGTCGAAAGCCGAAAGTGATGTGAGTGGTAGGGCAGAGTGTAGATACACACTACCCGCGATCCTGCTACGGCAGTATTTAGCGGAATATTGCGCACATCGCGAGGAGCAGTGGCAGGGGCTGAATGTCAATGAGGCTTAAGAGCTTAGGACATCACATCATGATATTTGACTAGGGAAAAAGGGTTTAATAATATCAATATCGATATATATGGAATCAAGTTGATATTTATATATCGATATTTTGGTCAAGTATGCCGATATATCGATATTTCATCTATATTTTTGTTTTTTGAAAAGGTTAATAAATCGAAAATTTGTAAATAAAAAGTGTATTTTAATATATAATTATTTTGAAAAAAATTAATTCCAGTATTTTGTACCTACTTAGCTGTAGAGGCCACAACCACAGCAGACGAATAAGAAGCTTCAACACTATCAACAGACGTTTTAGGGGTTTAGCACTTTGGTTCGATGTTTGAAGATTAACGCTGACTCCAGCACTTCTAGACAAACTAGAGGAAGTACCATCACATTCAGTAAACTTAGTAAAAAAGAAAAAAAAAGAATGATACTTATTTTTATTTTACTAGATGAAATTACATAATTTCATCAAATAACCATTTTGTTTTTGTCCTATACAACCATTTGCATGTTTAGGCATATTTTGTCAAAAAATTTATATCCATTTATTGATATTGACATATTCAATCATCGATCCCCCAACAAAACAACACAACACTAAACAAAAAGCAAATCATAACCTAAAAATTTGTTTCAAATATTTCCATCAAATATAACCTAAATTACAGTAAATTGTATATTCATAGTATTTCGTGTTCAATAACTGAGAAACTAGCGACATACCATTGTGATATATCCAAAGGATTTATCGTCAATATCACAATCTTCTGGATGTGTGTGTTTAATATGTGATGCTAAATTGCTTCTATTTCCAGATGTTTTAACTAGTTTGTTAGAAATAGTGCAAATGGCATCACCGTCTACTTCTTTTTTGAAATAAGACCACAATTTACTTCTTTTAATATTTAAATTAACAGTAAATAAATGCAAATAACAACCAATGATAGCGCTGTCCAATCAACTCTTTGTACCTTTAGTCTACCACAGTCACAGACTCACACACTTACCACATATTAGATAACAGAATCACATTTTAAGATAGTCAGTGCTGCCATGTCATGCATTTTACCTGATTTTGTGAATATTTTAATTTGTGCGGGTTTTTCAATATTTCGTTACGATATATCGCGTTTTTTGATATTGCATTATTGTTATCGGTATGTCATCGATATCGATAACTATCGATATTTTAAGATGTCGATATATCGATATTCAAATTATTATATCAGTTTTCCGATATATCGTTGCATCCCTATATTTGACATATTGGCATTGACATTTGACAATTTGACTTTTATTATGAGTAGAAGGAGTAGAACGCAGAAAATATTAGCGTACAATAATTAAAATTTTTCTTAATTTATATCCTGTTAGTAATATGTAAGAAGAAGTTCTCGGTAGTGTACTGAATTTGTTGGTTTTTGACGTGGAATAATATTATTTGCTAGTATATTATTTTTATTCTGCTTTGATTTAGTTTCTGATTAGTGCTGTGTGAAGTGGCATAGGAAGTGTTCCTATCAGAAATTTGTGAAATAATTGTAATTATGTGTCAATGATAAGCAATTTTATGGAATTCGAATAATACTGTAACTGTTATTTAATTGATTGCATAGACAATGGCACCAAGCTTTAGTAAAATCACTTCGAGGACAGATGTAAAAATCGCAATTGCTGCTACCGCGGCATTGAGTGCATGGCTTATTAAAAAATCTATAAATTCAAGGTGAGGATATGTGTACTTATTGTGTTTTAAATTTTTGTAACAGCATTAAAAGTTAAATAACTTAGAATTTTCATTATTATCGGTGTTCCTTTTAAATAACTTTCAAATATTTAGTATTTATTAATATAAAAAAATACATTTAAAATATAAATTTATATGCTTTTTTTATTGTAATGCAGTGTGATTTACCAACTAAGTCTACTAATTAAGCTCTTGTTATAAGTTTAATAATACACAAGCTGGTGGTTCGAACCTCATTGACACCAATGCAATTTTTTTCTGTTTAGAATAAGGGTGACAAAGAAGCACAGTCTACCTGATAGTAAGAATATGATGTGGTCCATAATCACGTACATCATTGGATGGATTGTCATCCTTGAGGACTATAATGGAATGCTACATTTACAGTAATATGGGTCTCCCGTTCTCTACACTCACCATACTAAACAGTAGTATAAAGCTGCTATTTTACGCTGCTATTCTGTGACAGTGAGATCATTCCCCAATTGAGCCGACTCATTTAAGCCACAGCCATAATATAGCTGCAACATGGCTCCAGTATGTACAAAATGTGCTTGGTGATGAGGAAACTTAAATGTCTGAGAAATTAAAAAAAATATTTTGATGAAATGTAAAGTCTGCCAAGAGTGCATCTTGACAGATATTTCTTTCAATTAAAATCCTCTCAGTAATGAAAGGAAGCCTGTGTTCAGCAGTGGAATATAATATATAAATTGTAATTTTACTTTACTGTTGAAATACAGAAGTAAATTGCTATAAATATATTTCCTTTAACCATATTATAAAAGATATATAACAATAAAATAATATTTTCAGCTTATCAGTGTGTAACAACACTAAAAACAGAAATATGGTATGTATTTAGAGGATTACCCCCTAACTGTCTACAATAGCCAGCAAACATTCGTTTAAATTAGATCTTTTAGATTAAATGTAAAATATAGTTTAGTTTACTTCTAATTTCAAATATTATCTGTGTTAAGAACCGATGAAAATACAAATTTTTTATGACTATGACCTAGTATCATCACTACTTTTAAACATGTTTAAGTCTTATGAGTATAATATGAGTGTAGAAAAAATGAGTCAGCTCAATCTGAAAAGGACCACCCTTTCACAAAATACCAGCATGAAGAAATAGCAGTATGGTAAATGTTGAAAACTGGAGAAGCTTTTTACTATAAACAAGGCATACCATCTTAGCCCTCAGGTGGGACACATCTGTATTTTAATTCATAACTCCTTAAACTGCAAGCGTCCAAATTTGACTGCGGCAATATTCCGTCAAAATTCAAGAGGTTACTTACTACTAACTATATCAGAGAAAACATGAAAAATATATGACAATATATATTTATTATTAATATATTTATTATTAATATATATAACTTGCATTCTAAACTTAGAACAATTTCCTTACATGTTCACAGAATTTATTTTAAAAAACAAACTTATTGGGAGCTTTTTGACCTTAAGTGTGATTGTTAATTACCTATTATATTTATTATAATATATGTACAGGAAACCAAGATGTACAAGACCAGGACAGATTTCACCAGAAGAAAGAGTGCAGTACATGATAAAAGAAAAAAACAAAAAAGGACCAAAAGCCCAAGTAGATGCAAGATTTTTTGCTGAATTAAAAGCACTATGGAAGATTATGGTGCCAGATGTGTGGTCCAAGGAGAGTGGATTAATGGGGTTAATAGCTATGTCCTTGATTTCAAGAACAATGTGTGACTTATGGTTGATCCAGCACACAACATTAATTGAAGGGTAAGTAGATTTCATACATTAATAGTCTTATTCATAAACATTGTAAAGATAATTATGCATTCCGATATTCCCGGTATTGCAACAGAGACCATCATAGTGGGCATAGAATGCTAAATTGCATCTGGAAGACGGGTGGTTCTTCGTATGCATATTGATAATTGTTCTCTAGCTTAATTTTCTAGAGTAAGATTTAGAATAGTCTTAGGCTTCTAGGTCTTAGTTTTAGGCTCCCACATTTATCGAACATGTTGTTTTAAGTTATAATACATCGCGAATTGGTTAATTAATGTATCACACATTATTAGTGTTAAGTTTTAAATAAAACCTCTTTAAAAATGTTCTGGCAATTTCGAATCATGACATATTTTGAGTTGACATTTTCCATCTAAACCTATATTTTGAGTTGACAAAAAAAAAAACTGTAAAAAAAAACAATACAATATATGTCACATGCGGGACTTATAGGTGGCATGTTTATGTGAGACTTATAACAAAAAAGAATGTGCCAAACTTAATTCGACATGCTGGGCAAGTAGCCTAGCATGTTGTATTAAGTGATTAATGATTTGGTATCTCTCAATTTTTCATCTAAACCCATATTTTTGGCTAAACATAATTTGAGTAGCTCACTGCTTTCTGGACTGGATACACCCTCAGAAATTACAGATGTAAACCTATATTGTTTTTTTAATAGCATTGGGTGACAAACAAGCACACAGTTCATCTGATGACGAAACGGAGATCCTTTTTACTGGAAACAAGGAATTCTATCTTAGTCCTCACGGGTGAGAACACGTTGGAATTTTGATTCGTAATTGAGAATAGATGTAGATGTCTTTGTGCTACAGCAACTACTTAACCTTCAGGTGGACTGTGTGCTTGTTTGTCACGCTATCCAAAAAAAAAATTGAATAATATTTTCTTAATATTTACTTTTTATACCTATAAGTGGTTTACGAAAACTTTATAGAATAGAATATGAATAAAAAGCATGTTTTTTCCTGATTCCAAAAAGGGGTGGGTTAACAATTCAACTGTATGTTCTTACTTTTGTATGTCAAAAAAAAATTCTGTCTTAAGTGGGTCAACTTTAAACTAATTTTGATGTTTTTTTTTTAAATTAAATACATTATTATAATTAAGGGGTTTCATATAAATTTGGAAAATAGGTATAGAAAGAAAGTCTGTAAAATATTAAGAGAATATTTTTCAATGCAAGAGTTTCGTATAATTAAAATGTTATGGTTGATAGCAGGAAAATATATGGTGCAAATCTTGCTAAAGCAGAGAAAACAACACACAGAAAATGCTTAAATAGATATTGTAGTAGTATTTATATATAGTGTTATAAACATCTGGCAGGTATTTCTGCTACTGTTTTATAAAAAGTTAGACACCTGCACTTTTGTTAGGTAATTACCAACATTATTTCACATTATAAACAGGAAAGGTTAAAATCAAGTTTAAATATTCAGCATTGTATGTTAACTGGCTATCCTGTGGTCACACAAGGTCAGATACCATGCATTGCAATTAATTAGTTCTGAGTGCCATTAACCCTTTCAACAATTTTTAAAAAAATCAACAATAAAATTTATTATATGAAGTTAAATGTGGTGAAGCCACATATTTATTTGATATTTCTTTTTAAAATGTATATATATTCTTTTATTGAAAAATAAACCCATAACTCACTTACGTGTTTACTGGTGAACACAGCCTGAATTTAATTGAAATTGATTCATTACATTCTAATGAAACTGCTTTTTTTCACTTATTGGACATACCTAAAATTGTAGATTTTGAGGAAACTCCGATCTTTTTCTATCGAGCCAAAATATGTCAATCGTGTTTTGGCCACCATAATTCACCAAGAAAAATCTTTAACTTTCATAATGAATACAAGTGTATGCGCAAGCACAGGTGCACTCTCTATTCCCTCACTCTCATATTCCGATGCGACGTTAAACCGACACGACCGGAGAGAGATCAGGCGCAGGGCCAACGGCTTTACGTGCTTTCCGAGGCACGGGGGTGAGACACCGCCAACTTCCTTCCGGGCAGCTACTGAGAATTTTTTGATGGAAAAACTCAATAGTTAATTTTTTGGCCCGACCCAGGATTCGAACCCAGGACCTCATGATCAGCAGTCGCACTACTACAACCACTAGGCCAACGAGTCAGTATATATATATATATATATATATATAAACTACAGCTAATGCTGCTGTGTTTCGTTTAGTGAGTGTAGAGAACCGTTTTTACTGGAAACGAGACATTCCATCCTAATACTCACGGGCGACAAAGCATCTGCATTTTGATTCGTTATCGAGAATTGATGTAGATATTTATGGGCCACAGCAGTCTCTTACCATCAGGTGGAATGTGTGCTCGTTGGCCACCCTTATGCTATAAAAACATACGTGTCGGGCTTTCTCGGGAACTATCGGCGCGTCATCGGTACTGAGATTAAAAATTTATTTTTAATTTGGTATTTAATTTATGGTAAAAAAATGTTTTATTATAAAACTTATAAGGTACCTGCGGGTAATAAGGCCTAGCTAAGGGAAATTTAAAAAGAAAAGTGAGAAATATCCAACTTGGCCTACAGATTTTAATAAAAATCATTGACTTAGTACAGTTTCCATAAAGTGTGAACGAGAAATTGTAACATTTGCCATAAAGAAAAACAAAATTAAACATTTCTATATCTTGTTATAAGGCCTACTGCTTTAACGAACTCAAATAATCAATCTGTAGGTAATATATTTAATATTTGTGATCAATAATCACATGAATGCAGCAATTAAGACTTAAAGTTCAAAAAAACATATAAATTTCCTCGCCTAACAGCACTTAAAGTCATTAGTGTAATGATGAATAAACTGACAAACAAACGCACTCCTCGTGATTATCATCAGTGCGTCGGTTGTGTCTCGAGTTGAGATGAGTGTTAGGCTGAGTTGAGAGTTGGGTTGTGTCCTCACAACCGAATTTTTGTCACAGCGGCCAACCTCCACGGAGACTAGCCTTTCACCACAGTAGAGAATTATAGTGTCCGAATGCATACGCAAGAGATAGAGAGTACACCTGTGTGCAGGTACTTTGTATAATCTTTCTAATTATGACAAAAAATAAATATTTTCAAAACAACAAAAGTATCAAAAAATCTTTAAAATCAAAAAATATTTATTTCACAACACAGTGGTTTTGTAATTGTAAACAGCGGTTGGGACCAACCTATTAAGTAATAATAATACTTGTACTTGTACAATATTGGTCAAGGACCACACTATCACAGATAAGCGGTGGCATAACAAGATCTAACAACCTATCATATCTAATGTAATCATAGGATAATGCCCAAAATACCCAGACTGGCCACGCGAAGCAGTAGCAGTGTGAAACCTCTAATTCGATGATCGCTAACCCACTTGTAAAGCATAGGGTTTAAAACAAATCCTTATGATGCAAACACACGAGCAACTGTGGACTGCTTCGTGGCTGATAAAAAAATGAAAAGGCGACTATGTGCTCAACTTTGATACAATAATGTTTTGGAATTATCACAGAAATTACATTTTTTGACAGTCAGAAAGTAGTAATTTGTCCCGGTTTCATATGTGGAAAATAATTACTATAGCGTTATCTTGTATATATATATATATATATATATATATATATATATATATATATATATATATATATATATATATATATATATATATATTTACACTAAAATCTTCCTTGACGTAACTAAAAAAGAAGAAAGACTTTCCTTGTTCTTCTTTCAAATCTTCCTCCCTCAACAAATTGTTTAAATTATGACGAAGTCAAATACAGAAATGCAGTTTAACATTTGTTTCATATAATTGATATATATTCCATCCATTAAGATAAATGTTTGGTCCGAAAATATTACTACATATATACTAAAATCAAATGGATATCCATAAAGAATTAATAAATCTTGAGTGAAGAATAAAGTTCTTGAACAGAAAAAAAAACAAAGGAAAGGAATCTGAATTCACTTCTTGATCATTTTTTGTATTTCACTACTAATTTTTAATCATTAATTAATGGTAATTGAATAGTGTCCTCTTGAGCCTCGTTAAAGTTAAAGTTACAGCCTATATACGTCCCACTACTGGGCATAGACCTCCTTTCGTTTATAAAAGGGTTTTAGGGCAAGGAAATGACCGCCGCGCTGCCCCAATGCGTATTGGCGAACTTCATATGTCTTCGAAATATTTTTTTTCTTAATTCTCAGTATTTTTTTTTTTTTATTATTAGAGCTTCACTCGCTCCGCTCCAATAAATTAGTGAATTGATTAGATGAGCTGAATAATTTACATCTGCTCAATGTCACACCATTTGATTGAATCTTGTTGAAATAAAGATAGTTATGACTTTAGAATTACTCCGCTCCGTTTATGATGCTAGCAAAAGATTACCTTTGCATCTGCATCGGCCCTAGTGTAGTGATGCATCGACTTTGTACCAATTTTACGTTATTACCAACACTGCAGGTGGTAATAAATAATTTTATTGTACTCAATATAGCATCAAAATTTTACATAACCGTTGAGATAAAAAATTCCGTACCCGCGCGTGCGTCCGTCTCAGTGCGGTAAGCAAATCCTTTCACTATCGCGAGAAAGGTCGCCGGCTTGGCCACAAATCATCTTGCATGAATGTACACTTTGAACACCACTTGGTGTTGTAGGTTAAAGAATTTTACATTTCATCACACGCATTTTATTGAACATCTAAAAGTATGTCAACAATAGATACTATGATGAGAAAAGAATTTTAAGGGCTTTGTGGATCACAACTTTATCTAAAGATCATTCTTTGATTTCAATCCTTTTTTTCTTTTTTATAGAATAATGGTGACAAACGAGCTCACATTCCACCTGATGGTAAGGAAATACTGTGGCCCATAGACATCTACATTTATCCTCAATTAAGAATCAAAATGCAGATGCGTTGTCGGCCCTGAGAACTATGATGGAATGCCTCGTTTTCCAGTAAAAAGGATCTCTGGTTCCCTACACTCAACATACGAAACACAGCAGCATTAAACTGGTACTAAAATGTAATAAGCGTAAACGGCCGTGTAGTAGCGATTAAGAATATCCACAACCCCATATCTTCCCGTGGGTGTCGTAAAAGTTGACAGTAGAAAACAGGCAGGAGATGGGCAGCAGCATCTTCCTGATAACGGCAATTGTGCATCAAAAAAACTGCGGTTGCCAACCCGCTCGCCAAGCGTGGCAACTATGGTAATCGGAGGGTATCTCCATGACACATTGACAATGACACAAATAAACGGCCCCCAGTTCCCGGCAGCCCCGCTATTCATGACTACGGTGGCGACCGTGGTAACGGCGGGGCAGGAGTTGCTAAGAATCTTCAGTGGAGGTTTGGTTGCCACCTAAGACGACTCGACTTGGCACCATACAATGCACGCATCATGAAGACTGACAAGAAGATCCTAATAGATATGATAGATAAGTTGCGCTGGAATATTATAGGATTATCCGAGGTCCGAAGAGAGGGGGAGGACACGGTGATTCTCGAATCCGGCAACTTGTTTTATTACCATGAGGGCGACCATCTGTCCCAAGGAAGTGTTGGATTTATCGTCCACAAGTCTCTCGTTAACAACGTTGTAGAGATTGGGAGTGTGTCGACGAGGGTTCCGTACCTTATACTCAAAATCACCAAACGGTATTCGCTGAAGGCCATACAGGTTTCCGCGCCAACGTTGAAACATCCCGATGAGGAGGTGGAGGAAATTTATGAGGATATTTCTAGAGTCATGCATGCCTTCAAAACCAACTATAAGCAAAAGAACGGTGAGCTGAAATTTGTGAAATTTGGGATAGGACAACGAAACCCAAGGGGCCAGCAGCTGGCCGACTTCGTGAAAAAGAGGGACTCTTTATGATCAAATATTTATTCCAGAAGAGGTCCCACAGAAAGTGGACCTGGTCGAGTCCCGACGGTTCGACAAAAAATGAGATTGACTTAATTATGTCAACGGCAACTGCTCAGTGATGTCTCATTGATCACAATGATGAAAACTGGTTGGAGGCAAAAACGTTAATTTGGAAAGGTCTCGTCTAATGAACTCAACGCTTCGTCCGCCTTGTGCTCTAATCCAAAGTCCCGCAACCTTTCAGCTAGAATTACAAAACCATTAAATGACAAGGTCGTGGAAACTGTCCATGCGGTCAGAGGTAAGTTCTGTAAGACCCGCCGCAGAACACAAAAACTCTACAAATCACACTCTTTCTCTCATGGCTGTTAGACAGGAAATGAAGCTGCAGTCTTCAAAAGATTTGACAGCATACAGGCAACTGAACAGACAGATCTCCAAATGCATTCAGCGGGATTTACGCAACATTAATACTGCTCGTATTGAAGAAGCTATCTAGCGGAACCAGGGCTAAAGTCTTTGCCAGAGATCTGTCTGTCAGAAAGAGCCAACTGTCAAAGCTGAACTGACTGAGTGTGGCATTATCGCTTTTTTTATAGAAGAGGGGGCAAACGAGCATGCGGCTCACCTGATGTTAAGTGACTACCGCCGCCCATGATCAACCGCAACACCAGGGGAATTGCAGGTGCGTTGCCGGCCCTTTAGAAAGGAGTACGCTCTTTTCTTGAAGGTCCCCAAGTCGTATCGGTCCGGAAAAATCGCTGGTGGTAAACTATTCCACAGAGAGGTTGTACGCGGAAGAAAACTCCTCTTGAAACGTACAGTGGTGGACCGCCAAGCAGCCAGATGGTGTGGATGGTATCGGGACGTTTGCCGCGTAGTGCGTTCACGAAATTTGGCAAATTGGAAAATTTTAATCCGAACAATTCCTCAGAGCACTCTCCATGGTATATGCGAAAGAAAATGCAAAGAGATGCAATATCTCTTCGCAGTGCCAGTGAATGGAGCCGATCGGAAAGCAGTCGGTCGTCGACGATTCGAGCCGCTCTGCCCTGGATGTGGTCAAGTGGAAGGAGCTGGTACTGGGGAGCCCCAGCCCAGAGATGGGAACAGTATTCCATGTGCGGCCGAACCTGCGCCTTGTAAAGTTGCAGGTGGTGTGCCGGCATGAAATACTGTCCCGCTCTGCTGAGCACGCCAAGCTTTTTAGAGGCCAATTTGGCCTTCTCTTCCAAGTGACCACGAAACTGCACGTCACTCGATATGTCGACGCCGAAAATTCCGATACTGGCTGAGGCAACAAAGGGAGTGCCTTGAAACTGAGGAGATACGACAAAGGGGTTCTTTTTAGCGGTCAACGCGCAAACTTGTGTCTTCTGGGGGTTAAACTGGACTAGATTTAGTCGCCCCCAATCCGAGATTCTGTTCAGCAAAGACTCGACTTCAGACACAAGCTTGTCCCGGCACTCGGAGACGTTTTCCCGCGAAATATTGGCTCGGCCGGTGTAAAGAGCATCACCAGTGCTGTCATCTGCATAGCAATGAATGTTACGGGTTTGCAACATATCATTGATATCATTGATATGCAGAAGAAACAGCGTTGGCTATAGCACGCAGCCTTGTGGAACACCAGCATTAATAGGCTTGCAATCGGAGCTTGCACCGTCTACAACGACCTTGATGCTCCGATCTGCAAGAAAGCTGGTGATCCAATCGCACAATTTCTCAGGAAGTAAGACATGCAGGAAGTCGATGGATGTAGGTGGCTCAGTACCGTGGTTTGTGTGCATTGCATTCCTTGGGGGAGGCCTAAGTTCAGCAGTTAACTTGTGAAGGGCTGTAATGATGATAACGATGAAGCGTAGACGCATTCTGTGAGAGCGTGGTCCTTTTCCAGTCGAACCGACTCATCCGTCCTATAACCATACCTGCAGTATGACTCTGCCACGTATATGGCTAGTCTCCGTTGCGTATATGGACTAAGCTTTTGATTCTGTCAAAATTTGGGTTTCAGTCCCTTAAGCGGTGTGAGGTTGACTATCGGTATATTGAAGTGTTCGTTTTTAATTAATTACGTGGTAGAGCCACGTTGCAGCTATATTATAGTTGTAGCACGACTGGGTCGGCTCGACCGGGGCAGGACCGCGCTCACAGAATAGTTAGTTAGTTACAGCCTATTACGGGCTTTGAGTATTAAACCATTGGGTGAATCACGGAGCAAATATAAAGAGGAGACGGCCTAAGCGACTGTGCACTGTGATTCTAACTAGGTCCTGATGTCATCACAGTGGGCGTGGCTTTAGTTAGTATACTGTCAGCGTTCGTCTTGTGCGCATCGGTGTCGAAAATTGGAAATCAGTGTATTTTCGTATTATTAAGAAGAAAAGGATGAAGTGTTGTGTTTTATCGTGTAAAAACTACTCAGATAGACGCTCTGATGCTATGGATGGTATTACATTTCATGTGTAAGTAATTATATATCTAATTTCGTAAAATAATTCTAGAAAGATCTCTTTGCATCGGATTTCAAATATAATTAAATATATTCGATACTAGATGGCAGCACTTTGTGTCGTGTGAACTAAAAATATAAAGGTAAGTCGAGCTCAGTATTGGTAAAACAATCATACGAAGGTGCTGAAATTGTTTTTTTTTTGAAGTTGGTTTCAGTCCTAAAGAATTTTTAATCGCCAAAATATTACCTTTATAGATTTTATAATCATTTTGTAAATAGGCCGCCATCTACCGTCAAGTAAAAGAACAATCAAAAATAAAATAAAAAGACAGGGCCGTAATTAGAATCCAATTATTTTACCCAGTTACCCACGGCTTAAAATTAAGGAAATATTACTTAGGCTGATTTTTTTACGAAAGGTCTACAATGTATATAAATACTTAAATATTTAGCATTTTGTAAAAGTCAACCTTCAAGAAATATTCATTTTATCCTTAGTAAAATAAAGTCTTCTTGAAATTAAATATTTTATGTACAGTATTCAGTCTCTTTGAAACTTTTCTTAAGAAAGACAACTATTATAACAGTTGTAGTTCAGTTAGTTAAAAAGCTCACCTAGGTTATTTTATTTACTTTATATTCTAGATTTCCATCCGAAGATAATCTTAAACAGCAATGGATAGCAAAAATTAATAGAAAAGACTGGACTCCGACAAAATATACAAAGATTTGTTCGTGCCATTTCAATGATGACAACTTCACATTTACAAAAAAAGGCTTTAAAAAATTAAAGCAGGGAACTTTACCCAGTATTAATCTGGATATATCGGTTCGTTTGGATGCACTTTGTATTTTACTAGTTTTCTTATTTTGGTAGAAGGAGTTAATTTCATATTGTTGTTTTATACTTTATATTTATAGATTAAAAGAAAATTACCAGAGCCCTCAATATCACCACCTAGGCCTACCACAAATGATTTAAATGAATTTTTAATATTTCACGATTCCCCTAGAAAGAAGAAGCTAAAGCGAGAGATAGAACAACTTCGATGCAAATCGAAAAAAGATGGGCTAAAGATCAGAAGACTTCAAATGAAAGTTAAACGTTTGAAAAAGAAGGTGCTTATATAGTGACACTACTTTCGCTTCACATACAAATTTAAGATGTTTTTTTTTTTTTCTAAATGTAATACGCTTTAAGTACATTTCGCTTTTGTTTTAGGTTCAAAATTTAACTGCCTTAATTACAGTAATTAAGGCGAGTTAAATTTTGAACAAAATTCAGAACAAACATCTTTTACAGGGAGAGGATTCCGAAATTTTATCTTCAATAAATGTAAAGTTGTAAGACTTGGTTGGGCGTCAGTAGTATACCGACACATACATACGACATAATAGTCCAGCCGTTAGTCAGCGTGAAAAAATAACACATTTACAGTACGTAATTAGCGTGGGGTAAGCACCACGTACCACGGAGCAAATATAAAGAGGAGGTGTTATAATTAGATTTCACTATGTAACAACGCGTGACAATTTGCGGGGTGAGGGGGTATTAAGCGCCGCCCACTTAACTATTTTCCATCTACCGGTAAATAGTAAAACTACTCGCATCGTTCCATATCGATGTTGCAATGTAGTTTAGCTACCTTACGCTTGGTGTGGGATATAAGGGGACGTACTCAGAAATTTCGTACCAGGGAGTATTTATTTCAAGATTAATTTTGTGAATCGTCTTGTAATTACATCTTTTTGCTAAATTGAAATACCGATATTATTATGAAAAAAAATCCTACTCCTACTATAACAATAATCCTAATAATTTCACTAATATTATAAAAGCGAAAGTTTGTGTATTCTTTCTTTCTCCTTGACTCTTATCCCACGCTAATTATGTACTGTAAATGTGTTATTTTTTCACGCTGACTAACGGCTGGACTATTATGTCGTATGTATGTGTCGGTATACTACTGACGCCCAACCAAGTCTTTCAACTTTACATTTATTGAAGATAACATTTCGGAATCCTCTCCCTGTAAAAGATGTTTGTTCTGAATTTTGTTCAAAATTTAACTGCCTTAATTCTGTAATTAAGGCAGTTAAATTTTGAACCTAAAACAAAAGCGAAACGTACTTAAAGCGTATTACATTTAGAAAAAAAAACATCATAAATTTGTATGTGAAGCTAAAGTAGTGTCACTATATAAGCACCTTCTTTTTCAAATGTTTAACTTTCATTTGAAGTCTTCTGATCTTTAGCCCATCTTTTTTCGATTTGCATCGAAGTTGTTCTATCTCTCGCTTTAGCTTCTTCTTTCTAGGGGAATCGTGAAATATTAAAAATACATTTAAATTATTTGTGGTAGGCCTAGGTGGTGATATTGAGGGCTCTGGTAATTTTCTTTTAATCTATAAATATAAAGTATAAAACAACAATATGAAATTAACTCCTTCTACTAAAATAAGAAAACTAGTAAAATACAAAGTGCATCCAAACGAACCGATATATCCAGATTAATACTGGGTAAAGTTCCCTGCTTTAATTTTTTAAAGCCTTTTTTGTAAATGTGAAGTTGTCATCATTGAAATGGCACGAACAAATCTTTGTATATTTTGTCGGATTCCAGTCTTTTCTATTAATTTTTGCTATCCATTGCTGTTTAAGATTATCTACTTCGGATGGAAATCTAGAATATAAAGTAAATAAAACAACCTAGGTGAGCTTTTTAACTAACTGAACTACAACTGTTATAATAGTTGTCTTTCTTAAGAAAAGTTTCAAAGAGACTGAATACTGTACATAAAATATTTAATTTCAAGAAGACTTTATTTTACTAAGGATAAAATGAATATTTTTCGAAGGTTGACTTTTACAAAATGCTAAATATTTAAGTATTTATATACATTGTAGACCTTTCGTAAAAAATCAGCCTAATAATATTTCCTTAATTTTAAGCCGTGGGTAACTGGGTAAAATAATTGGATTCTAATTACGGCCCTGTCTTTTTATTTTATTTTTGATTGTTCTTTTACTTGACGGTAGATGGCGGCCTATTTACAAAATGATTATAAAATCTATAAAGGTAATATTTTGGCGATTAAAAATTCTTTAGGACTGAAACCAACTTCAAAAAAAAAACAATTTCAGCACCTTCGTATGATTGTTTTACCAATACTGAGCTCGACTTACCTTTATATTTTTAGTTCACACGACACAAAGTGCTGCCATCTAGTATCGAATATATTTAATTATATTTGAAATCCGATGCAAAGAGATCTTTCTAGAATTATTTTAAGAAATTAGATATATAATTACTTACACATGAAATGTAATACCATCCATAGCATCAGAGCGTCTATCTGAGTAGTTTTTATACGATAAAACACAACACTTCATCCTTTTCTTCTTAATAATACGAAAATACACTGATTTCCAATTTTCGACACCGATGCGCACAAGACGAACGCTGACAGTATACTAACTAAAGCCACGCCCACTGTGATGACGTCAGGACCTAGTTAGAATCACAGTGCCAGGGACTTAAAACGTTATAAATATCAGAATTTTTAACGTTATGATAACGTTATAATGGTATCGTTACTTCAGCAAGCCTGTCATTTTCGATATTATAGTATAACGTTTTAAGAGTAACAGAACGAAATTGAGACAGTCAATTTAACGCTATTATAACGATAAAAACGCGACGTTGCCAAACCTAATCATTTTCAAAAGCGCGCGAATCTGCCGACTAACGAAATGGGTGGGGCCTGGGAGCTCGGTCGGACGGGGAATTTCCCGCACCTCACGCTCTCCAAAAGCGAACTGGCAACGTTGTAAAATGAATGAACATTTGCATATTATAACAAATATCAACCACTTGCGAGTTACGATTTGCGATTGCGACGTATTAATAATTATATCTAGATAAATATCATATTACTTAGATTGATTTATTTTTTAAATTTGGTTCTAACTACACTTAGTTAGTAACTATATATATATATATATATATATATATATATATATATATATATATATATATATATATTATATAGTTATATATATATTTTGGAAATGGGTCGTAAAAGAATTAATAAATGTTATAGATATTTTAGTCTTGACGAAAATAATAAGACTTCGAAATGTTTAGTTGCTGGATGCGAAAAAGTTTTGAAGGTAAGTCAAAGCAGAAGTCGTAGATAGTAGATAGTAATGCGCCTTTTCTTTACCAGTCAGTTTTTATTAAGAAAAGTATTGTATTTATACATAGGTATATAGGGTCTCCTAGAAAACAGTACACCAACTTATTTTCAAGATTCTTTCTACTTTCAATACGAACAACTTTTTCTAAGAAACCTTGTCTCCGAGTAAAATAAGAATCACCTGTTCCATTTTATTTTTACTGTTGCTGGAAACAGCTGTTTGTTACTCTGAGACAATAGGTTCCTTAGTAAAATTTGTTCATATTGATGAGTACAACGAATTCTCAAGACAAATCAAGTTTTTTATCCATAATGTTCATAACATCACGTTTTTAGTTGTTTTACAAACTTATAGAGATTAAAGTACTCCTGGTTCTGACCAACTTTAACAAAGACACAATTTTACGTGGTACTGCAGTTATATAAGTAGGTAGTAGGTATAGTTGTAGCACGAATAAGTCGGGTCGACCGGGGAAAGGCCATGCTCTCACAGATTACCTGCAAAAAAAGTAGCATAATGCCGCTGTGTTTCGTATGGTGAGTATAGAGAACCGGAGACCTGTTTTACTGGAAACGAGGTATTCTATCTTAGTATTCTTAGTCCCCACGGGTGACAACGCATCTGCATCTTGATTCGTAATCGAGGTTAAATGTACATGTCTATGGGCTACTGCAACTACTTACCATCAGGTGGACTGTGTGCTCGTTTGTCATCTTTATTCTATAAAAAAAAACATCGAATACGCGGAATAAAAACACCTGTTCCATACATTTATGTTTTCCAAACTCTGCCAAATGTTTGAATCAGTAAATATTTTTTCACGATTTCAGGGTTGGTTCCATAGTAAAAGTTTGTTGTTATTACTACTAATCTGTTGCTTCTAAGTTTTAATAAAACTACTCTGCTCGTACACAACAACTAATGTCGCAAATAAACGCAATTTTAATAAAAAAAAGACTTAATTTAAAAAGTATTAAACCGACTCAAAAAAATAACTTAAGATTATGAAGTAACAAAAACGAAATCTAAAGTAGATAGGTACCTACCAAACAAATTAGGGCATTCCAATTTTTTGCAAAGCAAACCAAATTTATTCGCTGTTTACGTGAATAGTTTTTGTAAACACTTGTAATTTTTGTTTAGTGTTTAGTGTATTTAATTGTAGGATAAAATAGTCCAAAAATTTTTATGTGGTTTGGAAATATTACAAAATTACCTATCTATTTAATAAATTATAATGGCAGAACATCGAAACTACTATAATTGTTGCGTGGATGGATGCTTAATGAGCAAACAAAAGGATTCAGATAATATCATTTTTTATGTAAGAATAATGAAACATATATTTATTTAATTTTTTTTTGCTTGAATAAATACTTATAGCAAAAATAATTAAGAATTTATTTAAATACAGAAGTAATACCTAAGTACTTTATTTCAAAACTTAGTTGAAATTTACTTCACGATCTAAGTGGCTAACTTACATGTCTTTTGTAAACAAGTTATCACAAAGCAATGAAATTAAAACTTTGTTTATAATATTTTTTAACTAATTAGAATACAATTAGGTAGGTACATGTGTTTTTAATATGGTGCAATATCACTATATTATTTTTCCGTGCGGATATTGTTGCATGTTCCTATATTCCACTTAATTAAATGTGGAATCAAATCACCATTGAAGATTAGCGTGAAAATGGAGAGGTTAGTTATTCTTATTCATACCTATATTGTAATACAAATCGTTCTTGAATATTGAGTTGTTCTTGAAATTTATTGTATCCACTGCGATTGCGCCTGGCGAATGGCGATGAAGCAGTCATAGATGAAAGCGGGCTAACATTACTGTTTTTATTATTAAACCGTATACTTAAAAAAAAATAAACAAAAATAGTTTTAAAGAAATTATAAACTTCCAAATTATCGCTGTCAGAAATCGAACCCGGGAGTTCCCGGATTCCACAGCGCTTCAACGCGCCAAATCCTTTTCAATTTGACGACAGAATTTAAAAGAAAGGGAGCGTTAACCGGTATTTTAGAGACGGCAAAAACATTAAGTATATTTTAAGTAAAAAAATAATTGTAAATTAAATAAATTTTATTAATGTTATACATACGCATAATTTTTTACGCATTTTTGACAGCCCTAAGTAACCACGGAAAAAGAGCAGTGATTGCCGTGATGTAGAAAGAAGAAGAGATTCAGAGTAATACGGACACTCGCGCGCAGCGATAAAGGTTTTTTTGGCTTGCGAGCGCAAATTATTTATTAATAATAATTATGTAGGCCAATGTAGGCTATTAAACGTCGGCAAGCAGTCAACATCAAAAGAGTGAAACGTCTGTACGTAGTAGGTACTATTATTTATTCTGTGCTTACAGTGTGTACCTACAAAATAACAAAATGAATTGAAATGGCACCAAAATACCTTACAATATTTTTTTTTAATTTTAATTCTAAGCATTTTAATTTTTAATAAGTAATTGTAATTTAATTAAGCTATATTATATAAAAACTATTAAATAATAATTTGATAATTAGTGCTGTTATTATTTGAATGTGTATTTTGTATTTGAATATGACTTAACCATAAAGAAAATTAAATTATTAATTATTTAACTAAGCAATATTATTTTTATATAGGTAATGTAAACGTTAAAATATTTATTTTTTTATTTTAATTTAGATTACTTAACACTATTTATACCCTATAGAAAAATATAGTTATAGATAAAAATATTAATCTAAATTACAGTTATTCAGGTTATTATTTCTTATTATATAAAAAAATTTTATAGCATTAGTTTTATAGTAATTATTTTTGTAAAGTTTATTTTCTTAAAGCATTGTCGGCTGGCACCGACTTCGAAAATCCTAATCTTTAGTAAATGGAATCCCGCATTCAGTTATTTTTTACTTTTTTTTGAAGTTGGTTTAATTTTTTTTTAAATTGCTATTTTATATCGCAATTTTTAGTTTTAAGTTGTAATTATTACATATTAGAAAAACTTTTTCAGTTTTAGTTACACGTTTTAGTCAATGTCATAAAACTAGTGAACCAATTATGATGAAATCCTTATTATTTCCTAATTTGAAATAAATGTAAGCAAATAATCCTAAAGTTAAAATCAATAAAAAATGATCACGATCACTCACTATACGAAACACAGCAGCGTTTAGCTGCTATTTTACGCTGGTATTCTGTGAGAGCGTGGTCCTTCCCCGGTCGAGCCGAACAATTCGTGCTACAAAAATACTACTAATATAGCTCCAGCATGGCTCTCCACAACTTACCCGGTAGAATAAATCAATCGGGTTCATAGTTCATTAGAAATACCTGGTTATTTGGGATCTCCAGAGACCAAGGATTTTGTACCATTTAAAGAGGTTTTCGTTTATCCAGTTTTCCAATTAGACAGGTTCAAAATTTAGTTGTCTCATTTGCAGAGGCATCCGCTTATAGAGGTCGCTGTGTACCGTTATTCCATTTACATATAAAAGTAAAAATGAAAATGAAAATGCGTATTTTGGTGTTATAACTTAAGTGTATGTATTTAATACTAAAAAATAGTACAATACAGTAAAGTTTATGCTAGAAATTCAAATGTTTGTAAAAATCGAAATGAAAATGCGTATTTTGGTGTTATACGAGTAACTTAAGTGTATGTATTTAATACTAAAAAATAGTACAATACAGTAAAGTTTATGATATAAATTCAAATGTTTGTAAACAATCGTGTCGAAACCTGCCCCAACTTGATAAATTGTCTCACTTATAAAGGGAATTGAACTCCAGAGTCCCAATTACAGAGGTAAATTACATTGAAAAAATCCTAGAAATGAAATCTCATTTAACCTGGTTCGAAAAGTCCCATTAACAGAGGTAATTCGATGAAAAAGTGCCGGGACCTCATTGTAGTTCTCAATAATGGAGGTTTCTCACTTATCCAGGTCCCACTTAACCAGGTTTCACTGTACATCATGGACAAACATGCATACAGACATTCATACATACTTAATACATCCAAATTTTACACATGTGTTTAAAACCCATATATACTAACATATTATTCGAATATTATGCAATTCCAATAATATTACAAACATACAGGTCGAATTGATATCTTCTTTTTTGAATTCGGCTGAAATGTTTAATGGTGACAGTTTATGTTATTAAATACAACTATTAGTTCCATTAAAATTTTAGTCACCCGCATAGTAATTTCCTTTCATATTTGAAATTATTTCTTTACAGACCCTACATGGTGCAAATCTATTAAAGCATTTAAGCAAATACCATGAAAATGAGCACAAGGAAGTGTTAATACTGAATAGAGAAAGTGACAGTTTGGCTAAAAACCCAAGATTAAGTACGCGGGATACATTACTTCAGGAGTGTACAAATTTAGTTACTGTTCACGGACGTCCATTGACTTTAATCGATGATCAGGCTTTTCAAAATATTATATCTCTGATACCAAACATTAACTTGGCGATTAACTCTCAAAATGTACGATGTACTCTCAAAGATACTGCTGACCAATTACGTTCAAATTTAGCCAATGAGTTGCGTAATTTACATATATGCCTCAAAGTGGATGTAGCCTCCTTGTCGAATCGTAGTTTTATGGGGGTCAATGCTCAATATGTTAAGGATGGACAAATTGTTCTTAGAAATCTTGCAGTAATTGAACTGTTTAAACGACATACATCTGAACATTTAAAGGAAAGATTAATTTTCATTTTGCGGCGTTTTAGAATCTACAACAAGCAGGTTTATTGTATAACTACAGATAATGGTGCAAACATATTAAAAATGAGTAGATTATTTGCGGCCGAAGCTATTCATATTGAAAATAACAACGAAAATAATAATCCTGAAGAAGATGATCGATTCAATAGCAGTTCCAGTCAATTAGATGATATCACACATTCTGATTCTGAATCGGACGCAGATGATGTCGATCATGAAACAGAAAATTATTTTAATGACCAAATAAGGCAATCTATATCACATTTTCAATTAAATATTGTAGATGATGAGGACAACATTGCCATTTCAGTAGTCAGATGCGCTGCACATACCCTACAACTCGCAATGCAAGATGCTTGCAATGATAATATCATACAAAGCGTTATAACCAGTGCCCGAGATATAATAAAACGGCTTAGAACACCAACATTCTCTATAATTTTGAGAGAAAAAAGGAAGAAGAAACCTTCATTAGATTGCTCCACGAGATGGCATTCTACCATAGATATGGTAGAAAGTATTTTAAACTTAAAAGATATATGTGCAACAAGTGAACTCCTGTATTTACCTGATGAGACCTGGAATGATCTAGATTTATTTTTTAAATCTATGCTTCCAGGAAAGAAGCTTACTAAAATTTTGCAAAAAGAACAGCTTACAATGGGTGATTTTTATATCGAATGGATGAAATGTCAATTTGAACTGCAAAAAATTAACACTCCGTTAGCTAAACAGATTATTTGTTACATGAAACACAGACAAAATGTTTTATTTGACAATAATGCATTCCTAAATGCTATTTATTTAGATCCTAGAGTAAATTCTACTCTCAGTAATGAACAACAAGGTATTGCACAGACAAATTTAATAAATTTATATATCCATATTCAGAAAATGAATTTAGCAAATCAGAAGAATACACATATTTGTTCAAGACTCGAAACGGAAAATATGCCATCTACCTCAAATGATATACAAGCTGCAGGTTCAAGTCAGTGCTTGGAGGATTTCTTAAATTATAGCTATATAGAAAAACATGTTCATAATATTTCAACATTAGTAAGAAGGAGCGATCCAACTGGTGAAATAACCAATACTCTCAAAGCATCCTTTAAAATATTTTTAGAAGAACCACTTCTTAAGTCGTCGGAAAGCGTTTTAAAATTCTGGGAAGAAAAACAGCTCATATATCCACAATTATATCAATTGGCGCGTGTTGCATTAAGTGTACCAGCAACGCAAGTTAGTGTGGAATGACTTTTTTCATCGTTAAAGTTCATAGTTTCCGATTTGAGGATGAATTTAAAAGACGATATCATAGAGGATATTTTATTTGTGCATTGTTACAAGTTATATCGTTAACTGAACAAAGTACATCATAATAAGTAGAAAAACTAGGGTTAAACTAATACCAGTCATATCAATAACAGAATGTTTATTATGGGTAGTCATTATACAAAAAATATTATGTATGTTAGCGGATCGTTACTTTACATTATAAATAACTAGCAAGATTGTAAAATTATGATTATAAACGAACAATAAGATTTTCAATTTAACATTTACATTTTTTATTAAATTCGCCCCATTGATATTTGCCCCTCCCCATTTACACTTTGGAAAATGTTTTTTTACAAACTAAAGCTAGTTTGTAATGTTAATATGTTTAAAGCTAGTTATATTATAATTACTTACAATCTGTTTTGCGTTTATTTTCTTTGTTTGAATTTATCATTACCTTAAGTACCTACTACTTTATTTATTATTATTGATTGTTTAAAAATCGCTTAAAGTTGAGTTCATTTAAAATAATTAAAAATTAAACAACTACCTAGGTATCATTTTTTATTTATTATAATTCCCTGCATTGGTTAATCAGTTAGTTAAATTTGTAATGCAATGTATCAAAGTATTCCTTGTCTCATTATAAGGTTAAGCCCTGCAGGTTATATTCTTTCCGTGTCCGTTTTCTCTATTTGATTTGTGTGGTAATTTTTCACTTCGTTCAAAAAGTTTAGTATTTTGATGTAACATCTTGTTCTCATACATGGGTTAATATATTTTAGCTCTTCAGTTAGTAATTGGGTAAAGTATTCATTCCTTCTATCGTCGTTGATGTAAGTAGCACAACATTCAGACTTAGTTAGAATTCTTAAACGTGTTTTATTCTTATCTTCTTTTATATTGGATCTTGTAGGCCGTAACAATGACGGGGATATTGGACGATTATTTGCTTCTGAGTCCATTATTTCAGGAGTAATGCTTCGCTTCATACCTAAAACTAAAAAGATATAGAGACCTTAATAATTCAGTTTAGCAGATTTTTGTTTATCCATTTTTAGGTATCCTAATTAGATCAAGACCACGCTAGCGACAACTTCAGTAACGGCCGGTTCCAATATTCTGTCTATCCGTGGGTTTGGTTACAGATAGGTATTTGACATTAGCTCCATCAAAAATACGTTGAAATTCTACCTCCAGACTCAAGTAAGAAAATTCATCCACAGATAGATAGGATATTGAAACTAGTCGTTAGTCACGCAACAAATTTTGATACAGTTTTCACTGTAGTTTAGAGAATGTCTTGCGGAAGGCTTATAAATTATTATTAAACATTAATAGTATAATTAAAAAGTAAAAAACTTTCTTAAAAACAAGCTTTTATTTAAATGCACTAAAAATAATAAAATAAACTTTTTCTTTATAACTTTTACTATCAACTTATTAACGTCATTACACAATAATTTATATGATTCAAAAACTTGTCGCGAGATTTACGTATTTAATTAGTTTGAAAATGTTTAAACTTACTTTAGGACTTTTACCAAAATCAATCAGATCGAGTTATTTAATTTACTTGTACCTATATCTACACCGTAAATCTCGCGACAAGCGCGAAAATCTCTATTAAGCTTTGGAATGCCCTACTTTTGCATATACGTTAAGCACAAAGTTTAAATTGTATGTATATATTTTTTTTTAAATTATTTATACTCTTATAGAAAAATAAACCCATAATTCACTCACGTATTTACTGGTGAACATATAGCCTGAATTTAATTAAAATTGATTTTATTACATTCGAATGAAACAACTTTTTCACTTAGTGGGCGTACCTAAAATTGTAGATTTTGAGGAAACTTTGCGATCTTTTTCTATCGAGCCAAAATGTGTCAATCGTGTTTTCGTGTGTGTGTAGTTGTTTCGTGTTCACTAAAAAAAATCTTTAACTTTCATGATGAATTTAAAAAAAATTGTTTTTATGCGCACCTATAAAGCGTGAAAAATCTGCTTCTGGTATGTATTTATTGTATTTATCTGCGTTACATTATTGTTTGAGGCATAGGTGTAGGTAGGTATTATTGGTGTAGGTATGTACATAATTATGTAGATATGTAAGTTTTTTATATATTTATATATATGTACATAAGGTATATTATATGTTTTACTTTATCTTTTATTATGTATTATTAGATTATATCATTTCATGTATTGTCTATACGTCGCATGTATTGATATTATATTATGTATATTTATATTACACCACCTACCTAGTATTCATTGTTTTATTCCTTTACACCTTTGGTTTGGTTGCCTGGAAGAGATCGCTATGTAGCGATAAGGCCGCAAAATTGTACATATAATCTGCTTTGTGTTATGTTATTTGTAAATTTGTTTGTGGTGTACAATAACATATATTCATTGATTCATTTATTCATCAAGATTTTATATTATATGAATTGTGTAATGACGATATAAGTTGATAATAAAATTTTTAAAAGAAAAGCTTATTTTATCCATATTAGCGCATTTTAAATAAAAATTTGTTTTAAAAAAGTTTTATTTCTTTTAATTTATTTTTTAACTTTTAGTTATCGCTGGCTGGCTATTTATAACGCCACTGATTATAACAAAAACCGGGTTATAAAAATTTATGTTTACCAGTAATATGTCAAACAGCCTCTGCCGGACTGCAACATGCTTATAAGTAAGGCTGTATATTTATTTATACAACAAAATTAATGAGTTAACAAATATATATCCCTTGAATAGTAGAAAAGTGAAAATTAAAATTAGGAATTGGCTATTAGGATTAGATTATGATCAAACTGAATCGATATTTCAAAAATTGTTTAAATCTTAAATTTTAACCACACACACAAACACATGCAAACGCGCGCACACTCACGCGCACTCATGCTTATCACACATGCCTACACTTACACTCACACCCAGCCGCTAGCAAACACACACACACACACACAGGCGCGCGCACGTACACGCACACACATAGACACACACGCACACATATATTTTAAAATTGCTTTACTTACATAAAATAATTAACTGTCATTATATTAGGGAAATCACTGACTTTTCTAGCTCGGCAGTCAGAGGCTTAAAAAATATTATAACAAATTTTATGTCAATAAAGATTATAATAATTATTATTATTACTTCATTTTTCGAGTTATTCTCAGCAAGCCCTTTCATTTGATATCCATATTGTATGAGTGCATTAAAAATAATAAATCTGCCATCTTTGGTGCATACAAAGCTAAACGTTTTTTTTTAAAGTTACAACTCAAACGATTAAAAATATCTGCTTCAAAACTGAGTTGCGTGATTCCACCCGAACAAACATTGTTACATACATTGCAAGTTAACTAAAAGCTATTAAAATTACACCCGTGCAAAGCCAGGGCACGACATTAGAAACATGTAAAAATATTTAATTATCTTACCTTTGATATTCCGACTTCCGAGCTGTATGTACTTATGTAAAATCTATCTCAGTTGATAATTCAATTGCTGCGCAGATGATCACAGAACCGATAAGCTTTAGAGCACTGCGTTCGATAGATCATAGAACGAACATACGAGTAAAAGAGATGGCATAGAACAATAAATAATAACGTTAATACTTTGTATAACAATATTCTAGAAACGTTTAATTGACATATTTATTGTAACGTAATTATAACGTTATACACATGCAAAGCTTTGCATAATATCGTTTTGTAATATCGTTTCCCTTAAACATAACGTTATTTCGCATTTTCGCTAATAACGTTACTGTATTTTAACGTTATTTAAGTCCCTGCACAGTGCACAGTCGCTTAGGCCGTCTCCTCTTTATATTTGCTCCGTGGTTGTTACATAGTGAAATCTAATTATAACACCTCCTCTTTATATTTGCTCCGTGGGTTGAATACTCAAAGCCCGATACGTATTGGCGAATTTCACATGTCTATGAACATGTCAAAAGAAATATTTTTTTTCTAAGATTAATGAACACTTACTATTTCATATAGCAATGCTGCTTGTATTCGAAGATTAAACATTAAGGATTTCTTATATTTACGCGAACACTACACATTGATTAATACTACTTTTACGGATTTTATCGCGTTTAATTTTACTTTTAATTATTTTTATTTTTAATTCTCGACGTTTCGGGTGCTTTCCATCACCCATGGTCACGGGGGACTGAGGTGACTGACGTCCCGATGTCATTGTTAAACCCGGAGTACCTTCAGCTTATTTAATTATTGTTTATGGTCCGATCTATGCAAAATGAACTGATTATGTCCTGAGGTCTTGCAGTGGTATGCTTGGGTTTAGTTTTAATTTTATTGATTATAGGGTCCCAAGCAGGTGGCAGTACCCAGCCATCCTTCTCTATTGAAATTAGGATGTTTTTTAATTTCAAAAGCCTCACGTGTCATCCTTGGAAGGAATCGGTGTTCTTTCGCGGGGATTTGTGATCTATCAAATCTGATGTAATGGTTGGGGCCGTCTAGGATTTATCTGCAGTTTGTGATCATATATTAGAAGGCCCCAACAATTAAACTAAAAATAATTAAAAGTAAAATTAAACGCGATAAAATCCGTAAAAGTAGTTTTAATCAATAAACATCAAGGATTTAGGTGATAGGACTTATTTTCTACCTAGGAATCTGGGTTCCATTCTCTGGTAGTAGTAGTGGTACGTGGTAGAGCCATGCTGCAGTTATATTAGTAGTATAGTTGTAGCACGAATGGGTCGGCTCGACCGGGGAAGGACCACGCTCTCACAGAATACCAGCGTGAAATAGTAGCTTAATGCTGCTGTATTTCGTATGGTGAGTGTAGAGAACCGGTGACCCTTTTTACTGGAAACGAGGCGTTCCATCTTAGTCCTCACGGGTGACAACGCATCTGCATTTTGATTCGATCTGCATTTGAGGATAGATGTAGATATCTATGGGCCACAGCAACCACTTACCATCAGGTGGACTGTGTGCTCGTTTGTCACCCTATCCTATAAAAAAAAATATGCTGTTTTCTGGTTAGATAAGCCAGTGTAGTTAGAGGCTGTGAGGGTTTACATCTTAGTACGATATGGGGTAGCGGTCTTATACCGCCACTACGCGGTATCTCGTCACACTTTAGTGATTTCCTTATGTGTCACTAAACCAGACCAAACCGAATTTTGTACACAGTGGACAGTCTCAGCGGAGACTAACCATCTGAACAGAACAGAATTATATTATATGAGTGCGCATAAGCACGGGTGCACTCCCTAATTCCCCTCTCTCATATTCCGATGGAACGGCATTCCGACACGGCCATAGAGAGATCAGGCGCAAGAGCAAAGGCTGTACGTGCTGGCCGTGAGGAGGGTTATGCAGCTTCCTGTCTCCCGGCTGCTACTTATAATTTGACCCATTTAGTAATGGTATGATTTTGACTCGACTGTTAACCATGCGGTCCCCATACACAATTCACACCAATATTACGTACCAACATATTGTGGATTTGAGTAATTTTGATTTATAAATATAGAATTTGTTTATTACTTGTCGCTTAGCTGTGAACGGACATCTCAATCGGTCAAATATTTTAAAAGTTACACCATCACTAAAAGACGAACTGACGTAAGATTATATTTTATAATTTCTGCATTGTATTAAAACAAAGTCGCTCTCCGCGTGTCATTGTTTATCCGCCAATAGAGATATCCGCCAAGACAATTATAATTTTAATTATAATTGTCTTTTTTTGCAACATGTGTGAGGGAGAATAAAATACCAACTTGTTCCTCAATTCTTATATAAGTTGCAAATATCACGCAACTTATTACGTTTCCGTATTTGCACCGGAATATTTAAAAACTATTTTGTTTACGTAACAGCTTATCGTGTTTTTAAAGGACTTCAAATGAATGTGGGTCTAAGTTGAACTATATGTTCCTTTTTATATGTATGTAGCATGATATCTTCGTCACAAGTGAAACGATTTAATAATCCTTTTTTTTATTAAAAAGGTTATACGTAAGAGGTGATCCCATATAAATTGAAGCAAAAATTCCACCCCTAATGTTGTAAAATATAGGGAATGAAGTTTTTAATCTAACTAATCAAAAAATTCGATCTTGTGATACCTTCCTTGGTGCATTAAAAATTTAAAAAGATAAACTTTTAATAAAAATGAAGAACTATAAAATATATGATAATTTTCACATACTAGATTCTTATTGTGTGTAAATCATTTTTTCGAGGCTTTAACATATATTACATACACTAGTTATTAGGAAGTATTAGGGATGACTTTCAAAATCTCAATATATAAAAATTACGTGTCACGTTGTTTGTCCGCGATGGACTCCTACACTACTTAACCGATTTTAATCAAATTTGCACACCGTGTGCAGTTTGGTCCAACTTGAGAGATAGGATAGTTTTTTTGCCCTTGAGTGACTCACAGTTTTTTTTTTTGCGAATTTAGGGATTTTTAATAGGACATGACAAGGGGTCGTCGAAAAGGGAAGAACGTCTGTCTGGTAAGCTAGTCTTAATATATATAAATTACGTGTCACGTTGTTTGTCCGCGATGGACTCCTACACTACTTAACCGATTTTAATCAAATTTGCACACCGTGTGCAGTTTGGTCCAACTTGAGAGATAGGATAGTTTTTTTGCCCATGAGTGACTCACAATTTTTTTTATTGCGAATTTAGGGATTTTTAATAGGACATGACAAGGGGTCGTCGAAAAGGGAAGAACGTCTGTCTGGTAAGCTAGTCTTAATATATATAAATTACGTGTCACGTTGTTTGTCCGCGATGGACTCCTAAACTACTTAACCGATTTTAATCAAATTTGCACACCGTGTGCAGTTTGGTCCAACTTGAGAGATAGGATAGTTTTTTTGCCCATTATTGACTCACAAATTTTTTTATTGCGAATTTAGGGATTTTTAATAGGACGTGACAAGGGGTCGTCGAAAAGGGCAGAACGTCTGCCTGGTAAGCTAGTCTTAATATATATAATTACGTGTCACGTTGTTTGTCCGCGATGGACTCCTGAACTACTTGACCGATTTTAATCAAATTTGCACACCGTCTGCAGTTTGGTCCAACTTGAGAGATAGGATAGTTTTTTTGCCCATGAGTGACTCACAATTTTTTTTATTGCGAATTTAGGGATTTTTAATAGGACATGACAAGGGGTCGTCGAAAAGGGAAGAACAACGTCTGCCTGGTAAGCTAGTTTAATATATATACGTGTGTTGTTTGTCCGCGATGGACTCCTAAACTACTTAACCGATTTTAATCAAATTTGCACACCGTGTGCAGTTTGGTCCAACTTGAGAGATAGGATAGTTTTTTTGCCCATGAGTGACTCACAATTTTTTTTTATTGCGAATTTAGGGATTTTTAATAGGACATGACAAGGGGTCGTCGAAAAGGGAAGAACAACGTCTGCCTGGTAAGCTAGTCTTAATATATGTAAATTACGTGTCACGTTGTTTGTCCGCGATGGACTCCTAAAAATACTACTTAACCGATTTTAGTCAAATTTGCACAGTGTGGTTTGGTCCAACTTGAGAGATATAGTTTTTTGCCGTTATTGACCAAAAATTTTTTTTGCGAATTTAAGGATTTTTAATAGGACGTGACTAAAGGGTGTCGAAAAGGGCAGAACAACGTCTGCCTGGCATTATCTAGTTGTCCGCGATGGACTCCTAAAATACTTTACGAATTCTAATCAAATTTGCACACCGTGTGCAGTTTGGTCAATTTGAGAGATCAAAACAATTTTTTTCTTAGGTATCACGTAAAATTGAGATCAAAAATTATAAAACGACCTTATACACTACCAAAACAACAAAAAATAAAATACTGTTTATATTAAATGAACATCGAGAAAATAATCGTCAAACATTATGTTTCAAAAAACTTGTACCTAATCTAACTATTTTGCTTTGACCTAACAATCGCCACATATTGGGGTCGTATGCTCACGGCATATTCTTTTGGAACACAATTTACAAGACGTCTTAGTTTTTCGGTCCTTCTTCCATTCACATACTGCACAACGGGAAGCAGATGTGGACGGTCGCAAAGCTGAGGGTGTGCTTGTGTGCGTGGCTTCGTCATTCGAGTCAGCATTGAGCATACAATCAATTTTTGTTTTGATAATTTTTGGCAAATTAGCTACTGTTGACCTCTTTTTTATCTGTGGCATCACAAGGGCCAAAGCCAGTTCTTTCAAAGCGATCCTTCTCTGAGCCATCACAGCTCCACTATTTACTTTATTTGCCTTCACTATCACGTACGCATTGATGCCGCCGACGTTCAAAAGACCATAAAACAAAACCAATGGCCATCTTTTGGTAGCTCGTGCTACTGAGTAGGTAGCACACATCTCATCCACAACATCGACGCCACATTTTGTTCTATTATAGTCCATGATCATCTCGGGCTTTTTTTCTTCTCCAGAATCTTTTTTTGCCATCATGGTGCATAGTTGACGCCAAGAGCACGACTTTATTTTTCTTTGGAACTTAAGACACAACAGTACAATTATCTTGAAATCCAAAAAGGGAACTGTGTACTTCCCGGTCTTTGGTTGAGGTAAATACAAGTGGAATTTCAGCTTTATTCTTTCTCAAAGTACCCAATGCTGTCAAACCATAATCATTGAGCAAATCACGTAATAGCGGAAAACTAGTGAACCAATAATTGTCCATCACTATGTTACGATGACTATTCTTTATAGGTTCTACTAAGCGTTTGACGACTTCACTTGGTGAATTACTGTGATCATAAGGCCCATCATTTTTGCCAACATAAATTTCCATATTATTTGTATAGAAGGTTCGTGCGTCAGCCAACACAAATATCTTTATACCGTATTTACCAGGTTTGCTGGGTATGTATTGCCGAAATGGACAACGGCCGCGAGTCTTCTCCAACTTTTCATCGATTGTTACATTTTCGCCGACAGCATAATATTTTTTTATATTATTATTGAACTCTTCGAAAATCTCGCGAATGGGTGCTAGCTTATCTGTTTGCCTTCTTTCACCTCGTCTACGAATATTGTCAAACCGTAAACTCCGCAGTAAGAAATGGAACCTTTCTCGTGACATTGTGGCTATACAGACGTCGGAACCACTTCCATCTTTTTCCCAGAGATCTTTTGTGTTCAGATGACCACTTCGCAATCTTCCGCAGAAATAAAGTAGTCCAAAAAGAGCTCTAAGTTCAACGATATCTGTACTTTTACAATCGCGTTCTCTTGAGAATTTAGACTTTAGCTCTTCTATATAAATGTTAGTATACTGGACTATCTTTAGTAAACACGTTTCCGGAAAAACAAGATTCCAGGCTTCTAACATAGATGAACAAGATCTGCCTTCGCCAATTGGTCCCGGCAAATGATATATAATGTTATGGGATCTTGTTCGTACACGTCGCGGCGGCTCACGAACTTGCCAGCGAGTTCTTTTGTCTTTTCCAGTAAAACGACCTCGCCTCAAGTACTTAAGCGGTACATCCTCTAAATATTCTTCATCTTCAGTATTCTCAATTTGTAAATTCGAAGGAAAACTCTCTTCCGACACAGAAGACCCATCTGAATCACTTGCTTCTTGCTCTGTTCCGCTTTCATGATCACTATGCTCCTCAAAATCTTCTATTTCTGACACATTTTCTTCTTCACTATCTTCTTGTTCTAGACATTCTTCTATAATTCGATCTGTCAGTAGGGAACTCATCATGAACCAGCTCTAAAACAAAATAATAACATAAAAAAAAACCACCAATAACATAAAAAAAATGTAACAAGAACCGTCGCTACCGGGTATTTTTCACCCATACTCACTTTAAACGTCCGTTGTCGCCAAGCGCCGCGCGCGAACTGGCCGCCCGGTGACGCACGCGCGTGTTAACTATTGGCCAGAAGGTACTTAAAGTCGTGAGTTGCCACCATGTTTAGTAATAAAAATATCACGTGATTTAGGTACTCTGTGGTATTTTTTACGCAGCAGCGAGTACCGCCGGGTTAATATATATAAATTACGTGTCACGTTGTTTGTCCGCGATGGACTCCTACACTACTTAACCGATTTTAATCAAATTTGCACACCGTGTGCAGTTTGGTCCAACTTGAGAGATAGGATAGTTTTTTGCCCATGAGTGACTCACAATTTTTTTTTATTGCGAATTTAGGGATTTTTAATAGGACATGACAAGGGGTCGTCGAAAAGGGAAGAACAACGTCTGCCTGGTAAGCTAGTCTTAATATATATAAATTACGTGTCACGTTGTTTGTCCGCGATGGACTCCTAAACTACTTAACCGATTTTAGTCAAATTTGCACACCGTGTGCAGTTTGGTCCAACTTGACAGATAGGATAGTTTATTTGCCGATTATTGACCAAAAATTTTTTTGCGAATTTAAGGATTTTTAATAGGACGTGACAAAGGGTCGTCGAAAAGGGCAGAACAACGTCTGCCTGGCAATCTAGTTGTCCGCGATGGACTCCTAAACTACTTTACCAATTTTAATCAAATTTGCACACCGTGTGCAGTTTGGTCCAACTTGAGAGAAAGGATAGTTTATTTGCCCATGAGTGACCTACATTTTTTTATGAATTTAAGGATTTTTAATAGGACGTGACAAAGGGTCGTCGAAAAGGGCAGAACAACGTCTGCCTGGCAATCTAGTTGTCCGCGATGGACTCCTAAACTACTTTACCAATTTTAATCAAATTTGCACACCGTGTGCAGTTTGGTCCAACTTGAGAGATGGAATAGTTTATTTGCCCATGAGTGACCTACATTTTTTTATGAATTTAAGGATTTTTAATAGGACGTGACAAAGGGGCGTCGATAAGGGCAGAACAACGTCTGCCTGGCAATCTAGTTGTCCGCGATGGACTCCTAAACTACTTTACCAATTTTAATCAAATTTGCACACCGTGTGCAGTTTGGTCCAACTTGAGAGATAGAATAGTTTATTTGCCCATGAGTGACTCACAATTTTTTTTTTGCGAATTTAGGGATTTTTAATAGGACATGACAAGGGGTCGTCGAAAAGGGAAGAACGACGTCTGCCTGGTAAGCTAGTCTTAATATATATATAAATTACGTGTCACGTTGTTTGTCCGCGATGGACTCCTAAACTACTTAACCGATTTTAGTCAAATTTGCACACCGTGTGCAGTTTGGTCCAATTTGAGAGATAGGATAGTTTATTTGCCGATTATTGACCAAAAATTTTGTTTTGCGAATTTAAGGATTTTTAATAGGACGTGACAAAGGGTCGTCGAAAAGGGCAGAACAACGTCTGCCTGGCAATCTAGTTGTCCGCGATGGACTCCTAAACTACTTTACCAATTTTAATCAAATTTGCACACCGTGTGCAGTTTGGTCCAACTTGAGAGATGGAATAGTTTATTTGCCCATGAGTGACCTACATTTTTTTATGAATTTAAGGATTTTTAAAAGGACGTGACAAAGGTTCGTTGAAAAGGGCAGAACAAGGTCTGCCTGGCAATCTATTTGTCCGCGATGGACTCCTAAACTACTTTACCAATTTTAATCAAATTTGCACACCGTGTGCAGTTTGGTCCAACTTGAGAGATGGAATAGTTTATTTGCCCATGAGTGACCTACATTTTTTTATGAATTTAAGGATTTTTAATAGGACGTGACAAAGGGTCGTCGAAAAGGACAGAACAACGTCTGCCTGGCAATCTAGTTGTCCGCGATGGACTCCTAAACTACTTTACCAATTTTAATCAAATTTGCACACCGTGTGCAGTTTGGTCCAACTTGAGAGATAGAATAGTTTATTTGCCCATGAGTGACCTACATTTTTTTTGTGAATTTAAGGATTTTTAATAGGACGTGACAAAGGGTCGTCGAAAAGGGCAGAACAACGTCTGCCTGGCAATCTAGTTGTCCGCGATGGACTCCTAAACTACTTTACCAATTTTAATCAAATTTGCACACCGTGTGCAGTTTGGTCCAACTTGAGAGATAGAATAGTTTATTTGCCCATGAGTGACCTACATATTTTTTTGCGAATTTAAGGATTTTTAAAAGGACGTGACAAAGGTTCGTTGAAAAGGACAGAACAAGGTCTGCCTGGCAATCTATTTGTGTATAGGGCTTACGTAGGCTAAGAGATACATCAAAACAATACGCATGGAGACGTCTCCTTCGCCTTTACAGAAAATTCACAAAATGTTTAGACTTTAATTAATAATTAATATCTCGTAAACAATTATGATTTTATTAATGATTTTATACAGGGATCATTCAAGGATAATTGGAAACTAGTATGATTAGTTTTCAAATGTTATGCTTCGTATTCCCTGTGTATATACGCATTGAATATTGTTCGCTCTACATTAGGTACCTGTGTTCTGGGCGCTTTCTGCTGTTCACTAGGATAGACAGCGCTAGCTATGGAAATCTTAACAATGTACACAAGTGCCATTGATATACAAAAAAAGAGACTTTAGTATAACAATGACAAGTCCGATTTAATTTGTCCTTATTATACGCCTTCTAATTTGTATCGTAGGGGAGACTGGGGCTGGTTGTGACATTTTTTTTATAAAGTGTCGCAATTTTTTGTTTGTTTGATTGTTTTATCGGAATGTAGGTTTGTTTGAATAAATAATTATTCTGGTTATTAATTTAAAAACAATTTTTTAGATACCAGACTGTTAGAAGTGACATAAATGAATTAATTCTGGGAAAAGAGGCGTGTAACATTTAGCCCCGCGCCAGGGGCTGGCTGTTACACTATAAGGGGCAAAATGTTACAACAAAAACCAAATGTAATATAACACTTTTTATTGAGAATAATGACAGTTTATAACAATTATTATGTATACAATGTCAAACTATATTTTCTATATAACAGTCTTTTGCCTCATTAAAATAAAAACATAGTAACTTCGTTGAACAAAATTATAATCTTATTTTTTAGACTTACGCCTTATAAAAATAAAATTTAGGTAACTTCCAACCGGCAGAAAATTATAAATTTCTTTATTAAACAAAAGCTTAGTATAAATTGAAGATGAACAAAAAATAAAAAATAAAATTACATTAGCAAAAAAATAAATAAGTCAAATATATCAGTCGGCAAGCAGCATTACGGGGTAGGTAGTAACAAGTAACAACCTGCCCCGAGCAAATGTCACTTTTAGCCCCAACGACAAAACTGACCTTTTAAAGTTAAGTAGTAAAAACACAAATAAGTATAACTGTATAAACGTAAATTCGTTGCAATAAGAAAGGATTAGGGCACACATATCACAACACACACTTATCTGTTTTAAAGGAAGAGAGGATTTAGACCAATATTACGAAAAAACGAAAATGTTACTAACATGCGGTTTTGACGGCAACATGTACGTGCTCCTCTCACAAAAGCCACAGGTTCGCGCGGCGTCCTAGCCGATGGTCGCGTGATCATTTGTATCTCCGTTGTGTTTAGCCACCGTTGCCGCTGTAACTACCTACCCCTGTCACTACCAGCCCCAGTCTCCCCTACGCGAGCAAACCGATTTCATTCCTCGCTAGTACCGATAAAATTGTTAATTGCAATTCTATCGACGGAAACATCGTAAGAAAGTTTGCAAGAATTACTTACCCCATTATAATATCGAGTGGAAATTAATTAAGCTTTCATTCCATTAAAGTCATAAAAGCAATCACTGTAACAAAAACTTTAAATATTATTCTGTACCTATTACTAAAACATCTATTTTCTGAAATGCCACTGCAATAATGCTTTTACTGTTTCGTCAGTCTCTGGGTTCGCGGCCTCTTAAGTGTTAAAAAAGAGATTAGTGATGATGATGATTTGGTTCATGAACCGCCTGTAGGCCGTCGTCCGAGAACACGTGTGTGTACCTTATCTTTTTTTTTTTGCGCCGCAATTAAAGGGCTACCCTATACGTATGGAGGCGGAAAATGCATTACGCATACCACGATAGCCGGTCTATCGTGGTTATGAGGGGCTCACTGTCCTACCGGGGACCCTAAGTGATACCCTCTAAAAACCGCCTTTGGGGACAGGCAGCCGGCTGATTAAGCTGTATTGTGCCTTATCACGAGCGACCCTCTTTTGGGAAAAGAGGGCGCAGGCGGCTGAGCCGCTGAGGGAGTGCCTACGAAGGCAAATTAATGTTAGTTAATACAATAATTTAATTTAATTAGAGTTGGCCTGAGCCGCCAGGAGACAGTTCAGGTCGTTTGACAGTTTATTAGGCGGGTCCGAGAGAGAGTTTCTCGGCCTGCGGATACGATAGCGAGAGGGGGGTGGGGCTGCATAAGAAGCTGCCTCACGAATTAATTGGTTTGGGTGCGACTCTGAGGCTTTGAAGAAGTTCTCAGAGAGTTTTTGAAGAAATTGTTGAATTGTTGGGAGCTCTAAGTCCCGATGAAGGTCGGCACTACGGACGTACCAAGATGCGTTTGCAGCTCGACGACAGAAGAGGTTCTGAACTATTTGGAGTTCATTTATAATATTAGGGTTTGCGTGGGCAAAGACGGGGCCCGCGTAGGACATGACTGGTCGTATACAGACCTTGTAAAGGGTACGCTTGTTTCGAAGGGACATTTTACTGTGTCGGCCCAACGTACTGTTGAGCCTACTCAGATAAAACCGTGCGTGACGGGTTACTCTTTTGACGTGGGGCCTGAAAGTGAGCCCTGTGTCTAGAGTGACACCTAAATATTTGGCGGACGTATGCCAGGGGTCAGGGATCCCTAGCATACGTATTGGTGGAGTGTTTTTGAGACGGCGTCGTTTATAATCGAAGTGAACAGCGGAGCTCTTCTCCGGGTTCACATCGATGCGCCATTTTTTGAACTCAAGCTCATTTCATATAGGTATTTCGCATGCAAATTATTTAGAAAATGCCAAATTGCACGCTATTTACAAATAAATATGTATTAAAATCTGTCTGTCAACACAGCGAATCGGGTTTGTAGTAGTGATAATACGACGTAATTTCTTGTATGTGTGCTTCCAGCGACGCCTCTCATCGTACAAAGTAAGATTGACAGCCATTCTATTGTGTATTATAGTATTCTATGATGTAGGCTATTAAACGTCGGCATGCAGTCAACATCAAAACAGTGAAACGTCTGTACGTAGTACTATTATTTATTATGTGCCAGAGGGGAAACTTCCTAACAACGTCGAAAATGTATACCTATTTTGATAGGGTTGTCACCTAATGAATGTGAAAAAATTAAGGAAAAAATAACAATATTATATAGTATAAAACAACATGTGATTTCATTATAACTTAAATTAATATAACAACATGTCTATTTATTGCAACTTAAATTGAAACTACACATATCGTACATTTTGCTAATTTTCATAGTATCATGTTTTACGGAATCTTGCTGTAGGGTAAAGCGGTGAATATTTAGAAAATACGTGCAACTTATGATTATTAAACCGCGCGAATCCCTTCAACAGAATTTTAAGTAAATAGGTATTCTCTCAGAAGCTTCATATTATATATTTCTATCAATATCATTTTCGTAAGACAATGTATTTACGAATACAAAAAATCAGGTGGTAGGAGTAATGGCTGTGATAGTGGTAGTGGGCAGTGGTGGTGGTTGTGGTGTTGATGATGAAGTGGTGGTACTAGTGGCGGCGGTGTTAGTGGTGGTCCACTACCCACCACCCACCATCACCGATACTACAAGCACCACCACAAACACTAGCACCACTACCACCAACACCAGCACTACTACCACTAACAAAGGTGGTGTTAGTGGTAGTGGTGCTATGTCTGATAAACTGATAATTGTATTATTTTCTCTCGAATTTTTATACATACTGTACAACTGTTAGGCATTAATTTATGCAGAACACTAATTAATTACTTATATAAATCTATAATGTCTTATTTTATAAGAAACAACCTCTAAACTTAACTCACATAGCAAAAAAAAATGATTTATAAAATCACAAAATATTGTTCTTCCATATACATATTTAAGTGCGCACGACTAACAGACCTTTCATGGATATTCTGACTGAGCCGGAGCAAACCGGTTTGTACCCCGATGACGCGTCGGTAAACCTGTCGGTGAGAGCTCACGCATACATCGCTGCGTTATGTATGGGTGTAGTCGCAGCGAGTCGTTTGTATGTAGCTTCTCCTCTGGTCGGTTTCTTTACTCATGTCTCAGCGCTTCGTTTGATAATGCCAAATTTTCCTACTGGTTTACGCCGCACGCGGCAACCTTCGATGTCGCGGCGGCGCCTTTGACAATGTGCGGCACGTGCTATGGCGGCGCGACACAAAGGTGACAGTTGTCTAAAGCCGGCCACATACATACGGAATTCCATTTCGGTATTCCGTTTCGGAAATCCGATTCGGGATCCGAACGCAGCAAGTCCATATGAAGTCGGGGAACCGTCACGCACCTACGGTAGTTTTCCGTTCGAAATATACGGGTAAAACGGAATTCCGTATGTATGTGGCGGACCTAAGGGAACAAACTACATGTACGCGGTGTGAGCGGGTGCATAGTCCTAATCGTCGTATGCTTAATTTCGTAGTTCTACCCGTAGCCCTAATTGTGTTTGTGTCGAATGTGTAAGTGTAACGTAGGGAATTCGGGGGTTCGATGACGATGGTATAGTGCACTTAATCCGTATCGTACATGCCATATGCGCTGAATGAGCAGAATTGTCCGATTTGTATTTTCAGTTCTATTTAGAGCGAATATGTGGTATGGAACTTGAGGCAGTTGTCAATTATTTAGGAAGAAAAAATCAACACCAACTGTAAAATAGATTTTGGAAAATAAAAATGATGTGTCTAACCTAGTTTGAAGAGCAACTCCCGTCCCTCAATACGTCACTATCACCGTCACCTCTATACCTATAAACTATTCTAGATTGTCTTTTAGTGGTCAGTAATCGTAGTCTTATTTTTTGCCTCTAAACGAGGCATCATAAGGAAAAATAAGACTAAAAAATATGTGTCATAATTATTGACTTTTTCCTCACTCATTATCATTTTTTGCATTTGACATTGGCATTAATCGGAAATCGTAATAGGTTAGGTAACACACGCGCGAGCTGACAGCTTTTGTATCCAAATGTTCCCAATATCCACTCGTCGGACTACAAAATCAGTTTTACTATAGCGTAAAGATAAAAAAACTATAGTTTCGTAGATCGAAATAGCGCTTGGCCACTAATTACTAGGCTGCACTAAAAGTATCGGGAATTGAATATTTCCACTGTTCCTGTCATATTAAAATCTTTTTAATTGAAAACTCCTTGGTTTTAAAAATCGAACACCATTTATTTATTTAAAAAAAGATTCTCGGTCTTGTCACAAGGTTTTGTCAAACTTGTTTAGTCGTTGAGAAAATGGAATTGACTCGAGAAAATTCAAGAGCGATGATTTATTATGACTTTCGAAGTGGTTTAACACAAAAACAGTGTGTTGACCGGATGATTTCTGCATTTGGTGATGAAGCCCCATCCAAAACTACAATTTATCGCTGGTTTGCTGAATTTCAACGTGGACGTGTCAAGCTCAGTGATGATCCCCGTCAAGGTCGTCCAAAAACTGCAGTCACCCAAGGTAACGTTGATGCTGTGCGTAAGCTGATTGAGGAAGATCGACACGTGATACACCGCGAAATTCAGGCAACTTTAGACATTGGCATGAGTCAAATACAAATAATCTTGCATGAACAATTAGGTGTAAAAACAAAGTTAGGGAAAACAACTTCCCGATGGATACCGCATTCGCTCTGTGAAGAGCAAAAAGCGGCTCGCGTTACTTGGTGCGTCAGAACTCTCGAAAGATTCCACGCAGGATCCTCAAATGCTGTATACAACATCGTATCAGGTGACGAATCCTGGATATACGCGAACGAACCCGAATCAAAAAACCAGTCACTAGTTTGGGTGTTCGAAAATGAGTTAAAGCCAACAAAAATTGTTCATTCACGGAGTGTTGCAAAAAAAATGGTGGCCACGTTTGTCTCCAAAACCGGCCATGTTACGACTATTCCTCTTGAGGGACAAAGAACGGTTAATGCAGAATGGTATGCTAGCATTTGTTTGCCACAGGTCGTTTCTGAACTCCGTAAAGAGAACTGCAACCGCCGCATCATCCTTCATCACGACAATGCGAGTTCTCACACCGCACCCAGAACAAAAGAGTTTTTAGAGCAAGAAAACATAGAATTATTAGACCATCCGCCGTACAGCCCCGACCTAAGCCCTAGTGATTTCTATACTTTTCCTAAAATAAAGAATAAATTGCGTGGACATAGATTTTCATCACTTGAAGAAGCTGTGGACGCCTACAAAACGGCAATTTTGGAGACCCCAACTTCCGAATGGAATGGTTGCTTCAATGATTGGTTCCATCGTATGGAAAAATGTGTCAAATTTCTCGAAGAATACTTCGAAAAGCAATAAATACATTTTTAAATAGTAATGTGTCGCTTCCTTGATTCCCGAAATTTTCAGTGCCGCCCTCGTATAAGTCAGAATTCAAGCGTTCGCTGTATATTTCACAGTGCTGCTAGCGATAACTTAGATTAAAAAATTTAAAAACTCTCACTACAAAAAGAGCTGATGATCTTCAAACGGCTTAACAGATTTTCTCGAAATATATTTAATAATACCCTCGATTAAGACACCTTTCAAACGAAAAAAACTTAATTAAAATCGATTCATCCGTTCCGGAGCTATGATGCCACAAACAGAGATAAACTTATAACACCCCTCTCTTTTCGTCGGAGGTTAAAAAAGTGTTCAATCCTTGACGCCACGAATGAAAATGTTAATAATTGCATTTTTAAGTGCTGACTTGTTATTATATTGATAATTGCAATTTGATAAGGACAGAGTCTATAACCACAACGATTTAGTGGAATGTAGTCGGTATAGAATGTAGTATTAGTAATCCGCCCCGGCTTCGCACGGGTGATACATGGAGTCTACAACAGCTCCATCTACCGGGACTAACTATGGCTATAACCTTCGCGGAAGTGCAAGGAATATGTTGACAAAGTTTTATCGCAATTTGATGAACGGTATGGCAGCGCAAAAAATAAGATTAAACAAAAACTAATTTTTATATATTAGACTAGCGAGCTGCCCCGGCTTCGCACGGGTGATATATGGATTTTACAATAGCGCCACCTACCGGGTCCAACTATGCCCATAAGCTTCACGCACGTGCAAGCAATAACTAAACATAATTTAATTTTTATATATTAGTTTAGCGTAGTAACTCCGCTATTCGACAAAATATCAGAGGTTTTTAATAAAAAAATTGGTATCGTAGGTAGTATCAAGTCGTAATGATATGTCTGTATTTTCGACGCAAATATTTTTTTCATTCATAAAATTCCATTACTTTAATATATGTAAATATAATTTACGCATAACAAAACAGTAATGTGTATAAAGTAAAAATATAATGGAACGAAACTAAAAATATAATGGAAACGATTCATAACTAATTTTCCGCACGCAATACAGGACTTAATTATGTTTTAATTACCTATAATTATGTAAAGATTTATAATAAAACAATATTAAGCGGTATAAACTTCTAAAAATTCTATTTACGTACATTATTTGTAATTGAAATATTACAAATCACGTTTTTTACTGCATTATCCCCATTTATTTTTTTGCTATTTAAAAATAACTTTTTTCTAACTGAATTGATTTTAACGTGTAGTGGCGGTGTAAGAATATCCACTACCCAATATCATCCCGTGGGTGTCGTAAGAGGCGACAGAGGGAAACAAGTCAGGAGATGGGCAGCAGCTTCTTCCTATAAAAACTGCGGTTGTTAACCCGCTAGCCAAGCGTGGCAACTATGAGGCAATTTGTGGGGGAGGCTGTTCAGTAGTGGTCTTTAGAAGGCTGTAACGGTAATATTGGTCATTTTTAAAAAGTTTTACACAGTAAAGCTCGTTAAAATAATACTAGTTTTTACGGAATTTATCGCGTGTATTTAACTTTTTAATTACCCGATGTTTCGAACATTTTACAGCACTCATGGTTATGAGTCCTGCCCGTGACCATGAGTGCTGTAAAGCGTTCGAAACGTCGGGTAATTAAAAAGTTAAATACACGCGATAAATTCCGTAAAAACTAGTATTATTTCAATGTGTAGTGTTCGCGTAAATATAAGAAATCATTAGGTAAAGCTCATTATTCTCAGTGATTTTTCCCATTTTAAAGTTTCTCAATTGTTTTTCAATAGAATTTAATGAGTACGGATTTTTTTTTGCGCCCGAAGCAATTAAAGGGCTACCCTATACGTAGGGAGGCGGAAAATGCATTACGCATACCACGATAGCCGGTCTATCGTGGTTATGAGGGACTCACATCCTACCGGGGACCGTAAGTGATACCCTCTAAAAACCGCCTTTGGGGACAGGCAACCGGCTGATTAAGCTTTATTGTGCCTTATCATGAGCGACCCTCTTTTGGGAAAAGAGGGCGCAGGCGGCTACGAGCCGCTGAGGGAGTGCCTACGAAGGCAAATTAATTATGAGTAATAATTTAGTTTAATTAGAGTTGGCCTGGGCCGCCAGGAGGCAGTTCAGGTCGTTTGTTAGTTTATTAGGCGGGTCCGAGAGAGAGTTTCTCGGCCTGCGGACTCGATAGCGAGGTGGGGTTGCATAAGCAGTGGCTGCCTCACGAATTAAATGGTTTGAGTGCGACTCTGAGGCTTTGAAGAAGTTCTCAGAGAGTTTTTTGAGAAATTGTTGAATTGTGGGGAGCTCTAGGTCCCGATGAAGGTCGGCATTACGGACGTACCAAGGTGCGTTCGTAGCTCGACGACAGAAAAGGTACATGAGTACGGAAGTCAAAAAATTCCTTAAATACGTTTTTCACAACCCCAGATTAGAGTTTAAATATTTATCCTTGTATTTTGCACGTACCTACAGCGATTTTCCATTCGAAATTCCTTGTTATACCATACAAACAAACTGTTTCTTTTGACACACTCAGTTTGAGTCATGATTTGCCTGCCATCGCTGTTTTTTTTTTTAAGAAAAGGAGTAAACGCGCGTGCGGCTCACCTGATGATAAGTGACTGCCGCCGCCCATGAACAACTGAAATACCACGGAAATTGCAGGTTCATTGCCGGCCTTTTAGAAAGAAGTGAGCTTTTTTCTTGAAGATCCCTAAGTCGTATTGATCCGGCAAAATCGCCGGTGGTGCCGCTGAGGCTGACCATTGCGACGAACGTTTTCAAATTATTGCTTACGTCGGAACTTACGTATTGAGCCACTCACTCCACACCATGGAGGTTAGAGAACAAGAGAATGATCGCCGTAAAAAATAGTGTCCCAGAAATATGGACACCATAAGTGAGGCGCTGCGATCGCTAAGTTCGCTCAATAAAAGTCATTTTCAGTCTATTTTTCCGATCAGATGCTAAACCACTTGCACACCCACGCACAATAAAATATTTCTCCATTTTATAATGTTTCTTTTTGTCAAAAATTAAAAAATTACGGAGCATGAAAACTTTCTCACCAATGCCGCGAAGAAAATTTGTACATTATTCAACTAACTTCATCTACTTGTACTCATAAACAGCTAACTTCGAGCCACTACTCACCGATGGCAGCGCGGCTATGAATTCTACAAATTTTCAAGGACGGACGGGCTATGCTTTAGTACGTAGCGATCGTTCTCCTGTTCTCTAACCTCCATGATCCACACATTCATGACTCACGCGCAACAAAACACATTAGCGGTGTGCAATAACCGACACGAGTTGGAAGGAAAAGAAATCGACGTAACTAGAAACTAAACCGGCACTACTTATTACTGTTTGTCTTGGTGCAGGCGCATGTGACTTAGCAATAACATTATTGCCTAGTAATGTTATTATATCAAGCTTATGTTATACTCAAGACATCGAGTTCGAGAACGTGAGAAGTTTAGCATCGAATTAATCGATTGTCACCTGTCAATTTATGATTGCTACGTTAATGAAAGAAAGTTTGAGCCCTTGAGAAATATTAAGTCTACCTTGAATTTAGATTTCTCCAAAGCCCATACTTGATGTAAGGTTATAAAACTAGAAGTCTTCCGACATTTGAATAGCGAGATGTAATCTACAGAATTAAGTTTTTTACCCATTAGTATATTGTACAAACACGGACCTCATTGCATTGAAGTAATATGTTTTTCGTACGAATTCTTCAAAATCTAGGCGGGCAGTCAGAATCCAAACGATAAGGAGTCTGTGAGCTTGCACGCAATAGTCACCTTCGCTATCAATATTATGCGGAATAACGAAGACACTCGCGTTGACCGTTGACTGGTTAACATAATCCCATACGTAGCATACATACACTAATTAAACAAAGGCGTTACCTTTTTAAGTATCGCATTAAACATAATAATTTTCATGAACCCGGCTCTGAGATTGTGTCAATCATCATCATCATTATAGCCCATCACAAGTCCACTGCTGAACATACGTTTTACGTGGTAGAGCCACGTTGCGGCTATGTCATCGTTGTAGCACGAATGGGTCGGCTTGACCGGGGCAGGACAACGCCCTCACAGAATACCAGCGTAAAATTGCAGCGTAATGCTCTTTCGTATGGTGAGTGTAGAGAACCGGTGACCCTTTTTATTGGAATCGAGGCATTCCATCTTAGTCCTCAGGGGTGACAATTCATTTGCATTTTGATTCTTAATTGAGGATAAATGTGGATGTCTCTGGACCACAGCATCCATTTACTATCAGGTGGACTGTGTGCCCGTTTTTCACCCAATGCTATAAAAAATACGCCTCTCTCCAGGAATGGCAGGGTCCTGAACAACTTGCATCCATCGACTTCATGCATCTTTTACCTGTCACTCCATTTAGTGCGGGACTACCTCACACTTCGCTTAACGGTATTTCCTAACGGTTTTTCTCCATCAGTTGTCGGTTTTTCGAACTATATGCTCGGCCCATTGCCACTTCTGCTTACTAATCTGTTGGGCTATGTCGGTTACTCTGGTTCTACTGCGGATATCCTCATTTCTACGTTTATCACGCAGAGAAACCCCCGAGCTTAGCTCTCTCTATAACCGCTGAGCGACCTTGAGCTTCTTCATACGGCTAGCAGTGAAGACTTATGGATCTGAGACGGGGAAGGACCATAATCGCACAGAATACCAGTTGAAATAGCAGCATAATTCATAGTCGTGTATAATGCATTTTGTGTTCCCTTATTCTATATTGCCACAGCTACGTCAAATTCTCACCACTCCATGGGTTGACTGGTAGAGAATGCCTCAAGGCATTAAGTCCGCCCTTTGTATTCTTTTGTTTTAAGGATGCAATAATGTTAAAATAATGCATAATTATAACCGGTGACTTTCTTATTGATAAACAACTGACAGAAAACACGCCATCTTAGTTTTCTACAACGCATCTTTATTTTGATTCTTAATCGAGGATAAAAGTAAGTTCTAATATATATGGGCACAACATACACTTATCATCAGTTGAACTGTGTGCTCGTTTGCCTTCCATCTTCTTTTTCTTCATCAACCTTCATAAGTCTACTGATGAAAATGGGTGCTTGGCTGGTCAGTTGAAGCTAACAGTGCCAGGCGTCTTGCACCTTTGTGCTGCTGCTTCTGGCCGGTCTGGGTAATTTGGCCATAAATAAAGCCACAAAAGTCTTTCTGGCATTTCCCACGGGATGAAATAGAATGATAGAGATTCCTTTACACCGTCTCCACGTCTCCACGAAGCCGGTCACTCTTACTTCTATATAAGAACGAGACATCATCAAGTATGGGCGACATTTGATCGTATTTTGCGTTGTAGTTTTTTTTATTTATCTTTTTGCTTTTTTTTGCTTCCGCCATCTTTTTTTACCTATTATAAGCTAGTGCTTGACTGCAAACCCTCTCGGTGGTAAGTGGTGATGTAGCCCTTGATTTGTAATAAAAGTAAATCACACTGTCTTAGCGTAACAAAAGCCTAGTCATACTTACCTTGACGCCCAGATTGTATTCGGACGATAAGACAGACGCCGGTAAATTTCTCCACTCCTTTGCTGTACGCATTACAAAACAAAGCAAATCGTTTCGTTCATATGCGTGGAATATCGACAACAAAGTGGTGAAGACCCGCCGACCGCCTGTTTATCCGATGGTGGAAAGGAGAGAGAGGAATTAAAGCATACAATTCTTCAAATGCATCCTATAGAAAACCCAGAGGCTGGCTACTCTGCGCCTGTGCTTAAGCTCAAAATGTTTTATTACTTTATAAGAATCTGTTTATGTGAATGCTACTGTTGCTAATTTAACAGGTTTTGTTTTAAACTTAATTCTGTAATTTTTAGTCCATGATTAAGACTTAGATTCACATAATAACAATAGAATATTATAATCTAGGTAACCTACTCAAAAACAGAAAACAATGGAAACAAGTTGATTCAGTTATAATAATAATAACTAATATATTTATTTCTCACCACAAACGACATGGAGATACATTAGTGTTAGATCATTATTCTAACAATATTATGTCATTTGTGGGAGACTGGTTAATGGGTATGGTAATTAGTATATATCATTTCCTCATATTTTACTTGCACATCGTAAATTACATAATTGTGTAACAATGTGTTGAATATTGCGTAAGTTGTATGGTGATGACGCAAGAAAACCAATTAACCCATGTTCCATAAGCACCATAAGAGGCCTCAGAGTATACATAGGCATAGCTTGCTTTTATATACTCTAAGTAAGAGGCGCATTTTATACATAAGTAGTTGTCTGTAATAAACTCTTGCGAAAACACTTCTTTAGCAAAGAACCAAAGTTATTGCTATTAGATTGTTTGATAATTTTTGGTAGTCTTTTACTCAGAATTTTGTAAATTATATAGTAAGCAATAATTTTCGTCGGCTTTATCATAACATTTTGATTATAAATAGAGCACTTTTTGTTTGTTTTTTCCTTAATAAGGTAAAAGCATATAAAAGTTTAATGTGGTACTGTGAAGTGTAACCCCCTCGTGCTGAAATCACATTTTGCATTAGTTTGGGCATGCTAGCGGGTATATCTCATATGGTTTCTTACGAAATACGTTCCCACTCCGCGGTAATCACATTCTTTACCCCTTTGGTGGTCTGCGTAACCGGCTTCACTTATCTCGTCGCATCAGAACGTCCCAGAACGTCTTATGGGATTTAGGTCGAAACTTCGAACTAGCCAATCCAAACGACAAATTCCGTAGCAAGTATGCTCTAGCATGTAACCAGACCGGTGGTCACAAGCGTTGTCGTCCATAACAGTTTAGTTTTCGCCGGTTGTGTATGAAGAATTAGAACTTCCGTTATGTATCGGTGTCCATCAGTGTGCCGTTTTCGATGAAGACTTACTCCGTACGATCTAACTAATTCATTCCTACCCAAAATTTAACCGAGCCCCCCACCATGATTCGGTACATGGCTTTCTTCCTGAACCAGACTTTCTCTTCACGAAACCGGTCTCTTGATAGCGCTGCCAGGGCCTTTGGACTGTCGAACGTCTCGTATTTACTTCTGAGCCACGAAGCATTGGCCAATTCAGTCCTCCTCAAGCAGCGCTATAATTTTGCTGACTTTTATCACTTTATCTACCACTCTGGAGACCGCTAAACAGCAATAATAATAAAAAAATGAGATAATAAAATAAAATATTACTAAAAATTATTTAAAGGCGATATTAACTTTCGGGTGTTCGCGCCACAAAATGTAGTAAAAAATCGTTTTCTTTAAAAACCAGTCTCAGGCAAAATTTTAATTTTGAAACGTACTTTTTGAAATGCCACGGCACTTTTATTACCGGCCAGTATCATGTTAAAAAACCACTTTTCACTTCAAAAATCAGGCAAAAGTTGTATATACTAGTAAATAAATTGAACAGACAGATACTCTGTTTGTAATATTAAAACATTCAGTTTACAATTACAATTATTTCTTGAAAAAATCAGCTGGTCGAGAGGCAACCAATTCTTCAAAGGCATTTTGTACTGCCTCTCAGTTATTGATTTTTTTCACGCCAAAAAGTTATCCAAGTTCTGGAAACAATAGAAGTCTCTAGGCGCAAGGTCTGTTGATACAGCGGACGACAGAGACTTTCCAACCCCAGCTCTTGTAACTTGGAGATCATCTGTTGTGCAGTACGAGGTCGCGCGTTGTCGTGCAGGACCAGCGGGGATGAGCGATTATCAAACGCTGGTTGAATACGTGTGAGCTTTTCCATCATTGTGTTCAATTGTTCACAGTAAACATTTGCAATAATACCCATCCTCCTAGACCATCAAACAGTGGTCATCACTTTTCTAGGAGTAAGTTTTCGTTTAGGGCATTGTTAAAGTGGTAAACCAGGATCCAACCAACTGCTGAGCGCTTGTGATTGTCAAACAGAATCCACTTTTCGTTGCAGGTAACAATGCTGTTCAAAATTTCTTCGTTTGTGTGCCTGTTGAGCTGTGCAAGGCACGTCTCGACGCGTAGGTACTTTGCGCTGACGATCATTGAGTTCGTGGGCACCAAATTTTCATGGTTTTTTTACCTTGCAAATTTGACGCAAATGGACCAATATTATTTTGATGATAACTTCGATAGCCGCTGCTAATTCAGCCTTAGATTGAGTATCATCAGTTTCCTTCGTCCTTCGTTTAATTCGTCATTGTCGACCAAAGTTTTCGAACGACCACAGGGTTCATTTTTCAGGTCGAAATTTCCAGAACGGAAGCGGACAAACCAATAACAGGTAATGAGTTATTTTGTAGTCATTGACTTATTATATATTACTAGCGTAAGGACCGGGCCGACCGAACAACTAAAATGGACCAGTGCGCTGGCCCTAAAATTACAGTTTAGGGCCAACGCGAATCGGTCGACAGTGGTGCGCGCGCAGGACAGATGTGCCTGTCATAAATATGTCTAGTTGCGTGGTAAAAGAATGCAAAAATTACGATACAAAGATTTGAAAAAAAAGCATGGGATATCGTATCATCGGTTAATAACATTATATTAATTTTTTACGGTTAAATTATTATATAAACGCATTTTTAAAGTTTTATTTTACAGTTATTTTAGTTACGTTACCAAGATTAGGTCAGGGTTGGATTCAGACCCTCAAAAATATTGTACATGGAAAATAAAATTATACTATTTTAAAAAATTATATCACGTTTGACGTTTCATGTTTCTTTTTTCCCATGTGCCGGGATTTTGGCGTCACGCGTCTAGTTTATCTATACGTTTCGTTTTTTGACGGTTTCATTTTTATTTCTGTTTAATTTTTGCCTAAAGAACTTATTTTAAGTTAAATTTTGAATATTCGTACCTAATATATTTCATCTTCAATAAGGGTAAAACAAAAAAGTACACAAGAAACCATATCTGCTTAATTGGATCTGAAAATCTGATTCATAAAATATTTTGAAATTCTGTTTTCAAACCGATTTGCTTCTCGACCATAAAGTTTTTATCGTGGTAGCCCCTCATTATAGTGGTATCAAGAATGCCACGTAAATTACCAGAAAGGGAGCTAATTCTAATTTTATTAAAAGAACGCGGTACTCATGAACAATATAGTAGTAGTAAAAGGACCCAATAATAATACAAGTCGACCTTTAGGTAAAATTATTGTATTTTCGCTTAGTATTATGACGATACTATATACTGCAAACTATGAAATAATGCTACAATTAGGATAATTATACTACGAAACCCGACCCTGGTTACGTCGTGTTTTGATATGACGTTTGTATTACCAACAAACAAAATTTATTTTGATTTTAAATGGCCAGTACTGCAGAACGGCAATTTCATAGCTAAAGACTTATTATTTATACGAACCATTTCGACCCCCATTCGAAACCAATAACCCAAAAAACTATGAGACTTACACACTTGTTATTTTGCATATCTAATAAAGACCACTTGAATAAATTAAAATAATAACTAAGTAAATATCCTATTTCATGAATAAACTTATTATAGTTACTAGCTTACTAGGTAGACGTTGTTCTGCCCTTTTCGGCGACCTTTTGTCATGTCCTATTAAAAATACTTAAATTCGCAAAAAAAAAAATGTGGTCACTTATGGGCAAATAAACTACCCTATCTCTCAAGTTGGACCAAACTGCACACGGTGTGCAAATATGATTAAAATCGGTTAAGTAGTTTAGGAGTCCATCGCGGACAAACAACGTGACATGTAATACATATATATTATATAATTATATATATATATATATATATATATATATATAATAAGATTGTAGTAATTAAGGTCGGAATAGTGCCATTACATTAACTGACTCACTGGTTAACACTCTAAACCACTTCTAGAAATTTGAAATTTGGTACTAACGTAGCTCATTTGTTTAGTCGTGTATGCAGAGGAAAAAATCTGAAAACTAGAAATTATAAAAATTTGGTGACGAAAAAGTATCGGCAAAAATATTATGTTAGTATAAATAAAAATAAAACAGCGTAGCACAAACGCAAGAAACACCTTAAATTTTATGTATTTATGTACATATTACATCAATCATTTTATTGAAATAAAATTCACACTGGGCACTGCAAATCTTGCAATCATTAATATTATTATGTATTATATTCAAATTATGGTATTATTAATTAAGTTATCAATTGATGAATATTTACAATTAACTTAAATATTAACGAGATCATACTATATTTTTTATTCCTTTTTCCTACTGAATCACTAAAAAACTCTTGCAACTAGTAATAACACTTTCGATAAATATATATTAACTTCTTTTAAAAACTTTTTTAGTCTTAATGCTTCTGATACATATTGGTATTTTATTATATATTTTATTGACATTGCAGAGGGGCCTGTGTTTACGATAAGTTATTTTGATGTAGCTGTCTTTAGTCTTAAATTTTTAGAACAAAAATACTGTCTAAGTATGTGTGTATTTCGAACTTTTTATATATTATTAAGAGTATTTTTATTTATTTGCAGGTCCATAATCTCAATGAATCATAAAGAGTTTAGGCGTCTCCTGACACAATTCTTCCTTGCTATGCCCTTGGTAAGTTAATCACATATATAATTTTATATATAAGTTCTTAAACCAATACTATTATAATTATATACCTGCGAGTATATTAGGGGCTATACCCGGAGTTTAACTGCGTGATAGACTTAGAAGTAAGGATATCTGTAGTCGAGAGTAACTGGCATAGTCCGATCGGTAAAGTGTCTCCCCCCCCCCCCTCCATGAGATGAAATGATGACCTACGAAGATATGCAGGAAGTTCATAGAATAAATAAAATAATTTTTATTTCATTTAGACTACAAGAATACTCTTATTGAAAATCTTTTATGTTTTACCACTAGATCGGGAAAAAACCTATATCCTGGGACGAACCATTAAGAAACCCAGCGGGACACTTTTTTTTTAAACAAAAGCTTACAATATAATATGTTGCACAGGTAAATATGAAAAAAATTAGAACCAGCATGGTAACCATCGCCTCATCCCCTTCAATCACGTAATCTTTAGTAGTATACCGTTATTGAGCAATTTTAGCTTAAAAAAAATTAAATAGATTAATGCATTGTGATAGTTGCTCATGATGGTGCTTTGTAGCATTTCTTCTGGGAACGCCTGTGCTCATCAATGGACTTGTGAAGTCCTGTAATAATGATGATGATGATGAGTATATTAGAGTACATTCTAAATATTCCTTCCACTTTTCATCAGAACAGATCAATCTTTTCAAAAATGGTTCGGTTTCGTTACGTGTCAACAGAGAATCGCAAATGAGTACACGATTCATTAGGTTTCTTTCAATAAGCTCATATGGTACCCAAATATCGAATTTTTTTGTATAGCAACACTTTTTCAAATGAGTCAAAACTGTTTTGTGGTCAATCCTCAATTCGTCGGGTATATCGTAAGTACTAATACATCGATCTTGCTCCACTTTTTCAAAAATGGGATCGACTTTATCCGTATGAGAGCGACCAGAGCTAGCTGCATCTTTGACATCTAAATTCCGGGACTGCTACTCTTAATGACACTACATTATTTCCATAAACGTAACAATTTTTTGAGGCTCTGGTCACAATTTTTCCCTTTTTTGTAATGAAACTTCAGAATTTATCGAATTTCTTCGTTAGATTCACTCATTTTGGCGGACAGAAAAAAATGGCGGGAAAGTGATTAACACTTTTTATTTTTCTTTTTCTTATTATTCTACCAAAATTTTATACAAACAAAACTTTTTCCGCGACCTATTACAACGTTGTGGCGATAGATAGTATTGCATCGATAATAAGACTTTACTCGCCTAAAAGTTTCACAACATTAAACGCCTTACAAAAACTCGAACAGCGGAAGTTTAAAAAGGAGCCTTCATCTCGAAAAGCAGTTTTTACATTTGACATATTGTATATCAAATAATATAGAAGTAGTTGTCTTGAAATTCGTAAGAACCGACTATGGTAATCAGGGCCAGATAAGTACATGTAGAGCGTCTAATGCAATGCAAGTGTCGGGTACCCTTTCTCCTTTTCCATTTGCCGTAATTAATTGTTACTAGGTTGATCCGGCCCTGAAGACAATTGATCTAAATTAATAAGAATTTTTATTTTTCAGATATCAGTGGTTAACAATGTTCTAAAATGGAGCATTGGCGAAGTAAAGCTGAGGCTGAGGACGAATCTTTCATTGTATCTGTATCAAAAATATTTGAAGTGAGTTATTTTATAGCTATTTTATTCACAGAATAATTTATCTCCTCAGTGTACACATAACGCAGAACACAAACTTTATTATACACAATTGTTAATAGTGAAAAAACAACAATAAATTACATATAAATAATATTAAGTTTTAGAAAAAAAAATCGCTACTTTTTTAACTTTACTTAAATCCAAAAAATAATGAAGTTATATGTTAACGGCATTATTCTTTGGATTTACGTAAAAGGTTATTTTAAATCGTGAGAACGTTTGTACAATGTTATTGCGGAATGATTAACGTGGACAGGTATTTCTTAGATTTGATTTGTGCACGTATTCTTTACAAGAAGCCACATTGTATGAATTTTTTATATATACGTTTCCAGAATATGCTTACTAAACCAAGATCCTGCAAACCAAGAACCCACCTGACCATGGCTAATTCTGTTATTACTGAATTAATTTTATTGATACCAACTTTAATGGATTTCGACTTCTTGTTGCACTTTGTATAATTTTCGGACGTTACAGCGTCTTTAACAAATAATGAATGGAATCATCAGGCGTTACTTTGCGGAAATTCATTCATTCGCGAAACAGGAAGGGGCCAAGAATTGAGCCCTGAGGCACGCCCATTTGTACCATCGACCCGGAAGAACTCATACTGTTAATGACATTTTTTTGCGTTCTGTTGGTTAAATATGAAATAATTAACTTAAGAGCATCACTTCTTACACCGTAGTGTTGACGTTTCCTGATTAATGTTTCATAGTGAACACCATCGAAGCCCTTGAATCGGTCACAGAATATACCCAAAGCATCCTGTGAATTCTCCCATGCATTGAAGATATATTTGATCAGCTCAACACCAGCATCAGTTGTCGAGCGACTCCTTGTGAAACGAAATTGATTTTTATGAAGTAAATTATTTACATTAAAAAATTTAACATTTGAACAAGAATAATTTTTTCAAAAATATTACTAAGTGTTGGCTGTACAGAAATAGGTCTAAAACAGGCGGGTCCAATGTACTACCAGATTTAAATAAAGGTACAATGAGCTATTATGTACTACGTACTAGAGGCGACACTGCATTCAGCTACTCTGTTCCACTCAACTGCGGTGCATGCACCGCACTTTAATCAGCCACTCGCTAGGCGCTTGTAGAGTTGTCACGTGTTATGTTGATTTTAAAAATATTTCTTGAGAAAAATATGCTGTCGTGTGTACTTAGATATTGTACAAATAATTCAAGAAATGTCAGTAAAAACCAAGGAATTACTTTTCATCGGTTAATAAGATACTTAATCTATAAAAAAAGTATTATAGATTAATAATAATAAAAATTAAGGACGCCATCTCTTGTCATGGAATATAGATTATGAAATTAATTTGTTCAGATGCGACATTTCTGTCGGTACTTAAGTATAGGACGATATATTATTATACACTTTTTTTGTAGAAACATATATAAGTCATCGTGATTAGGCTAAATTTTTTATAATTAAATCTGCTCATTATTCTTTTATTTTATTTTTAAGTTTCAAAGTCAAAGTGGAATATATTCGTCCATTTTTAACTCTCGCGTGCCCAGCATTTATGAACGACTAAATATAATTGTAATTTAAATGTTATATTAATAAGTTTTGTTAAATATACATTTAGTATGTTTTTTTATATTTGACATAGATACCTTTTAAAATATTGAGATAAAAATATCATTAAAATGTAATTGTGATATAATATTATGTAAGCAAAAATAATATACAAAATAAATGACACAATTTAAATATTGTTCTCGATATAATTAACCTATTTAACAATACAATCTACTATTATCTCGGGTCATTCTACCTATGTTTATTCTATGATGAAAAAACCAACCGCGCGAACACAGAGTAGCGCACATTTTTTGTTTGAGATAGCTGTTCTAGTACCTAAGTACATATTACTTCAATGTAAAGGTATTACTTTACTATGCTTCATGTGCTGAATATAGGATTTCACAATAGATTGACATATAGGGGGGATATTTGGAATAGTTGCTATACTTGGCAAGCGGGTTGGTAACCGAAGATTTTTATTTTTATTTAGCTTTAGGATGATGTTGCTTCCAATCTCCTGGTTCAGTTTCTGTCTGTCGCCTCTTATAGTGATACCCACGGTATAATATTACGTAGTGGATATTTTAACATCGCCAATACACTGCTTGATGCTATTGTGTGTATTTTTTTATTATGTGCGAGCAGCTATGCAGGTTTAGGGAAAGAGACCAGTATCACTTCGACCTAAAAGATTTATTGTGATCGCTGCTATGACTATAGTTCACTGTTAAGCCCTATGTCTAAAATGAATAGAAGGAGTTGCTAGCTGTGAGAAATTTCACTTCTTCTGGGCAGAGTACAAAATTTCCAAATGAGTATAACGTTTGCGCATTAAGGGTCCACAATCAGTTAGGATGTGCAGAGGCGTATCTTCCGTTAGGGAACAATACCGGCACATCCTTGAGTTGCTTAGTCCCAGGATGGACATGTGCTTTTAAGTCATCAGTGTCCAATTCCCTCTCCTACCAGAATGCGCAATTTATTTCTGAAGCGAATTTACGATCAAAAGCCCGGATTAAGATTTTAGAATGTTTTAAACCTGTTGTGTCAGACCAGATCTTAGGTGGCTTATTGTGATAAAAGTTTCAAGGGTTATTGGGCTAGGCCTTTTGGTCCACATCTCGGGTCTAAATTATGTTTGAAACTTTTTTGGGGTGTTGTTTGGTGTGGCGTATGTAATAATTATTAATTTGAAATAAATAAAATTGAGAATGATGTAACGTAATAGTGACTAATGTGTGATATTGGGATTGCTATCTATTTAGTGATTCATGTTATTTTTATGTTTATTACTAAAACATGCGCGTTGTATTATCCACTCCATAACATTAGATTATACTCTCTCCTTGTCGTAGACATTCTTAACAATTGTAGTACGGCATTATTAATAGTAGGGGAGCCCATGCTCCCCTACTATTAATAATGCCAAATGCATATGGTTCAAATTGTAAAAGACTTCAGTCCTATATTACGAATCTCATTTATTTGTATGGAATAAATCACTTAATTATACGTGGTAGACCCACGGTGCAGCTATATTATAGTTGTAGCACGAATGGGTCGCTCGACCGGGGCAGGACCACGCGTTCACAGACCCTTTTTACTGGAATCGAGGCATTCCATCTTAGTCCTCACTCAGTTTAGTGACAATGCATGTGCATTTTGATTCTTAATTGGGGATAAATGTGGAAAATGTCTATGGGCCACAGCATCCACTTACCACCAGATGTGTATGGTTGTATGCTCGTTTGTCACCCCATGCTATAAAAAAAATTGGTTGGTCATTGTTTTATGACAAAGGCAGCCAGCTGGATATAATCTTTTTGTATTTCAAGTATATTACGTAATATTTGGTGCCTACAATACTTTTATTAAAATTTATTTATATGTGGTAAACCCACGCTGCAGCTATATTATGGTGGTATAAAAACACACAATTACAGCTGTAATAACATTACAGCTGTAATTGCTAAGTCTCAAGTGGAATCCTGCCATCCTATTTGAAATGAACTATAACACGAATGGGTCGGCTCGACCGGGTAAGAACCGCACTCTCACATAATACCAGCATAAAGTAGCATTTCGTGTGGTAAGAACCGGAGACCCTTTTACTAGACAAATCATGATTGAAGGCATTCCATCTTAGTCCTCAGGGTTAACAACACATTTGCATTTTAGTTTGTCTAATCTACATTTTATTCTCTATCAAGGTTAAAAGTAGATGTATTATATAAGCCACAGCATCCACTTAAAATCGGGTGAATTGTGTGCTTGTTTGTCTCCCTTATATTATAAAAAATGTGTTCGTTCGTAACTTGTAATATATTTTTAATAACGTAATTCATTAAAACATAAAACAATTTGAACGTGGATAAGTTTTGATGACACTTTTACATCATAATATATTAAAATAGTTGAATACTTACCTGTAATTAGCACCTGAGCACTAAGTGTCGGTCAAACATAATATGATTTTATTGTCCTATTTGCATACTCATTACTAATGTAAACAAAGCTCAGTTTGTCACCTAGTAGTAATACGTATATTTATCGTGATGTTATTAGTATCAACTTTAGGAATTGGGAATTGTTTAGGGTCAAAATACTAGTTAGACTATGCCTCCATAAAATGAAATAACTAGTAATTTACTGTTGTTAAAATATAATATCGTAAAATAAGTAGATCACTTTGTAAAAAACATATTTACATTCCATAATAGGGCCAAAGTTACACCTATAAAATAGTTTTAACGTGGTAAAGCTATGCTGCAGCTATACTATGGTTGTAGCACGAATGGGTCGACTCGACCGGATAACTCACAGAATACAAGCGAGAAGTACAGCTTAGTGCTGCTGTCTTTCGTATACTGAGTGCAAGAACCGGAGACCCTTTTTACTGGAAATGAGACATTCCATCTTAGTCCTCAGGGGTGACAACGCACCTGCATTTTGATTCTTAAACGAGGATAAGGATAGATGTAGATGTCTATGGGCCACAGTATCCGCTTACCATCAGGTGGACTGTGTGCTCGTTTGTTACTCTTATTCTATTTAAAAAAAAAGCTTTTAAAGTTGATTAAATTGGTAAATTGATTTATTGTTTAGATTAATTCGTTTCTTTATATAAAAAGAAGTCACGCGTAAGGACTAAGATGAAATAAGAGATTACGCGGAGATTACATGATTTAATTTCTCCCTCCGTCTTTAATTTTTCCTCATCTTTTATCCATATATCTCACCTTAAGAGTGGATTAATTTGCTGGCGCCTGTCTTTTCGATAACAATCTGTGTGTCTTTAAGGTAAGAGTGAATAGGCTTTTGTTACGCTATGACTGCAATTTACCTATTAAAATAGTGAGTGAGTGAGTTTACCTATTAAGACAGATACACAACTGTGTCACGTTTTAATAGGTAAATTGCAGTCTTAGCGTAACAAAAGCCTATTCATTCTTACCTTGAAGACACACAGATTGTTATCGAAAAGAGTGTGTTCTACTGCTTGACGGTAATAGCAAAGAAGTTTGCTTACGACAGACCATTAATTGTTCCAATTCTTCTTTCTTCCAGAGGCTTCACGTACTATCAAGTGACAAACTTAGACAACCGGATAGCGAACGCGGACCAGCTGCTCACCACTGACGTTGACAAATTCTGCGATACGGTGATCGACCTCTACAGCTATATCTGCAAACCTATATTAGACATCGGACTCTATCTGTACAGACTGACCGTTAACTTGGGACCATCGGTAGGTAACTTCGTAACATTTGTTTTGATATGTTAGTGTATTAGAAATTCAATTTGTAGCTCGCAAAAATTTGACAAAGAATTACTAGTATGATAGTCCACTTGATGGTAAATGGCTACTGCTTTACATAGACCTCAAACAAAAGTGGGTACCAGATGCGTTGTCACCTCTGAGGCCTGAAACGAAATGCCTCACAGCCAGTAGTTACACTGGCCCTACTTTTACCCTTCAGATCGAAACACGCAGAAATAGATATATTTTGATGACATATTTTCTGTGATGTTGATGCTGTTAGCACTTGCTTGTTACGGCTCTTACAGCCTCATCTGACTCAGGAAAAAAAGGGAAAGGCAATGTTGAGGATGATGATGATGATTGTTTATGATTTGATATTGTTACCAATCATCATGTCGCCTCTGTTCTTGAGGTGTCTAACCGATGTCCAAGTGGTAGAGTCTGGTGACACCTGTATAAACAAACTCTTAAGCAAGAAAGAAATACCGCCTAAGATATATGTGTTAAAATCTTATGCAATTCTTAAATATTTGATACGCTTCGACACGATACTCTCTTAACAAAACCAGAGAATACCGGTGTACGCGGCCCAAATTTAGATTGGTTCAAAGATTACCTCAATAATCGCAAATATAAAGTTAAAATTTGCAATGCAGTCAGCGACGCTATCGATGTTACTGAAGGAACAGCTCAAGGGTCGGTGCTTGGACCCTTGCACTATTTAGCATACGTCAACGATATGGTGCATGTTGTCAACCATTGTTCCGTTTATCAATACGAAGATGACACGTGCCTTTTAGCTACCAGTAAAGATCTAAAAGTAGCAGCTAAATGGCTGCAGCAAGATTTTAAACAGGTATCCAAGTGGTCACATGATGCGGAACTTGTCTTGAATGCAAACAAAACCAAAGTGATTCACGTTCACTCAAGCTATCTAAAACACAACACGTATTTTAAGATCGTTGCTCATAGTCACAGATGTCTGTACAAATCAACTTCATCTAACGATTGTAAATGTGAGGCAATAGAACAAGTAACGCATCACATTTACTTAGGACTAATTATAGACAATAGATTTAGCTGGAGATTTCTCATAGATTCTATCTGTGAGAAGTTACGAGCTATGCTGGCTAAATTCTATATTTTGAAACCTAAAGTACCGTAATGATTTCTTAAATTTACGCGAACACTACACATTGAATAAAACTAAATTTACGGATTTTATCGCGTTTATTTCATTACTTTTACTTATTTTTAATTCCCGGCGTTTCGGGTGCTTTACAGCACCCATGGTCACGGGGGGACTGAGATGTTTGACGTCCCAATGTCATAGTTAGTCCGGCTACCTTCAGTTATTGAATATTAATTTTTGGTCCGATTTACGCAGTAGCGGAACGCAGCTTCAATAGTATCATAAAGTCGTTTGCAGTGGTATGCTTTGGTTATCAAACATCTCAGTACCCCCGTGACCATGGGTGCTGTAAAGCACCCGAAACGTCGGGAATTAAAAAAGTAATGAAATAAACGCGATAAAATCCGTAAATTTAGTTTTATGCAATCTAAAGTACCGTATAAAATCCTACTGAATATATATAAAACTTTAGCTGAGTCAATTATATCATACGGAATCTCAAGTTATGGACGAACCTTCAACTCATATACTGAAAAAATATATAAACTATAGCTAAGATTACTTTTAAACTTATTGTACCCCAAAAAATAATACAACTATATAAAGAAAACGTATTAGACATTTTCAATTACTGTAATATTTTACCTATGCAGATGAAACTTCACATGACCCTATTAATTGAACAATTAAATAATAAAAGCATCCAAGTACCCTTATCTCATAAAGTAATTACAAGAAATATTACCAAACAAAAATTAATTGTGCCTAGGATCTCAAATTACTATGGTAGGCGAACAATTGAATTTTTAAACCCAACTCTTATAAACAACATCCCGCAAAACATTCAAAAAGATTTAAGCACAAGAATCGATAAACAAAAATCAAAAAATATTATTACGATAATATAAAGAACTTCGTCTTATAAAATCAATCAGAATCATAGTTATAATTTAGTTTGTATAATAGTGAAACACCTGTATAAAGTTAAGTAGTTTGCGCTGCCTAATAGAACCGGTTCGTCGAACTATCCCAGGTGAGAACTGCAAATGGGTTCTTACCACTTACTTTTTATTTTATTTTATTTTATTTATTGGATTACTAACGTAAGATACAGCCAACTCAGATAAATACAAATTATTTGTTACATAGTACAATAGGTAACTGTTCTCACATTTATAAGTAACCACATCATGCGTTTTATCCTGTTACTGTAATGAAAACACTATAAAAATTATGTAAGTTAAAACAAGACAAAGGTCAATCACGATAGTTACGATAAAGGTAAGTCAACATTTTTAATTTTTGCAATAAAAGTAGCGATGCTATCAAAGAGGATGTCAATTATCCGAATTCTTCCCAACATATTCATTGTACAAGCGGGTAGCGCGGACCAACGGTGAAAAACGACCCAAATTAGTTCTGGATAGCCTGGACTTAAACAATTTGCATGGATATCTCAGGATTCTGGCGGGGACATTGTTAGTCTATAAAGGCGGACAATCGATAGATCCATTAACTATTTTGTGTAAAAATTTTAAATCTAAATGAGCTCGACGTTCTGTAAGTTTTATGAGATTGAAGTGCTTTAATTTCTCCTCATATGTTTTAGTAGTTATAGGTGCTCTGTATCGATATGCAAGAGTACGAACAAATCGTTTCTGAATTCTCTCAATTCTATCAACACACACAATAAAGAAGGTATATTTATATGTATATACATTTTTTTAACTTTTAGTAAATTAATTAAGTAATTATGTAAAGCACTGCGTTCGTTGGGAATGTGAGTACCAATACAAACCATTATTGGTTTAATGGTACAAATCAAGCAAATATGTAAAAATACTTTTGATAAATAAATAAATAAAAAAGACACTCTAAGGTTAAAATATTTACCTGTTATCGTCATCACCACACATTACCTGCTCCGTGATAGCGACGTAAGAGCATCTATAGCCTATTGTCTCCTAATATCTCGTGTTTATCGTTAAAGTATAAAAATCGCAAAGATCATATGGCCTCCAATACCAGATTTGAAATACCAAGAATAACGGCGACCAGCGTCAAAGGTACTATCAGCCAATCGTGACGAAACTGCAAATCTTTTGAAAATATTCAGCAGTGAATTATTAATAGACCGTACAGGGAGGAGGAAAATATTCAATGAAACTAGCTTTTACGGACTTTACTTAGTACTTCGCACTTTATACTTGACCGATTGTATCGTGTTTAATCAACATAAGTACTTGATCACCTTTTTACCGTATGCAAATAAATAAGGTGTAACATGTGAACACAGTAGAAGCCTATGGCACTGATATTTTACAAAAAAATAAAAACAAAAATTTTGAATTTAATTAATTAAGTAATTTAAATCTATCGAAATTCAAACCCTACTTTACAAAAGTCACTTCGCAGGTTCACAGGCTCAAGGGCAAAGGCCTATTTTGGCCAATTCTTCAAAAAAAAATTCAAACGTTTGATTCAAAATTTTTGTTTTTATTTTTTGGACAATATTAGTCTATAATAGTAATATTAGTATATATTTCCGACATTTGAAATACTTTACAGCACCCACGGTCATGGGGAGACACTGCCATAGTCACGGAGGAACAGTGCCCCAGTGAACATGGTTGCTTTAAAGTACTCGAAACGTCTTCAATATATAATAAGGCGATAAAACACGATAAAATCCGTAATAACTACTTTGATTCAATGTTTCGTGTTCGCGTAAATAATAAATAATTGAGAGGAAAATATTTGAACATGGATCAAAAAGCAAGTGATGTCTTAAAGTGTAGGTAATGGAAATAAAAATTTTATAAAAAAAAAAGAGAAGAAAATATCGGCACATTATGAACACGCCATATTGTACCTACATATTTCTCATAAACGTTTATTAAATAAAGCAAGATGCAAATAAAACAAGAACGTGACGAACAGAGCTCCCACTGATCATTTTACGTTACAATCAATAATGTGAAGCTACTGAACTTCTCTAATTTTTACTAAGTAATCTAATGGCCAAATATACAAACGCTACTCAGTTTTCAGATGTCGTTTAGTCTCGTGGTGTCACAGTCACTTTGATTTAAAGTGATAGAAACAACACGAGACTTAACGACATCTTAAAATCGAGCAGCTTTTGAATATTTAACCATAAGAGACTTTGTGTGATCACAGTTAATATATTTTTTTATAAATCGTAATTCATATGTGGTAGAGCCACGCTGCATCTATATTATGGTTGCGGCACGAATGCGTCGGCTCGTCCGGGTAAGGACCACGCTCTCACACAATACCAGCGTAAAATACCAGCAGAGTATAGAGATCTGGAGACCCTTTTTTTACTGGAAACGAGGTATTCCATCTTAACTCTCAGGGGTGACAACGCATCTGCGTTTTGAATCTTAATCCGTGGTTAAATGTAGTTGTCTATGGGCCACAGCATCCACTTACCATCAGGTAGACTGTGTGCTCGTTTGTCATTCTGTAAAAAAATTACACACCTGCAGCCAACTTCAAACAGAGACGGCTTTAGATGCGTTGTTACCCTTGACGACTATGATGGAAGCCTCACAGCCTGTAATTAAACGGGCTCTTTATACCCACTCTAAGCCAGAACATAGCAATGCACTGCTATTTAGCAATAGAAATAGGTAAGAGGGTGGTGAACTTAAAAAACATTTCAATAAGTTCCGGGTCTAACTTAAACATACTTCTTACTTTTTTTCACACGTAACAGCCCACGGGATATACGCCTATTTTATTTAAGGCCAATTCGGACATAATTAAAACTTTTAACAAAAAGTAAAAACCGACTCCAAATTGCTTAAAAGGAAGTTATTTATTTGCAACCCTTAGCGATGAATTTTTTCTCCAAACTTATATGGGACCACCCTTGGAGTATAACCTATTTAGGAAAAAATAATTATTAATATCGGTTTTTTATTTGCGAAGATATCGTATGAAATTCCTTAAACAATAGTGAAATATGAAACTTGTTTCCCTATTTTCCACCCTTGGGGTAAAGTCTGCAAAGATATCGCGTAACATACATACAAAAAAAAGAACATACACTCGAATTGAGAATTCTGTAAAAAATATCGTATTTTAGATACGATTTTTACGCTCAAAAATCGATACTTCTTGAAATACTATATGTTCTAAAAAAATGCGCATATATGAAATACTCAAATAAATACCTAATTGGATAGATTTCAAAAATACTTTACACTACTAATATGCAAGGCACTGAATGAGATTCTTAATTGGCTTCAGTTTTATTTAGATCCTTAATTTCCTGATAATAAGCAATGGTCATGAGGATTAGGAGTGGGCTGTAACAGCTTAAATCACATATCTATTCCACCTGTTCTAGTTCCACATTAATAACAGTTCCAAAAACCTGTTACAAAATAGCATTTGCCACACAAATTGTTTGTTACTTCTCTCTCTAAGGTGTATGAAACTATACTAGAAAAGAACAGAGATTGTGACAACTGTTACAGGTTGTCACAATAGCATTTTTTATTTTATTCTAACAAAGGTAACTGCCGAATGTATAAATAAAGAAAAACTTGTAACTGTCTTTTAGTGGATTTGTTATCTCATGGAACAATTACACAATTACAGTCTACTATTTTAGAATACCACTCTTAATACGGATTGACTATCGCAGTATCAGACGTGCTCCTTTGACGCGGTTTCTCGTCGTCGGTCTGGGTATTTTACGTAAACACGTAACGAGATGTTTATACCGCCATCCATCGGTGGTTCGGTAGCTATAACATCTTTCAGACAATTCCCATAATCGCTTACTACGCACCGGTCTGTGTATAGAGAGCATTCCGTTATCAATATGTGGATTAAGGTGTTTCTGGTTTATTTCTCTATCGCCTATAACGACACCCAAGTGACATTATTAGGTAAGGAGTTCTCTTACAGTCTAACTTGTTAATTAATTAATATTTTTTCAGACTCCTGGCATAATGATGGCCTATTTATTCGTATCTGGAATGTTTTTGACATATCTAAGAAGACCTACTGGTGAGTTTTCACATGAAATATATTTATAAAGTTTGAAAAAATTTCAAGACAACAAAATAAAAAATATAAAGCAATTTAATATATAAAAATTAATTTTTATTTGTTCGTTTTTATACGCTGCCATACCTTTCATCAGAATGCGGTAAAACTTTGTCAAAATACCGCTTGCACTTCCGCAAAGGTTATATGCATAGTTGGACCCGGTAGATGGCGCTGTTGTAGAATCCCGTGCGAAGCCGGGGCAGATCGCTAGTATACAATAAAAATAAAACTCAAAACATGACTTCAAAATATCGAAATAGAACTGAAATATCTAATCAAACAACCCAACAAATTGACAATGATGAGAATATCTTGCAGTCAACGGAGGCTAACAATATTTTTACAGAATATTAGCGGATACGCTGCATGTGCTAATAGCCTAAAAATTGAAAAAAAAATCAATAAATTTTGCAATCGTACTTTTTTGTCTTTACTCATTTTTTTTTGCAGTCGTACGCATTCTTTGATAATAATTATGCTACATTAAAGAGACATCCCATTAATTAACTTGTATGGTCAGCGTGGTTAACCAAGTTGACTTTCTGCAATTGTTATATTATAATTGTTGACACTCAAAGAAAATAAGCGATTTACTTTCAAATTACGTACAAAAAAAATATACTACGTTTTCTTATATTCTTACATTGTCATTCGATTATGAGCTGTTCAAAATTTCAAGTATCGAGCTAATCGGGAAGTGCTCGAAATTTGAGTTGCAAGATTGCACCCAGAAAGACAGACAGACAAACAAGAAAGTGACTTAATAAGAACATGGTAAAATTAATTAGAATGACATATCTCTACGCTGGCACGCGCCATTCAGGTGCCTTACCGTTGATTTCATACTTTACGTCGTTTTCTATGAGCGTTAACAATCACAAAAATCAACTTTGTTGCTTACTGATGGTAAGTGGATGGCGGTGACCCATAAACATCTACATCTATCCTCGATCAAGAATCAAAATGCAGTTGCTTTGTCACCCCTGAGGACTAAGGAGGTATGCCTTGTTTCCAGTAAAAACGGTCTCTGGTTCTCTACACTTATTATATATTATTAGCATAGAGCTATCGCACGCTAATATTCCATCTTAGTCCTCAAGAACTAAAATAAAAGCCTTGTCTACACTAATAATATAAAGAGGAAAGATTTGTTTGTTTGTTTGTTTGAATTGAATAGGCTCTGAAACTACTGAACCGATTTGAAAAATTCTTTCACCATTAGAATCCTACATTATTTCTGATGAACATAGGCTATAGAACGTTTTCAAAAAATTTAGGGATCCGTATGAAAACTTCGTTAATGTAACCCAAGGTGTGAAAAAATACCAAAAAAAAACCTTATATCGCGTACGCTGCGGAAACTATTGACAATAGAGCAAAGTGATGTGCTACAGTTTTATGGTGGACATCAATATCTACATAAAAGTCTGCAATACCATATGTCTAACTATTATAGTTATCTCACAATAACTACTTTTCCATGTTAAAATATTCAATAGTAACGTCGAAAAATCCTTATATCGCGTACACTGCCAGCACCATGCGATGCGGGTGTCACTGGGGTGTGATATTAGAAATAAAAATAAAATAATCAAATATTAAAAAAGAACAAAAAGAAATAAAAAAAGATACGTAAAAAATAATAAAAAAAATCATTATCTATACTTATATATATATATATATATATATATATATATATATATATATAATATTATAAAGAGGAAAGATGTTTTTCTTAGTTTATTTGTACCAAATAAGTCCGAAACTACTCAACCGATTTTAATCAATTTTTACCAATAGAAAGCTAAATTATAGGGGGGGGGGGAGGGGTGAGTGGATAAAATTTAAATTTTCTGTATAACGTGTATATGCCGATAGATAAAAGTACTCCATTAATTTTGCTAATTTTTTAGCTAAAATGTTTGAACTAAATGAGCGAGGCAGAGACGCGTGATATACGCGGGTGAAACCGCGGGGTACAGCTAGTTTCAAGTAAAAAGGGTCTCCGTCGTCACTTATTTCTACTCGCCATACGAAACGGCAGCAATTTCACGCATTTTCATAATTTTTTATGTTTTTTACGTGGTGGGGCCATACTGCACCTATATTAGTAGTATAGTTGTAGTACGAATGGTTCGGCTCGACCGGGGAAGGACCACGCTCTCACAGAATACCAACGTAAAATAGCAGCTTAACGCTGCTGTGTTTCGTATGGTGAGTGTAGAGAACCGGAGACCCTTTTTACTATAAAGGAGGCATTCTATCTTAGTCCTCACGGGTCACAATGCATCTGCTTTTTGATTCGTAATCGAGGATAGATGTAGATGTCTATGAGCCACAGCAACCACTTACCTGGCTGATGAGCTGTGTACTCGTTTGTCACCCTTCTCCTATATTAAAAAAATGGTGTGGAGTGGCTCTACCACGTATATGACCGATAAATATTTTCCGACGATTAAAAATCAGCCCTAGGTAATAAATACAAATTTCGTAATTGCCAAAAGAGGTTTTAATGGTTAAATTGTGTTTTTATTACTTATTTTTTATTTTGTATTTCAGCTCGCATGACGGTGCAGGAGCAAAAACTTGAAGGTGAATTCAGATACGTTAACTCTAGACTCATCACGAATTCAGAAGAAATAGCTTTTTACCAAGTTAGTATTTAAATTTAAAAAATCTATATATTTTATTAGCTAAACAATATTTTAATTTTTAAAATTAAAGTGTTGCCATTTGTATTTAAGTTTTTTTTTGGCAACTGTCCCAACCCGACGGAAGCTCTCGGCCAAGTGGTGTTTGGCCAAGGGTTAGGGTGGAGAAAAAAGAAACGGGTAGAAGATGCGGGTGGTATCGAAGAGCTTCGAGCTTCTGCAAGAGTTCATATGAGTTTATTTCCATTATTATTGTTTTTTTTTTTCATTGCAAAATTTCCTGCCTGTTTCTGAAAACAGTTTTTCCTGCTTTCTTATGTACTTTCTTCCACATATTACCAAAAGTATCGCCAATAATAATATAATTTAAAAAAACTCATGAATTAGACGTTTAATTATTGCATTTGAATTTTTATATACAAATTGTATTTAAATAAAAAATGAAGTATCTCGAAGCAAGTAGGTTTATAAACTGCGGTTGTACAACCAAAATATATCGCAAAAAGAATCCTTTATAAAATCTAATTAACAAGTTTCTCCAAAGGAACTGCATCCACGACTGTTCGTCGCCGCTGGTGACGTGAGGGTCAGGACTTTTCACGCTCAAATGCTTGGTATAGACGTTCAGAGAGAAAATGCGTTTTTGGCATTACATTTTTATCGTTAATGAAACATTAATCCCTCACCAGGGTGTTCTTGTGTATCGTGGAGACAGTTTAAAAACATAATTTGTACAAGGATAAGCATCCAGACCCGAAATAATTATTTGAGACCATACACATGTTTGTTCCGCGCAAAATTCAAACCCTCGACCCTCACCGCCTCAACCCAATGCTAAGCCACTGCGCCGCAAAGCCCTCAAGGAGATAAAACTAAACTAAAATAGCCAAATACTCAAACGCTATTTACCGTGTTTTTTGACCTTTCCTTAGTAAAATTTTAACATATCTTGTACTTCCACCCAGGGTAACCATCGCGAACGTCTCACAATCCTGGCAAGTTTCTACAAGCTGACGCGTCACCTACGAAACTTCCTCAACTTCCGCGTCTTCATGGGATTCATAGACAACATCATAGCAAAGTGTAAGTAGAGACTTAAAAGGATTTTTATTAAAGCAGGAATATTTTTAGTCAGTCCGTAAAGACTTTTTTCCCCTGCTTTGGCCCGTTTCATCATTACAAATGCACTCCTGAACATTCCTAAGCACAGTCCTAAGCCACCTGCATCCATCGACTATCTCCATCTCTCATATAGATCCTTTCGATAATAAGAAGCATATACTGTAATCTCATCGCTTCGCAAATGATTCAAGAATAGAAAGATAATTTGCATTATCAATGAGTACCGTTTGAACTTGAGACTCTCTTTCCACCAGACTAGTCAATATTTCCTATTTGAAGTACATTTAGTCCGTTATAAATTATAAGCTTTTATAACTGATGATTTTCATTGCGTTTCTAATGATACATCGGATCGTTACTTAATCCTACACCAAAAGTGTTACATTCTGTTATAGTAAGTAGAGAATGAGACACTGTACAATACAGTACAACTTTTTATCGGCCCAAGACAATCACTGCAAGATATTAGCAACTTCCATTGATTTGCTGTTTTCTCCGGGCTTGATTCTAAGTCGTCTAAGATCGCATTATGAAAAGATTCAAGAATCTGTAACCTATTCTTAATCGCCGGTATAAATAATTATACATCAGGCATATAATATGTTTTAATTTAATATATGACATATGTTAATTAATTTGTTCTTTTACGCTGCCACCGTAGGACTTGATTTTTTTTTTGTTATTTACAGACATTGCCATAACTGTCGGTTTTTACGCTGTTTCAAGACCCTTCTTCGTGAAGGACCACAACTTGCTCGACAATAGTACCGAAAATGAACGTTTCAAGGTAAAAATTGTCGCATTTGCTGATTAATATTGTATAAAAAATATAAGCAACCTAGGTTTTATTACGCAGAAAAGAAACTTCAAGCCTTATTACCCTCCCAACAGCTACCTTAACGACCTTAGCTCTATCAAGCCAGCGGTGCATGACCACATCTCAGCTCCATATTATGTCACACTAGCAATATGCACTGATATTTAAGTTCTGAGATTTGTGGGACAAGAAGACGTGTCTTCCGTACATTTTACTTACTGTTTTACTTTACTTGACTTACTATTTATATTATTGCTATGACAGCTATTTGCGTGTCCATCACGTTGTACGAGAACGTTCCAAAAGGTAAGGGTCAATGGCCTCTACTTAAATAAAACCTTTTCTCCTTTCCTTTCCTATAGAAAGAGGTTAATATTTTAATAATCCGGCTGGCTTAGAATGATCTATATTTTTATTGAGCATTAAATCGTGCGACGGTGATCGGAGAATTAATTCGGGAATGCTAAAGTGAACCCTACTTTGGGAAGCGACTACAATCAATCCTACTGAAGAAGTTTGGATGAGGTAATTGTATGCTTGCTGTGTGTATGGAAGGATACATTCATTTCTCATCCTAATCGGCATCCCCCCCCCCCCCCCACACACACGTAATCCTTAACTGATAGAAATAATATCTCATATCATTCCCAAAGGGTACCGCAAAGCACAGTCCCAAGCTCCTAAGTCCATTTATCGACTTCCTGTATAAGATATGCACCAGGTACTCCATTTAATGGGGGGCCGCTGTATACTTTGTATACCGATACTAGGCTGCCACTCGAGAACCTTTCTTCCCCATCGGTTTTTAGTTCTTCGAGCTATATGGCCGGCCCATTGTCATTTTATAAATCTAAAACTTATCTCTCTGTAAGTGTTTAACATACATAAATTGATTATGGACAAACATCTCGACCTATAACAATTATTGTAACGTGCAGTGGCGGTGTAAGAATATCCAATGCCCCATATCGTCCCGTGGATGTCGTTAGAGACGACAGAGGGAAATAAATCCGGAGATGAGCAGCAGTGTCTTTCTTATGACGACTAAAAATAAAAAAAAACTGCGGTTGCCAATCCGCTTGGCAAGCGTGGCAACTGTGGCAAATATCCCCCCTATGGGGCAATCTATGTGGAGGCTTAGGTTCGGCAGTGTTCTTATAAACTCATATTTTGATGTGTATTATAGAAATATGGCAGAATAAGCACTAAGACTATGCTCAATGACCTCAAGGTGTCTCCCAACGATAGGTCTTAAGATGAACATGACAAAACAAAGATCATGTTTAATGTCCATAATGTTGTGTGATTAGAGTATTACCTGGGACAAATAGTGCGACTAGGTAAGTCCAACTTCGACCGAGAGGTCAATCGACGGATTCAACTCGGCTGGGCAGCGTTCGGGAAATTACGACACATCTTCTTTGTACAACCAGTGCGTGTTGCCAATGATGACTTACGGATGAGACGTGGTCCTTTACTGCTGGCCGTATGGGAAATGGGCGGCAGCATCTTATATCAATAAAAAAGGCGGATTGTTTTTGAGATGTTACAGTCCGCGAGGCATAAGCCGAGCTTTGCATTTGTGTACTCACTAAAAGTAGAGTCAGACAAAAAAGTATTTGTACTTATGTAAGTGTGACTGAGAAGTCAGAGATCTACAAATGAAATTCAAATAAAAAAAAATATAACAACTCTTCTACACCGGACTTTGCATCTTCATCATTTTCATTATCACTCTCGTCTTCATTTTCTTGATCTGATGTGTCGTTGGTGTTAATAATGAATCGTTCCATCGTATCATCAAGAACGGCGTCGTGACCATAAAACCTTTTCTCTTCTTTTATTGCGTGGTCACATAAAGTTTTCCATTCTTGTACATAGTGTCAACTTTTTCTTTCGCTTATACCTGTTAATCCAAGCGCAGCAATTTTTGAAAAGATTCCCTCTATGAGATAATCTATAGGGGCGGATGTACAACAGTACATTTTTTATGGACATGGACAAATATTTAGAACCAGCACATTAATTTGTAGGTCATACAAATTAAGAGGGCTACAGCATAAAGCTTTATGATATAACATTAAACTCTAGGTTCTGCCGGTAAACAAGCAAGACTTCCCAGTCTTGCTTGTTTACCGGCAGACTAAACTATTTGGACTGAAGATCTATGTCATCATATTGGAAGTTAGTTTATACGTGGTAGAGACATTCAGCATCTATATTATGGTTGTAGCACAAATGAGTAGGTTCGACCGGGAAAGGCCCACGCTCTAACAGAATACCAGTGTAAAATAGCAACTTAATGCTGCTGCGTTTCGTATGGTGAGTGTAAAGAATCGGTGACCCTTTTTAGTGGATACGAGGAATTCCATCTTAGTCCTCAGGGGTGAAAACGCATCTGCATTTTGATTCCTAATTAGGATTCGATTTAAATGTCTATGGGCAACAGAATCCATTTACTATCTGGTGGACCGTATGCATGTTTTTCACCTTTATTCTATTAAAAAAAAATTGGAGTGTGGTTGTGTTGTCGATATGGATGTGTGTTTTATATGAATACGTGTACGTAACTATACGAACTCAAAATGGCGGCGCTCCCCCCTACGCCGCGCGCGATGGTGCGTCACAGTTCTCATTCAACGTAACGAATTCTTTTATCCTTTAGCTATCGAGTGGTGTAGTTAAATTTTGTATGTATATGATAGATAATTAGTTGCAACAATCTGAATAGCCTTCCACTATGAAATGTTTGGTGGTGGATGTAATGACAGAAGGAAACAAGTCAGGGGAGGGGCAATAGCGTCTTCCTAATAATGACTACAAAAAAAACTGCGGTTACCAATCCGCTTGCCAAGCGTGGCAACTATGGCAAATATCCCTTCTATGGGGGAGGTCTATGTTCAGCGGTGGTTTTTAATAGGCTATAACGGTAACAGTATGGAAGCAAATCACGTGAAAAGAGGGTGATAGTAATGTGGGCGTGGTCTCGCAGCACTACTACACGTACGGGCGCATGCTGGTGAAGATGGCGGAGGGCATCGGGCGGCTCGTGCTGTCGGGCCGCGAGCTCAGCCGCCTGGCCGGCCTCACGGCGCGCGTCACGCAGCTCAAGAACGTGCTGGAAGATGTCAACAGCGGCAACTACGAGCGCACCATGGTAGACCGCACTATGCACAACGGAAGCGGACGTATGTTTCCTTACATCTTAACTAGCTGGTACTCGCTCGCTTCGTTGGGCGCTCGTTAATATTTTATTACGGAACCTATTATTGATGGGACTGTCTTAAAATCCGTTCTTAGTGAGCGTCTACAATGCGAAATGAGTAACTATACTAAATTTCAAGAAATTTGGGTGTACAGTTTTAGAGATCTCGTGATGAGTCAATCAGGCGGTGGTATTTCGCTATATACATACATACACGCACACACTTGTACGGGGTGAAATTTTTTAATGTAACAATTAAGATGATATTTGCGCTTGTAATATTCTTTCATCGACTCGGAAGGTCAAAAAATTACACTTACAAAAAAGTAAAGCCAACTTCAAGAAATAACAAAAATAAAATAATTTCCACATAACAACTTCCTAAATTGGGGCTTCAACCCTTCTGTAAACATTTCAGTATTTAATTTATTTTCTAGTAAGAATAAATACAATTAATTTCCTTTACCTAAGTCAAAATTCAATACTACAACAGTAATCATTTAGGCTTTTCCGCTATTTTTCTTTATCGTAGAAGAGGAAAATACTGTAAAAATCCAAAAGGATATAATGAGAATGATGATCACATATAAACTGTAACACAGCAAAATTATTTTGTTAACTTTGAAAAGAGTTATAAAGTTGAGTTATTTCTGAGAAGGTTTTAGGGCAAGGAAGTGTCTGCCGCGCTGCCCCAATGGGTGTTGACGAATTTCACATGCCTTCGGAATTTTGTTTTCTTATTTCTCAGACATACAGGTCTCCTCACGATGTTTTTCTTCACCTCCGAGCACGTGGTAAATCAGCACTTAAAATTGCGATTAACAATTTCATTAATGCCGGCGGGGATCTAACCCGGGTTGCTCACGTACTTTGAAATTTACAACGAGCGTTAACCATCTAAGCTACCACGGCTCACGAAGTAAAAAAAAGATAATTTTACGGAAATTATATATTTTGACAGTAGTAATTGTAAAGTAAAGTAAAGTTACAGCCTATATACGTCCCTCTGCTGGGCACAGGCCTCCCCTCATTTCTGACAGGGTTTTAGGGCAAGGAAGTGAACGCCACGCCCCAATGCGTGTTCGCGAACTTCACATGTCTTATTTTTTTCTTATTCCTCAGTCATGCAGGTTTTCTCACGATGTTTTCCTTCACCGCCGAGCACGTGGTAAATCAGCACTTAAAATTGCAGTTAACAATTTCATTGGTGCCGGCGGGGATCGAACCCGGGTTACTAGCGTTCTGTTATATTTACAGCGAGCGTTAACCATCTGAGCTACCACGGCTCAGTAGTAGTAATTGGCCGTCTATTAATGATCCCAATAAGTTGAATTTCTATGTTGTTCCAACATATCAAAAGTGGATCGAGATTTTAAATTTAAATTTTAAATCATGTAATTTTTAACGGTTCTTTTTAAACAAAGTTTGGTTTGTTCGCAGTCGCTCCGATGGCGCTTAGTCCAGGGGCGGGTCGCATCATCTACAAGGACAAGATCATCTGCTTTGACAAAGTGCCGCTCGTCACGCCTAATGGCGACGTGCTTATCAAGGAGCTCACCTTCGAAGTCAAGTTAGTATTAAATGACTAAATCTATGGAAAACTGAGAGCAAAATGGCAAAAAAATACTCTTTTGATTTACCTACGAATCGGCAGGATTTGCCACACCAGATATAGAAGTTTTGCGATTGCAGCAAAACAGATTCCTTGCACCATAGACACTACTCCCCCCGGTTTGCCTATTGTTACTCTACCATAAATACATTAGGTCGCAGGGACCGAATAGAAATTGTTGACTGTTAATACCGGCTAATTTATAGTTTGATATTATTTTTAGCTCTAATTAAAAAAATGTGACCTTGATAATGACAACGTTAACAACGGGCCCCGTGTATGACCGATAATTTAAAGTCAGTAATAAATTAAAATCTGAAGTGTTAGCAGAAGATTATATGACCCAAAATGAATATCGACCTACATTATCATAGATCTCCATTTCTGCCTATTTATAGCAACGGGTCTCCTGTACGACTGCAAATTTAAAGTTGGTAACATAATAAAAGCTGCAGTGAAGAGTTCCGTATACATATATTATTGAAGCGGGGATAAGTTGGACTTCATTATACTAGGGAAGTCTGTTGTGCGAAGTTTGTCCGCCGGATTATCCACTTAGTCGTCCGAAATACTCTCTTATCACTCTCGACTCCTTCTTTTGCTTTCTACATATCCGAGTTATCGCACAATTGAATGGTGGAAAATCTTCAGATTTCCGCTACTAGCTGGCGCTTTAATCGTTATGCGACAAGAACACTTGTTTTATTGGCTTATGACATTTATGTAATAAAATATTTGAGAAGTAAACTAGCAATTTATTAAAAAATAATCTCCGGGTAATGAAATATACGGATGTGCCTAACGGCGCTAACATTTGATCGTAACTTGATCGCGTTTCTTGATTCGATCTGGTTCGAGCGTGAGAGTAGCTTTTTAAATTAGTTTCGGAATACGTCATTTTGAATCGAAAACCGAATCTTATTCAGAAACAATTTCGGGAGTAAACCTCAGTAATTAACCAATGGAGTTGTAATTAACCATAGATATTCATAGAACATTTATATAGCACTAGACAACTATAAAATAACAATTATAAAATTATATATTTGCATGCCACTGGCGAAATATGATTGTACCATACCAAATTATTAATCCTGTAACTACCCTATATCTTGCAAATAAATTATATTATTATTATTATGGAGACACCGCTAGTCCAAGCACTACACAAAGGACAATATTATAATTCCAGGATAGCTACTACTTATAACTCTCAATCAGACAACACTCGCCAGACCTTGGTTTTACTGGATTTCCAATGCGAAAAGTGCCATGCAGTGAAAAAGGCCTTTAAATAATCAATCTATTTCATTCCCCAGAATTTTCGTAGAAATCTATTACTCAGTTATAGGTAGTTTCTAATAGTCTACTGAGAAAATGTCATTAACTTCTTGAGATATCAATGATGGTGGCAATGGTCAGCGAACATAACATCTCAGTCTGTAGCCAGATTAAGAGGATACCTTGAAAATGAATCGAAGTTTTGGGGGCGTGCCTTATTCCTTTGTCGGTGAAGCTAACGGACGACTGAGGGAATGTCAAAATTAAAGTGATGCAATGACTTCATAGTACGCAAATTATGAGATAGCCATACCGAGCAAGCGCTCGGAAAAAAAAAAGTAAGCGCCAAACAACATTTTTATTTATTTTAACAAAACTTCGTTATGGATTAAAAAACTGGTTTATGAGAACTTAGATATGATTATTTACTATGCCTTAAAAATAATTCTATGAAATTATTTGTAAGAATATTGTGGTGTCATCGAGAAATGTAAATAATAAGAGCCTACTTCGCAATTTTTTTTCTATCGAGAAAATTACGTGATATCGTGTTTTCCTTTTATGCAATTCTAGGTTATACAGTCAAAAACCATATACCAAAATTTTGGTTTGTAATCTATAAAACTTAAAAAAATATGTTCAATAGAAAAACCACCAAATTTTCGAGGTATCACCTTAGGATCTTTGTATTTATACGTCTCGCTTCTAACTGGGCTGTAGACTTCAAGCGCGGTGTTTTTATTTAGGTCTGGGATCAATGTGCTGGTGTGCGGTCCCAACGGATGCGGCAAGTCGTCGATGTTCCGGATGCTGGGCGAGCTGTGGCCGATCTTCGGCGGCACGCTAACCAAGCCGCCGCGCGGGAAGCTCTTCTACGTGCCGCAGCGTCCCTACATGACCCTTGGGACCTTCCGCGACCAGGTGAGCACTGCCACCATTGCAAGCTCTCGTCTGGGAATTTTAACAACCGAGTGGCGACTCTCTACCAGTCAACCCATGGAGTGGTGAGAATTTGACGTAGGTGTAGTAGTAAGAGAACACAATACAAATGATAATTAACTATATAGTATATACAAACTACTAATAAATAAACTATTCATGACATCTAAAAGATGATTTCTTATATTTACGCGAACACTCCACATTGAAATAATACTAGTTTTTACGGAATTTATCGCGTATATTTAACTTTTTAAATACATTTAAAAAGTTATGAGTCCCGCCCGTGACCATGAGTGATGTAAAGCGTTCGAAACGTCGGGTATTTAAAAAGTTAAATATACGCGATAAATTCCGTAAAAACTAGTATTATTTCATCTAAAAGATGTACTAACGCGATGAATACACGCAAATATTTAAGTTGCAAAGTAGCCAACACTAAAACTAGTTATGCTTAAATTAGCGTTTTATAAATTTTGTCAACAGGTCATCTACCCCCAAACTCGGGAGGAAATGATCCGACGCGGCCGCACTGATGAAGAACTGAACCGGTTCTTAGAAATAGTACAGCTTTCGTACCTCACAAACAGAGAGGATGGATGGGATGCTGTTGAAGATTGGATGGATGTATTGTCGGGCGGCGAGAAGCAGAGGATAGCCGTGAGTAGTTCATTATGTTTTGAATACTGGTTGGTAAACTAAACATGTTACATTGGGTGCGTTTGGCAGAAAAAAGCGCTAGCAAGCGCTTACAAGCGCTAAAATAGTTTTCGGCCAGGACACGATTGCTACTTCAGTAGCGCTGACACAATCCGCCATTTTGCTTATTTAATTTGTTTGTTTGAAGTAGAGTTTATAAGTTGTTTTGTGCAATATTAGTTTTAAGTAATATAATGACATGAATAGACATATACATGTTATTAAAAATTCGTGATTGGTAAGTTTTTAATATGAATACTTCACAAACATATATTTAAATTAGGTTAGTTTCCCCGGTTAAAACTAACATCGTGTCCTGGAGGAAAATAGCGACTTACGATTTGACAGCGCTTACCGCTTACGATCGCCATTTTGCTTACAAGCGCTTGCTAGCGCTTTTTTCTGCCAAACGCACCCATTGTAAAGGTAGAGCCATGCTGCAACTATATTGTGGTTGAAACACGAATGGATCGGACCACGCTCTCACAGGGTACCAACGTGTACGTAATAGCAGCTTAATTCTGCTGTGCATTCTATATTCGTTCATAGGGGTGTCATTGCATATACATTTTGATTCTTAATTGAGCGTAGATGTTGTTTTATATACATAGAACAAAGGTGAAAAACTTGCACACAGTCCACCTGATGGTAAGTGTATGCTGTGGCCCATACACATCTACATTTATCCTCAATTAAGATTCAAAATGCAGATCCATTGTCACCTCTGAGGACTACGATGGAATGCCTCGTTTCATGTAAAAAGTGTCTCCGGTTCTGTACACTCATCGTACGAAATACAGCAGCATTAAACTGTTATTTTACGCTGGTATTCTACGAGATCGTGATCCTACGCCGGTCGAGCCGACCCATTCGTGCTGCAACCATTATATTGTAGTTACAGCGTTGCTCTACCACGTAAATATAGATGTCTATGGGCCACAAATTTCACTTACCATATCATCACCATATGCGTGTTTGACATTCTTGTTCTATAAAAAAAAAACAATGAAACAATAAAAAGAATGTATATCGGTTGCCGTGTGATGGCGGCGTTAAAGAATTCATCACTACATTTCATCCCGTGGGTGTCATTACAAGGCGACAATTAGAAATTCAAAAGATCGTTATGATTTCCGACGTATAGATGGATCGGCGTTTGAGGGCACCGGAATGAATTCTAACTATCATAAAAACAATAAAGTATCTGTACTTGATTCAACTAACAGTGTAGTGGCGATGTAAGAATATCCACTAGCCCATATCGTCCCGTGGGTGTCGTAAGAGGCGACAGTGGGAAATTGAAATAGAATACGGGCGGCAGCATCTTCCTGATAACAACTCAGAATTATAAAAAAAACTAAGGTTGCCAACTCGCCTGCCAATTGAAGCAACTATGGCAAAGTCAAATAAAAGTAACAAAAAAAATGATGATGTATTTGGGGGAAGTTTACATCAGCTCTGCTCTCGCTGCCTATAGTCGGCTCAACGGGGAAAGGACCACGCTCTCACATAATATGAGCGTAAAGTAGCAGCTTTACACTGCTGTGTTTCGTACGGTGAGTGTATAGATCTGAAGACCCTTTTTTACTGGAAACGAGGCATTCCAGTCTTATTCCTCAAACGTGACAACACATCTGCGTTTTGATTCTTAATCGAGGATAAATGTAGATGTCTATGAGCCACAGCATCCACTTACCATCTCTATCATCTATCAGGTGAACTGTGTGCTCGTTTGTCAACCTTATTCTATTAAAAAAAAATGGAGGCTATTATGGCAAAGTCCAATAAAAGTAATGATGATGTCTTTGGGACAAGACAATTTTAACAAACATAAAACATTATTATGGGTAATGGATCGATGGATTTACGAATTGTATTCGATAGCTTGAATTACTTTCTATAATCGAAATAATATTCGTTTAATAAAATTACTTATTATTCTTCCCATTGTGTTTATTGTGTGCTAACGATCCGCGCCGGCATCACCAGAATAGGATCTATTAATGCAACCTTATTAGATTTAGGATAATCGAGAACCATTTATTTTACCAGTTTTTCGATTTTACAAAAAAAGTAACTTAAAGTTTTTCGCATAAAATATAGCTTTCCAGCAATGCTCCGTTCGTAGTTTCATCACAATGGTTCCAGTCAGAAAAATAAGCTCCAACAGACAGAGAGGCAAAAATGTCAGAAATGGTCATTTATGTTTTAAATCATGAAGGTTAGAGAACAGGAGAACGATCGCTACGTACTAAAGCATAGCCCGCCCGTCCTAGAAAAACTGTAGAATTTATAGCGACGCTGCCGTCGGTGAGTAGTGGCTCGAAGTTAGCTGTTTATGAGTACAAGTAGATGAAGTTAGTTGAATAATGTACAAATTTTTTCGCATCATTGATGAGAAAATAATCGTGCTCCGTAATTTTTTAATTTTTGACAAAAAGAAACATTAAAAAATGGTGAAATATTGTATTGTGCTTGGACGTGCAAGTGGTTTAGCATCTGATCAGAAAAATAGACTGAAAATGACTTTTATTGAGACAACTTAGCGATCGCAGCGCCTCACTTATTTTGTCCATATTTCTGGGACACTTTCTACAGCGATCGTTCTCCTTGTCTTTAACCTCCCATGTTTTAAATCATAGATATAGTATAGATTGCTAATGGATTGATTAGGGCGAGACCAAAATCTAAATACACCAGTGTGCGTGTATTGTATGTGCGTGACCAGTAGTGCTGCACAATACACTGCCTGCCTTGACTTCAATTATCGATACCGATTGCAATATATTAGTGTCTTTTGATTTGACGCAGATGTTTTAAGTGAATATTTTTACCTGACTACGGTAAAGATAAAAGGATGATTACAATTTTAGAAGGCTATGTACGTGCATATGTTATGTTCATCTGCTTCACTCAAAGCTTCTAAACTACTCATCTTATATTGACAAATTTGATATCTTTAAAAGCATTGTGCCTTTTCTTGAGTTTTTAGCAGCATGAAGTCACATAAAAACTAATATGGCGGATTATTGCGCATATAATATAATGAAGCATTGAAATATATACAATATTAAACAACTACATATAAGGACGACCATATTTACCATCTGGAAAAAAATAGAGTGTAAGATGTGACTTTTTTCTACTTCAATATGATACTTCAATATTATTTATTTGTATAGATTATATTGTGATTGCCTCATTGGTCTAGTGGTTGTAGTAGTGCGACTACTGATCGTGAGGTCCTGGGTTCGAATCCCGGGTCGGGCCAAAAAATCAATTATTGAGTTTTTTTGTCAAGAAATTCTCAGTAGCTGCCCGGAGTCAGGAAGTCTTCGGTGTCTCACCCCCGTGACTCGGAAAGCACGTAAAGCCGTTGGTCCTGCGCCTGATCTCACTCCGGTCGTGTTGGTTTACCGTCCCATCGGATTACGAGAGTGAGGGAATAGAGAGTGCACCTGTGCTTGCGCATACACTTGGGCACTATAATCCTGTCCTGCGCCGATGGCTAGCCTCCGTTGAGGCAGGCCGCCGTGGCCGAAATTCGGTCTGGAAGACATTATTATTAGATTATTTTATAGTATAATTGTTGGTTTTATGTGCGCCCCAACAGATGGCGCGGCTGTTCTACCACGAGCCGCAGTTCGCGATCCTGGACGAGTGCACGAGCGCCGTGTCCGTCGACGTCGAGGGACAGATGTACCAGTACTGCCGCGAGGTCAGGCCCTTTCTTCTTTTTTACTCTCTTTAATGGTAACAGCTATAAAATGTCACAACTCACCATTCTTACACTTAGACTCACCTTTGACTATAATTAATACAATCCTACTTACACTACACTTAATTTTAGCGCGTAGGATAAACTAAGGCGCAGAGGTTTGGCGTTGAATTGCGGCGATGATGGTCGCGACTTTGAATCCCGCACTGAACACGTATTTGCATAGCCTACAAATAATTGCTCCGGGGCTTAATGTTGTCCTTGTGCAATTTATGTATGTGAACTGCCTCCACGATATGCAGAAAATCCTGTAGTGTGGTAGAGCCACGCTGCAGCTATATTATAGTTGTAGCATGAGTGGGTCGGCTCGACCGGGGCAGGACCACGCTCTCACAGAATACCAGCCTAAAATAGCAGCGTAATGCTGCTGCATTTCCGGAGACCCTTTTTACTGAAATCGAGGAATTCCATCTTAGTCCTCAGAGTGACAGCGCATCTGCGTTTTGACTCTTAATTTAAGATTGATGTGGATGTCTATGGCCCACTTACCATCGGGTGGACTTTGTGCTCGTATATCACCTAATGCTATAAAAAATTGTTTATACATTTAAAATGATCTTACACAATAAGCAAATTTCCTATATGTATACCATTAACAGGTATGTTACACTTTCACTAAATAGGACAATTATAATATTAAAAAACAAAACTAATAACCCTTTTTACTGGAAACGAGGCATTCCATCTTAGTCCTCACGGGTGACAACGCATCTGCATTTTGATTTATAATCGAGGATAGATGTAGATGTAGACATATATGTAGACAGCAACGACTTACCATTAACTGGTCTGTGTGCTCGTTTGTCGCCCTTATCCTATAAAATAATAAATTTTCCAGATGGGCATATCCTTGTTCACGGTTTCGCATCGCAAGTCACTATGGAAGCACCACGACCACTACTTGCAGATGGACGGCCGCGGTGGATACGTGTTCGGAGAGATCGACAGCGATACACAGGAGTTCGGCTCCTGATCATCCCCCCAGATGCTGTATCACTAGAACATCAAACAATAGTTACCTTCCCTGTAAGAAATAAACTTCTGTACAAATATGTAAGGCGAATATCAGGGCTTTTACACTGCAAAGCCACATTGTGGACTGTGGCTTAAGTTGCTTAAGCGTGGCTTAAGTTGCTTAAGCGTGGCTTAAGTTGCTTAAGCGTGGCTTAAGTTGCTTAAGCGTGGCTTAAGTTGCTTAAGCGTGGCTTAAGTGTAACACAAGTGGGTTACTAAATTAAGCAACTGTAAATGTAAATTCCATTACACCCTTCACTGCCTTCGTGAACGTTCTAAACTTGCTGGGTAAAGCCACATGGCGGATAACTGTGGCTAAAATTGCATAAGCGAGGCTTAAGCGTGACACAAGTGGCCCAAAATATTAAGCGACAGTAAATGTTTTAAATTTGAATGTACCTTTGACTACTTTCGTGAATAACTCTAACGCAATCATTTCAATTGAATATCTATTATTATTTAATAATAATATCATAAAGCTGTCCTTAGGTTGGCAAAGCATTTTCGCAAAAGAATAGAATAGAATATTTTTTTATTCTTATTGAGTCTTGTTTTACTTTACCTCTGGTTCTAAACGCTTTTATTATTCTTAAAGGGTGAATAAAGTTGTCTATGGTTTACAGTGAACATCTAGAATACGGTACTTAACATTCATATCAATTGAAATACATTTTAATATTGAAATTTTATTAGAAAAATGACGTCATAGGTATTTATAATAAAACAAAAATTAATTGTATATTTTTATATAATAAAAAACCTATATTTACCTTAAAACGACTAGTTTTGAAAGTACTAAAAGTATGTAGCAATTTCAAATTATATGACTTAATATAATTTATTAATGATGGTATAAAATACCCATTTATGTTGCTATTCAAAATTTACTCAAAACTTCGCGAGGAAGACAACAATAATATACTAATTTTGAGAAAATATAAAAAATAAAGCCTCCAACATCACAGCAGTGATCAACATTCCAATCAGACATAAATCTAGGAGAATAATTATTGTGATCTTGACTCCAAAAATAAATTTATTTTTTATAGTATAATTATTTTGCTTTTCACTCAAATCTTACACTGAGATGAAAGAATAACGTTAGTGTCACTTATTGTACATCATGTTGAATAAAATAATAAGATCGTTTTATAAAGAGATGATGGGTATGTTCCACAGAACCCAGTGTACTGTCCAATGCAAATGACGTCATGAATCGACGCTATACTGGTGATTCGTTCCAAAACATAGGACAGTAGGGTAGACCGAGGCGAATCGGATCACTTTTTCTTTGAGGTTGAGCAAATCATACTAAAGTGTTATATAATGTTATTTTTATTGATAAAAACGTAAGAAGTAACAATCAGCTATGAAATAAACATTTGAAAACTTAAATCATACATATATTCTCTTAATTAGCTATTAAAAACTAAAAAAAGAAAAAATATCCGAATCGCCCCAATTTTCGGGGTGAATCGGATCGTACACATGTAGGTAACAAAATTTTAAGTTTCTTATGACTATAGCTTTGGAATCAGTAAAAAATTAATAATGAGATCAATTTTAATTATCGGCACATAATTCACATATATATGGTCCTTTTTCTTCCCCATATCGGCACATTTTTCGTGGCACCATTCTTCGCAGGCATTGCACTGAATCCAATCCTCTGATGGTGGATGAACGAATATTTCGGAACAGTAAATGCAGTGCCACTCTCTATGTTTTGGAGATGAACTCTTAATTTTTATCGCAAGCTTTGCTTTATTCTTCATTTTCTTCATAGTATTTTCTTTGCCCACAGCCTTTTCCTAATTTTCCTTGGTTTTATTGTCTACCTTAAATTTCTTCTTTGCTTCTTTTTCGAGAAGAGTAGTCTTATTCTGAGGTGATGTTAAATGCAAGGCCAGTTTTGAAACTTTACGAATTCTTTTAGAAGCAATTGATGACTTTAAAGGTGATGGAAGAATTTCTTTAATTATTTCTGCACAGGTGGGAGGCTGGGCTTCGTCAGATTGTTGTGAACTTGTGGATGGCACTATATTATCAAGTGGTTTTGTATTTGTGGCTTGCACGTGTAGCTGCATTTTTGGGAACTTGGGGACTGGACTTGGGACTCTACAATGTCCGACTCTTGATCACCGATGAACTTGTGGTCAGGTATTGCATTGGCGTTTAGTGGAAATATTCCAGTCTTTTCGAAGCCTTTTGTAGCATTCCCAACAGTGGCAGCCTGATTCCAAGCCCGTTGGAAAAGTGCTCCGAAAGCGACTTTTGTGATTCCTTGATTGGGATGTGAATGTTGCCATGCTGTAGCTTGTTGGTGATAATAGGTTTTGAGCGGTTAGAAAAACGATACATCGAGCGGTTGCAGGGCATGTGATGTGTGTGGAGGAAGAAGTACAAGTTCAATTTCGAAAGAGTCACACAAGTCTACCACTGAGTAGCTGGTATGAGACGCATGCCCATCCAAAATTAGAACTACTTTTCCTGGGGTCCGGTAGCGATTGAAATGTTGCAGCCACAACTTAAAAGCTTCTTCGGCTACCCAGCCGTTTTCTGTCATGGCAACTTCAGTACCAGGTGGCATACCTAGGAGAAAATCGTCACGTTTACGCACACCTTTGAATAGAACAAATGGAGGTATGTACTGTCCTGCTGCATTCATACAGGCTAGAACGGTTACATTTTCACCTCGTTCAACACTAGTCATGCTGACAACATCTTTAGCAACTTTTTGGGCTAAAATGTTGGGTGGGCGGTTACTAAGCGGCATACCCGTTTCATCAACATTGTATACACATTCAGGTTTTCCTCTTAAATTGTTGTTATCTACTACTGTTTCCAAAGTATTAAAGAATTCTGCTACTTTTTCCTTCTTCATACCATCACACCTTGCTCTTGACAGACCCTCCGGCTTCCGAATAGTTAATTTTTTATTTCTTTGCATGAAGCGATGAAACCAGTCCTGGCCAGCCATTCCAGCATTTCTGTCAAATTTGTGTTTTATGTTTTGACGTTCTGCAAATTCAAACGCGTACTTACGTACCGCTTTGGGTGTAATTCCGAAGCCACGACTTGCCAAGTGCAATAGCCGGTCAGCTAACTTCTTTTCTGCGTTCTCATCTAAAGCTGGCTGTCCACCTCGACGCTTAATAATACCCCTGGATAAAGTAACTCTTCTCTGTAAGCTCGTGAACGGTACTGCAAAAATCTCAGCAGCCTTACGTAAGGTCAACTCTTTGTTCTGGACTTTATTTACAGCCTCTTTCATTTTTTCTTGAGACCATTCTCCGGCATCAGTCTTTCTTCTGTACGTGCGAACCATCTACAATGAAATAAATATAAATCAATAACTTCAAACATGTCATAAATCAGTTTAAAAGTGTGATCCGATTCGCCCCTGACGATATGATCCGATTAGCCCCATAATCAAGACTTTTGAAATAAATATTTTAGACGTTAACCTCTAAGATCATACTTAAAAGCGAATTGGTTCTCTAATATAGACACCTTGCTTAACAATATAAACCAATATAGTTGAGTTATAACACAAATCCGCAATATGACACAAAGAAATCGTAAGTACGTACCTTAGATGAGCGCCAAAATTGCGACACACACAAACGACCGAGTCGCTGACTAGCGGCGTCGCCACTGATTCACAAGTGCGATCGAAATACTGCCTATGTCGGGAGGTGCGGGGTGAGAGGAGATACGCAAAACGCCGGTTGAGTGCGTTCTATGTGAATGCGATATTTGAATTATCAACAGATTTCTTATTTTGATCCGATTCGCCCTGTGATCCGATTCGCCTCGGTCTACCCTATATGACGTCATACATTTGCCCCATATTGGAAAAGTGTTGGCGATTATTTTGTCATTTTGTCTCCAAAAATCATTATATGCTCCTTATGAAGATACCAGCAATTATTCTATAATTTTTGTATGTGAATAAATAAAAACAAAATTCTGGCATGCTTCATTCAGCGCTCACACAATTAAAAATTGTTTTATTATGACCGGATATCCGACACAATATGGCGGCGGCACGCCAGTACAATATAGCAATTGATGACGTCATTTGTATTCGGCAGTACAGAACATACCCGATATAACACAGTGCAAACCTGCAATCAACATTTAAAAACAAACCACAGATATTTTATACAAATTTCAATTTTTTTTTCAATTTATACAAATTTTTCCGACAAATAATTACCGACACTGACTTACAAAAATATGTCGTAAGTACATTTAATTTAATTATATATGTTTTATTTAATTATATATGTATTAAGTATTGTAGTATTATATAATTTTATACTTTATTTACATTATACATATAGGCAATATTTACAACTATGGGAAATTTAAATTATAAAGTTTATACTATTAAGTTATATGATTAATTGATTTTGAATATTATGTACAATATATTTTATCGAATTGTAAGAATACTTTATGTCGGAAATCTCTTTAGAATCCAATCCTATTAGAAAAATTAATTATCTCAAGACACTGGTTTATATTTTATTTTTATTTAATTTTCTTCTGTTATATGGGAACATGTTCTGCTTACTTTGATAAAACAGTTCGTTGTTTTGTAAAAAATAAGAATAACATTTATACAAAATGGCGATGTATATGTGAACTTCATTAAATTAATCACGTTCCTTAAATATTGGCTCTCTTATGGCCAAATACTCAAATGCTACTTAACTTAATTTTAAGATGTTAAGTCTCGTGGTGTCACAGGAAATTGACTTAAAGTAATAGAGAGAGCACGAGACTTACGGCATTTTAAAATTGAGTAACATTGGAGTATTTGTGTAATATTAATTTTAAAAACGGGACACAGTAATGGATGTATTTTTGTTTGGCGGCTGACATGAGATAACATAATAAATCTCATAGAATACTATAATACACAATAGAATGGCTGTCAACCTTACTTTGTAGGAGGATTGGCATCGCCAAGAACACACATACAAGCATTTACGTCGTATTATCAGTTATCACTACTACAAACAAATTTTAGACTTTTGATTAATGTTTTTGACACATAAATGTATTTTTTTTATTTTTGTTTCTAATATTTACAAAATATAAATAGTTTCGACTTACTGGTTGTAGAATATGTCTCCTTTATTTAAATTCCATTTCCCGCTGTTCTTTCGACACGTAAATATTGCACAATTTGCAATTTTTTAAATAATTTGCATGTAGCGACGCATGACAAAAAAATTGGAAACGATTGATTGTGTTGACATTTATACGTGTGAATTGACATGTTAGTGACATTTCAGTGGCTACACGGGCTCCGCCTACTCCCCCGTTCTATTATGTATGTATTGTAGTATTCTATGATAAATCTTCCCTTTTCATCTAAGTACTACCGTACTTGACGTTACTGATTTAGATACTATTACCGACTTTTTTTAATACTATTACCGTCCGAGTAGGTACAGGTATCCTTTCTGCTAGCAAATAGCTTTGCACTGCTGTGTTCCGGCCGGAAGGTATACCCTTCTGTGGCTGAGAGGCTGTGAGGTATTTAATTTTAATCGCAAGAGGTGACAACGCATCTCTAGCCTTTTGTTTGAAGTTGGCTGCGGGTGTATAGGGACTGCAATAGCCATTTGTACCATCAGATGCACTTTAAATTCGTTAGTCACTTTATGAAAAAGTTCTTTTTTTTTTAAGACATTATACGTTATGTATATAATATATAGAAAATCAATAACTGATATCATTAATGCGTCACAAATTTTATTTAAAATCTTAAACATGAAAATAATACATTTTATTAATTATATTATTAATATGGGTTACTTGTTACGGGTTTATAAATAGCGGTTACGATTTAGATTTATCTTTACGATTAAAATTTTACTCTTACTCAAAAGTAGTCTTACTCTTTATTCAAAAGTCTAGCTTTGATCTGTTTTCAAATCTTTATTAATTATTTCTATTATTCTTAGCAAATGTGCCGTCGAAGTTCTACCAATTTAGACGAATTACCTTAAATGATTTGCGTGCTTAAATATTTGAATTCTATATACACATCCATATGCCTATTACAGTATGTTAAGAGTATGACTGCCTCGTTAGTCTAGTGTTACAAACACTAGTGTGGTAGAGCGACTGCTGATTTTGATGTCCCGGGTTCGAATCTCGGATTGGGCCAAAAATATCAGTTATTAGAGTTATTCGTTCAAGAAATTCTCAGTAGCTGCCCGGAGTCAGTAAGTTGGCGGTGTCTCACCCGCATGCCTCGGAAAACACGTAAAGCCGTTGGTCCTGCGCCTGGTCTCTCCCCGGTCGTGTAAGTTTACCGCACCATCGGACTATGAGAGTGAGGGAATAGAGCACCTGTGCTTTCGCATGCACTATAATGCTGTCCTGCGCTGACGGCAGCGACCGATGTTCGGTCTGGAAGACAGTGAGAGTAACATTTGTTTAAAAGTTTATATAGTCAGAGAGGATATCTGTTCTCGACGCCTCGGCAGACTTGAAGGTTCGGATCTGTCCATCCTGTGGCTACGCGTAGACAGCGACGACCATCCGCGCGTCTACGGGTGCCTCTATAGGTCCCATAGCGGTAATGCCGAAACAGACCGACTCTTCGACCACGTCCAAATGGCTGCAGATTCGTAGCTACAGCAGATCCCCTCCGCAGAGATCGTGATCCTTGGCGACTTTAACGCCCATCACGCCGAATGGCTTGGTTCACGTTTAACTGATCATGCGGGGAGATCTGTTCATGATTTTGCCTTGGCATATGGTCTGACAAAACTGGTTACTTCATCTACGCGGATTCCAGATGTGGAGGATCATGCACCTTATATCAGATTTCAGATTTCCGTCGAAACCCCTTTAGGCTCCTCGGACCATTGTCTTGTCCGGAGTGAGGTGCCACTCACGCTGAAATCGCAGTTGCATTCTGCAGGCTGCCGCCGTGTTTGGCACTATAGGTCAGCCGATTGGGATGGGATGCGGTCTTTCTTTGCATCCTACCCTTGGGGGCGGGTTTGCTTCTCGCCGGACGATCCCAACGTTGTTGCGGATTCTGTCGCTGATGTGGTACTTCAGGGTATGGAACTTTTTATTCCTTCCTCTGTGGTGCCCGTTGGAGGCAAATCTCAGCCATGGTTTGTTCGCTCCTGTAAAATAGCATCATGCTATAAGCAGTAGTGCTACCGAGCCTGGGCTGACGCATCAGCGTGCCAGGATGTAAACACCAGCGCTATAAAAAAGAAGTATAATTCCGCCTCTAGGTCCTTCAAAAGAGTCATTGCTAAGGCAAAGTCAGAGCACATAGGCAGAATTGGCGAGAACTAGTTCGCCTTCCTTCTGGAACTCGTGCATTCTGGTCTCTCGCCAAGGCTGTCCAGGGGAATTTCTGTCAGCCATCTCTTCCATCTCTGCACAGGGAGGACGACTCACTGGCCCATACCGCAAAGGAGAAAGCCGATCTTCTGGGCTCTTTCTTTGCGTCCAACTCGACTCTCGATGACGGGAGGAGTACGCCGCGGTGTGAGTGCTCCATGCCGGAAGTGCAGTTCACACAGCGCTCGGTCCGCAAAGCACTCCTCTCCCTGGACATCCACAAGTCGAGTGGGCCTGACGGAATCCCCCCAATTGTGCTGGGGACGTGTGCTCCAGAGTTGGCACCGGTTTTAACGCGTCTTTTCCGGTGCTCCTACTCCCTAGGCGTAGTCCCAAAATCATGGAAGACGGCTTTCGTCCACCCGATCCCTAAAAAAGGCCGCTTAGACCCGTCCAACTACCGGCCTATCGCCATCACCTCCTTGTTCTCCAAAACAATGGAGTCCATTGTAAACCGCCAGCTCATGAGGTACCTTGAGGATCACCAGCTGATTAGTGACCGCCAATACGGTTTTCGCCGTGGTCGGTCAGCTGGTGATCTTCTGGTCTACCTAACTCACAGATGAGCGGAGGCAGTAGAGTCCAAGGGGGAGGCATTGGCCGTTAGTTTGGACATTGCGAAGGCCTTCGATCGGGTTTGGCACAAAGCGCTTCTTTCGAAGCTCCCTTCCTATGGGCTTCCCGAGAAATTGTTCGATTGGATCACCAGCTTTCTTGCAGATCGGAGCATCAAGGTCGTTGTAGACGGTGCAAGCTCCGATTGCAAGCCTATTAATGCTGGTGTTCCACAAGGCTGCGTGCTATCGCCAACGCTGTTTCTTCTGCATATCAATGATATGTTGCAAACCCGTGACATTCATTGCTATGCAGATGACAGCACTGGTGATGCTCTTTACACCGGCCGAGCCAATATTTCTCGGGAAAACGTCTCCGAGTACCGGGACAAACTTGTGTCTGAAGTCGAGTCCTTGCTGAACAGTCTCGGATTGGGGGCGACTAAATCTAGTCCAATTTAACCCCCAGAAGACACAAGTTTGCGCGTTAACTGCCAAAAAGAACCCCTTTGTCGTATCTCCTCAGTTTCAAGGCACTCCCTTTGTTGCCTCAGCCAGTATCGGAATTTTCGGCGTTGACATATCGAGTGACGTGCAGTTTCGTGGTCACTTGGAAGAGAAGGCCAAATTGGCCTCTAAAAAGCTTGGCGTGCTCAGCAGAGCGGGACTGTATTTCATGCCGGCACACCGCCTGCAAGTTTACAAGGCGCAGGTTCGGCCGCACATGGAATACTGTTCCCATCTCTTTTTTTTTTTTTTTTTTTTATAGAAAAAAAAGCGCGCATCTGGGCTGGGGCTCCCCAGTACCAGCTCCTTCCACTTGACCGCATCCAGCGCAGAGCGGCTCGAATCGTCTACGACCGAGTGCTTTCCGATCGGCTCAATTCACTGGCACTGCGAAGAGATGTTGCATCTCTTTGCATTTTATTTCGTATATACGCATGGAGAGTGCTCTGAGGAATTGTTCGGATTAATCCCAGCCGCCAAATTTCGTGAACGCACTACGCGGCAAACGTCCCGATACCATCCACACCATCTGGATGCTTGGCGGTCCACCACAGTACGTTTCAAAAGGAGTTTTCTTCCGCGTACATCCTCTCTGTGGAATAGTTTACCACCGGCGATTTTTCCGGACCGATGCGACCTGGGGACCTTCAAGAAAAGAGCTTACTCCTTTCTAAAGGGCCGGCAACGCACCTGCAATTCCCCTGGTGTTGCGGTTGATCATGGGCGGCGGTAGTCACTTAACATCAGGTGAGCCGCATGCTCGTTTGCCCCCTCTTCTATAAAAAAAAAATAGTGGTGTATAACATTTTAAGATTAAAGACTATTGTTAATTTTCTTATATTCGCCGTAATTACGTTAATTATGACTACATACAATAGGGATGGGTATAAAGACAGTATGTGGACATCACCATCTTCCTGATAACAACCCAAATTATTAAAATTGCAGTTGCCAAGCCTACTGCCTGGCATGGCAACAATGACAATATCCTGTTACTTTTGATAGGCTGTGATGATTGAATAAACATACAATATGAATATTCCTTATTTATATATATATATATATATATATATATATATATATATATATATATATATATATATATACATTTTTTTTGGGTCACAGGCTTAACGGCAAAGTAATTGTTTAAACGTTTAATTTAAAAAAAAATTGTGTTTATTTTTTGTAAAATATCAGTGCTATCGGCTTCTACTCCGTTCACATGTTACACCCTATTTATTTTCCAGACGGTAAAAAAGATCATCCAGTATTATCTGAAACAGTATAATGAAAAACCTATTACATTTGTTAATGAATGAGGATTTAAATATATTAGTGTGACATAGGTACTTTGTAGTAAATTCTTAGTAATACGGTAGAATATAACTGCAGTCGTGGCAATCCTGAAAATGAAATCGGGACCAGAAAAAAAATCTTATCTATAAATCTTCACTTGTAATTATATTTACATAAATTTTTAATTATATTTACATAAATGACCAAAGCAGAACCATGGTTTAACTACTACTAACCGTCGATCATTTATTTCCAAACACTAATTGTTTAATTAACCTATTTAATTAGTTTAAAAGTGAAATAAAATTAAATCAGTTTTTTATTTCTTTTATTACTTCCCGTTCTACAACCATAGCAATTTATTATGTCGGCTTTTCCGACAACATTAAATGCGATGACTGACTGTATGTTATTCTTAGGCTGTGGCAGAACTGTAAACCGTGTATAAATTATTTTATAGAATATAGTGATTGACTAGTAATACATTTAAAGCGCACTCTTCGCCGTTAAAAATATTTACGTGTTATTATTTAATTTGTCTATTTATTAGAAAAAATTATGTACGTCGAAAAACGACATTGTCAATCCGTCACTAGCTGAAATTATTAACGGCGATTTTTATGCGCTTTATTTCGCGTTTAATTTTAACATACAAGGCTCATGCCAAAAGAAACTAATTCAAAAATTACAATATTTTTTCTTTATTACATAGTATCTATTCTCAAAACTATAAGCAGCCAGTGAATCTTTGCTTTCAAACCTTTTTATTTATTTTTTTGGTATCGGGTAAATATCACATGCCCAGGTCAGGGGCATACAGCATGTGTGATAGGTTAGACATATTTTTCAAATTAACAAGTCAAATAATCTGGTCGAAGATTCCGGTTTCCTGACTTTGGTAACTGGTTACGCCAAGCTAATTATACTTTTGTGGTGAAAACTCTCACAAACCATTCCATGTTAACCATTCTTTAATCCTCTAACACACACAGTATATAAAGGTAACCCTCTCCATTTTCATTAAAATTAATGCCTAAAAATCCGTATAAAAATTTGTTTTATTGTTTATATTCATTTCTTTTATAGTTGCCATTTGTTGACGTGATTAGACTTCGTCATAGTAAGTTTAATTTTTGTATATGATTTTGTGATGCGTATTTTACCATTTACTTTTATTTTTCTTAATCATGTAAAACTTTATTACTGGATATACGTCTCTTTAGTTGTAGCAAAGCCCATTTCCATTCGTGGAAGTTATTTCAAATAAGACTTCTTTACGTGGCACTGAAAATTTCGGGAATCAAGGAAGTGACACAACATTACTATTTAAAAATGTATTTATTGCTTTTCGAAGTATTCTCCGCGAAATTTGACACATTTTTCCATACGATTGAACCAATCATTGAAGTAACCATTTCATTCGGAAGTTGGGGTCCCCAAAATGGCCGTTTTGTAGGCGTCCACAGCTTCTTCAGGTGATGAAAATCTCTGTCCACGCAATTTATTCTTTATTTTAGGGAAAGTATAGAAATCATTAGGGCTTAGGTCGGGGCTGTACGACGGATGGTCTAATAATTCTATGTTTTCTTGCTCTAAAAACTCTTGTTGTGTGTGCGGTGTGAGAACTCGCATTGTCATGATGGAGGATGATGCGGCGGTTGCAGTTCTCTTTACGGAGTTCAGAAACGACCTGTGGCAAACAAATGCTAGCATACCATTCTGCATTAACCGTTCTTTGTCCCTCAAGAGGAATAGTCCTAACATGGCCGGTTTTGGAGACAAATGTGGCCACCATTTTTTTTTTGCAACACTCCGTGAACGAACAATTTTTGTTGGCTTTTACTCATTTTCGAACACCCAAACTCGTGACTGGTTTTTTGTTTCGGGTTCGTACGCGTATATCCAGGATTCGTCACCTGATACGATGTTGTATACAGCATTTGAGGATCCTGCGTGGAATCTTTCGAGAGTTCTGACGCACCAAGTAACGCGAGCCGCTTTTTGCTCTTCACAGAGCAAATGCGGTATCCATCGCGAAAACAACTTTTTTACACCTAATTGTTCATGCAAGATTATTTGTATTTGACTCATGCCAATGTCTAAAGTTGCCTGAATTTCGCGGTATGTCACATGTCGATCTTCCTCAATCAGCTTACGCACTGTATCAACGTTTTCTTGGGTGACTGCAGTTTTTGGACGACCTTGATAGGGATCATCAATGAGCTTGACACGTCCACGTTGAAATTCAGCAAACCAGCGATAAATTGTGGTTTTGAATGGGGCTTCATCACGAAATGCAGAAATCATCCGGTCAACACACTTTTTTTGTGTTAAACCACTTCGAAAGTCATAATAAGTCATCGTTCTTGAATTTTCTCGAGTCAATTCCATTTTCTCAACGACTAAACAAGTTTGACAAAACCTTGTGACAAGACCGAGAATCTTTTTTTTAAATAAATAAATGGTATTCGATTTTTAAAACCAAGGAGTTTTCAATTAAAAAGATTTTAATATGACAGGGACAGTGGAAATATTCCATTCCCGATACTTTTAGTGCAGCCTAGGTAGAACCATGCTGCAGTTATATTAATAGTATAGTTGTAGCAAGAATGGGTCAACTCGACCTGGGAAGGACCACGTTCTCACAGAATACCAGCCTAAAATCTGCTGCTGCAGAAACGTGGCATTCCATCTTAGTCCTCACGGGTGACAACGCATTCGCATTTTGTAAACGAGGATAGATGTAGATGTCTATGGGCCGCAGCAACCACTTACCATCAGGTGGACTGTGTGCTCGTTTGTCACCCTATCCTATAAAAAAACTTCATAATCTAATTATGAATTCAGGTAATTAAAATTACTATATCAACTTTCATCAATGCAAAATTATTATGATATATAAAAATGTCACTTTAGTTTGTTAGAACACATTTTTTTATAAAAAAGTTTGAATACAAAAATAATTTTAAGCGTAACAAGTTTATTTAGGAACAATACAATGTACTGGACAACTCTTTGGTGGCCCAATTAAAATAATTGCCGCGACATCCTTTTCTATAGAATTTGCCTGAGAAACTGTCTATCGCCGGGTACGTGCTAAATTATTTTTATACAACGCACTAGTAATTTAGGTATAATATAAGAGGGTTATTTTAAAATATATAAGTAAAAATACTTCAATTTAAATTTATACGGGTTCGGTGCAAATCTAATATATAGAAATTAATATTTGTTTGTTCGTATCTTATGCGCTGCCATACCGCTAATCAGATTGCACCTGCGGCCTGCAGACTGCAGCCATACGTGTGTACATGTGAAAAGGCCACACATGTAATTGATTTTATTATAATTTCACAGTAACGCAGAGTGCGAGGTTCATTATTAACATGAAATTCTTAATACACTTATATTATTTAGTATGAGTAAGTAGAGTATTGACCAATGTTCTCCTTTTTTTTTATTAAACTGAAGTGTTAAACGAATAAGTGACAAACCAACGTATGGTCCATATAAATATGATAGACTAATGCAGTACAGACAGCTGCGGGCAACATCAAACAAAGAAGACTATAGACGCGTCACCTCTAAGTACTAAGATGGAATGGCTCGCGGCCTGTGAAAATACTTTCTCTCTTTAGCCGTAGACTGTACCGATTTGCAACAGAAATAAGTAAAAGAGTGATACTGACTCAAACGGATTACTAGGCGGAAAAAAGTTCTACCTGAGCTGACTCTAAACATCTTATGGTGGCCACACACGGTCAGTTAAACTGATCATTCGAACTGATCAGTTCAAACTAAAACTGTTGATATTTTTTAAATTATCGGATTTTCGATATACTTATCCATAAATAAACTATATGTAAAACTCCGATATTAATATATTTATAAAAATCGATATATTGAAAATCCACTATTTTAAAAAATATCAACAGTTTTAGTTTGAACTGATCAGTTGGAATGATCAGTTAAACTGACCGTGTGTGGCGTCCATTAGGGTCAATTCACACATAGACGCAACGCGACGATGCTCGAAGAGGCCAGTTTTCACACGGCACAGCGCGACGCCGCGGAGAATTTACGAATTATCTCAATAAAATGTGTATTTTATTTTTATATTAAATAAATTTATATTTTGTATCACTATCTTAAAAAGTGCGCGCCGCGTCTCGGTGTGAACTGACACTTAATATTTAAGCAATATTACCTTTTTAAAACTATTCAATTTGACCTAATCTCGATGAAGTCTTGCTATGTAGTGATATTTAAATCAGGCTTTTGTTGCCAATACACATTATATACAATAAAATAAAATATGTAATTCCACAAGTGTAACATTTTTTTTACATTAATATTTTATTTCTTGTTTATACATAATGACAAGTAAATGACATTTTTGTATTGTTATTGGTGCATAATTTTAATATATTATATATTAAGTTGAAATGTAATGTTGCTGTGATTGCTGTTAAGTTTTGTTGTTCTAAATAAATGGTGGGTGTTGGGTAATAAACGAGGTTGAGGATGTCGTGTTTTATTTCAAGACGTTCTTTTAAATTACCTTATTTCTTCATAATCTTGTCCGGTAGTCTAAATCTAAAACTCGAAAACACCTCGAATGATTTTGATGAATTTCTTGTGTATATTTGAGTGGATCCCGGGATGGTTTAAAAACTCAGTTGGACCCGGTAGGTGTCCTGTTGTCGAGATCCAGAAATCGCCAGTGCGAAGCCGGGGCGGATCGCTAACTAAGTTTATTTTTATAGTTATTTACATAACATAAAAGTCGCGGCACGTAACTCTAGCGCTGAACGAAACGTGGAGGGGATAGCCGCAAATGTCGTACCAGTACGGGGGACGAAATGCGACTGAAGAGCCAATCAGCTCGTGCGAACGCTACGTACAGCCAATCATACGAAATACGGCCAATTATGCGCAATAACGGTCACCGCTAGACTTTCGTGCCGCGAGTTGTTATAAATTTTTAATGCGTACAGCAAATGAGTGGAATAATTTGCCGGCGTTTGTCTTTCCGTCTGGTTACAATCTGGGCGTCTTCAAGGCAAGAGTGAATAAGCATTTGTTACGCTATGACAGTGCGATTTATCATCTAAGGCTGCATCACCACTTACCACCAGGTGGGATTATGGTCAAGCACTGGGTTATAAAAAGAAAAAAATATAAGTACAAGGCCAATAACATTACGTTTCCTCACGGAATGGTCTGTGTTTATTTCAATTAATAAGAAATTAATAACCAATATATAAAGGAAAAGGGTCGCAGCAGGACTGTAAAAACTACCGTGGTATCAACCTTCTTAGCATTGTGGGAAAACTGTATGCTAAGGTACTAATTGAAAGAGTTATGAAAGAAACTGATGAAAAAATTTGGGATGTGCAAGCGGGATTTAGAAAAGGAATGGGATGTACAGATCAAGTCTTCCATGCGCAAGATCGCAGAGAAGTTTTTTGCCAAAAACCAAAAGGCGTTTTGTGCGTTCATGGACTTGGAAAAGGTCTATGACAGAGTGGATAGGGATGTTCTATGGCAAACACTGAACTCATTTGGGTTAAGCGCTAGCTTGATACAGGCATTGGAGTCTCTCTATAGGGTCTCTAGTGCTTGTGTTAGGATCAACGGGGTCTACTCGGACTGGTTTGGCATCCATAAAGTTGTCAGACAGGACGCCTTCCCCGTGGCTGTTCAACGTATTTATGGTCAGTTGTTTGGAAAGTTGGAGAATGCGGATTAAGAATGGGTGAGTTAACCGTCAAAAGCCTTTTGTACGCAGTACGTCGGCGGCCGAGTTGCAAATGATGGTTACATTAATGAACAGATCATTAAAAGAAAGGTGTATGAAAGTGAACGCAAGTAAGACGAAAGTTATGGTTTTTGAAACAGAAGAAAATAAAATCATATGTTAAATAATAATAGAAGGGATGTTGATCGAGCAAGTAGATGAGTTTGTACGAGGGTGGATTGAAAAGTACTCGGCCTAACCAAGAAAATAAACACATACTAAATCAGTTATATTTTTATTTTTCTACATAATCACCATCAAGTTCAATACACTTTTGCCACCTCCCCTTCCAAGCATTTAGACCGTTGAAAAAAAATGATTCTTCCTTAGAGTCAAAATATGCGTCTACAACTGCTTTGACCTCGTCGTTTGTCGAAAATCTTTGACCTCCCAAGTGCTTTTTTAGGTTAGGGAACAGAAAGAAGTCTAATGGTGCCAGATCAGGTGAATACGGCGGATGCGGTAACAGTTCAAAGCCACAGTTGTGAATTTCAGCCATTGACTGTACTGACGTGTGAACACGGGCGTTATCTTGATGAAACAGGACTTTTCTTCTGAGCATTCCTCGACGTTTTTCTTTTATTTCCTCTCGTAAACGACGTAGTAAGGTGCAGTAGTAATCAGAGTTTATAGTCTGACCCCTTTCAAGATAATCAATCGTAATCACACCTTTCGAGTCCCAGAATACTGAAGCCATCACCTTATTTGCCGACAAAATCGACTTAGCCTTTGGTGGGGGTGGTGAACCAGGTCTTCTCCACTGTTTTGATTGTTGTTTTGTTTCCGGTGTACAGTAATGAACCCATGTTTCGTCCATAGTAACAAAACGATTCAAAAAATCATCTGCATCGGCTTCAAATAACTCCAAACAGTCGCGTGAAATAGTCAATCGCGTCCTTTTTTGTTCAACTGAAAGCAGTCGCGGAACCCACCTCGCAGACACCTTGTGGAAACCCAACTCGTTGACAATGATGTTTTGAGTTCGTTCATAAGAGATGCCTATAATCTCGGCTATCTCTCTAATTTTTAATCTGCGGTCTCCCATTATTAAATCAAGTACTTTTTTAATATTTTCGTCAGTAGTTGACGTCGAAGGCCTTCCAGAGCGGGGTTCATCTTTCACACTCTCTCTACCACGCTTAAATTCTGCTATCCATTTTTTGACGGATGAATATGACAGAGCACAATCGCCTAATGTACTGACCATGTCATCATGGATGGCTTTTGATGATAGCCCCTTCTTATGGAGGTACTTAATGATGGCACGCTGCTCGATTTGCTCCATTCGCGGAAATTATGTCCGATTACTTTGTTAATAAATGTATAAAATCAAAACTAATTATCGCACACGTTTCGAACTTCACACAATGAACTAGTCTGAACTGAACTAAATAATGTGGGTAGATTTGATTTTTAGAATTGAATGGATCTGTGTTAGGCCGAGTACTTTTCAATCCACCCTCGTATATTTGGTTATTTGGGTTGCGTATTTAGCAGGGATGGGAGATATGATAAGGATATAGAACGACGAGTGAACGCAGGAAATAGAGTAAATGGGGCCCTACACTCTATTGTGAAGAGTCAAAATGTGTCAAAAAGGCACGTATGGCAATTCACAATGCTGTGTTGGTCCCTACTTTAACTTATGGTAGTGAAAGTTGTGTGTGGCCGAAGTAGCACGAGAGAAGAATCAACGCAGTAGAAATGCAGGAGTGTGTTAGGGCTAAATCTGAACGACAGGGTGAGAAATTGTGTGATAAGAGAAGAGTGTGGTTTGCAAGATGATGTTGTGACCAGGATTAAGAAAGGAATGCTTCGGTGGTTTGGTCATGTTGATGTGATGAAGAAAGAATGACAAAGAAAATTTATGGTGCAGAAGTGAACCGCAGAATCGGAAAGGGACGTCCTAGGCGAAAATTTATCGACCAAATTAGCGATTTAATGAAAACGGGCCAAATTAGGAGTACCCTTAACTGACGAGCATTTATGCGTAGGTATATGGATGTGGAGGAGGTGAGAGAGGTGTGTGAGGATCGTGCCAAATAGAAGTTTGTAGTGTCTGCTCACCCGTCTGGGTGACAGGCGTGAGTGTTTATGTATGTAATAAGTTTCAGGAAAAAGCGATTAGAAGTATACGAAAATATAAACTTTTTGAACATAGATTTTTTTTGTTTTTACATAATAATGAAGTAATATCCACTAACCCATAACGTCCCGTGGGTGTCGTAAGGGAACAACTTAAGGAAATCGAAACGGGAAATGTACAGCGACATCTTCCTGATAACAATTCAGCTTGCAAAATCCTGTGTCTATGTATATCAGGTAAAAGATGGGATTTAACATTGTCTATAGCACGCGTGGAAAATCTGTTTTTGGGGTGTACCTTTTTTTTTTATAGGATAGGGTGACAAACGAGCACACAGTCCACCTGATGGTAAGTGGTTGTTGTGGCCCATAGACATCTACATCTATCCTTGATTACGAATCGAAATGCAGATGCGTTGTCACCCGTGAGGACTAAGATGGAATGCCTCTTTTCCAGTAAAAAGGGTCTCCGGTTCTCTACACTCACCATATCAAACACAGCAGCATTACGCTACAATTTTACGCTGGTATTCTGTGAAAGCGTGGTCCTTCCGCGGTCGAGCCGACCCATTCGTGCTACAACTATACTTCTAATATAACAGCAGCATGGCTCTACCACTTACATGCACCGCACATTATTGGGTTCCGTAATTAATCAATAAGGAACCCTTATAGTTTCCCCAATTCCGTCCAGGTTTTACTCAGAGACCCAAAGTACTACAAATCTGTAATCTAGTACAGTTACAAGTATTATTCACGCCTACAAAATTGTAAAATAAAATCTTGAAAATCATTTTTACTTCGTTACATCGTAACTTTCATACAGGTAAAGGGATCCTCCCTTTTCTTACTCATCTCTTACATCGTGTGGTGTATCGTTGGGTAAGTCTATAAATAAATATTGCTGTATAATAAAGTGGTATTATTTAATACAGTCATATGTACCCCTAAAGGGGGCTTTACCAACAAAACCCCTGTTTTTAGAAATGTGAAAAGTATGCACGATAGTAGTATATATAATGAAGTAAAAAGGAAAACTATCACAGCTAAGTAGACTTAACAAGTAAGCACTATGATTAGTAAAAATTTCGGTACAATTCCATGTAAAATTATATAAAATTAGCTGCTGTATTGTTACTGTAAACATTAAGAAATAAACATTTTTGGGAGAAAACGACTAATGCATTAGTACTATAGTTTTATTTTTTCTTTTGTGCGGTGGGCAGAGAGGATCAATCATCAAGAGACCGACTTCGACCGACCGATCACTTCATCATCATCATCATCATTAACATCCCTTCACAAACTGCTAAACATAGAACTCCCCCAAGAAATACCACAAAACAAGGGCCTGAGCCACCTGCATCCGTCGACTTCCTGCATGTCTTACCAGGGTCCTCACTCAATCTAGTAGGATTGCCCTATACTTCGTCTACCGGTACGAGGCTGCCACTCGAGAACTTTTCTTCCCCATTTGTATTTTCAATTCTCCAAGCTATAAGACCACTTCGGCTTGTTAATCCGTTGGGTTATGTCGGTTACTCTGGTTCTATTACGGATATCCTCATTTTTAAGTCTTATTACGCAGAGAAACTACGAGCATATTAGGTGAAAAGTTCGTATCGTTTCTATGAGATGGCGCCACTAGAATAAAATCCATAACATTTTTAGAGTTTCTGGTGTTTGGAGTTTCTACACCGGCCGTGCTAATATTTCTCGGGCACACGTCATCGAGTGTCGGAACAAACTTGTGTCTGAAGTTGAGTCTCACATAAATAAAATCTCGGATTGGAGACGACAGCTTAAGCTTCAGAAGACCGTGTGTTGTTGGCTAAAAAGTCCCTTTGTCGTATCACATGTTGCCTCAGTCCAGCCCAGTGCCAGCAGAGCAGGACAGTATTTTATGCCGGCACATCGTTTGTTACTTTACAAGGCGCAAATTCTCCCTCACATGGAGTATTGTTCTTATCTGTGAACCGGGGCACCCCAGTGGCAGCTCCTTCCACTTCGCGGAGTGGAAAACTAGTAAAATATAAAAATCTACTAAAAATATTTATGAGCTGGGCAGACACAGAAAGAACAGGCCGGTGGGGGGAAGGGGCGCATATTATTAGTTAGCCTAGGGCTGTCGGAACTCTAAATTAAGGACTGCAAGAAGGCCCCTTGGGAGGGGCAACTACGGAACTCTACCTCTATATTGTGCGTGGTTCGACACGCACTTGGCCAGTTTTTAAAGTAATAATAGAATAAAGTACCTATTTACTGTTGATAACTACACATATCTGTTAGCACAAAAGCAATCTTGACAAGGTGTCTCGAGCATTGTTGACTATAAATAAATAAATAAACTTTATTTGACATAAAATATTACAATAAATATTTCAGTGAATCCATAGGCTCCTAAACTAGTGTAAAACTGTGTTTCAGGAGCCAGTGGCTTCTCCCATAACATTGCATTATTAATTTATGCCATAAGATAAGGTACATTATAAGTTATTCAGCAGAACTACTTAAATCAAGAAAACAAAAATTAGTAAAGAACGGGCTACTCACTAGCGCATATCTGTTATGTATGTAGTTGTATTAATGTGTGCGTGCGTGTGTTTGTGTGTGTGTGTGTGTGTGTGCGTGTGTGTGTGTGTGTGTGTTTGTGTCAGTAATAAAAACCAGTTAACATGTTTTCTACATCGTCATAATCAAGGTTTTTAAGCCATAAAAAATATACTTCTTAATAACATTATTATTGCACTTTTTTTACATTATACTCCTTATTCAGTCTGTTATATAGGTGTGGAACAATAAAATCAAACTGCTCTTGGGCGAATCTTGTTTTTACTTTGGGAATAGGACAACGGTCAAGTCTCGAAGATGATTTAGGCAAGTAAGGAACATTTTTTTTGTGATAATGGCGTAGACTTTCGTAAATAAATAATTTTCTAATACTAAGAACATTGGCTTTGTCATAGACAGCTGTTGTAGGATGTCTGAAGGGTAAGGAGAATAACACTTTCAGTACTGCACGCTGTGCACGTTCTGCAGTGATCAAGTAGGATTTTGCTGCAGTGCCCCAAGCACAGATACAATACCTAATAATGCATTCACCAAGGGCTTTATAGGTTTGTAATGCTAATTTGTAGTCAACAACTGTTCTTAGAGTTTTAAAAACATATATGAGTTTTCTCAATCTTGTAGACAATGACATTATATGCATTTTCCAATTTATTTTATCATCAATTTCAACCCCAAGGTACTTTATTGAATCTACACGCAACAAAAAGGAACAGTTACACTGGTCAGGTCGACTACTACGATTGCGTGGATATGTATGAATTTTAATTCTGACGTCGGCATCAGGTCCTCCTGATGTTGTCTTGCTATAGCACATGAACTTCGTTTTGTTGATATTAAGGGATAAAAGGTTATTATCTAGCCATTGCGTCACTATAGAGAGACAATCTTCCGCCAGGTCTGTCACTTCTTGCCAATTTTTATCATGGACGAGTAAGACAGTATCATCTGCAAACATGAGCAAGTCAAGATTAGGAAAATTAATTTTGCACAGATCATTTATATATAAGAGGAAGAGAGGAGGCCCTAGTACACTGCCCTGTAGAACGCCGTAGGTGCATCCTGCACTATCACTCTCATGCCCTTCTACCCGTACGCGTTGTGATCTTCCGACTAGATAATCTGCGAACCAGTCACGAGCTATCCCCCTGATCCCCATATTCTCCAACTTAGCCAAAAGGATCGGAATCGAAACAGTATCGAAAGCCTTTTTGGAGGTCTAAAAAATACACCCATGCACTTGTATCCACCATCGAGGTATGTAGAGATTTTTCTAGTTAGCGTTAGAACTTCGTCTTCGGTTGATTTACCTTCTCTGAATCCAAATTGATTTTCACTCAGTAGATTATTAAACTCAAGATATCGCATGAGCCTCTTTTTAACCAACTTTTCCAACACCTTAGACAGAGTTGAAAGAATAGAGATAGGTCTATAATTTGTAGGACTATGGGGGTCACCCGCTTTATAAATAGGACACACAATAGCTTTTTTGAAAGCTGCTGGAAAAATGCCTGTTTCAAGACTCAAATTACATATATGTGTTATAGGTTCAGCGAGGAATATTATAAATGTCTGTAGTAATTTAGCTGTGATATTATCCCAGCCAGGAGCACTGTGTGATTTGAGTCCGAGGACAATGTTCCTGACCTCCACGGGATCAGTTGGTGTAAGGGACATAGAGCCAACTGGTGGGTTAGTTTTATTTATCAATAACGCAAGTTCACGATCAGAGGTATTCATCTTCTGTAGGGTATCTTTTGCAAGTATTTCACCGACAGAGGTGAAAAATAAATTTACTTCATTCAGCGACTGTGTAGGATGGTTGCTTATATTTAGTAAAGTATTAGAAGGACTATGCTGTACAATACGTGCATCGACACATTTAAGGGAACACAACCGCATTCGAATCTGCTGAAACGACGCGCAGTGACCCTCGTGTCGGTGCAGTGCGTCTCTTGTGTGTCTGCTCTCGTAAGCAGTTAGTCCTAGCTTTTCATTTGATGGGCCCCCATATACGCTGTTTGAGGTAAAAGACTTCTTGTCGAAAGCAAGTGACCTCAGAACAGTTCAAACATTCGAATGCCTCTGGAAGTAAGGTAACTCTTAAATGATAGAGGTGGCATTTCTAATGTCGATTTTTACGGCACTTTCAATATGAGCACGGTTTTCCATTAAAATATCGTCCGCAATAGCGTCATCCTTGTCGATTTTTATCCAATTTTCGAAGACAACGATTGACCGATTCAAGTCGAATTGTCCTTGTTTTATAAAAGTTATTAAAAACGTTTCTACTTTTTTTGAGACTATGTTTGTGTGTTTTGATGGGGGGTGTATTGTTAAGTAAAATTACAGCCCATGTAACTGTGAGCCCTGTTTGGCAAATATCTCATGCGTTAACTCACGTGACTTTGAGATATATTTTTTTTAATATCTCAGATTTGCAGGTTTCCCCACGATGTTTTTCTTCACCACCTAACATAATATATTCTGGTTCTACTTGTTTTTAAGTCTATCACGCAGATAAACCCCGAGCGTAGCTCTCTCCATAGCTCACTGAGCGACCTTGAGATTCCTAATACGGCCAGCAGTAAAAGACTACATCTAAGATCTATAGTACATCACTGGCAACACGCACTGGTTGTACAATCTTATGTGGAGGTCTTGAGGTATACCTGATGAGAAGATGTGTCGTAATCTCTCGAACCCTGCAAAGTTGTATCCGCCGATTGACCTCTTGGTCGAAGTTGGACTTACCTAGTCGGACTATTTGTCCCACGTAAACATACTCGTCAACAACTTTGAGCTTAGTGCGCCTTACAACTACCGGTATAGGTGTGACACATTGAAGTAATATTATGTAATGGTGGTTAATATAGCATATAGCGCCATATTATAGCGCGCTATCTCTCCATAACACATAGCGCATGTTATGTAAGTAGTCGCCATGGCGCTATTGCGGTATGGCACTTTGGCGCTATTAAGTATTAATATCTAACGGCAACTAGTTCTAGCAGCAGCGCTGTTGGGAGAGGACGTGTGACGCAAATTTGATCTAGTAGCACGCTATTCATCGCGCGCGACCTAATTTAATGTTAGACGTTGTTTAGTTAGTGTATACTGTTGAAGGTTGAAGGACACAGTTATCTGCTATAAAAGAAGCCTAACTAATGTTTTTAAATGTAAATAAAATATAGATACAAAAGTGTATATAATAGTGTATGTAAATAGTTGATTTTTATAAATACACTTAATAAATTTTAAATACACCTTTATTTGATTTATAGTTTATATTAGGGTTAAAATAAAGTTTACATCAATTATAATAAAAAATAATTAATTTTATTTCGTTTTAAAAATATTTGTCTTAAAAATATTTTTAGGATTATAGAAAGTCGTAAGTCTGAAAAGTATGAAAAAACGTTTATTGGTTTTTCATTACCTATTATTATTATTTATTTTAGTCTAAAATGCGACTTATTACAAAGTAATGTTCTAATATAGCACGCGGTCTATCCAATACGTTTCTTTTATATATTCTACGTAAATAACAAATTTCATATTCGTTATCCTCAATATTTGTTAGTAATTTCCCAACATAATGCCTGACTTGTTGTTTCCCAACAAATTAACAAGACAACAAAGTCGTCCCTTTTCGGTTTCGTGAGATAATTCAATGGAAATTCATCCACGGATGTTAAATGGTCAGACGAGGTTATCGATATGTTTTTAAATTACTATCGGAGTCGTCAATGAATAGAACTCTTTTGATCGTTTCAGTTGTCTTTGTTTTCTTACACAGAGCTTCCTTTTTTTAATTAATAAAAAAAATGTTTTATTTTCCAGGCATCGTAGGCCCATAGCATGTTATTACTAACAATACTACCAATAAAACTTAAGAACGTTTTAACAGTGGTAGAGCCACGCGGCAGCTTTGCTGTGACACGTATGGCCCGACTCAAACCGGGGTGGTACCACGACCTCACAGAATACCGGCGTGAAGCGGAAGCTCTGCTTCCGCGTTTCGTCGGTGAGTGCAGGGGCCGGAGGCACAATTCCCCCCCTATAACATGGTAGCGGAATTATGAAGATACCCCATGAGGGTACCAGCACCCCTGGAGAATCCCTCGCTGAGCATCCACGACCAAGTTACTCCACTCCTGAGCGTGGGTGCTCAGGCTGCTCCGCGTATTCTGGGGGAGGCAAAATTCCGCTCAAGACTACAACTGCTCGGGGCAAACGGAGCAACAAGACCAAGACGACCCCTGCCACGCTATCCGTGAATTTCTTCAATATCAGGGGACTTCACTCTAACCTAAACGCCGTCCACTACCATCGCGAGACGGCGAGGCCGGCTCTGCTCTTTCTGACCGAGACGTAGGTGTCCTCTCCGGCTGATGTCTCGTATCTCTCCTACTCGGGGTACAAACTGGAACACTCCTTTGTGCCTCGGGCTGGAGTTTGCGTTTACGTCAGAGAAGATATCTATTCTCGACGCCTCGGCAGACTTGAAGGTTCGGACCTGTCCATCCGTTGGCTACGCGTAGACAGCGACGCGCGTGTACGAGTGCCTCTATAGGTCCCATAGCGGTAATGCCGAAACAGACCGACTTTTCGACCACGTCCAAATGGCTACAGATTCGTTGCTACAGCAGATCCCCCCAGCAGAGATCGTGATCCTCGGCTACTTTAAGGCCCATCACGCCGAATGGCTTGGTTCACGCTTAACCGATCATGCGGGGAGATCTGTTCATGATTTTGCCTTGGCATATGGTCTGACACAACTGGTTACTTCGCCTACGCGGATTCCAGATGTGGAGGACCATACACCTTCCCTGTTGGACCTTCTGCTGACCTCTCACCCGGACGGATATCAGATTTCCTTCGACGCCCCTTTAGGCTCCTCGGATCATTGTCTTGTCCGGAGTGTGGTGCCACTCACGCTGAAATCGCAGTTACATTCTGCAGGATACCGCCGTGTTTGGCACTATAGGTCAACCGATTGGAATGAGATGCGGTCATCTTTGCATCCTACCCTTGGGGGTGGGTTTACTTCTCGCCGGACGATCCCAACGTTGTTGCGGATTCTGTCGCTGATGTGGTACTTCAGGGTATGGAACTTTTTATTCCTTCTTCTGTGGTGCCCATTGGAGGCAAATCTCAGCCATGGTTTGGTCGCTCCTGTAAAATAGCATCATGCTATAAGCAGGAGCGCTACCAAGCCTGGGCTGACGCATCAACGTCCTGGGATGCGTCCTAGATAAACACCAGCGCTCTAAAAAAGAAGTATAATTCCGCCTCTAGGTCCTTCAAAAGAGTCATTGCCAAGGCAAAGTCAGAGCACATAGGTAGAATTGGCGAAAAACTAGTTAGCCTTCCTTCTGGAACCCGTACATTTTGGTCTCTCGCCAATGCTGTCCAGGGCAATTTCTGTCAGCCATCTCTTCCATCTTTGCACAGGGAGGACGACTCACTGGCCCATGCCGCAAAGAAGAATGCCGATCTGCTAGGCTCTTTCTTTGCGTCCAACTCGACTCTCGATGACGGGGGGAGTACGCCGCCGACCATCCCGCGGTGTGAGTGCTCCATGATGGAAGTGCAGTGTACACAGCGCTTGGTTCGCAAACCACTCCTCTCCCTGGACATCCACAAGTCGAGTGGGCCTGACGGAATCCCCCCAATTGTGCTGAGGACGTGTGCTCCAGATTTGGCACCGGTTTTAACGCGTCTTTTCCGGTACTCCTACTCCCTAGGCGTAGTCCCAAAATCATGGAAGACGGCTTTCGTCTACCCGATCCCTAAAAAAGGCGACCGCTCAGACCCGTCCAACTACCGGCCTATCGCCATCACCTCCTTGTTCTCCAAAACAATGGAGTCTATTGTTAACTGCCAGCTCATGAGGTACCTTGAGGATCACCAGCTGATCAGTGACCGCCAATACTGTTTTCGCCGTGGTCGATCAGCTGTTGATCTTCTGGTCTACCTAACTCATAGATGGGTGGAGGCAGTAGAGTGAAAGGGGGAGGCATTGGCCGTTGGTTTGGACATTGCGAAAGCCTTCGATCGGGTTTGGCACAAAGCGCTTCTTTCGAAGCCCCTTCCTATGGGCTTCCCGAGAAATTGTGCAATTGGATCACCAGCTTTCTTGCGGATCGGGGCATCAAGGTCGTTGTAGACGGTGCAAGCTCGAGTACAAGCCTATTAATGCTGGTGTTCCACAAGGCTGCGTGCTATCGTCAACACTGTTTCTTCTGCATATCAATGATATGTTGCAAACCCGTTCATTGCTATGCAGATGACAGCACTGGTGATGCTCTGTACACCGGCCGTGCCAATATTTCTCGGGAAAACGTCTCCGAGTACCGGGACAACCTTGTGTCTGAAGTCGAGTCTCTGCTGAACAGAGTCTCGGATTGGGGGCGACTAAATCTAGTCCAATTTAACCCCCAGAAGACACAAGCTTGCGCGTTAACCGCTAAAAAGAACTCCTTTGTCGTATCTCTCCAGTTTCAAGACACTCCCCTTGTTGCCTCAGCCAGTATCGTTTGTATCCTCGGCGTCGACATATCGAGTGACGTGCAGTTTCGTGGTCACTTGGAAGAGAAGGCCAAATTGGCGTATTTCTCGCCTCAACTTTAAAAGCCAGATTCGTACTGTCCATCTGCGGCGGATGCTGGGCGGGGCTCCGTACAGCTCCTTCTACTTCACGCACCAGCGCAGAGGGTCAATCGCACGACTGCTTCCGATCGGCTCGATTCACTGGCACTGCGAAGAGATGTGATGTTGCATCTCTTTGCATTTTCTTTCGCATAACGATGGAGAGTGCTCTGAGGAATTGTTCGGATTAATCCCAGCCGCCAAATTTCGTGAACGCACTACTCGGCAAACGTCCCGATACCATCCACACCATCTGGATGCTTGGCGGCCCACCACTGTACGTTTCAAAAGGAGTTTTCTTCCGCGTACGTCCTCTCTGTGGAATAGTTTACCACCGGCGATTTTTCCGGACCGATACGACCTGGGGAAGAAAAGAGCTTACTCCTTTCTAAAGGGGCCGGCAACGCACCTGCAATTCCCCTGGTGTTGCGGTTGATCATGGGCGGCGGTAGTCACTTAACATCAGGTGAGCCACATGCTCGTTCGCCCCCTCTTCTATAAAAAAAGAAGTAATGTTAGTATACGAAACAATTAAATAAAACTCAATAGAAATAAAATGAAATAAAAAATTTAAATTCACAAAATGCATACAAATTTGATAGATTTATCAAGCTCACTTTAGTACATCTAGCTTGACAAGCCTACCTAGTTACGGGCCACCGAGCGTCTCCGCAAAGACCCTCATGATACTATTCGAGCTCCCCCTCACTCTGCGCATTAATGACTGCACTTTTTTATGCATGATCGCGAAGTAGTCATCAGTATGTGCATCGGCGAACATGCCTGATGCACTACAATGAGGTGGAAGCCCCAACAATAACCTGAAGGCATTGTTATATTGAATACGCAGGGTATTGCTTGCCTTTTGGGTATGATTGGCCCAAAGGCTGCTGGTATAAAATGATTGGCAGTAAGCCATCAACAATGTAATTTTAACTGGTACAGAGCAAGCAGCAAACCTTCGAGCTACCATATTACCTCTCACAGCTAGCGCCCTGCGTTTCCTTTCGATACCTAGATCATCCTTTAAATCCTCTGTGACAATGTGACCCAGGTATTTAAAATGAGTTACTCTCTGTAACAGTGAACCATTAAGCTTTACTGGAGGAACACATATTGGACTTTTTTTCCACCTCTGAAAACCAACGGTTCACTTTTTTTTGCATTATATTTTAATCCATGCGCCAATTCGTATTCCACAGATTGACGGGTTTAGCAGCACCATGTCGTCTGCGTAGCTCAAGTTATTTAGACATACTCCATCTATATGACAACCAACATGTGTGCTGCTAAGCTTGTCAATAGGCTTATTTAAGAGAGAAGCCTCGGAGAGGTAAGACCCCCCCTGCCTCACACCGCACTCAAGTTTATACGGGTCAGACAATGCATTGGACCACCTAACAGAATTTCTTTGCTTATCATACCACATAGATAACGTAGACATTAATGAAGCAGGAACTCCCGCCTCCCGAAGCTTTCCCACAGAACATTGTAGGAAACCAGGTCAAAGGCTTTTGAAAGATTCAGGAAACAAGCATATACGGGTGTTTTCCTGTCAGTATAATATTTGACAGTGTGCTTCAATGCAAAAATAGCACTCTCAGTGGATAGTCCCGCGCGAAAACCAAACTATGAATCATGTAATTTTATGTATTCACTGAGGCGCGAGTCCAGCACACTGTCAAATTCCTTTGCTATCACAGTCGCCAGTTTAATAGGTCTGTAATTACAATTATCTGCTATGTCTGCCGTCCTGTTTTTAACAATAAGTACGACTATAGTATCCCAGAAGCTCTTGTGGTAAGTAAGAATGTCCTAAACATAGATTAAAGAAAATGGCCAACACTCTTGGTAAATGTATTCCAGCGTTTTGAAGGTGCTCGATGTTAAGTCCGTCATGTCCAGGAGATTTAAATTTCTTCTATTATTTACCTTATTTCTATTTTTGTGGCACTTTCTTTTTTTTCCTTTTCCTAATTTTTGTTTTCTCTTTACAATGCTTCTTGTTCAATTTCGATCGTAATAGGTGTATCAATTGGATTGCAGTTTTTCCCTCTTTCCCCCCCGGTTCGATGGCAGTCACGGTTGTGCTTTTGGATAAGTTCGACATCCTATAAGACCAAGCACAGTATCATCTTGAGTAGTTTGAAAAGCTGCTAATGAACAATTTTCTTCAGTTGTTACGGATAATCCTTCCGCAGGTTGGGTATCCATCTGACTTTCGTTCGTAAGGATACCTGGGCTTAAGGATGGAGAAAGCCTGTTTAACACTTGTTGATCTAGATAAGCTGGTATTTAAACTATCGAATATGTTTGGCCCTGCATCGGTTACAGCAGACTTTTGTAGTCCAGAGTAGGAACTTGATCAGGCAGCATCTTCAGAATGTACATTTTGAGAATCCTGTTTATTCCCAATGGGATGACATAATCCAGCGGCATCAGGAAAAAAGCTTGTTGAGCTTCAAAGGGCTGACTTAATCCAGCGTCATTAGAAGAGTCCCTGAGTGGCCGATTCGTCACTTCACTTGGCATGAAATCACCGTCCTTGAAAATATGTCTGTGAAAAGGAAATATTCCAGTTTTCCGAAATCCAGATTTTATGTTTGCGGGTGTCATAGCTTAATGAAAACCTAGTCCAAGCAATTCAGCAATATCGTAAACGGAAATTGTTTTTCAGGATGACGCCTTAGCCAAGAATCTGTAGCCGCATTGTAGTAAGTTTGCTGCGGACCAAAGACAGATACCTCTAGTCTAGTGGTTATAGTCTTGGCTGGAATGTGGTGGTGTGGCCAGCAAAGTAACTCCGTTATCTTTTGCGACATTCATTATCGTTTTCAATACCATTTTCTTATAGAACTACAAAATAACAAGAATTAACTCATCGGGGCTCATTGTTACAGTGTCACACAGTGGTCCGTAACAGTGCTCCAGGTGAAGTAATCAGAAAAATAAATTCAAATGAGCATTTTAGGTTATATTTACAAAAACCATAGAAACGATAATTTGACGCTAAATATACAATAAACAGAGGAAGGTTTTTTCACGCTTTATTACTCCAATTCGATTTTTGTTGGATAACTCTCCAACACGGTACTACCTGTGGCAATGACAACTGTATTAAGATGTCTGCTTATGCGCTTTTTGAAACCGTATACCAACAATAAAAGTTAAAGACAGAGATATGTGTTATGTGCATTGTAACAGTGTACCCCGTGTAACACTGTACCCCACCTTACTCTACAAAGGTGAAACCTCAGATTATGAAAACAAAGTATGATGTGTGCGAGCAAGTGGAGAGGCAAGTTTAAATCTTGAAATTCGAAACCAGAAACAGCGAATACTGAATATTATTTAAAAATGATGGTTTATACACAATCGTAAAAATATCCGTGACACCGCATAATATTTTCAAATTTAATAGCTTGTGTAGCTTAGATATTTAAAATTCACACTAACAATGTCTTGAGCTAGTATGTGTATATTGAATTGAGTAAGCGCCATCAATAAATAACAAAGAGTATATAAATCTCTACGTTTATTATATTGGTAGATGATATTACATGTGTTATAATCATAGACTGATGTAGTATAAACTTATACGTATTATATTATCAATTGTAATTTTAAATTTGCCGCACTCAATAAACGTCATATGACATATTATGACCTGACGTTTACAGCCCGTTACACGCAACAAAATAAGATCTTCTGAACATCCAAGAGAATTTTAATTAACTTTAACAAGACTTTTTCCCAAATATTGTACAATATATATAAATTGACACTGTGCATAAAGATACAATTACAAATTATATTTAATTAAGGAGCAATACACTAAAAACACGCAAATAATTAAAACTATTAACGGAGCAAATAGTTTCGCTTCGCATCAGCTGTTATAGAAAAAAAAATAACGGTATCGGCGATAGAGATTGGTCACACCGACGGCCACATCAAATCTGGGGGTCTAGCGTGTGACCCTGTTATTTCTATCCTGCAATAAAATAGCTGTATAATCTTAGTTAAGTTTGTGTCACTGTAATATTAATATACTAAAATTCCAGTGTAATATATGTGTAAAATATGGAACGTGCTACTGGAACAGAAGTGTACGGGTGTGGCTCGCCCCAATCTACGGACATAACGCTAAATATACAGACGACAACTGGTGGTAATTTCTCTGTCAGCATGAACGGTAAAAATACAGTAGAGCACCTTAAAAAGTTAGTTTCAAAAAAACTTAAAGTGTCGAAGGATCGAATATGTCTTCTGCATCGCGAAAGGTGAGTGTGGCGTCTGACGCCAAACTTCTATTGTTAAACATAGGTATCACGGAAATATGTTGCGTCGATGCGATGACGCATTCGCGTCCTTTGACTCGGTTGTTGATAAGTGGTTTGGTGTTCGCAGACAACTGAGAGACGGCACTCTAGAAGAGAATGGTTTACTTGACGGTTCGCGTGTCATCCTGCTGCCGAGCGTCGAGACGGGTCTCCTGGTGAGCACGTCATGTTATTTCGAAACAATAATTCAATTCACCGTGATAATCACTTGTTTTGCAATACAATTAGTTGATACGAAATTATCGCATTAATCTTTCAGAAACTTAAAATGTTACTGTAAATGACTTGTATTATTTATGTAGATATAGTTCATTTATTTAAATGCTTCAACTGTTTACAGAGTCAGAGACCAGAAAATTCAGTAATGCAAGCATTAGAATCACTTAATGACACACAAGTTAATGATTTTTTGAGTGGAAAATCACCACTAAATTTGACCATGAGATTAGGTGACCATATGATGCTGATCCAACTTCAGTTGTCCACGTTAAATTCAGGGTCCTCTAGCAGCACACGATCATTAAGGACATCTACTCCTACTAAAACTACCAATTCAATGAGTACAAAGTATGATCACATTGAATCTCCTAATCCCCAAAGTACCTCTCAGAAACTTGAAAGTGATGAATCAACTTCAGACTGTGATAAAGTTAAAGTGGAAACACCGGCACCAATGATACAAAAACAAGACTTAGAAATGCTACAAAATGCTTTTGACTTATATCGCTCCATGGCTGAAGAAAAATATGCTCACAAAAGTGAGCCTGCTAAAGATGAAATTATGGATACCACAAATTGTACAATGTCAGGTCTATCTGATACATCTTTAGAAAGTGATCAGTCCCCTATTAAATCTCTTTCTAATTTGGTATCTAGTCCTTTGGATGCATCAGTCTCTGAGAGTAGAGAACTAACAATTGCAAATTCTGTCAAAAGTAGTTTAATTGATCTGCTATCAAACAGTAAGCTTTCTAATGAAATAGCATCATCGACAAGCACAATGTGCGACAAGTCTTATACATCAGCACCATCCCATACACCAGAGAGTTCACTCAGTGATGACAGTGACAATTTTACAGACCAAAGTTCATTCTTAGCCGAAAGCACAATAGATGAATATCCCATGGAGAATTTATTTAACAGTGCAATAGACAAAGGCTTATTTGAGGAACAAGATGAATCAATGATGGATAGGGAGATTTCAAATTTAGCTACAACCAGCCATGGAAGTCAAGATTCAACGAATGGTGCTTTACCATCTTTCCAAAGTTTAAGTGAGCCATTAAAAAACAAACGCTTTCAGTATCTTCTACACAAAACTTCTAAGTTCAAGCATCCTATTGGACAAAACAAACAAAAGGCATTTATGCACTCTGTGGTGAATAAGCATAAAAAAAGAATGCAAATGCAACAGGAAACACAACCACAACCATCTACCTCTAAAACTGAACCTTATGTAACAAGTGTTAAGAAATCTGCACCTATTATTGATGACATTGAGATCACTGAAGATATTGCCACACCGTCTACATCTAAAGCAGTCCCTTTCAAAGCACCAGATGCTCCCAAAAAACCTCAAAGAGCATCTCCTACTCCACCAGTGGACACAAAGGCTCTTATAGAAGCTTCCAAAAACTTAACACAAAAATTAAAGAGGTTATCAAAGGAGGTGTTGACAAACAAACTAGATCTCAGAATGGCTGAAGAGTCAGTACGGTCTAAAATTGGTCCCGGAGCTGTCATAGAGTCTATGAAACATCATGGTAAAGGAATATATTCTGGTACTTTCTCAGGAACTCTTAATCCTGCATTACAAGATAGGTGAGTGATTTGATTGTGAATTTTTGTCAAGTTATAGAATGTAAAACAGTCCAAAACCAAATATCCATATATAAATAATCAAAAATGAAGTGGCAATGGGCCAGCTCTATATAGCTTGAAGAACTGCCAACGGATTGGGAAAAGAGGTTCTCGTACTGGTAAGCAAAGTGAAGATGGCCCCCCACTTTATGAAATGACAGTCTGATAAGAGATGCATTAAGTCTCAAGACAATGTTTTGTGGCATGTGATGGTATAGTCCATGATGATGATGAAACTTTTTTTTAATTTATTAATAATAATGTCCTCCAGACCGAATTTCGGCCACGGCGACCTGCTTCAATGGAGGCTAGCCATCGGCGCAGGACAGGATTATAGTGCCCAAGTGTATGCACAGGCACACATGCACTCTCTATTCCCTCACTCTCGTAATCCGATGGGATGATAAACCGACACTACCGGAGAAAGATCAGGCGCAAGACCAACAGCTTTCCAAGGTGCGGGGGTGAGGCACCGCCAACTTCCTGACTCCTGGGCAACTACTGAGAATTTCTTGATGGAAAAACTCAATAATTAATTTTTTTTGGCCCGACCCGGGATTTGAACCCACTAGACCAACGAGGCAGTCGAGGCAGTTAATTTATTACTAGAATAAAGAAATAAAAGTATGAAAGATTTCCTAATATAAGTAATCAATTTAAATCTATATAGATTGAAATATTACTATAACTTTATGGTATATGTTCTATACAGTCACACAGCAGTCATGCAGCACAGCAAACTATAATGTATAATTAGTGTGACTACTTGACATTTCTGTACTTACTCAAATCTAATATATTTGGGTCTACTTTCAGTAGATGTTAAACACTATATTTACATTTCAGATATGGCCGACCAAAGAGGGATATATCAACTATTATACATATATTGAATGACTTATTATGTGCATCACCTCCCATTTTGACACAGGTGTGACACATCTTTTTTGTTTTACTGTATTAATAAATTATATATGTTGTAACATTGAAGTGAATGATATGAAATTACAAATTTAAAATAAGTAATATATAAAAAAAACTTTAAACATTAACTTCAAAACTTTATATTACAAACTTGGATAAAAATTTTAATTTTTTTACACTATGTAAATATGTTACCTTCTGTAACCTACATTCAAACATAGATATTTATTTTAGAATACAAATATTTCTCTTCTAATAGCATCAGTTCACTTCAGTTAAGTTTATAATATGGTAGTTGTTTCCAAAGTTGTTTTAAAATGCATGCAAAATAAATTTCAATTATTTATCATGTCTGTTCAATACTTCCATATGTTGGTGTTAAAATAATTGTACTATTATAATAATATATTATTAATAATAATGTTACATAAATCACTTAAATTTTCAGAAAGATACCAAACACATCTGCTCTCTGGGTATAGCTGATGAAACTAACAAATGTACCTGTAATCAACCTTCTTGCACTTATGGACAGTGTGATGGCCATTCACCTTCTACATCAGGAGTCGTGGCCAAAAATTGCTCCTGTGAAATCAAGGACTGTCAGTGTATTCGTCTAGATCCTAATCTGTGTCCTTCATGTGCCGGTAAATCATTATCAGGCGAAATATGTAAGAAATGTGATACAGCAAAGACTTTAGCATTGGAAAATTCAAAAACTAAGTGTAAATTGGAACAGTTAAGGCTTGTTATGCAGCAGAAGAAACAAAGACGGGAAGCAAGAAAATTAAAGACCCTACCTTATACAAGTACACCACCAAAAGCTATAGGGTCCCCTGACCCGGCAACAACAATACAAGAAGAGATAGAGACTGTTGCTTAATTTAGAGCAACATAAAATGTTTTTTCTCCATGCGCCGCCGTTTTGTTGTCAAAAATTTTCATGCATGGGTATACAGAAAATAAGTGTGTCAAAATTACAGTGTTCCAGTTTTTGCAAAAATTAACATCTCATATATTTGTTTTGTTCTGTGTGAATGCTTAATTATTTTTGTCAAAGTATAAAATCAAAGAACATGTATATATTTTTCCAATTGTTTTAACTGTTAATTAAGTTTGTTGTTCAATAAATTGATTAGCAAAAAGCTGCTAAGCATTCAGTATTCGTGACCCAGTTACGATCACATATTTATAATGTTGCTTGGAGATGCTACTAAAATAATTATAGAAAGTTCATAAGTAAATAAAATGAGATTTTCTGATGAGAAACAAATTAGGTGTGCGCATGTGATGACAAATTTCATGCTAATATACTATAGCATTCGTGAATATTCTAAATTACCATAGCTTGTGTTAAGTTTGGATATAGAATTATTTACTAAGCGGTACTGCTATTTGCATGTACAAATAAAATAGCGAAATCCCTGGCTGTTAGTATAAAAATCTGCATATGGTCGTCTGATTGTTGGTTGCCTGGTGCAGTTGAAATTGATTTTTGTTGTTATATTTTAGATTTTATTTTATCAATTCAGTCAACTTTTTAGACTTGTGTATCTAGAATAATATTTTGACTACACTGAAAATTAATATTTCAGAGTTTGGTTTAAAACTTCACTGGGTAAACTTCTGAGAGTATTCTTTAGACAACAAAGTTGGTATGACAGTTTGACCATTTGTCTTATGTTTATTATTAGCAATTAATTGACACTGTTATTCTTAGTTATTTTTCCTTGTTTATTTTTTTATTTTCTCTTTTCGAAGATGTTGTTTAAATAATAAATGTTTTCCTTACTTTACATAATTTGTTTAGTTTTTCATTGTTTCTTATGAGAGGTAGAATAAACAACGCGGTTGAACAAACGCAGCCAAAGCATTGACCACTCTGACAAAATCACAGGGTTGGCACCTTTTTGACACACATACAAACATTTTCATAGCAAGATACATAGGTTTGGAAGAATCTTATGATTCATTTACCATTACACAGACGAAATCTGTGCTAATCTGTAATAAATAACAACTCTAATATATACTTATAGCAATATTTGGTAAGTCAGCAGTTACAAGTCGTATTAAATATTGGTAGAAGATAAAATTGCTAGTGTCACTTGATTTGTAATGTTCCTTCTATATATAATATAATGTAATGTAATGTTTTGAAACTAACAACAAGCAATGACAAACACCTTCAATCTTGTTAAAATAGTTCTAAAAGTGTTAATGCGTAATAAATATCCTAGTATGAAGATGAGTACTTCCCTACTCAAATTATATTAAACTAATAATTCAGATATGTAGTTATAACTATTTTTTTAAATAACATATAAATAACATTAATTGAATTGCTAAAGACCTTAATTAGATTTTATTGAGTCACCATGTTTAATCCCTAATATTATATACTATTGAGTCATTCTACTAATATGAAATTTAATATTTAGACCTTGTTTGGCTTTATTCTTGGTTTTTATTCTTTTGAAAGTGTGACCTTAAACTAAAGCTTAAGGTCACACTTTCAAATTGTTTAATAGAAAAATTAAATGCACTGTCTTCCTTTTTTAAAAAAAAAATATTTACTTTATATTAACTATTCCATGTTGGTAAGGGACCAAATGATAGACTTTACTTGGTGTTTAATTGATCCTGATATGTTAAAATGCTTAGCAATGACATTAATTCATGATGATGAACACAAAGTGCCTATTGATGTTTGATGTTATAAATTAAATGTATAAGTTGGTATAGGTGTTGTGCCATGTGTGTTTAGGTTTTGTTTTGGCACAATTTTATTTATATTATTAGATCTCTTACCAATCTGGCCCAATATTGTAACTGATCTTTGACCATATACTTTTGTTTTAAGATGTTAACGAAAGTTATTTTGCTGGTAATAGTATAAAAAAACTATGAGCATTGTTTTTGTAAATATATTCGTTACCATTAGTCATGAAATATTTTTGGTATATATAAGAACTGTACATCTAATGGATGAATAATAACTGTTATGATCACCAATTTGAGAAGGGCGTTATTCAAAATTGTTTTGTCCTTGTACTTGCATGTATAGTGAGGAGAATAAAATTATAATATAAAAAAACCATTTCGCCTTTTAAATTTTTTTTGCAGTACAAGCTGTGTTATCACTAATCCCGTCACATCTATCCTTCAAGTTAGGTAATATCATTAATGTTTGTTGGTCACGCTGTGTTGTGCTGCGCTTAATAGATCAGTTCAACTGGTGGTGCTTTCCATAGTGATACACAAAATTGTTTTAAATCGTTTTATTCTGCAGGGTGATTGCCATAAACTGAACTGAATTATCAATGGGAAGAAAAGTGGAATGTTACTGCCTCATGATTTTAAAGTGACAAAGCACCTTCGACTTAGAGCCAAAATTTTATTATGTTTGTCTACCCGTGTACGATGATAAATCTTTGCAAAGAATAAAATTATTAAATTATTTACATTTGTAGCGTCCATAATCGAATTAGTTAAATGAAAGACAAATTTCTTAAAATCAAATTTAATCAACAGGTTGTGGTGTAATGGGTAAACTAATAATATATCCATCACATTTCAGGCCGGTACAAGAGTATTTCGTTATATAAAATAAACCATAACAAAAAGTAGGATAGATTTGCTTACTTGTCATTCAAAAATATTGTTTATGTCGCAACGGAATAAAAAGCTGTAGGCTGTTCCTATATTTTGATGAAAAAGCAAAATTTTATTGGAACTACAGTACAACAGGTCACAATCACTTTTTAAATGTACTTATTTAGTCATCTTTATTTTTTTTTTAAATTTGCTTTAATTGTGTATTTTCAGTTTTACCCTATCGTGAACTCTTTACAATAGTATAACTAACATCAATTGAGAGTATTTGTTTTTTAATCCAACATAAAAATCAACTCAAGCTTTGAAAGATTTTAAATCTTACAAGTTGAATAGTTATGAACTTATGAATTAGCACTAACCAAAACATATTATATTTTATATTCATGTACGAAAACAAAAACTTGTATAACAGTTTTCAATGAAAACTGTTATACAAGTTTTGTTTTAAATATGAAAACTTTTCATATTTTTTATTGTAGAATTTCGACCTTTCGAAAGCCTCTGCAACCATGATACTCAGGTTTTACTAAAACAAAGTCCGTACTTCTCGTAAATTATTTTATTATATAAAGTTCATCTCATATAAATAGCACATAACCCATACACGCGTCACGCTCACAAAACATCGAAAGAAACACTGTACCGCTCCCATTCGCTACAATAATTAAAAAAATCAAATTGCGCTACCAAGTGTTTCTTCCGACGGAATATTATCATAAATTTATTGCAGATAAAGTAGGCAATGTATACATAAAAACAAACTATAAATAAAAACCAGTATGTATTCTTTTAAAACACATTCAAAAAGAATACCATTCGAATTTTGTAATATTTTGTTTCCCCAACTTTATTTGCAATATTTTTATGGTAACAGATTGGCTTAGAAGAGTAGTGTGCTCATGCCACCCATCTCCGCTTGTTCTTTAACAAAGATCTCGAAGTATTGGTAAATAATGGTGACGGCGAGAAGGATTCCAGTGCCTGAGCCAATGGCTCCAAGGAAATCCGCTAGCACTGAGAGAGCTCCAATACAAAGACCACCGAAGGCCGCGGCTGTCGGGATATATCGGTTGAGTTCGTGAATCATCGAGTTATCTCTGTGGCCCCGCATTACCATTTGCTGTTCTTTCAACTGTTTCGCCACCTAATGGAAAGCAAATTATAATATTTATTTTTGTTTGCAAGGTTGGCTAACGAAATTATAGAACTACATTTTATATGGTGCAAAATGTTCAAAAAAGAGTTTATTTATTCGTAATTAACAAGTGTGAGTTTGGACTAAGTGATGTCTTTACTCATATTATGAGAACTTAACGAAACAGAAACTGTTTACAATACATAACAATATTTAGAGACAATTTTTATCTACTTAAAAAAATATCTATTACTTACATCCTTAGCAGATGAGCCAGAAACATCAATCCATGTCTTTGAGAAGAAGGCACAGGATCCCAGCATAAAGATTATGTACAAGACAGCATGAAGTGGATCTTGAGCAATGTGAGCCAAAGATTCTGGAGGACTGAAGTAGTAGCAGAGACCCCCGACTGGGTAGGCTCGCGCTGGGCCACCACCTCCAACATCAGCCCACACTCCCAGGAGATTTACTAAGAAGTTACCACTGAACTTTACAGCCAACATCTGCAACAAACCACAAGCAATTAATAAATGTGATGTGATGTAAACTAGAAACAAATTTAATAATTTTTCATTTGTTTATTTTTACAAGATACACAGTTCAGCAATAGACACCTAAACATGGACGCCTTATTCAGCAGTAGATAACTAATGATAGTTTAGGATATGATTAAGTGTTAAGAAAACATTTTAAGATCATTTACCAGCCTCTATTACATGGATTTCAAGCTGTGGCACTTAAAGGCATGCCACTCAGAAAGCTGATGGTTCTATATGTAGTACAGTGGCTAGGAGTTCAATTGCAGTACCCACCATACCACAAATTGCAATTGAATTACAACTAACAAAACAAACTTAATAAAAATGAAAACAACTACTATAACCGAAAATTTTAAATCTCAAACTATCCACACGCAAGCGCATCCCAAAGCAGCGTGAGACCTATCGCAAATCGCGTCGAAACAGGTTTATTATCTCTGAATGACCGCTTCCTTCAACCCACCCCGTACCATGACACGCTTAGCGCATAACAATACGTAATCTATAAAAAAATGCATGGAAGCAATAACTGTCGTTTTTGAAATAATACTAGTTTTTACGAAATTTATCGCGTATATTTAACTTTTTAAATACCCGACGTTTCGAACGCTTTACAGCACTCATGGTCACGGGCAGGACTGAGATGTTCAACGTCCATATGTCATAGTTAACCGCGGTTACCATAGATTAAAATTTATCTTTTGTTCCGATTTATGCAGTATGAACAAACGAAGCTTGTTGTCATGCAAGTTTTGCATGACAACAAGCTTCGAGTCCCGCGCCTATATCACAGTGAACGAGTGAATATGTTAGAGGAGTCACTGACAAGATTGGCTACATCTTGAAGCGCGCTTCCATCAAAACATACTTCAAGCCGCTGAAGAAGATTGGTCAGTTTTTACCATCGGTCAAGTGTAATGTCCCTCTGCAAGATGCAGGAGTGTGAGCTTGCTTGTGAATGTGGTCCCTACATAGGACAAACTAAAAGATCAATAAAAATCCGCGTTTATGAACATATAGCTGATGTGAAGAATCGACGCTTCGGGAAGTCTGCAGTCTGTGAATATGTACAGGATCGCCCCTGTCACTACATCAGATTTGATAGACTGCAGATCCTTGCTAAAGAACACCGATTCCTTCCAAGGATGATTCGCGAGGCTATTGAAATCAAAAAACATCCTAATTTCAATAGAGAAGATGGCTGGGTGCTACCATCTGCTTGGGATCCTATAATAAATAAAATTAAATCCCAACCCAAGCATACAACTGCAAGACTTCAAGATACCATAAGTTCATACTGCATAGATCGGAACAAAAGTTAAATTTTAATCTATGGTAACCGTGGTTAACTATGACATATGGACGTTGAACATCTCAGTCCTGCCCGTGACCATGAGTGCTGTAAAGCGTTCGAAACGTCGGGTATTTAAAAAGTTAAATATACGCGATAAATTCCGTAAAAACTAGTATTATTTCAATGTGTAGTGTTAGCATAAATATAAGAAAACTGTCGTTTTGTTTCGATGCTAACATAATACTTGAGGTCAATGTACTTTTTTCCGCCTGCCATAGAAATGTACTATAGTTTGTAGTAACATTTCAGTTCCGCCCTACATTCTTAATTTTCAAATGAAATTAATTGATCATATTATATATAAAGAAAGGAGAAGGAAAAGGTCTCCCGTAGTAGGGACGTCTTGAAGCAAAGGTAAAAAAAGGTCTTCAAAAACGGTTTTTTAAAAGCCAATTTTGAATAAAAATATTTTGACTGACAATGTTTATCAACAGTAAAATTGTGGCAGTCCAGCTTCGAAAGAGTACTGTATACCATACATTAGACTTCAGGAATTACATTGCACTTGTAGAAGGTGGTAGTTCTTTCTTCGAAGTTTGGTCTATGGGTATATTGGCTGCTGTAGCCAATTTACCATAAGGTGGATTATTATCTTATTTGTCACATATGTGATAAAGTTTTGTATCTGATGTAGATAATTGGGATAAGAGTATAAGTGAATATACAATGAACTTTTTTTTATATAGGATAGGGTAACAAACTAGCACACAGCCCACCTGATGGTAAGTGGTTGCTGCGGCCCGTAGATATCTACATCTATCCTCGATTACAAATCAAAATGCAGATGCATTGTCCCCCATGAGGACTAAGATGGAATGCCTTGTTTCCAGTAAAAAGGGGCTCCGGTTCTCTACACTCACCATACGAAATACAGCAGCATTAAGCTACTATTTCACGCTGGTATACTGTGAGAATGTGGTCCTTACCCGGTCGAACCGACCTATTCGTGCTATAGCTATACTACTATATAACTGCAGCATGGCTCTACCACGTATAATATATTGAAAATAAAAAAAATATTTTATACCTGTGAAATAACATAGAGATTGGAGACAAGTGCAGACTGCAGAATGATAGGTATGTTGGAAGTATAGAAGAGCTTGATAGGGTACGACGAGTACTGGCCGCGGTAGCGTGCTGACTTAATTGGCAGGTCCACTCTGAAGCCCTGAAATAAGGTACAATACATTTATTGGTGATGATTGACTAAATCACTCAAAATATTATTATTAGCTACAAATATTATAACTAATAGAATTTATATAATAAGAAATTTTTTTTAACACAATTATTGTGAAATAAAAAAGTTTCATAAAGTTAAAATGGTTGACACCACTTTACAACAAATATGTGACGAATTTATTCGGTTTTTCATATTATATTACATTTATATTATTAAGAAATACTCAAATCAGATAATTTATTTGATATACTAAAACTATGTATTATATTTTTGTACTTTCTACAGTTTTTATAGGAATGTTCGTTTCGACTATTCTTAAAAAGTATTTCAAATGACTAGTATAATATAACAATTCAGTAGGTACTGCAGTCTAAGGAACCTATATTTTACTTAACTTTACCTTGTGATATAACTTGTAACTATATTTTTTAAATTTTTACTTCATTTGAAATATATACAATTTTTTATATTTATTTATTTGTCTCATACTATGCCAATTTCTAAAATAAAATAAAAAAATTCTGCAAAAATTCTCACCTGGAAGTATATGACAATAGCAAACACAAGGACAGTCGCCAACAGGTTCATGAGGTTGGGCAGGTTCTGACGGTAGAAGGCTTCACGCAGAGCTCGAACTTTATCGGGACGAGTTGCCAAAAGGTGGAATAGGGCTATCACAGCACCTTCAAATTCTGTACCTCGGCCTGTCAAGAAAAATAAATTAGTCTGTTTTAATAAACATAGACAAAGATGTTTGGCAGCCCTATTTTTGATTACTACTAGAGACTACCTTGGGAAACTAGGGAAACTTTCGTCTTATGATATGTCCAAGCAGCTGCACAAGAGATAATTCAAAGCCCAAACTGCGTTCTCTAACACAGCAATTTACTCATTCTAAACGACCTAAAATCAAAGATTAGTTACAACATAGTGTTGGAAGACATGAGAAGAACCACACAACTGAACCAAAAAACAAATTGTCAGTTTCTACAGAATATCTTCTTTGATATTTTAACACATTTTTATTGTCAATCTATTTTTTGTCTGTCCTTGTTCTAGGTGGAATTTGTTAATTGATTTCAAACTAAGTTGCTGATGAGCTGGAAACTTGAAATCTAGAATATAGTTCAAATTTGGATAACAATGTTAGAATATGATAAAAAACGTGGTAAAAATTAAAACTAAATCAGGAAAGTTTCCTCACATTTATTTTCACAGATGAGAAGTGAATTGGTTCTTAAAATGTTACATATGTGGGAGCGTCATACTGCAGCTATATTATGGCTATAGCATGAATGGATCAGCTGACCATCAGCCCAGCCGATCGAGTGGGTCTTACAATAGGACTTACTAAATGTGGACCTCTTTTTGGTATATATCAAATGGATAACGTTGATAAGGTCACAGAATTCTTCATCCAAGCTATCAACAAAAATGAATTTTGAACAACTTCACTGTAGCTTAAGTTCCGAGTCAAAAAAGGACTATGAAATGCTGTATCACCCCAGGTATTCTACAAATTGTAATGCTGCTCCCAAAACCGGTACGTTCCCTAGGCTTCTTAAGATCTCACTTATTAAACCAATCCACAAAGGAGGTGACAGTGACTGCGTTAATTGCTACAGACCTATATCAATACTACCTACTTTATCAAAGATTCTAGAGAAAATCCTAAACAAAAGACATATTATTTTTCTAAGCTCAATGAACATAATCTCTCGTAATCAATTCGGATTCCAAGCTGAAGGTCAACTTAGGATGCCGTTCTTGAGTTAGTTAACAAATACTTTAATCTCTGGTCTCAATGATGGCAAAAGTAGCAGTCTTTCTTGATTTAGTGAACACCTTTGTCGCAGTTTCTGTTCCATGTTTGTAAAATAAACTTGAAGGAGTAGGTGTACGAGGTATAGCATTAAATTAATTTGCGAGTCATCTTACCAACCTTAGTCAGAGTCAAGATTGATGATTTTCGCAATAATGAGCTTTCAGTTACCTATGGGTTGCCTTAAGGAAGCATTTTGGATCCAACGCTATTAAAAATGGGTTTTATAAATGACCTTTGAGAGATAGAGCTACCTCGAGGGAGAATAGTTACCTATGCTGATGATACAGCTCTCGGTTTTAATCGAAACTCATTGTTAACAAATGGTTGATGGATAACATACTATCCTTGATGTTACAATAACAAAATTACATGACCTTTGCTTAAAGAAGTCGAGTCTACCTACTTCTGGCTCTAACTTTGCTCACTACTTCAGTCCTCTAAATAACACCTCTCGCAACTCTGCCAGCCGGTCCCAAGCCCGTTAAAGAGGAAAAATTAAAATCTTTGATAGGTAAGTTAGAACACAAAAGTGTTACATTGGTATAGTTTTATCATAAACTTGATATGTTAAATTAAAGAATTTTTTACTGTGTAGTGGTGGTGTAAGAAATACCTCATATCTTCCCGTAGGTGTCACAAGAGGCGACAGAAAAAAACAAATCAGAAGATTAGTAGCGGCATCACCTTAATAACAACAAAAAACTGTGTTTGCCAACCCAGTTGGCAAGTGGCTATGATTTGGGGCTAAAAATCTCGGAGCGCCCAGGTTCGCCCCCCAAGGTTATTCACAACATCAAAAGACTGGTGAACATCTTCAGGGAGACTTCATGACTCGAATAATTACATTATTCCTGCCCAAACGTAAAATATTCGCTTAGACGTGAAGTTGCGGAAAATAGTCCGTCGTTATCTTATCCCCCCTATAAGGTAATCTATGGCTTATATTCGCAATGGACTTTAATAGACTATAACATTAACGATAAAAAATTTAGAACATGTGGCTAATAAAGTAATGAGAAATTATTGACAAATGTACAAAATCTATCAATTTCTGAATACATACCAGTGTTTACGGTAGCAGGTGAGAAAGCCTTCCAGACAATAGTTTCACAGATGTTTGTGGCAATGAACAAAGATATACCAGATCCAAGACCATATCCTGAAAATATATAAATGAAATAAACCAGACATTCATGTATATAGTTAATTATGTAAATTTTTAACAAAAAGTAATAAGAGACCTACATAAATTGTGGCATTTAACACCTTAATACATTACAAAATTGGCATAGCCTAGAAAGAAGTATAAGATAGCTTTACTATCATATATTAACTAACTAACATGAAGTCAAGCTGTACATGTCCGACGGAGCGATCAGTTGCGAGTGTGCCAATGTTAATAACAGTGTTTGTTCTCACGCACACTGTGATATACAGATACATATTTACCACATTAAAAGCCTGTTCCACTTTGTAAATAGCAAGTATTTCATGGATTAAAACTACTTTTATGTTTATGATATGTCATATATAATAAACGCGATAAAATTCGTAAAATTAGTTTTAATCAATGTGTAGTGTTCGCGTAAATTTAAGAAATCAATGGTTACTTCAAGGCTCATAAAACATTTATTTATTTATTTTATTTTATTTTCAAGGGAAACATACATAATTTTAGTGTATTACATAACACATATTAATCTTACATTTAACAATAAAGTTTCCACTGTTAAGTAATGCATCGACAGCAAGCGAACACCATGACATGCTTAGGTGTGCAAAAATTAAAGCGAAGTTAAATCAAAGTAATGTGTGATATTTAAGTGAAATGATAATTTAGCTATTAATTTAATTATTATCCCTTACAGCTTCAATTTCCTTCTTAAACTGTCCATATGACAGAGAAAATATATCTAAACATGTGAAAAGTTTTTATTATAAGAATTACATGCACGAGTTATAAAATTGTTCTTGCCATATTTTGTGCGCATAGTGGAAGTACAAAATAAAAGTTTCTTTCTAGCACTTATCCTTTGGCAACTAAAACTTATTTCATTTAGAAGTGGTATGGAGTCGACCCTATTATGAATGATTTTATATAAAAACATCTGATCCCCGACAGTACGGCGAGATTTTAGGTCAAAAGCTAGTCTACACCAAATAGAGGCAACATATAATGAAATATACTACAAAGTGGCTGTCATTTTGATGTCAACAAAGTCAGCAAATAGCTTCGCGCTAGTGGCAAAGGAAAATATTAATTGCTTTTTCTAAGTCATTTTTAATATAATATGAAGTTTAAGCTCAATATTTTTTCAGTTCTTTAACACAACCAAATTTTAACAGTGATTAATTACAGAAGTCATATAAAATTTTATATATATATATATATATATATTTTTATATATATATATATATATATAATATGCAAAATGTTGGTTAAACGCTAATTTACTACATGCTCAGCGGTGAACGAAAATATCGCGAGAATAAATTTACCAGACATACGTACAAAATGTGTGCAAACACTTCCATGAGACAAATAGTGATGATATCAGAATATGTGGCTGAAGAATAATTTGAGCCAACACCTAATAAGACCTCTACATTCAATTTATTGCATGCTATAACAATGAATGTTACTAAAACATCTAATTAAAGCTGCTTGCACACCAGTAAGTAACCAAACCATGCAAAACAGGCTCCATGGAGATCAAAAAGAGTGATATTCAATTGAAAAAAGATAAGGATGCATCATGCAGCATGCTTGTAGTTTTCACGTAAGCTAACATGGAATAGAAAAGACAGGCATGGAGGAAAATCAGCTTAACAGAGAAGACTGAAGCAGGCATTCGTAAATAATATATTATAATCATAGTCAAACTTAATCATCACTTTCCACCAAGTGGGATTAAGGTCATGCACTGTCTTATAATAAGTAAAAAATATCATCGAGCTGTACCTAGGCATGCATATATTCATGTAAGCTTCTTTGCACAGCAAGCATACCTAAACTTTTCCTAATGCCTGTCAACACTTGTCCATACAAACCTTACAAGCCAACATGCAGTTTCAGTTTTTTTAACCAAAATGTGACCCAACACACAGTGAGCATGCCAAACAGACTTGGAAAGTGTATGAGAAACAGAGGACACATATTGAGAGCCATTTATGGCGGCACTGTCACTGCCCCACAATGGCATTAAGGGTTAAACAAATTCGAAGCTGGAGCTACACTAGAGAATTTTCCAAACAACTCTACATATACAGTAAAAGCTCTTTATTCGCGAGGTTATACGGAATTGTAGTTTATATGGGATTATAGAAGTACAGCATATACGGATCCCGCGTACCTAGGTGACGAAATAAAAAAAATTATTTCCATATTGATTAATTGTTATCTTCAGGCTTAGGCAATGGTTTGAAGAATTTTGTAATTTTTTCTTGCTTGGTAGTTTTTAAGAGCTCCTTCAATTCAGACTGATATTCAGCAGTGACATTATCAATTTGCCTCTTAAAAATAGGACTTTGTTCCATAGACGGATCAATTTTCATAAAGAAATCACAAATCTTATTTGCCATTCTTAAACTTTCAGTAAGATTTTTCAAATTAAATATCACATTTTCAGTGCTTGTTGAAACTCATTTTTCGTATTTTTTTAGTCGACATTATAATTTAGGTAGACAGCGGTAAAGACGTGTTACTTGATCACAATTATTATTACGAATTTTAAAGACGAAACAATAATACACGTAAAGCAGCTCTTACCAAAAGACCGAACCTCTAATATGTGGCTGCAGCATTTAAAAATATACTTGTAGGCGCGCATCTATAAAATGCCGGTTGGATCTCATCACTTGTAGGAATTGATATCGAGAAACCCTCCCACTAGTTTGTGCAGTATAAAAATCAATGTAGGTACAGAGCGCGGGAGATTCCGCTTGAGAAGTTTCACAAGTGAAGTCAGTCTACGTGTGCTAAGATAATCGTTGTTCTGTCCATTGTGGTGATTCTTCTGGTGCAGGCAAGAAGGATGGTGTTGCTGAGAGGCTGTGCTGTTTTACATTGAGATGGGTAAGGTTGCTGTTGGTTTGCCTAATTTGGTGCTATCATGTAATTGTGTCCTACACATTGCAATTGTGATGGAGACATACTGCGGTATGGTCAAACTGTAATTACTCTATGCTGAATGTATAGAGCGTTACGCTGTCCTATTATTGATAATGATAAATTGCGCAAGCAAGAGAGCAAGTTAAACATCAGCTCTCACACTTTTACTATTTTTAATAATTAACGCTATCCTGTTATTTCCCACACAATTGGCTTATCGTGTTGTACTTTCCGACATACTTTATGCATTGAGTAACAAAGTTGCTTTCATTCTGTTTGTTTACATTTTCAAAAACACCGACCATGGCGAAGACAGCTTATGTCAAAAGCTGAACCAATACAGCAGCGATATCATTTAATAACATACGTTAGGTATAGTTGTAATAAGGTCTATTTTACTTTTTTACAAAGAATATTGGATTGGATACCTATTGGAATCATTTTTATTAATATGTATGTACCAATGTATCGATTAGATCCAGGAATAAAGAAATCTTTAGCCACGAATATAGGAATTTGGTCGCATTTTTTTAATCCGCGAATAGTGGAAATGCGGATAAAGGAAGCGCAAATAAAGAGCTTATACTGTATACAACAAGCAGAGTGTTGGATTGAACACCTTGCCCTGGAGGATATACCCTTTTCCTCTAACGGCCAAACATTCCTTTTAAACCCACTATGATGGTATGACAATTAAAAAATTCAGTGAATTTTAGTAATTTTGTGACAAATATGTTATAATTTTTTTTATTGTTTACATTTAAATTTTTTTTTTCTAAATACCTAGGTAAGCTCCATTATATTTTGAGTATTTTACTTAAAAAATAAGTAGACTTTCTCCTTTTTTTAATTTGATTAAAAATATATAGAAAAGGTGATTAAATGTACAAACCTTTCTGTAAAAGTTCATCCAGCAATAAAACAATCAGGCCTGCTACAAACAACTGTATGATGATGAGTAAACAGACTCCAGCACCAATCTCGCTCGGCTCTCCGTACATGCCAGTCATTACATACACAATTGCTTGACCCACGGTAATTACCATACCAAATACTGCAAAAACAACAAAACAACTAACACCCCTATTTATAAAAACAATTTATTAAACTATATGGGCAGCAGCATCTTCCAAAAATGAAATTAAATTAATTACAACAATTTAATTTAATTAAATTTAATGTGGAAATTATAAATATAATTCGGCTCATCTATATATAATAATACGGCTCATCTGACCCTGTAACTACCGCCGCCCATCAATATTATATAACCACTTTACTGTAGAGGCCATTATAGTACTATCTACCAATAACTTATAGCAGCACAAGTCATGAGGACAGCCTTGGAATGCAAAACAGTTGATCTAAAGGTTTTTTCGTGGTGGTGTGGGGTAGGATCGGTGAACATTCTTGCACTTGTACTTGGCACTTTAATCCTATCTTGCGCAGATGTCTTTTGGGACTGGAGGCTGTGATCAAACTTTGTCTGAAGGACATTATTATTGGCTGGAAAATATATATTATAGAAACATTTATAGTAGTGCAAATACTGTCACTTGGTGCTCAACTCACCCCGCTATCTACACAGTCTATTAACCTTTAAGTAGTGACGTGGTTGTCTCACAGACGGCCTCGATGCAAAAATCAGTCTCGTGGCGTTAATTTTTTAAAGACGCTCTCGCCCCTCCCGCTACCTTCGGGTTTCGGTGGCGTGATCGGTCAGTCGAGTGCTCGCGCTCGTGGCAGCAACACCTGTACATGTACGACCGTTTGGTGTCCCTGAGACGTGAGGTCAGTATTTGCGTAAATGATTTATTAGACGTCACTACAGTATTAGTGTATTTTTTTCTAAGTGTCTCTTATTCGTCACCTCACTGTGTACGTTATTATTTTAGATGGATCAACCTGGACCTTCAGGAAACAGTCGAAAGCGAAAGCGAGTAGCTCTAAATACTTCAACAAATGAAAAGACCTTAAGTCAGTGGATAGAGGCTGAGTTGGAGCGAGACTTCAGTGATGTGGACGATGAAGTGGATCCAGATATCTGTTTGCAAAGTGATCATGACTCGGCTTCAGAACAATCTGAGGATGAAGAAACTCAATCTCAATGACAAAGATCACCCCGCAGTTCAGTTGAGATGCAAGATTCAGGTCTATCTTCAATACAAGATAATATACACACAGAATCCCAAAGATACTACATAAGTAAGAATGGTTTTAAATGGTCAAGCGATGAACCAGTGATGCGTAACTGTCGTTCACTAAGCCACAACTTGGTTGACATACCTAGATAACAGCCTAGAGCATTCACCAACCTAGAAACCTTGTGGAGACATTTTATGGATGAGATATTACGGTCAAAAAACTTGCCCAGACACGGGTAAAATATAAAAGTCAGGAAAAACCTGAGCTTCGCAACACGGACGCAGAAGAAATTAAGTCTTTCTTCGGGTTATTATTTTACTCATCTGTCTTCAAATCTAACCATGAGAATGCCAAATATATCTTTGCTACAGATGGTTCAGGCCGAGAGATATTTAGTGCAGTTATGTCTCAGTATAGATTTCTTACACTTTTGAACTGCATTCGCTTTGACGATGTAGAAACCAGACAGCAACGAATAGAGACTGACAAACTGGCAGCAATTTCGGATATATTTGAAAAGTTTATTTTTCAAGTTTATGTACCCGGTACTTACTTATGCGTAGATGAAATGCTTGTTCCCTTTAGAGGCCGATGCAAGTTCATAATTTATATGCCCAAAAAACCAGCAAAATACGGACTTAAAATTTTGTTAGTTTGTGATGCTGAGACATTTTATGTCTATAATGCTTATATCTACTGTGGCAAGGAATCGGACGGTTTAGGTTTACCAGAAGATGACAAAAAGTTTGCAATTCCTACACAGTCTGTTTTGCGACTTTGTAAAGACTTTGAGAACAACTGGTTCAGCTCTTATGAGCTAATGGAGCAGCTAAAACAGAGAGGTCTGACTTATGTTGGAACTCTAAAGAAAATAAAAGTCACATTCCACCTGAATTTCAAGCGTCCAAAACAAGAGAACCTGAAACAGCATTGCATGGATTTACAAGACTTTATCTTGGTTTCTTATGTTCCCAAGAAACTAAATCATAACGTTGAAGTTATCATAATAGATTAAAAGGGGGGGGGCTTATTTTTCAGATGTAGAGCGAGTGTGTTGCTCCGATCTTGCCCGAGAATTAGTTTTACCACATTTACAACGACGAGTCTGAAATGACCGTCTTCCAAGAGAGCTAAGACTGACAATGAAACGGATTCTTGGCGAAGATTTACCGCCAGAACCTAGCCGCATTGAGTCAGCTGTTGGTGAAAATGACAAAAGGACTTGTAAGGTGTGTCCAGCAAGGCTGAAGCGACGCACAAGGTACAAATGCGTTGCATGTCATAAGCCTATATGCTTAGGCTGTTCCAAAACAATCTGCAGCGACTGTACTGACATAGACTGAATTTAGAAGACTGATTCTGTGGTAGTTCCTATATTATTTTAGTAATTAGGTTGAAGAAGTAAGAAATTTTATTTTTTGGTAAAAAACAAGTCTGTTTGTTTATTTCATAACACTTAAGAAGTGCGTCTTTTATACAATGTGATTTTTTCGTAACTTTTGCCAAATGTCCTAATAAATATTGATTAATGCTTAAATTGGGTTTAATTTTAGTCTATATCATTAAAAAGAGGGTTTTGATTTTGTTGTCTAATTAATAATTAAGTTTATACTATTGACTTAAATTGCGTAGACGTCTATAAAACGTCACATCACCATTTATGAGTCATCCAAACCACATCACTACTTAAAGGTTAATGACAAACTACTAAATGGAAATTAATGCAATTCTTTTAATTAAGAAATTGTGTATCATTTAATTTTGGGCACTTTTTAATTATTTCTTCCATAAATATTTCATAAAAAGTGATTCAAGCAATTTTAATTTTTTTGAGTACTATGCGTGGAAATTCCAAGTATGCTTAATTAAGCCTTTGATTGCTGTGTCAGTCACTTTGTATGGAGTATTGCATTTAAAACATGATCGATGACAGTTTAAGTGTTTTAACAAGTTCATGCTGGGAAGGTGAGTTGGTTTTTATATTATAAATTTATTAACAATATTGCACTTAACGTTAGCATAAAATAATATTGTAAAAATTGCTTACATTTCTGTGCACCATTAAAAAGTGCTCTGTCTTTTGGAGTGTCACCAACTTCAATTATCTTTGCACCAGCTAAAAGTTGCATAATCAGGCCTGATGTTACAATTGGTGAAATACCGAGTTCCATTAGTGTTCCTCTGTTTGAAGCTAGAATCACACGGATCCAGTAGAAGGGATCTGCGCTGTCTGAAGACATTATACCAAATAATGGAATCTGAAAAATAATATTACATAAAATTTGTGATTTAATTAAAAAAAAAGATCATAATAATATTGCTACACTTAAAGTAAGTATGCAAAGAGAAAGTTACAAATAATTATATTGAAAGTACAAGTTGGAGGAATGAAGGAAAAACTGAGCAATTTTTTTTTTGCTTTATCATATTATTTTTAACTGGAATTCCATAAACTCTAAACTCAGATAATTCATATTTTCATATAAGATTTCTTCAGAGGATTAATAATTAAAAAAGCATGGAAAAATTATTAAGTTGTTATTTATCAGAATTATATTTTACTATTAATAACAAATTTAAGAAATATAATGGTCTAAGGGTATTGCACTGCACATATATGAAGTTTTTTAGCTTTAACAAAAATCAACTACTTACATTTTTTTAAGTTCCTAGGTAATTAAGGGCTATTTAATGTACCATGTTATGCAAATTACTTAGAAACAAGTAATGAAAAAATACTTAACTAAGTAAATTATAAATCTTTAAACCATAACGTGAGGGTGAAAAGCGGTAGGGTACATTTTAATGTGGATGTAATATTAAATCTTACCTGGCAGCATACTAAGAAAATAAATAATGTTATTGCAGTCCATAACACTTTTTCTCGGAATTGGATCTGAAAACACAAGATTAACATTGTTTAAAAGACACAGCTGTAACCAGTTACAGTTAGTTACCCTAATTTTGGGGTATAACCTAAAACACTTTCACTTGCTGGTGAACATAGCTAAATCCTAATCTCTTTTTGGTTTATAATAATTGGTTTTAATTATTTTAAAATAATTCACAATAAAGATAATAACATTAAGATGCTTTTACTATGAGGGTGATACATAAGTATTTCTTACCTTTCTCTCAGGTTTTGCTATTTCTGGTAATATACTGCAAAACGGCTTTATGACTTCAAGGAATTTGACTGCAAATACGGAAAATTGAAGATTACTTTACACTTCTTCACACATTTAATACAATTTAGACATACAACCACACAAAAAGAAGCAATACGTGTCGCTAGCGAAATCACTATTTATATTAAGAAACAACATTGATACTCACTTCCCATTTTGTTTTAATGTGTTTTAACTATCCTAACTAAAATATTAACTGATCAATTCCAATGAAACCATTCAACTTTTGTTCAATAATAAGACTCCAACTCAACTTTTACTAATGTGAACCTGCGCAACGCCGCCAGCGAACCGTCTATAAATGACACGTCCACAACGTCACGTCACGTGACCAGTGATGTTGGCGTGGCGAAATATTGCCATAACACAAACTTTTTAATGAAACTTTCTCCATATTAACAACATTCATATTTATAATAAAAAAACTATAGATATAAAAATTAAATATATTTAATTAATCAAAGATATATCAGTTACATTAATATGCAGTACTGCAGTATGCAGTAATTTGCAGTACAGAGGCTTTTATCGAATGAACGAAAAGCGTTCACTGATACTATATAAAGAGTTTAGAACTAATTTACTTCAGTATAGTATAAAATCGTAATTTTCTGTTGGTCATTGAATCGTACGCATTATATGCTGACCGCACAAAATATTTTCACCACAACAATGACAGTTGAACATCATAAATTAAATTAATAACCATGTTTCATTTTAAAGAGAAAAGACGTAGCGTGCCGTATTCCATTTCAAAGTACGTTAGAAGCTTGGCTAAAAGTGTAACATTTCAAACAGTAAATCATTATGATTTGATTAAATGACTAATTAATTCAATCCGTCGTCAGAAATAATCAAGTCAAAATGGCGAGTGCACGAAAGAGAAAGAATGTATGCAAATACTATAGGAGAAAAAGAGATGAATCTATAGCAGTCCGTGGGAAAACCAAAGGCGAATTGTCTACAGTAGCTGACTGTATGTGTTCATTGTAAATCATAGCGATTATGTTATTTTATCTTAAGATAAGATAAGACAATTATTTACTGTCATAACCATAGAATACTATAATATATATCTAATAGAACGGGGGACTGGGTGGAGCCCGTGTAGCCACTGTCATGTCACTAACATATCAATTCACTCCTATAATATGTCAATCAACACAATCGATCGATTCCAATTTTCGTGTCGTGCGTCGCTGCATGTAAATTATTTAAAAAATTGTGCAATAATTACGTGTCGAAACAACATCGGGAAACGGAACTTAAATAAAGGAAACATATCCTACAACCAGTAATTCGAATTTATTTATATTTGAATATTAGAAACAAAAATGAAGAAATATTGATGTATCAAAAACATTAATCAAAAGTCTAAAATGTGTAAATTCGCCCAGTGTGTCAATACAACGAATCGGGTTTGTAGTAGTGATAATACGACGTAATTGCTTGTATGTGTGCTCTCGGTGACACCAAACTTCGTACAAAATAACGTTGACAGCCATTCTATTGTCGTAACTGTGTACATAAGGTCTTACAAATACACAGTATAGTTACGACAGTTTGTCCATTTTGGACGTACAATATAATACAAAAATAAAGCACAAAAGCACATCAATAATTACTTCTAAAATATTCATATCAATAATGAAAACATTTTGATTATAACCATTCTTTAAGCTTTTTTAAAATCTTGGGTTCTCTAAAGACTTATTGAATTTAGGTAAATGTTCAAAAAAAAATCAATGACTCAAGTGCAATCCGATTTCAAAAATAAATCTAGACGGAAAAGTCGGAAAGGGACGTCCTAGGCGGAAGTTTGTCGACCAAATTGGCGATATACTAAAAATGGGCCAAATAAGAGTACCCTTAACCGACGAGCATGTATGCGTAGGTATATGGATGTGGAAGAGGCAAGAAAGGTATGTCAGGATCGTGCTAAATGGAAGTCTGTGGTCTCTGCCTACCCCTCTGGGTGACAGGCGTGATTGTTTATGTATTTATGTATTTTATGTATGTAAATGTTCAAATATTCTGATTACTCTTATTAAAGTACTTTTACTTTATAATGTAACTAGAAGATTTAATAGTGCAGTCATCAAAAGTAAAATACATTCTTTGTTTATATAATTGCATATAACTAAATAAGTTAGCGTCAGGCATTCAAAATCTAGAAATAAATTTTATTAATCAGTCATATTGGTTAATGTTATACATAATCTTTAAGCATTTTGGTCAATAGAATTGGAATGCAATTCTATATATCAGAAGTGGATGAACATATCCCATAGCAACAAGATTTTGCTATATCTCTCGATGTTACATTATTCAATATTGATATAGCGTAATAACTACTTGAAATCCTGCTATTTATTTTCACAACATGTGATTTTCAGTTCAAATGAATGACTATAAATGGGGACTTACGCCCAAAAATCTCATGTCATGCACATTCTCAATTTTTACGCCGTCGATTATAAGATATAATTTATAACACTTAATTCAATTGGAGCTTTTTATAATTCTTAAATTCTATTAGTTTTGTTTTCCCAAATATACTTTTAGCTTAATTACAGTTAGCCAGTTCACTACTGTGTTTAGTGTAATATAAATTCCATTTACATAATTTGCATCTTCTAGTTTGTCTTTGGATATGAATATCGTAGCATCATCAGCATACATTACACATAGACGATTGATTATTAACGGAAACTAGTTCATGTAAAAAAAAACAAAAATGGGTTTATTATGCTACCTTGCGGTACGTCTAGATTTATTTTCGAAATCGGTTCCATTGATTTGATTTCACGTATGTTTAAGCTGTTTTAACAATATACTGTGAACCACGTAGTCAACAGCCTTTGAGAGGTTTGAAAAAGGACCAACGCTTCCTTCTCCATTCTTTTCTTTTTATATACATCTATCCAAATATCTTTAAAATGTTGAAAATAGCCGATATCGTGTTATTCCCTTTCTGAAATTCAAATTGATATACATTTAAAATCTTACATTTGTCTAAGACTGATATTGGGTCCTTACATGTAAAATTAGTGTTTTGTCGTACTGACCACTTTGATCTGAAATATCTCCTCTTTGGTTAAGAATTCCAAATTCAAATTTTTAAATTCATTTAGCTGGTACATTTAAGTTTTGAGAACAGTAATTCATTTGTTTTTTCCTCATAATTTTTTTCATTGGCGTCGTTTATTACCGCACAATGGAAAACAAGACATATCGATACATTTACGAGTACAAGTTCTACCGTGGCACCAGTGCTGCAGAAACATCTCGAACGATTAATGATATGTATGGTGCTGGTGTCGCAAAAGAAAGCACGGTACGTTTTTGGTTTCAACGTTTTCGTTCTGGAAATTTCGACCTTCAGAACAAACCCCTTGGACGGCCGGAGACCAAAGTGGAAAATGAAGAATTAAAGGCTATTGTGGAAGCGGATCTATCACAAAGCACTTCAGAGATAGCTGCAGGCTTCGGGGTTAGTGATAAAACTGTACTTGAAGCAAATCGGGAAAGTAAAAAAAACTTGAACGATGAGTACCTCATGAATTGAATGAATCGAACTTGCAAACACGTGTCGACTGCTGTGTTACCTTGCTCAACCGATACAAAAATAAAGGGATTTTAAATCGAATCATTACTTATGATGAAAAGTGGATACTGTACGATAATCGGAAGTGCTTGTCGCAGTGGCTGAACCCTAGAGACCCAGCCAAATCCTGCCTGAAACGAAAATTGACTCAGAAAAATTTACTTGTAAGTGTTTAGTGGACTAGCGCCGATGTCGTTCACTACAGCTTTCTAAAATCTGGCCAAACAATTACGGCAGAAATCTATTGTCAGCAACTATGGTTTGCATAAAGGAATAACTAGCTGCTAAACAACCGAGATTGGTCAATCGCTCTAGGCTACTGCTGCTTCACGACAACGCAAGACCACACACTGCACAACAAACAAATACTAAGTTAGATGAGCTACAATTGGAATATCTACGACATTCACCGTACTTCTTGGACCTTGCTTCAACAGATTACCATTTTTTCCGGAATTTGGAAAACTTCTTATAAGGAAAAAAATTCAACTCCGATGCGGCAGTCTAAACCTCCTTCAATTCTTGGCCCCCATGGTTTTTTTAGTAAAGGGATCAATGAACTACCTATGAGATGGCAAAAGTGCATAGATAACAACGGTGCATACTTTGATTAATGAAATATATTTTACAAAAAAAATTACTTTATAATCCTCCCATACAAAACGCCAATTTCATATGTATGGACCTAATATTAACCTATTTGATATGGATTTTTCGAATATTTTTGAAAGATGTATCTACCTATAGATCAAAAAGTTATTTTTGGCATCTTTCTTGTACCAAGACTTTATTAAGCTGGGTCCACATGCAGCGACTTTGATCGATGCTGACTCACTGGCGATTTATGAGTTTTTGTGTCAAGTTACAGCGATCTATTAGTGTTCACTTTGCAGACGACGCGAAAGTTAGTGGTGTATGCTGTCTAGACACGCGGTAGCGTGTCAAGCCAAGTTCAAGTAGAATGGCGAGCGGCACCGTGTGTAATATTACACGAACCACTTGGAGCCACTTTTGACGCCCTCATAACTCAAAAATCAAATTTGGCTCATATATTGAGACTTGCGAGATGCACATGTTCTCCAAATTTCATAAAAACATCTCAATCGGTTATTTAGATATTAACGTCCAAAAATCGTCATTTTATCACTGACTGACCTATAGATCAAAACTCTAAGCCAGTTCCAGATGACCCAGAAAGTTCAAATTTAGCATTCAGATAGGTAATTAGGTGAATACAAAGAAATAAATCAGAAACTGGTAAATTTTTGCCAATTTATTATAATTTTTTACTTAATTGATTCTATTAGTAAACTAAACTTTATGGTTGCGCGGAAAACCATTCGTAATTTTATTTTATTCGAAGGTAGGCTTGCCAAGCGTTTTGTCCTTCCTTCGACCTTTCCTTCACCTGTTGTCCCTCCGACACACCGGGGTGGTGGGGTGAGAGGGGAAAGAAGATGATTCTAGAATATCGCGTGATTTGCAACCAATAAGAGTCGCGCCCCTCCGAGACGCATTGAAAGAAGGACCGAAGTAATATAAGCTAGCACGAGGCACTTGCGCGCTCTCTTCCCTTCGCGCACCAGTTGAAACCACACCGCCTAGGACAGTCGAGTCCTAGAGGGCTTTGCCCACGCGCACCACTAGTTCAACCGCATTAGCCTGAAGCAGTCGTGCTTCAGGAGTAACCGCCTCGTTTCGTGTGAGATATAGTCGCGCACTGCTCTCTTCCATCGCACCATCGACCAGGACCGCATCTCTGGGGCCCCAGGAGATCCGCCAGAAGTCGTAAAGCAGCAGCAAAGTGCCCAAGCCGCATCGAAGTAACACCCCGGTAAGTGTGATTCCTTATTTTCATTACCCTGCTTGAAATTTGTGTTTTATTAGTTCATCCGCCCTATTTTCATTCCTCCTAATGTGGTCAAGCAGGGGTTCCTTCATAAGCCTTGGCAGGCAATAGGTTTTCTTCGAAGAGCGAGTGCATTGCTAGGGAACCACGTGTAAAATCCGCTATCTAGTTTTGATATCATCCGCGTATACAGTCCACATAGTGAAACATCTCGCGTACTAGGGTAAAGGCTTGACCGGGGAATAGGCCCGCCGCTCAACCACTTTATTAATTATACTTATAACTGTAATAATGTATGTATGTAAGAATCAGTAATCAGCAATCAAAACTTATGACAGCCGGTTTTAAATATATAACGAGTTGAATACCACTTAATTATTTTTATCCAAATATTTCCGGTTTAGTACTTATAACCAAACTAAGAGTATAGTCGAATTTCGTTCGAATTTATTACGTTATGAACTGGGATTTAGTAGTCATTATTGTTTCAATATTTAGCGCACATCAATAGCGTAAGATCATTACTTATAATTAATTAAATAATAGCATTTCGGTACACGGCGCGGGGTGGGAGCGGAGGAGCAGTGCGATAAAACCTTGACGCGAACGTGTCCGAGTGAGTGGTAGTGGCAGCCGCGATCATAAGTCATAAGCGCGAGCGCCGTCTTGCTGTCTGATTGTCTCTCGATATCTGACCGAATAAGATGGCGATTTAGGCCACGAAATCCTAGGTTTTCTTAAAAAATACTTATATATTTGTGGTTATATTATTATTAAAATTCGTTTTAGTAAATACGTACTGCGTGTCTAGATGGTATAGACAATAGTTTAAATCAAAAATTAATAATAATTTTAGTATAGTTTTATGTAGGTGTGTATACTTAACTCTGCGTGAGTTTGAGAATGAGAACTTGTTGGTATGGTTATAAATTGTTTTTCTTGAGAATTCAATAGATAACAGGTAATTTGTTACGTAATCGTCTTAAATAATTATCTTTTTATTACGTATATTGTACAATGTAAGAAATTAAATTAAATTCGATATTTAAAAAACGAGCAAATGTAGTACTCAAAAAGAACAAGGATGATTCGTCGCTAACTGCTGGTTTAGAAAATGTCATAACGATAAAAATAGGTGCAGGTGTTATGTTGCGAAGAAACGTAGATGTCAGTAAAGGACTATAAACGGATCCATTGGTAAAATAGAGAAGGCACATTGGGACGTTGACAACAGCAATAGCGCACGTAAAATTACAATACAATTTAAACGTAATTTAATTTACGAACTGGAACGAGACAAGACCAAGTTTCAGATATTCAGTAATGTATATGTTCACAGGGAACAATTCCCTATTTGCTTAGCATATGCTATTACTATCCACAAATCACAAGGCCTTAGCCTTGACAGTGCTCTTCTCGACATAGGCTCCTCTATATTTAGTAGAGGGCAGGCTTACGTTGGACTCTCCAGAGTTAACCTTAGATGGAGTACATCTTATCAATTTAGATCCAAGTCAAATCAAGTCACAAGAGAGCTCTATTGTACAACCGTCTATAGTACACCGTCTTAGCACGTTATACCGCCCGACTTGGCCAAATTAAGTATAAACAGAAAACGCGTAAAAAATTCCGGTTACTGAATGGGCAATTCACTCAAACATTTAAAAGGTACAAGAAAATAAAGAAAATAACACAATAAAGACAATTATACCCCGTAAACGTAGGAATATACAGTAGTTTAACAAAAACCATTTGGTATTAATTTTGTTATAAATAAGTACCTACTAATAATTTATGTACAAAAAGTAAGAAATGAGAGCCAAGTTCAATATTATGATATATGCCTTGGTTGTTGACTTCAACGACAAAAGAAGTGAGATCTAAATGGATGCCAAGTTCAATGGTCAGTCCTGAAATTTATTTATAACAACATAAAATATCATTTCTTCTTGTAACTTAGGATAATAACATATAGTAGCCTAAGGTCTGACTTGGCTAGTTCTCATATACGAATTATTATGTTCGATGGCTAGTTTCTACCAGCAAGCAAGCACAGGTTTAGAACTTGCTAAAGCTCCAATGAATCTTGTACTCATTTGCGATTCTCTACTGAAACGTAATGAAACCGAACCGTTTTTGAATAGATTGATCATTGATGCTGAAGATTTGCTTTGTCACTCTTTCCTCATTCATTATTTCCACATGACAAAACCACCGAAGCATTCTTTCTGAATCCTGATCACAAAATCATCTTACAAACCACACTCTTCTTTTATCATACAATTTTTCATCTATCACTTAGATTCAGCTCTAACGTACTCCTTAACGACCGCATTTCTACTGCATTTATTCTACTCTCGTACTTCTGCCATACACAACTTTAGTTTAGAACTTGCGAAAGCTCCAATGAATCGTGTACTCATTTGCGATTCTCTACTGAAACGTAATGAAACCGAACCGTTTTTGAATAGATTGATCATTGATGCTTAAGATTTGCTTTGTCACTCTTTCCTCATTCATTATTTCCACATGACAAAACCACCGAAGCACTCTTTCTGAATCCTGATCACAACATCATCTTACAAACCACACTCTTCTTTTATCACACAATTTTTCATCTGTCACTTAGATTCAGCTCTAACGTACTCCTTAACGACCGCATTTCTACTGCGTTTATTCTACTCGTTGATTGTCGTCTGCTATGGGACTACTTTTGTTCATCCCATGCAGGATTCGGGCCTCGGGGAAACCGCCATTACCCGGGTTATCCTCACGGCTCATGACAATGAGCCGGTCTTGGGAGCCGTGCCAGTACGGCATCGTTGGCTATCTTGGTTGGCGTATTGCGCGCCACCAGGTCGGTGCTACCGGAGGGTCGGCCGTCTCGAAGCCCCGCGTAGTCCTGAGGATGGGAGTCGACGCAGGTCCAATCTTGCCGACAGGAGGGCGCTCCAACAGCAGCTGCTCCGGCCTCCAGTGCTCCTTCCTGGCTCTAGTTGAAGGCCTGGCATTCCTAGGCAAAAGGTTGGCGTGTCTCGCGCCTCTGGGAAGGGAATCTGCCGAAGGGTCAGCAACCTCAAGGTTCCGCGGAGAAGCATCTTGACGCGGAGCCGAAGTCGCCAACAGGCGCGCGCACTTGGGTGTGCCGGGCCTTCGGAGTTCGCTTCCCAGCGTGTAGGTGATGCGCAGCGTTGGGTGATCTTCATCCCGGGTGGGGTCAGGGGCGTCCTCAAGGCTCGACGCAAGCCGAGTTGGCTCCACAGCGCGCGCACCCACTGCGGAGCGACGCGCTGTACTTCTCCCACCCGGGCGGGAGTCGACGACCGGCGGACGTGACCGCTCGTTGGCGCGGTCCGGACGAGACTGGGAATATTCTACTCTCGTACTTCTGCCATACCCAACTTTCACTACCATACGTTAAAGTAGGGAGCAACACAGCATTGTGAATTGTCATACGTGCCTTTTTTGACACATTCTGGCTTTCACAATAGAGTGTAGGGCCCTATTTACTCTATTTCCTGCGTTCACTCGTCGTTCCTTATCATATCTCCCATCCTTGCTAAATACGCATCCCAAATATAAAAATTCATCTACTAGCTCTATCAACTCCCCTTCTATTCTTATTTCACAAATGGTTTAACTTTCTTCTCGTTCAAAAACCGTAACTTTTGTCTTACTTGCGCTCACTTTCATACCCCTTTCATTTAATGATCTGTTCATTAATGTAACCATAATTTGCAACTCGGCCGCCGACGACGCAAAAATAACTTGGTCATCGGCGTACAAAAGGCATTTGATGGTTAACTCACCCATTTTATTGATTGAAACTACTTTTACGGATTTTATCATGTTTTATTTATATTAATTTTAATACCCGACGTTTCGGGTGCTTTCCAGCACCCATGGTCACGGGGGACCCATGGTAACGTCGGGTATTAAAATTAATATAAATAAAACGCGATAAAATCCGTAAAAGTAGTTTTAATCAATGTATAGTGTTCGCGTAAATATGAGAAATCATCACCCATTTTAATCCGGATTCTTCAACTTTTAAATTTTCCAAACAACTGTCCATATATAGGTTGAACAGCCAAGTGAAAGCCACAGAGCCCTGTCCAACACCATTATGGATGCCAAATCAGTCCGAATAGACCCCTTTGATCCTAACACTAGACAAACACTAGAGTCCCTATAAAGAGATTTAATGCCTGTATCAACCCAGCGTTCAATCCAAATAAGTTCAGTGTTTGCCACTTTGGGTATTCAACCAACTGGAGAGGTGCGTGTTAATTCCTAAACAAAAATTCTTTTTTTAATTTGTCTTAACTACAAAAGCAAGATTAAATCGCGTTACTATAAACACACACTACAGCATTTGTATTTGTGTTCATTGTGTTTACGCATACAATCAAATTGTACAAGTGTCGATACACTGCTACCACTGACCACATGCGTAAGCAACGTAAGGCGTGAACTGTGTCGATATTTTTTATCGATAAACAAATCACCATAGGCCGCATATGTTTTTATTTGATTTTAAGTAATACATAGATTAATAATACCAAGGTGTTATTTGAAATTCTTTTCTAAGCTATTGCATAGCTTTTATCGCGGGCTTTGAGCACGGCGACCGAATCAAGAAATTCCGTAACGAAAAAAACCCGAAAAAGAAAAGGCCCGAAAACCTAACATCGTCTAATGTCGTTTAAGTTCGGCAGACTTCGGCACGGTGTTTGTGTGCGTGCTACTAGACGTATGCGTGTAGACTAGTTGCATGTATTGTAAGATTATAAAAATATTTTAAACAATAATATAGTTTATTGCAAGAAGCATATTCTTTGGATTTATATGAGTCGTCGTCATGTTAGCAACTTTCGTGAATTTAGAGTATTTAATAAACACAGACTTTATAGAAAATTATCATTTTTCGGAAGAACTCGTTAATTACCATAAACTTATAGTTTCAATGATAAAAATTCCTCAATAAACTACATCTATTGTAGATAATAAAAATATTTTAAACAACAGTAAACTACTAGTATCATCATAGTTAAAGTAACTTGAATTAATATCAAAGAAAAAAAAACAAAGAAAAAAAAATACTGCATAAATAAAATAAATAAATAATTATAATTGCATAAGTTGATAACAATGCTATGCAATAACTTTACCGCGGCAGTCTCCGAGTGACACACGTATTTTTTTAATATTTAAAATTGATCTTCGGAATAAAACTTTGAAATTATTGAAAGTAAGTTTATTATTTTGCAACTGGTTTATTTTACATTATGCAGGATAACATTTAAAACATGTAACAAAACGAAATGGGAGATTTAGTTAACTTATTTTAAAAATCAAATTTGTAAAAATAAAAGTCGTATCAGTTTATTAGAAGCAGACGATCCAATGTATTAAGATGAAGTTATATATAGGTAAATATTTAAAAAAAAGAACTTCTAATAATACCAAGGTGTTATTAGAAGTTCTTTTTTTTAAATATTTAAAAATGACCTTCGGAAAAAGCTTCGAAATTATTGAAAGTAAGTTTATTAATTTGATACAGGTTTATTTTACATTATGCGGGATAAAATTTAAAACATGTAACAAATCGAAACGTGAGGTATAGTTAACTTATTTTAAAAATCAGATTTGTAAAAAGAAAAGCTGTATCAGTTTATCGCCTTAGATGGTGTTAACCAAGTTTTGTTTTAATTATAAGGCTTCAATAACAAAACCGCTATTTAAAAAAGTTGTTGATTTTCAAGAGTTATTAAATGAACTGTCTGGAAAATATTTAATAAATTAGGAAAATAAAGTAGTTTTAAAAATATAATAGTTGAACAAACTGAACTTTAAACAGACAGCTGCTTAAAAATACAACGTGACATAGTATTCCACAGAAAGATATTTTGCTTTAACTTTACATTACTATTCACTGAAAGCTTAATGATATGTGCGAAATATCAAAAGTTTTGAAATTTGTCTGCCTTCATCTCGTACTATAACAAAGTTATAAAGTACAATTGATAGCAGACTTGGCTACACAAAAAAAGTGTTAACTGTTTTAAATCTTAGACCAGAGAGTAACTCTGACAAGAAATTGTATTGTATATCATTGATAGATGAAATGAAAATAAAATAATTTACGGAGTACCATGCAAGTTCTAAAAGACATTTTGGTTATGATCATTATGGTTTTGACTTCATTTTTGACAATTCGGAGAACATTGCTGATGCTTTAACATTTTTATTAATGGAAAATAATACTTCTTGTAAAGTACCCATTAGGTATTTCTTAGTAAAAGGTAGAAGTTCTGACCTAAAAGCAGCCCAACTCTTCCGCCATGGCGAGGGTAGTTTTTGTACCATCACATGTCAATGCCTTTATTTCGATGCCAGTTTCGTGAATAAGATAGAAAGCTTGTGTTACTAGCCATGCTTTTAATTCAGCGCACGTACCCTTAATCAAAAAGTTGGCTATGGATATTTTCCATGTCGTGTTTACATATAACGACCAATAAAACACTAATGCGTCAGTAGTTTCATCAGAATTATCGGATATATAATCAAACCATGGTATTCCGTCAATTGTTTAATTTTCATTTCATCCATGACCAAGGTACAATAAATTTTTATCAGGGTTACTCTCCGCTCTCAATTTTAAGAGCCGTCAGCGCTTCTTCCTGCTTGCTTGCACCACGGACATTGACCACTAAGTCAATGTCCGTAGTGCAAGCAAACATGTTCCAAAAGTTTTACGTACATAGCGTTAGTCTTTTGGTGAGTAATAATTAAGTGTTAAGGCAAAATATCTTAACTCTGGGGAATATTTAGTTCTTGGCAGTTTTCCAGTCTTACTTTTAAGTAATATTTTCTCTTTAAGAGTTCACTTTCTTCAATTCGTATCTTTTCTAGGACCTGTTTGTTTTCTTTATTTATCAAAAATGTCTCTGTCAGCGAATCTAGTATTTCTTGCAAACTTGTATCTTTTTTCTTTAAATACCAAATCTGCGATTGAAATTGGGGTAATTATAACTCGTTTTATTGTTTACTTAAGTATCAAATACCATTATTAGTAACTGTAATCTACTTTGTCATTGTTTATTTTCACCAGCTTCCGTCCGCGACTTCATTCGCCTGGTATAGACCAACGTTAGAATTTATCCCACGGAATTTATCATTATAGTCCTTAACAAGTCTACTGCTGAACACAACGCCTCCCCAAAGTAATGTCAAAAAGCATGGTCCTAAACCACCTACATCCATCGACTCTTGCATGTCTTGCATAGCTTACTACTCCGTTGGGCTATGTTGGTTACTTTGGTTATAATACGGATAATAACCTGTACGCTCTGACAGCGCGCGACATGTTATACTCCCGTTCCCTCGGGACCTTAATAGCGGGAAAATTTGTAAGTTAGAAAATTTTTTGCTATATTTTCACTTTGAGACAATATTTATGGATAAAACTTACAGGAATTCTTGTTGAATGTATAAACTATCGAATAAAATTATTTTTGGTTGCTAGAAATTGTAATAAAATACATAAATTACCCTGTATAGCATAGTAGTAGTATATACTTCAATTTTAGTGACAAAATTACTACTAATTTGAATTCTACACTTTTGTTTTTGGAGAAATTTATATGAAAATGTTTGGAAATACGTATATTTTTATGTTTTATGTGTTTCTATTCGTTACTCATACCAAAATATTAAAATATAAAAAAATTTAAAAAATAATAATAAAATTTTATCTGTATGACATTTCGAACAATATTTCAAAAATATAGATGCATTACGAATGTCGTAGTCGGTTATTTATAAAGTTATAATTTATGTTAAAGAAGCAATGCTCACAAACACTTTTTTTCTCACTTAAACCAACTTGTAAACTCCTTAGATTGCTACAAACTGTCAAAGTTGTTTAGCAAACTACACTTTGCTAAACAACTTTGACAGTTTGTAGCAATCTAAGGAGTTTACAAGTTGGTTAAAGTGAGAGGTCGTAGGTCTAGACCTAGGCCTAGGTCTTATTTTAGGCAGTAAATTTACTTGGCTCCCGCACATTCTAAAAATCAAATCCAAGCTGATATCTCTAATGGGTATGATAAAGGGTGTGGCGTAGCCACATAAATATATGTCAAAAATTAAAAAGATAGTTCTGACTGACAACTGTCATAAGCGCTATTCACTTCGTTTCCTAAAATATAAAAAGTAATGATTTCTTAAATTTACGCGAACACTACACATTGAATAAAACTAAATTTACGGATTATATCGCGTTTATTTAACTGATTTTACTTATTTTTAATTCCCGACGTTTCGGGTGCTTTATAGCAACCATGGTCATCTCAGTCCCTCCCCCCCGTGACCATGGTTGCTGTAAAGCACCCGAAACGTCGGGAATTAAAAATAGGTAAAATCAGTTAAATAAACGCGATATAATCCGTAAATTTAGTTTTATTCAATATAAAAAGTAGTTGCTAAATGAGTATTAAAGCATAAACTCTTAACTTCACTGTCTTATTTATCACTGCTAAAAGAACATTAGTGCCGGAGCGTAAAAATAAATTCTTACAATACCTTCAAATAGTTAATAATAATGCATTATTTAAACTTTCAATATGGATTTATTTATACATTTTATTCGTTCTGTTTACATTAGTGGGAAACTTAAATATTAACACATATTTATATACATGGTTTACAAAGGATGAACATTTAATACGTTATACTATTTCGATATTTATATCAAATGAATCAAACACGAAAACTATTCATCGCTTTTTTCTGTCAACCTATAATCAACATCACTTTTGTACACAGTATTGTAATCTGTGTTTTTGTGTTTCAGCCCCTGTATTTTACAAAACAATTATATTTATTAGTAATATTTTCCAGTTGTATAATAACTTTTATACTATAAGTTGTAAACAATTGGTAGCATTCTAAGTTCTAAGTTCGATACGTTAAATAAAAGTAAAGATCTAAAAATATATTATCAAAATACACGGGGGCTGAGAACTAAATGTTTGCAATTAAGACAGCAGATTTTAAGAAATGATTATGATATTATTGTAATAACTGAGACATGGTTGCATAACGGGATTTTCGACGGAGAATTATGTGACGATCGGTATGAAGTTTTTCGGTGTGATCGAGACTTATTATCATGCGATAAAAAGACAGGAGGCGGGGTCATGATCTTAGTGCGTAATGAGTTATGTGCAACTCCTTTAGTCACTGACTGTCTGAATAACTGCTCACCGCCTGATATGTTAATGCTGTTAGTACCGGCACATGCAATTTCTGCTACTGCAGATTTGTACATTATTGCGATTTACATCCCTCCTAATGTTTCACATATGCCAGATGAAATAGATTACTTACTGCAAACACTAAAATCTGTGGTAATCTCAAATAGTACTGGTAAAAATATTTTAGTTATCGGTGATTTTAATCTTCCATGCATCTCATGGAGTACTCAGGGCCCAACACATTTAAATAAAGGCAATGCTGAAATTAAAAGTGCTGGTGTAAGGTTAACAGATGAACTGAGCTTTCTCGGTCTCAAGCAATATAACAGTTTTAAAAATTATGCCGGTAATACTTTAGATTTGGCATTTTCAAATCTTCCACTTGAAGTCGCAATTTGCAACTCGCCCCTTATAAAGGTTGACCGCGCCCATCCTCCGTTAGTACTGGAAATTTTAGACGTCTCAATCACACCGTTTACTGAAGCATCTAAGCCTAAATATGATTTCAATAAAACCAATTATGATAAACTAAATGAAACTCTAAATAGCATCGATTGGCGAACACAATTACAATCTAGCACGGTCCAAGAGGCTTGTGATAACTTTTATAATATAATAAATGACGCTATATGCCAACACGTACCACTTAAGTCCTATCATAATAAATATAAATACCCTATCTGGTACAGTCCCGCTTTAATAAAAATAATTAAAGAAAAATCAAAAGCACACAAAAAATGGAAACGGTCTGGCAATTTATTAGATTATGACGAGTTTTCATTATTACGTAAACGACAAAATCGGGTTCAGGATGCTTGCTTTGCTATATATACTCAACGTACCGAGGAAGCCATTAAATACAAACCGAGGTTATTCTGGTCATACGTTAAGTCTTTGCGTGGTGGATCGAATTATCCAAAACAATTATCATACCTCGGCATTAAAGTAACGGGTGGTAAAGAAATATGTGATACTTTTAATACTTTTTTCAAAAACGTTTTCGGTGACCCTTCTGATAAAATATTAGAAGAAAGCAATGCCGCTTCTACATATGATAATATATCTAAACTGTTTATCCCTACATCCACTATTGAGAAAAGACTTAGACTACTTGATATTTCTAAAGGAGCAGGATGTGACGGCATTCCCCCTTTATTTTGGCGTAACTGTGCTAAAACTTTGTGTGTCCCTATCGCTATCATTTTTAATATGTCTATTAGCGAAGGTGTATTTCCGGATATATGGAAAAGAGCACACATTGTTCCTATACATAAAAAGGGAACTAAAACTAAAATTGAAAATTATAGGGGCATTTCAATTTTAAATACTATTGGCAAAGTTTTTGAGAAAACCATTTATGATGTTATATATCCCGTAATATGTAAGGGACTGCCAAAAACTCAACACGGATTTCTAAGGTATCGTTCTACTATCACTAATCTGGCGTGCTTTTCTAACTATGTTTTGTCTAATATGGATGGAGGCGGTCAGGTAGACGTGGTCTACACGGACTTCGAAAAAGCTTTCGACCGTGTGGACCATGTCATTTTACTGAATAAACTACAATTGTTAGGCATACATGGAGATTTACTCAGGTGGATAAAATCCTATTTGAGTAACAGATCCCAGGCTGTTGTAATAGGTGGATATAGATCGGACTTTATCAAAATACCGACAGGCATTCCTCAAGGATCACATCTGGGGCCTTTACTGTATAACGCTTATATTCACGATATTACTACTTGTTTTAAGTTTTCACAACATTTAATGTACGCCGATGACAAAAAAATTTTTTTACAATATCCGTACTGAGCAGGACTGTCATCAAATGCAAACTGATTTAACCGCTTTATCAGCTTATTATACTGCTAACAACATAACAATTAATATTGATAAATGCGAATGTATTAGCTTCACACGTAAAAAAACCCTATTTCATTCTCCTACAATTTTAACGGTATTCCAATACAAAGAACATCTACTGTTAGAGATTTAGGAGTTCATTTTGACAATAAAATGCTTTTATCAGAGCATGTTGACGAAATTGTTAACAAGGCTTTTAAAAATCTTGGATTTGTGATGAGAACTTGCAAGCCTTTTAAAGATATTAATACCCTTAAAATTATGTATAATGCTTATGTTCGCAGTATATTAGAATATGCCAGTCCAATTTGGTCTCCCCAATACGCTACTTATAAAGATCGTATAGAACGCATACAGGAAAAATTCATCAATTATCTAAATTATCGTTTTTTCAAATCACCACTTGTAACCTATGAAAATACTTGTCAATCTTATAATTTATTGACACTCGAAAACAGACGTAAATTAATGGACGTATGTTTTTTGTATGATATTGTCCGTGGACAGGTAGACTGCCCTGAGTTGGTGGCGAGCATAACATACAAAGTACCGTCGCGTCGTGTCCGCCGTCGGCCGCACCCTTTATTGCATGTGCCGTTTGCTGGCACCAATTATGCACGTAATGCGCCTATAAACCGAATGCTCAGGACATACAATGAGATCTTTAGTGATATAGATCTCTTTGTTTTTAGTAAACCAGCCTTTAAAGCTAAAGCTCTTAAAATTCTAAATGAGGTGCAAAACGAGTAAATCATTTTGATTTGCTTAATCATGATGATCATCATTACATCCCTTCATAAGTCCACTGCTGAACGTGGACCTCCCCCAGGGAATGCCACAAGGCACGATTCTGAGCCGCATGCGTCCGTCGACTTCCTATATGTCTTACCAGGTCGTTACTCCATCTGGTAGGACTCCCTACACAAAAATAAATAAATAGTAATGAACATAAATCAACTCTATTATAATATGAAAATGAATTCATACTTTGCATCATTTAGTATAATCATTTCTTACTTGATTGTTGAGTGTAAATCTGACATAAGTGTAACGGTTTAGAAAAATAAATAAATAAACAGGTGTGATATTTCATATTTCATTAAATTAAATTACATAAATGAATGTTCTGCACTGGCTGCACGTAAAAGTTTTGCAGAGAAATAAATAAAACAAATATTACTTCTACATACACATATACAAAAGTGTAATTAGTATAAACATTTAGTTACATATCTGTGAACATATATATATATATATATATATATATATATATATATATATATATATATATATATATATATATATATATATATATATATATTTTTATATATATATATATAATTGGATTAGTACATACATATCATAATAAATCCAAAGAATAGTTAAATTGTACCGTCCATAATATATTTTGTTTATATAACTGAAAAAACCTTTAATAGGCCTTACATTTAAGCTAAAATTGTTAAATCGCTGTTGGTTTTTTTTAAATTAAAAAAAAAAACTCTTACAAAAATTGTGTTAAATTGTATTGTGGTAGTAAATGTACTGTTAGTCTGAACTTTAAAAGCGTTTGTATTCTGATCGAAGTCTGTGTATTCTTTCTCTTGTAATTCTCAATTTATGAACATTTATTATTATAATAAATAAACTCTTATTTGTGTATATTGTGAATTGTGCAGCTGTATTCAAGGGAAATAAACATTGTAACAGTGAACAGTGAGTATATTTTTATCACCAATTTTACTACACTGGTGACCCCGGTAGTTTGGACACTAAATAAAATAGTTAATCAAAAGCTCATTAATAACAATGTCAAAAACCAACGATACCAATAAAGCAGGAGGAAGTAGCTCATACGGAGATGGGTTATTTACACCTTCCGACATTTGTCGCGTCGGAGTACGCCTGCCTCCGTTTTTGTCAGAAGAACCAGGCATATGGTTCGCCCAAATAGAAGGCAATTTTGCACTCTCTGGAATAAAGGATGATTACACCAAATACTTTTATATCATTTCACAACTGGACCATCGCTATGCAGCTGAAGTGAAGGACATTATCGTCTCACCGCCAGAAAAGGGCAAATACGAGAAATTAAAGACCGAACTTATTAAAAGATTGTCAGCATCAAGAGAAAAGGAAGTAAAGCAATTACTGATGCACGAGGAGCTTGGTGATCGCCGTCCCTCACAATTTCTGAGGAATCTGCAACACTTAGCAGGTCCTAATGTTCCTGATGATTTTATTAGAACAATTTGGTCTAGTAGGTTGCCAAATAACCTACAGACTGTCATAGCGTCACAATCAGTCTCAACGCTGCAAGCACTCGCAGACTTGGCAGATAAAGTTCATGACCTCTTACCTACTATACCACAAGTAATATGCCTCAATCCATGCGACTATAAACAGGGAAACTCTCAAGACGGTCGTTAATGGTGACAGACGATTGCTTTAGCTTATCCAGTCGCCTGTTTGTTTCGGATCGACGATCAAAAGTGCAATTCTTAGTCAACACAGGTAGCGACATCTGCGTTTTTCCCCCGCTCCGCAACAAAGCGAAGACGACCGCAAACGACATACGTATGGGTTCATACACTTTAATTTAGACTTAGGTCTTCGGCGCGATCTCAGCTGGCGATTTGTAGTCGCTGATGTAAATAAGGCTATAATAGGTGTTGATTTTTTATCATTCTACCACATAATTGACTGTCAGAATCGACGTCTCATCGATAGCAGTACAAATTTATCAGCTTCTACCACATCAGCTCTTTCGTCAAACGCCATATCATCGGTAAAAACAATTTCCGGTGAATCTAAGTATCACGATCTTTTGCACAACTTACCTGATATTACTCGCCCTTCAGGCACGCACAAAGTTCCTATTCATAATACTCTCCATTAAATTAGGACAACTCCAGGAATTCCAGTTTCTTATGCACCAAGGCGATTGGCTCCTGACAAATTGAAAATAGCCAAGGCAGAATTTGAATCTATGCTCAAAAATGGAACAGCAAGGCCTTCAGAAGGTCATCTCCACTACATCTGGCACCCAAAAAGGATAACGGGTGGAGACCATGTGGCGATTACCGGCAATTAAATGCACGCACGATACCCGATAGGTATCCTATATGAAATATACAAGACTTTACGTAAAATATATCAGGATGCATAATATTGTCAACCCTTGATTTAGTGAAAACATATAATCAAATACCGGTAAACCCAGAAGATATTTCAAAAACGGCTATAACGACGCCCTTCGGATTGTATGAGTTCCCGTATATGACGTTCGGCCTCCGCAACGCGAGTCAAACGTTTCAGAGGTTCATGGATGAAGTGACGGGAGGACTCGACTTTTGCTACTCCTATTTGGACGATTTTTAATTTTTTCGAAAGATGAACAAACACACCTTAAACATCTTCATGAAATTTTTACAAAATCACAAGACTGTGGAATGGTTATAAACACGTCCAAATGTGTATTTGGAGCCTCCACTGTAACATTCTTAGACTACACCGTTTCACCCGAAGGCGTGAACCCCTTGGACTCAAAAGTACAAGCCAACAAAGATTTTCCAGTGCCAAGGAACGTGAAAGAATTAAGAAGATTCCTGAGAGTGTTAAATTTCTATCGCAGATTCGTCCCAGGAGCAGCAGAAACTCAAGCTCCATTAAACTCACTCCTAACTGGTGCGGTGAAGGGCTCACATCCAGTTAATATTACAGGTGACGCACTGATAACATTTGAAAAATGCAAAGAAGAATTATGCAATGCAAATCTTTTGGCCTACCCTAACCTAAATTTCAAACTAGTAGTAGTAACAGACGCTTCACATATAGCAATTGGAGGAGTTCTGCAGCAAATTAAAGATGGTGAATGGCAGCCTCTGTCCTTCTTTTCTCGCAAATTGAGTCCTTCACAGAGAAAATATTCTCCATACGACCGAGAATCATTAGCGATCTATGAAAATATAAAATATTTTCGGCATATGCTCGAGGCCAGATATTTCTCCATATTTACTGATCACAAACCAATATACTACGCATTTCAATGTCAAAAAGAAAATTGTTCACCACGGCAATTTCGCTATTTAGATTAGTATTTAGAATATATATCCCAATTCACCACGGACATACAACATATTTCTGGGAAAGAAAATGTCGTAGCTGACACTCTTTCACGAATAGAGGAATTATCTAAGCCCGTCGACTTAAGCACACTCGCAAAAGCGCAGTTAGATGATCCTGAGCTAGAAAATTTAATAAATGGTGAAACATCGCTTCAGCTAATTAAGATTAATATACCGGGCACACAAGATGAATTATAATGCGACAGTAAATTGCAAATAGCGCGCCCTTATGTGCCCAAGAAACTTCGACAGCAATATTATGCAACACTGCATTCACTGAGTCACGCTAATGCTACCGCAAAATTAGTAGCACAGCGTTACGTTTGGCCCGTAATGAACAAAGACTGCTGAGCATGGGCTAAAGCATGCCACGCCTGCCAGACTTCAAAAATTACCCGACACGTGTCATCTCCACCACATACATTCAAACTACCTTGTGCCCGGTTCCAACATATTCACATAGACATAATTGGATCTCTTCCACCATCAGAAGGTTTTCGGTACTGTCTGACAGCGGTAGATAGATTCACAGGGTGGCCAGAAGCAGTCCCTTTAATAGACATTACTGCGGAATTCGTTGCAAAGGCCCTGCTACTAGATTGGATTGCACGGTTTGGATGTCCTGTGGAAATAATAACTGATCGGAGAAGGCAATTCGAATCATCGCTGTTCAAATATCTTTCAGACTCAATAGTTTTCCATTAAATATCTCAGTATCACCCTGCATGTAACGGAATGGTTGAAAGAATGCACAGATAGTTCAAAATCAGCAATAGCTTGTCACAGCAACCAAAACTGGACTGAATATTTGCTTCTAGTACTATTGGGTATGAGAAGTGCTTTGAAGGAAGATCTACAAGCATCGCCGGCAGACTTAGTTTATGGTGAACCGTTAAGACTACCGGGAGAATTCTTCTATCCTTCCTCAACAACAACCACCGATGTGTCGGATTTAAGTGCGTGCCTACGTGCTAACATGGAAAATCTACGTCCATTACCAGCGTCACGGCACTGTAAATACAAGACCTTTGTTTTCAAAGACTTGCCAACAGCTACAGACGTGTATCTGAGAGATGAAACAAAATCGCGAGCATTTCAACCATCTTATTCAGGGCCATACACAGTCATTGAAAGGAATGATAAAGTTTATAAACTTCTAATTAGAGGCAATGAAGTCACAGTTTCCATAAATAGGTTAAACATCAGCCTACATAATCCAGGAAAACACTGCACTCCCAGATCCTGCCATAATGCAGACGCCTAAAAGTAACGAAGACACAAACATTAAAAAAACACGTTCAGGACGAAGTGTGAGATAAATATATGTCAAATATTAAAAAGATAGTTCTGACTGACAACTGTCATAAGCGCTATTCACTTCGTTTCCTAAAATATAAAAAGTAGTTGCATAATGAGTATTAAAGCCTAAACTCTTACAAAAATTGTGTTAAACTGTATTGTGGTAGTAAATGTACTGTTAGTCTGAACTTTAAAAGCGTTTGTATTCTGACTGAAATCTGTGTATTCTTTCTCTTGTAATTCTCAATTTATGAACATTTCTTATTATAATAAATAAACTCTTATTTGTGTATATTGTGAATTGTGCAGCTGTATTCAAAGGAAATAAACATTATAACAGTGAACAGTGAGTACATTTTTGTCACCAATTATACTACACTCGTATTGCGCGCTGTCTTCCAGTTTCTGTAAGGTATACGATTTATAATACCATTATTAAACCACAAATCGATTATTTAGAAGAAATATGCAGCCAAAACTAAGATAGCAATATTACAAACTGCCCAAAATAAATTATTAAAAGTATTATTTCATTTTGATTGTCTTACACCGACAGATAAACTTTATCAACAAATTAATGTAATGAACATATCTGTAATGATGATGATGATGATGATGATAATGATGAACATATCACAAACATCATCATCATCATCATCGTTACAGCCCTTCACAAGTCCACTGCTGAACATAGGCCTCCCCCAAGTAATGCCACAAAGCACGGTCCTGAGCCACCTGCATCCATCGATTTCCTGCATATCTTATCAGGTCGTTACTCCATCTAGTGGGGGTCGCCCTACACTACGGCTTCCGGTACGAGACTGCCACTCGAGAAACTTTCTTCCCCATCGCTTATCATTTCTTTGAGCTATATGGCCGGCCCATTGCCACTTCAGCTTACTTACCAGAGTGACCGACATAGCCCAACGGATTGTTGGGCTATGTCGGTCACTCTGGTTTTACTGTGGATATCCTCATTTCTGAGTCTATCACGCAGAGAAACTCCAAGCATAGCCCTCTCCATAGCTCGCTGAGCGACCTTGAGCGTCCTCATACATAACAAACACAAACATATATGTACCTAAATTGTAAACTAATTCGGAAAATTTTAAATAAACATATACACACGAATACAACCTTACCAAAAAGAATACAACTACACAAAATGAAACTTAGGTGAAACAACGATATTGAATTAATAACGCCGCGAACAAATTTCGGTAAAAAATGTATAATGTATGAAGGTTCCCAAATATATAACAAATTACCTAAAGATATAAGAGACTCAAAATTAATGCACATATTTAAAAAATTACTTAAGTATCACATATTGAAAGAGTAAGCACACTTATACATATATAAATAATGTAATATGTATGTATATATATGAGTATATATATAAGTTTTGTTGTATAGGGATATATATGTATGAATAATTTCATGTTCAAACATGAAATTAACTCTATAACTGGTATAAATAAATACATAATATCTAAGTTAACATCTGCTTATACACTAAAAACATCAATTATTTAAGTTACTTCGAAATAATTAATAATATAAATATTACAACAGCTCATTAAAGATATAAATTTTCATACATGACACTTAATCAGATTTTTCTTAACTATCAAAACTAATTTACCATACTAATAATAACATTTAGTTTATGCGAGTCACATCCAGTAATGCTTATCTGTGTAAATCGACATTAAGAAGTCGGCGGCCGAATTTGCACGAAGTCTGACGAGCCATTGCTGTCACTAAACAAAATCTTTAAAACTACCTACATTTAGTTTTGTATGTCTTCGGTAGTTTTTGTTGTAATTTGCATTATTACCTTTGTGGCCGTAGAAGGAAAAGGGGAGATCTCCCGCCGGGCAAGGTGTTCTGCCCGGGGAGCGGCCAACACTCCGTGTGATAGTTCGGAGATGTTCTGTATATACTGTTTGTGATTCGGAATGTTGATAGCGTGATTTAGGCTTCGGTGTATTTTCGCTTGTGGCGCGACGACAGCGCCGCCACACCTTGCACAAATAGCCCAAACCAAATTTATATTAAGCTGTAGATATGTAAGTCTCATAAGTGAATGTAAAATTCTTGAGATAATAAATTTTGTAAGTGCAGAATGTCCTAAAAGTCGCCAGAATATCTTTTGTTGCTAAACATTGAATTTAACTCCCTAAATTAACAAAAAACTCGTTAGATTTAGCGACAAAGTCGCTAAAGTATATATATATATATATATGTACTTGTAGTCATTTAGATAGTCATTTCCATGGAGGTTAGAGAGAATAAGAACGATCGCTGTAGAAAAGAGTATCCCAGAAATATCGACAAAATAAGTGAAGCACTGCGATAACTAAGTTTTAAGTCATTTTCAGTCTATTTTTTCCGGTCAGATGTCACCATTTTTAATGTTTCTTTTTGTCAAAAATTTAAAAATTACGAAGCACGATTATTTTCTCACCAACGCCGCACACAAAATTTGTACATTATTCAACTAACTTCATCTACTTGTACTCATAAACAGCTAAATTCGCAGATACTACTTACCGTTTGCCATTTAGGTTAGAGATAGAGAACAGAAGAACGATCGCTGTAGAAAATAGTGTCCCAGAAACATGGACAAAAGAAGTGAGGCGCTGCGATCGCTAAGTTGTGGCAATAATTTTAATTATTATAAATTATTACAAATAAAAATTATTAATTATTATTGATTTGTTATTTTTTTTATAAAATTCCACCGTTTTTTAATGTTCCTTTTTGTCAAAAATTGAAAAATTACTTCGGAGAAACTACTTAGCGACGGCAGTGTTTCCAGGGTCAGGTGGGCTATGGTTTAGCACGTAGCGATCATCTACCTGTTCTCTAACCTTCATGTCTGTTCTCTAACCTCCATGTCGACGGCAGTTCAGGGACAGGCGGCGAGTTTTGACGGGAACTTGGCCGTAGACGGATTGTCGCTCCTGTTTTGTCGCTTGAATAATGTTTTGAAGTGGATTTTGATTCGTAAAAGTGATGCGATTTTGTGAATTAAGTGTCCGCGCGTGTGAAATATTAGAGAAAACGACGAAACAAGTGCTTTGATGTCGATATAAACCTCAAGTTATTTTGATCGCCTTATGAACTTGAGTGGCTGTCGTCATCAACTGTCCGCTAGGTTGAGCTGTCGTCAAAATCTCCCAAGGGCTTCGCAATGTGACGCATCAGCATATTGTGAAGAAAAAGAACATAAAATGAAGATTCCCAAGAAAAGGATAGGTTCAGAAGGTCTAGAAACCAGAGCCGTAAAGCCAGTTAATAAAGAAAGAAAAGAGACAGGCGGTCTATGCTTTTGCACGTAGCAATCGTTCTCCTTCTCTCTAACCTCCTTGGTTATTTCATGGGTGTCAAATGTCAATGTCAAAGTGACAATCCTCTGTCTACGGATACGGACTTCAAGTTCGAGTTCGAGATTCGAGTTCGATCAAGCCATGTGTTTGTAAATACCAGTAAATAGATTTTTTTATTTATTACTAAAAATGCAACAAGCTCATCGCCCAGGAAATCTTAAACAGAGCAATAAAGCTCACAAATCCCGGCATAGATCGAAACGAGGTATATCTGCTGCGGTAAAAGGTATGCAACAACAACTTGTGAAAATGTTAACCAAGTCTGAATTTAAATTTTAACAATTTTACTATTTTATGTATCGCAGGCAAAGTGAATGTAAAAGAGTTTGTACGTCGTAATCGACATGTATTAAAAAAACAGGAGCGTCGTCACCAAGCGATGCAAATACGTAAAAACGAACGTGAAGAAGTATTGGCTAAGAAGCGTGCTCTTGGCGGTATTCGAACTCCTCCATTCCTAGTTTGTGTGGTGCCGCTTAATGCACAACTTGATGTGCAATCTGCTTTAGTAATTTTGAAGACTTGTTCTGAAACAGCTATTGTTAGTCAATCAGAAAATGGCGTTTTGCATATTGGGTAAGTAATTTCAACTATATATTAACAACAACTTATAAATTGTATAATTATAACAATTCACATTACATTATTTCATTTACCACTATCATAGCAGAGTTTAGGGCAACTTTATAGATAAGATTGGTCAAATCGGTTCTAAAATCGAATTAGCACATCCCGACTCCACTAGTCTTGTCTGCCCTACCCCTAGAGTGTTTTTGTGAAGCCGTAGGCACGGAGGGAGAACAGCCCCCGCCCGCTGTAGCAAATCACAGGCACCCATGCCTGCGATTTGTTACGCAAGGGAGAAGGGGCTGCACTTCGCCCAGTGCCGAAGTCATTGCAGAAGTAACTTTGCGTCAATATTCCTGTATAAAAAAGTGAGGTTATGATTTTACAAAAAAAATTATTACTCATAAACTATACATTTCCGCAACGGGGGAAGGGTAGGGGGCTTCCCATGACCCCTCCCTTCCCTCTCCCCTCTCCCAACACTGTACGGCCGTTGTAGAAGTAACTTTGTGTCAATATTCCTGTATTAAAAGTGGGGTTATAATTTTACAAAAAAAATTATTACTCATAAACTATACATTTCCGCAACGGGGAAAGGGTAGGGGGGGGCTTCTCATGACCCCCTCCCCTCCCTCTCCCAACAGGGTATGCGAGTACCGGATGTCTATAGTTTAACCCTTTATTGTGCTTAATCTTATTGTAATCAATGTACATTTTTACAACAGGATTGAAAAAAAGAAGTCTTATTCATGTGGACGACTGAACTGAAAATTCATTGAACACATTGTCATACCAGATTTAAGTTAATTAGTCTTAGTAGCTCTAGGTAATCTAAATGAGAATACACAATCTTGTGCAAAAAGTTGGTCACCAAATTGTCTCCACAAAGATAATTGTTGGACATTAAAAAACTTTAGTCAAGAATTATATGATGGTAGACAATGCAAGTGACCATATCTGTCACAAACACTGCACAGGAAACAACTCTGCACCCTTTTGATGCTGTAATATTGTACCCTATATGACCATACAGTGGATACATACATTAATACAGAACAAACCAAATTATAAAATAATCAGAATAATGTGTGAGGCTTGGTGAAATTTTTCATTACATGAATTATAAACCCTAAGGTTCTGTAAATTTTTGAGTATATCACTCATAATATGGACTGAACAAAAATTTTGAATCAAAATCAATCTTTAACAATCTTCTTGTGTATCAGCGTCTGGCTATATATCATACTTAAAATCCATGTGATTGTGTTTAGTAGTGAAGATGATAGCTAAACACATTTATGGATATAAAATTAGCAGATTATCAATAGTGAACTGCATCTATGTCTTTTTGTAATGGAATGCAGTCATTCATGTCACTTATCACACAGTATAAAGTCTTTATATTGCCAGCATAAAGTAGGCAGTGACTCTGAATTACGTCACCCAAATCACTTATGGCCCATTTACATGATGCCATTTTCTTGTACATACAACAGCAATTATTGAATGCAATGAAAGAAAGTGCAAAAGAATCATAACCAACTGTTAACATGTGGATGATTGAATGCAATTATAGAATGCTAGTCTTGACAAGAAGTAATTGCTTGAGTCTTTTGTTTACTCCAAGGCTATTATGTTTAGTAGATAATGATAATTGCTTTCAAGTTTTGACTTTTCTAAACACAGCCTTATATGGGCTTGTGCCATTTTTTGACATGTTGCTTCAATTATTGCACCTATTTGCATTAGCGAATTTTGATTCAGTGTTAAATGTTTAAGAAGAAAAGTGTTTCTTACCTTCAACCCCATAAAATCCCATGCAGTCGCATGTATCCGTCAAATCCCTAGCGGTTGCATGCGACCCACTTTGAACCATTAAAACTTATATTTAGAGACTACTTTTCTATGAAGACATTTGACATTATAAATCTGTACAAAATTCTCCATCCTGTGGTCTAAACCAAAGTCATCTTTTACTTTATTACAAAAAGACTTTATTGTATTTTGATAACAAAAAACGGATACATAAGCGGATGTCGGCAGCGTGAAAACCACTATTATTTCTATATATTACTCGAAATTATTTACGTAAAAAGATAAATTATATTCGCACAAAAAACTTTCATACCAATTTTATAATAAAACATTATACTAAAACACTAGGAAAATCCAGAAATCAACACAACAAAACAAAATAACATCCACACGAAAATGGCGTACGTAATGAACGTAGATTATAAATAAATAACCATAGCGTAACTGACTTTTTATTGCACTAGAGGATAGAAAATTTCATATTGAGCCTATAATGCCAAACTTCTTCATAGAAAAGTAGTCTTTAACCATAAGTATTTATGGGTTAAAATGCTGTGGGTGGGTGCGGCCGAATTCGGTCACTTGGTATTTGACGGAATATCGCCGCGACCAAATTCGGCCGCTTGGTAGCTTAGAGGTTAAAAAATGAGTCAAAAAGTGCTAAAATTTGGTTCTTCTGATTTATTAAATTTATATGTGGTAGAGCCATGATGCAGCTATGTTATGGTTGTAGCATGAATGGGTTGGCTTGACCGGGGAAGGACTATGCTCTCACTGAATACCAGCGTAAAGTAGCAGCTTGATACTACTGTGTTTTGTATGGTGAGTGTAGAAATTCGGAGACCCTTTCTTAATGCAAAAGTGGCATTCCATCGTGGTCCTCAGGGGTGACAACGCATCTGTAGTTTGATTCCTTTTATTTTTTTCTTTATTTGATTCGAGGATAAATGTAGATGTCTATGGGCCACAGCATCCACTTACCATCAGGTGGACTTAGGATCGTTTATCACCCTTATTATATAAAAAAGTTTATTTTTAATTCAAATCTATCAAAGTCATGAGTGTTTATGGGATACTGAAAGTTTAAATTAGAAGAATGCAATGCATGTAATGCTGCACTAGCAGCCTTTGCACAGGAATTAGGAGTTCCAGTTCTGTGGAGTTTTGGTTCTAGTTTTGTTTGAGCAAAAATGGCATTACACATTGTTGTATTTTGTCTTTCTGCAAAAAAACCAACTTTACATAAAAAGTAATAAAACTGGGTCCTATTCACACATGTCCTTAAAATCATCTTAATTTCCCTTTTATGTAACTCTACAGTCTACATAAAGATTGTTAGATTCTCCGAGAAACTCCCTTCTTGTTATGCATTTTTTGATCCAACACCTTTTTTACAATGTTATCTCAATATTTCTTGCTCTGAGGCAACAAAGAAAAAGAAAATGGGCAGCAAAGATCAACAAACCCTCTGCACTCATGTTTGCAAATGAAGAGAAAATCCAATTGAATACAAGAATTACATAAGAAATTATTGCATGTGCTGTCTACCAGGTGTATTGTGTGCTCATTGGTCACCCTTATCATATTTAAAAAAAAATGTACTATTATTATCTCCACTAACCCCAAAACCACAACTTCCAACATCATTACTCCCAACACCACTATACTAGGATAGTCCTTTACATATAAGTTTATTATCAATCATGTATTCTTTAATAGTATGGTAACTCTTTGTAACAACTTTTACTTAAGAAGTTATAAACCTTTTTGTTGCTCCGTAAAAGATTACTGGCTCTTTGGAGTTGAGTAACTGGCATGAGTAATGTACATTTCTACATATTTTTGATAAAACCATTTTTTTGTAATATAAAACAGTATTATACATCACAATTTTTAAAATTATATGATTGTTAGATATGTCATAAAACAAATTATACAGTTATACAATTTATTTTTCAGCTTACCAAACTTCAAGCAACGGTTTTCATTTATTTGCCCAGAAATTGATAATGAATTCAGTTTACTAGATTCACTGAAAGTAGCTGATACAGTACTGTTTGTAAGTTCTGCCCTTGATGAGCCAGTTGATGAATGGGGTGAAAAGGCCCTGGCTTTAACAATGGCACAAGGTATACCGACGCCAGTTGTTGTTGCTATGGATATTGAAGGTGTACATCCTAAAAAACGAACAACTGAGAAACAAAATATTCAGAAGCTTATTTCAAAGTGGTTACCAGAAGAAAAAGTTTTGCAGTTAGATAAAAGTTCAGATGGGTTAATCGTGTTACGTAGAATAGGTAACCAAAAACGTAAAATAATACACCACAGAGAAAAAAGACCTTACATGTTAGCAGAAGAAGTAGAATATTTACCTGATGCTGAAGGAGAGTTTGGAACCCTTAAAGTTAGTGGATATTTACGAGGAATGCCTTTAAATGTCAATGGCCTAATTCATATAACAGGTCTTGGTGATTTCCAAATGTCAAAAATAGAAGGTCTTGATGATCCACATCCATTAAATTTAGGCAGAGAAAATGCTCAATCGGAAACAATGGATGCAGAAGTAACTAAAACTGTTTTGCAAGTTGCTGATCCTACAAAACAAGAAAGCTTAATTTCAGAAAATGTTCCTGACCCAATGGATGCAGAACAGACCTGGCCAACAGAAGAAGAAATAGAACAGGCAAATTTGGATACCAAAAAGAAAATTAAAAAAGTCCCAAAAGGCTGGTCTGATTACCAGGCAGCTTGGATTGTTGAGTCCGATGCTGAGGAGGATGCCTCTGATGGCAATAGCGAAGACGATGATGATGAGGATAATGAAGAATTTATGTCATGTGAAGAGGACAATTCTGATCAAGAAAGCAAAGAAGAAGAAAACGACTTTCAATCTGTGACTGAATCTGAAGTAGGACCTACTGACGAAAAGTATGATGCTACAATAGACACAGCGGAAGAACATGAAATGCTTCAAAAGTTGGCAGCGGCAAAAGAAGATCAACAATTTCCTGATGAAGTGGACACCCCACAGGATATTCCTGCTAGGGAGCGCTTCATGAGATACAGAGGATTAGAGTCTTTCAGGACGTCGCCATGGGATTGTAAAGAAAATTTACCAGAAGATTATGCTCGCATATTTCAATTTGAGAATTATGAGCGTACAAGAAAGAGAGTATTTAAGGAATTAGAGGATAGTTTAATCAACATGGTAAGTACTATTTATCAATTTTTACAAGCTCTTAGCCCTGAGCTATTTATATATTTAGGAATTGCTGCAGTGAGTGAGGACTGCAAACTCAAAACTTCGTGGGTTCGAATCTGGCTTTCGACTATTTTCGTGAACCACTTCTAACACAAGCATTTTAAGCTTATCAGGAGAGGTTAAAGGGAATATTAGTAATGTTAAGATTAAGATATTCGATTTGCGTCGAAAACTTCATGTTTTAGGGTTTTTTCAAGGGCGATATCGTAACGATGTGAGCAGATTATTTGCAAAAAATTACAGCCTTAGAAAGACGAAGTCTTTATTTAGTGCACTGCAATGCAAAATCATAGTTTTTAATGACGGTTTTTAGAGCAAAGACAATGCCTTCATAGCGTTTTACGAAAATATGCGTCAGAGTTATCTTTCAGGTCAAACATAACCATAATTATAAGATAAAATACTTTATTTTAAGCGTTATTATAAAAGAATATATAGTTTTTTAGTGATTAGCAAAGCTTAAATTACGAAAATATTTCGTTTTAATATTAAAAAACAATACTATAAAAGCACCAAAACTGTTCGCTTTAATGTAATTTTTTCCGTGTATTTGGATACAAACTTATCTATTTTAATTAATTTATCAAAATACAGGTAATGTTAAATATCCCAAAAAAATTTTTAGCTCGTTTTATTTATTCATTTATTTTATATGACTATTTTAAAAATACTATAAATAATCAAGCGCAGACGCCGTCCGATTCAGTACGCTCCGGGCGTTCCAAACGATAAGACTTATCACTTTTTCCCGCCACCGCTCGCGTGCTTGTTAATTCACACCAATAGCGTAAGCTAGTATTGCCAAGTGTTCCGATTTGTGCGGGACGTCCCGATTTTTAGAGGCACGTCCCGAAGCACCCTTGTTCGGTACGCCAAATGTCCCAAATTTTCACTAACCTCCCTACTCTTTATTTCGATCGACCATTGTGACAGCAAAATTGAATATCCTAGGCTGCACTAAAAGTGTCGGGAATGGAATATTTCCACTGTTCCTGTCATATTAAAATCTTTTTAATTGAAAACTCCTTGGTTTTAGAAATCGAATACCATTTATTTATTTAAAAAAAGATTCTCGGTCTTGTCACAAGGTTTTGTCAAACTTGTTTAGTCGTTGAGAAAATGGAATTGACTCGAGAAAATTCAAGAGCGATGATTTATTATGACTTTCGAAGTGGTTTAACACAAAAACAGTGTGTTGACCGGATGATTTCTGCATTTGGTGATGAAGCCCCATTCAAAACCACAATTTATCGCTGGTTTGCTGAATTTTAACGTGGACGTGTCAAGCTCAGTGATGATCCCCGTCAAGGTCGTCCAAAAACTGCAGTCACCCAAGAAAACGTTGATGCAGTGCGTAAGCTGATTGAGGAAGATCGACATGTGACATACCGCGAAATTCAGGTAACTTTAGACATTGGCATGAGTCAAATACAAATAATCTTGCATGAACAATTAGGTGTAAAAAAGTTGTTTTCCCGATGGATACCGCATTCGCTCTGTGAAGAGCAAAAAGCGGCTCGCGTTACTTGGTGCGTCAGAACTCTCGAAAGATTCCACGCAGGATCCTCCAATGCTGTATACAACATCGTATCAGGTGACGAATCCTGGATATATGCGTACGAACCCGAACCAAAAATACCAGTCACGAGTTTGGGTGTTCGAAAATGAGTTAAAGCCAACAAAAATTGTTCGTTCACGGAGTGTTCATGTGTTCACGAAAATGGTGGCCACGTTTTTCTCCAAAACCGGCCATGTTACGACTATACCTCTTGAGGGACAAAGAACGGTTAATGCAGAATGGTATGCTAGCATTTGTTTGCGACAGGTCGTTTCTGAACTCTGTAAAGAGAACTACAACCGCCGCATCATCCTCCATCACGACAATGCGAGTTATCACACCGCACACAGAACAAAAGAGTTTTTAGAGCAAGAAAACATAGAATTATTAGACCATCCGCCGTACAGCCACGACCTAAGCCCTAATGATTTCTATACTTTCCCTAAAATAAAGAATACATTGCGTGGACAGAGATTTTCATCACCTGAAGAAGCTGTGGACGCCTACAAAACGGTTGCTTCAATGATTGGTTCCATCGTATGGAAAAATGTGTTAAATTTCGCGTAGAATACTTCGAAAAGCAATTAATACATTTTTAAATAGTAATGTTGTGTCACTTCCTTGATTCCCGAAATTTTCAGTGCCGCCCTCGTATCTGTAAGCTGCTACTAAATTAAAATACTTTTAATGATTTCTTAAATTTACGCGAACATTACACATTGAATAAAACTAAATTTACGGATTTTATCGCGTTTATTTCACTACTTTTACTTATTTTTCATTCCCGATGTTAAAATACTTTTGCTTTGCATAATTTCACCCCAAACTCGGACTAAATAGGCAAAGTTTGCTTTGCGCGTAATGTTAGCATGGCAAGATACAGATATCAATCAGTTGATTCGTTTTTTTTTCTCACTGGCTATCTTCAGTTTGCGCTATGCATCGACGTCATTAATTCGACGGTAATTTATTATTTCATTCTATTACTAATAATCAGTACAGTATCTAACTGACATGCTGCGGTTTAGATAAGTACATTTAGTAAAATGCAAAAGGCTTATGGAAAAGTTCTTCCACAAGTCAATTTCTTCAACCGTTTTGTAAATAATGTTGTTTTCAATAAATAAATAAACATGCAAGGATTTTATCTAGGCTAGGCTATCAAGGTGATAGGTATTAAAACCGTTTGAATTATGCCGTTATTTTAAAGAGCTTTTTGAAGTGCATGAGTTGTGAGTTTAGAATATTGATTACTATTTTCACAATTATATTATTTAGAAAGTTCAGTCTGCAACGATGTTGGGACGAAAAATTATTCATTAATTTGATCAGTTCTAAATAATAATTATAAAACACATTGCGAATTGTGTCATTAAACCAGTATAACTAATAGCGACCACAATGGCTACAAAATTCTGTTTTTTTGTAGCAATTGTAACTGTCCCGATTTTAAAACCAAATTCTCGAATTTACCTGGACACACTATCGGAAACGATGAAGGCCCAACTACAGAATAAATAATGGTTCGCGTAACATAACTCAATGAATGATACTTTGTTAAATGATTATTGAATTATTATTTAATTTATTTATTAATAATTTTATAAGTTTATTTAATAGTAAGCAATTTATAACTAAAATATTTATCCCCATAAAAGATATATTTGACTGCGGAGTGGCGGAGAGGATTAGTTTATGAGTTTAACTCTAAGGACCGCGGGTTCGATTCCCGCACGGAACAAAAATTTGTATACCTACTAATAATTGTTCCGGGTCTGGATGTTTGTCCTTGTTAAATTTATGTTCTTATGTTACCTGCCTCTACAATATATACTTAGGAAACATTCTTAGCGTGGAGGTAACGTTATTATAAAATAGACACAAAAAAGATATGAGCCATGGTAGCTCAAGGGCGAAGTGCTCGCCGTAAACGAGAGCATCCCGGGTTCTATCTCAGCCGACACCAATGAAATTGTTATTTTGATGAATTATCATTGTGTTATAAAACAGAATAAATGTATTTTAAACGAAATCTATTTTATATAATACCATATTTTTCAACGCGAATGTATATAACTTACCCCTTTCCAGTTAACTTGGCGTTGTGACATTCCTTAGTCTACTCAATAGAGTAAAAAAGAAAAGCCAACTTAAATTTACTAAAAGAATAAAATAATTTATACATATTAGCTCCCAATGTCAGGACTAGATCGGATATTAATTCTTATATATGCTATGTCTATAAATTATTTTATTCTTTTAGTTCCAATAGTATCAAGATATTTCGTGCTAGATACTACTGCGCTCGCCCCACCTCGAGTGCTTCAATATTACGCCGTTCCAGAGCGATTTTGACTTGTGCGAATTTGAATATACGCTCTTAATAGCATTTTTAGAATTTTCTTATAAAAAAAGTGGAAGAAGAAGGTCAGCTGTATGACTGATAAAGGCTGTCCTTTACTTTTATTTAACTACTATTTTTTATGCATTTGAGAATGGGTCACCCTATCAAACCCTGTGTGTTCTTAAAATTGTAAAATGGCTCAACTACAATTGTCAGAGACTAAGAAATTATTTGTGGTGAATGGTTTAATTATTGAAACTGTATATGTATTTGACTTTATTATTATTATTATTAATTAACAGGCCAGAAGTTGAAACAACTGATATTTTAAGCCCATATCCTATTTTTAAATGTGTAATTATTCTAATTTTAGTTTAATAAACCCTATCTGTTTTTGAACTTCTGATGGCCGCTTGTTCCATGCTTTAACCACTCTTTGGGCTGAAAAAGTGCTTGTGTGGATTATTATATGTGAAATGGCTTCAGTTAATTTGAAATGATGTTCCTTATGATATGCTGTAACATGGCACCATGCCATGTATACCACATAACACGTTTTTTATGTGGTAGAGCCACGCTGCAACTATTAGCACGAATGGGTCGGCTCGACCGGGGCAGGACCACGCTTTCACAGAATACCAGCGTAAAATAGCAACGTAATGCTGCTGTGTTTCGTATGGTGAGTGTAAAGAACCGGAGACCCTTTTTACTGGTATTATTCCATATTAGATCTCAGGTGTGACAACATATTATCATGTTGATTCTTAATTACGAATAAATGTGGATGTCTATGGGCCACAGCATCCACTTACCATCGGGTGGACTGTATGTTCGTTTGTCATTATAAAAAAATACTACAGTCAATATATGTATAGGGATTAGAATAATATTTATTTTTATATTTTTTCAGTATGGTTTTTACATAACAATACATGTTAAAGGCGTGCGTAAAGACCTCTGGAACGCTTTCCATTCGTCTAATGCAAATGCTCCATTAGCAATTTTTGGACTTCTTCCTCATGAGCATAAAATGTCAGTTATGAATGTGGTCTTGAAACGTACGGGAGCTAGCGATGAACCGATAAAAAGCAAGGAGCGACTTATTTTCCAAGTTGGTTACAGAAGATTCATCGTGAATCCCATTTTCAGTCAACACACAAACGGAACTAAACATAAGGTTAGTCTTTTTTATTAACATTCAAAGCGTATCTTTAACGTTTATATTATATGGCACTTACCATTACCATTACAGCATATTAAAGTCATAGAACATAGGCCACCCCCTTAGATTGCCTCATATGCAGTAATTGTAATAGTTGCCACGCTTGGCAAGCGATAATACTCTCTTACGTTACAGTCAAACGGTAAAAGGTTTACTATACTATAAATGTGTTCACAAGTGTAAATTTAAATTATGCAAGGTTATATTGTTAATGCAATACTCTTTGATTGGTGATTTAAATCTAGAGATTTCTAATTGTTAAAATTTGATTGAATTATTTTTAAATCAAATAAAAATGTGTATTTTTTTTAAATATTTTTAATAATCAGTTTATAATAAAACACTTATTTTTATTATTCTTCAACAGTTATTATTGCCAATTGGGTATTTTATTTAGGTATTTATTTGATTTTGTAATTACCCGCTTTCAAATAGAAATGATGCTAGTGCAAACAATAAAAGAAAATTTCACGTCTCTCAACCGCGATGAAGAGAATTTGAGCTTTATTGTCAACTTGTCAAGATCGCGCTGCTCGCTCTTATTAAATCTGGTTTATTGTTTTATACTGCACTAATACATAGAGTTAATCACAAATAAGGTGCGTTGGGGCAATACCGGACGGATTTTCGACTAGTTAAAAGAGTCTGGCAAAAACTTTATTTTCTCGACATCCAAATACGTCAGATTTCTGAAACATGGCGCAAAACGTTAATGGTTACACGTAATTTAGCTATAAGAAGCTTTTACTTTTCAAAACTCAACAGTTTCTGCTTAAAACGTGTGCGAAGACAAGGCATAATTTTTTATATGCATGATGAAGAATTGCCATCAAGGCCATCAAGGGGAAGACCGGACGTCGCTAAAAATCGCAAATAAAAGTGATAGGGAAAGACCGGACAGACGAAAAATTCAAAAATTACCTTGTTTTATAAAATACTGTGCAGCACACGCCCTACTTTTCGGAGCGACTGGCTGAAACTTGGGGTCGGGGCAGAATAAAATGGCGTCTTGTACCATATTGCTAGCTTTCAAAAATATAGCATAATTCACCGGAAATTTGAATTTTACGGTCTTACCCCATCACCGATCTTACCCCAATGCACTATATTACTAAAAGGAAACATTAATAAATAATAGTGATGCATCAATTATGTATTTTAATTAAGATTTTTCTTTATTTCATGGAGATTACTATTCAGAACAAAGACTTCTATGTATATAGTACGTGAGGATAATATGGTCATTTGGTTAATATGGTCACTTTGTTATAACTCGGCAACTACAGCCTTGTCTGTGCATATATGGTTCTGTGATCCGATAGCTCTTTATCAGTCAATCAAATAATAAAGGGTCAAAAGGGCTCCGCTTTAAATGCGGTAAATATTAAAGTTGATTTTAGTATGGTGTAGTCAGGTTTTCTTAAATTGATTTTTCCGAGTGTTCTTAATTATTGCCGAAGCTTGTTTGCTATTTTATCTTCCTAGTTATAGTATACGATTTTGTTTTTTTGTCTCTGTCCTCTTCCTAGTTTTGGTTTTAAAGGGCGGTAAAGCTTAAAGTGACAATATTACCCTCACGTATCTTACTAGATGAGCTCTGTGGCCTTGCACGCTAAGTCAAGGTCTGTTCTCCGTAACTCAAGGACGTACTAAGGAGTCAACTTCGGGAGAAGACGAGTTCTTTGATATTTAAATCATGAACGTTGGTTTCGACAATATAAACTGATTTTGTGTAATGTGACTAAGAAAACGCTGTTATATCTATTTGTGCATGTTATATTTACCGTGCAGGATCCGTCCGCGCCCTCAAAATCCACAGCTATGAAACAGTTATTTTTCTGAATTGCAACAACAGAACAACAGTAAAAGATAAATGGTTTATCACAAGAATTTTTTATTCCAGTACGAAAGGTTCTTTCAACCTGGTTCAACATGTGTCGCCACTTTCTTCGCTCCCATTCAGTTCAGCCCATCTACAGTCCTCTGTTTTAAGGTATATGTGACGTGAATAATTTCCTAATACTATATATTAATTGTGTAACATAAAACATGAACAAAACTACTGTTGTTAATTTCATTAATTCGTTCATTATTACATCAAAGTCCACTGCTAAACATAGTCCTCTCCCTTAGAATGTGTAAGTGGGGTGATTGTGCCCTAGTTGCCACGTTTTGTTTTTTTATTTTAAGCTGTTTCACTTTTCCTGTGCCACCTTTTACGACACCCACGCGATGATATGTTGATTTTCTAGATGATTTTCTTACACCGCCACTATACAGCCTATGTACGACTATCGTCAATATTTGTGTATGTACTGTTACGAGCTTAGGGTTCGTGACAATAAAAACTGCCTCCTATTTTTGATACTTGATACCAGATGGCGCTAGTGCCATCAACTGTGGTGCTCAACAGTACCACACGATTAACCTTTAATCTGTTACATTGAGCTGTTTTTTAAGCCTACCTCTCATATTATCGTACAATTGATACAGAAAGAAGGGAACGAAGATATTTGTTTAGCCATTTCTTTATAAATTTTGGTGGGCAGTAGCAACTCAATATAACATTAGTATATGAAACATAAGTTACAAGCTTATAACTGAACTTAATTATACTCTCATAATGAAAAATAAACCGTTATGTTATGGGTAGGTACGGAAGAGTGGATCTTTTTGTATTTTAACCAACTTCAAAAGAGGAGGTCGTTTGTACGTGGTAGAGCCACGCTGCAGCTATATTACAGTTGTAGGACGAATGGGACGGCTCGAGCGGGGTAAGACCACGCTCTCACAGAATACTAGCGTAAAATAGCAGCGTAATGCTGCTACGTTTTGTATGGTGAGTGTAGAGAGCCGGAGACCCTTTTTGCTGGAATCGAGGCATTCCGTCTTAGTCCTCAGGGGTGACAACGCATTGCATTTTGATCTTTAATTGAGGATAAATCTGGATGTCTATGGGCCACTCCAGCCGCTTGTCATCAGGCGACAGCATCTGCTTGCCATCGGGTGGACTGTGAGCTCGTTTGTCAGTCAATGCTAAAAAATATTTGACACGTAAGTTTGATCACAAGACTTCTTGGAAAATGATGAACCAATATTTTTTTAAATGTTACACTCCCCCCCCCACTACGCTTTTCTCCTGTATCGTGGAGGCAGTTTACATACATAAATTGCACAAGGACAAACACACGGAACAATTACTTGTAGGTCATACAATACTCGTTCCGTGCGGGATTTGAACCCGCGGCCCTCAGCGCTAAGCTACTGCGCCACGCAGCCACCACACAGGTAAATCAAGGTTGGTCCAATTAATCTCACAGGTACTCTTAATTAAAATTTGAAGAAAAAATTTCATCTCTTGGGGGGGGGGCGGAAATAACTGCCGTTTGACATTTTTTATTGCAACTATTTAGGACAATCCAATTGTTACTTTATTGCCTTAACTTAACCTTACCTTGTAGACTACTTGAAATGAGTTTTTATTTTGTTATAATTAACAGGAAAAGAAGAATACAAAACTGCAACTTATAGCATCAGGTGTCCTCCTCTCTTGCAACCCAGACAGGCTTATCATCAAGAGGATTGTTCTCTCTGGACATCCGTTCAAGGTAAATTAAAAAAAACTTTGAGCTTAGTTTCAATTGTAGTGTAATTGAAGTTTATGTGTGTGGTATTGAAATAACTGGCGTCTACAAGCTCAGGGGATTATTTGCATGCTATTAAAACATAAATAAATAATTTTAATATTTTTGTCGGTCTGTCTGTGTCTCCGTCCGTGCTGTGCCAGGTTCCCTCACGATGTTTTCCTTCACCGCCGAGCACGTGGTGAATCACCACTTAAAATTGCAATTAACAATTTCATTGATGCCGGCGGGAATCGAACGGCGCTTTGCTCGCGTACTGTGAAATTTACAGCGAGCGCTAACCGTCTGAGCTACCACGGGCCGTGGTAGGCTGACTAATTTGCTCAATATTTCAGAAATAGGAGGTTTACATCCAGCTTTTAGACGTATTAGGACTATAACTTATAGGTCACTAAAAAAAATTGATGTTGCTACATTTAAAAAAAATATTAAGCATTAATAAATGTGTGTCATCTAATATCTGCATCATTATTATCATTGTTACAGCCCGTGCTAAGTCCACTGTTTAATAACTTATTTAAATATAATAGATGATGAAGATATATAATTGTAATTACCAGTATTTTTAATTCAAATGGACTATGTGGTAGAGCCATGCTGCAGCTTTATTATGACAGTAGAACGAATGGGTCGGCTCTACTGAAGAAGCACCACTAGGGTTGCCACCTTTTTTGACCAAATATATTATTTTTCCCCAAAAAGATGCAAAAATATAGTACTTTTGAGAAATTCAGAGGAAAAAAGTACACATTTATTCTTTCACAATTAAATTCACAATTAAATTAATAGATGCTTTTTTCTTTCTTCTTTCAATTTTACATTCACGATGGAAAAAATTCTTTCTTGTTCAAAGTTGAAAAAAACTTACTTGTTCTAATTTCTTGACTTTTATACAAAAAGTGACAGTTGCATTAGGGATAAAAATATAGTACGATACTATTATATATTATAGTACGGGTGGCAACCCTAAGCACCAGACTTTTTATGAGTGCAGAGAACCAAAGACCTTTTTCACTGAAAACTAGGCATTCTATCTTAGTCGTCAGGGTTGACAACGCATACGCATTTTGATTCATAGTGGCAGCGTGTAGAGCCAATGTGAACGTGTGTGATGGGGAAAGACGGGTATTAGAGTGGCAGTCTTACCGATACGAACCGGTAAGAGAAGTGTAGGACGGGCTAGAGTTCATCACTCCATCTAGTCTACTAGATGGAGTGGCGACTTGGTAAGATATGCAGGAAGTCGATGGATGCAGGTGCCTCAGGTTCGCGCTTTGTGGCATTCTTTGGTGAAGGCCTATGTCCAGCTATGGACTTGTAAAGGGCTGTAATAATAGTAATAAAGATGATAACAAAATCTTTGTTCTTTCACAGGTGCACAGAAGATCAGCAGTAATAAGATTCATGTTCTTTAATAGAGACGATGTATTGTATTACAAGCCTTGCAAGCTAAGGACAAAGTATGGCCGCACTGGTCATATCAAGGAGCCATTAGGTCTGTATTATTAATTACTGGTAAAACATATGTATTGTTACACGTTGGTGTATTTTTTATTCAATAAGAGGAATGTAGAACATTCTACATTGTTCCGAGTAATTTCACTCTTTCAATTGCAAGGTACTGGAACACTCGCAATTACATAACGATAACAATGTGCTCAAAGGTGAAAAAGCGGTCTGGAGGACATTATTATTGGTTTACTTGGTGCTCAATCACTATCGCTATCTATGCAATCTAATATGACAACGTAATAAACAGGACGTTAAATCAATTCTACATCTAAGTTATTATTACTATTATATTGCATACTATAATGTATAAATAATAATACATTTTTCAAAAATCAGGTACCCACGGGCACATGAAGTGCGTGTTCGACGATCAGCTGAAATCTCAAGATACAGTGCTGCTAAATCTCTATAAACGTATGTTCCCTAAATGGACCTACGAGGATTGTATCGCTATCGATCGGGATTGGAAAGAACGCGATAATATGGAGTCATAAATGAACTTATTGAATATATGTGCAACATATTATACATCTGTTTTTATTTTCAATTGTTCACTTTTTTGAAAATAGACTGCGATCTTGTTTTGATAGTCGTAACTTTTATCTACCACTTAACAGAAGATGGCATGCGAACATAAAAAAGGCATGCGAACCTAAATTCAACCCGTAGCATTCTTAGGAAGTTCACTCATAGATAAGCAGTTGCAGAGGCAAAAGTAAGCGGTTTATGAATATCCATTAGTCCGTATCTAAAACTGAAAGAGAGATGAGTGGTAGCATCTTGCTGGTAACTCAAATTTAAAGAAATTACAGTTCCCAACCCGGCTGCCAAATGCGACAACTATGGCAAAATGTCCTCTATGGGACAATCCATAGAATACTATAATACATACATAATAGAACGGGGGAGTGGGCGGAGTCCGTGTAGCCACTAAACACGTCAATTCACACGTATAAATGTCAACACGATCAATCGTTTCCAATTTTCGTGTCAAGCGTCGCTGCATGCAAATCATTTAAAAAATGGCAAATTGTAATTACGTGTCGAAAAAACAGCGGGAAATGGAGTTTAAATAAAGTAGACATATTTCTACAACCAGTAAGTCGAAACTATTTATGTTTTGTGAATATTAGAAACAAAAATAAAGATACATTTATGTATCAAAAACATTAATAATATATAAAAGTCTAAAATTTGTTTGTAGTAGTGATAACTGATAATACGATGTAATTGCTTGTATGTGTGCTCCCGGCGACGCCAATCCTACAAAATAAGGTTGACAGCCATTCTATTGTGTAATGTTAATTATAGTATTCTATGGGACAATCTATTTGGAGGCCTATGTTCAACAGTGGGCTATAGGCTGTGATAGATCGACAGATGGAGAAGCCAAAGTAATAAATATTATCACGATGTAAGTTGTTATAGACCATCTCAAACTAACCAAAAGTAAACGCATTATGTAAATTTTATTAAATTGTATTTAATGAACTATCAACACTGAAATTCTTATTTTTAAGAGGTAAGTGACCTGAGAGAAAAAATTCTGATGATCGAAGAATGCTGTAATCTATAGATACCTGTAATTAGTACATGTTTTATTAGTAATTAGTACATAATTATTCTCGAAAAATCAATACACAGATTCAAGGTTAACTATGAGAACTAAGATAGAATAGCAGGAAGGTGTCGCCGGATTTTCATCCCTTACCACGGGAAATATCACGATTTATATTTTCTTTTTACAGTGCTAGTTTAGTCGCTCTAGTTGAGCAGACATTTGTGTTGCAGTAATAAGTCAGCGTGACGTGTGTCGAATCCCGGATAAAAATCAGTTATTGGGTCTTTCTTTCGAGAAATCCTCAGTAGTAGCCCGGAGTTGGGAAGTTGGCGCTGTTTCTTCACCCTCTTGCTACGTAAGGCACGCAAAGTAGTTGGTCCTGCGCCTGATCTGTCTCTGGTCGTGTCGGTTTACCGTCCCATTGGATTATAAGAATGAGGGAATAGAGTGCACCTATGGTTGCGTATACGTTCATGCTCTATCATCCTGTCCTTAGTCCTGGCTTCGTTGAATTTAGCTCGAGGACATTATCATAAGTTGTAACGCGACTACCACTTACTAGTGCCGAACAATAAGTTTGCGAAGTGATAAAATAATTTTGAGTACCATTATAGTTCTTAGGTTACATGCCACTAACTTAAGCATATACCCGTTACAACTTGTCAAAAGGCCACTGCTGAACTTAGGCCGCTCCCATAGTTTGCCTATGGGCGTGTACATAGAATACTATAATACACAATAGAATGGCTGTCAACCTTATTTTGTACGAGGGTCGGCGTCGCCGGGAGCACACATATAAGCAATTACGTCAAGTAAGTACTCTGTGTACGTCGTATTATCACTACTACAAACCCGATTCGCTGTGTTGACAGATTGAGTAAATTTAAACATTTTAGACTTTTGATTAACGTTCAAGATCATCGTTGAAAAAATCGTTTAAATTTTAATACATATTTATTTGTAAATAGTGTGCAATTTGGCATTTTCTAAATGATTTGCATGCGAAATTTGAAAACGATTGTAACGCCAAAACACATCTAGTGTTGACAGTTATGCGTGTGAATTGACATTTTAGTGGCTACACGGGCTCCGCCCACTCCCCCGTTCTATTATGTATGTATTATAGTATTCTACGTGCATGTATATTTGGCAGGCGGGTTGGCAATCGCAGCTTATTATTTAAAGCTGTGTTACCTTGCTGCTGTTGCCCATCCCGTGTTTCATTTTCTTCAGTCGCCTCTTACGACACCCGCGGGAATATATGAGGTAGTAGATATTATTACAAAGCCATTACATGTATAATACAAATTAAAGCCACCACATATCGCTGGGCACAGGTCTTCTATCATTTCTGAGAGCTTTATGGAGCAACTAGTTCCACCACTCCACACTGTTCCAGTATGTACGTACCTATTGGCTTTCTTCACATGTTCCTGAAATGTTTTTAAGCTATTGCATAGCTTTTATCACGGGCTTTGAGCGCGGCGACCGAATCAAGAAATTCCGTAACGAAATTAACCTAAGACCCCAAAACCTAACATCGTCTAACGTCGTTTCAGTTCGGCAGACTTCGGCACGTCGTTTGTGTGCGTGCGAGTAGACGTATGCGTGTAGACTAGTTGCGTGTATAGTAAGATAGTAAAAATATTTTTAACAATAACATAGTTTATTGCAAGAAGCATATGCTTTGGATTTATATGAGTCGTCATGCTAGAACTTTCGTGAATTTAGAGTATTTAATAAACACAGACTTTATAAAAAATCCAACTACATTACTGTGTATAAGTGGCTGCCATGAAAATAAAAAGTACTTTGCATAACTTGATAAACTGCTGCAGTTATGACGGCAGTGAAGTCAAGTGGTCTCCACCATACCAATCTAAATGAGAGACCCTATAATATTAGCTTACAAAAAAAACAGATGTTTTATGTAATTATTGGTATATTTTTAGGTATTATGTGCATTGTCGTTTCTTGCTAGTGGTACGAGAATTGGACTAAAAGTATCGGGAATGGAATATTTCCACTGTTCCTGTCATATTAAAATCTTTTTAATTGAAAACTCCTTAGTTTTAAAAATCGAATACCATTTATTTAAAAAAAGATTCTCGGTCTTGTCACAAGGTTTTGGTCAAACTTGTTTAGTCGTTGAGAAAATGGAATTGACTCGAGAAAATTCAAGAGCGATGATTTATTATGACTTTCGAAGTGGTTTAACACAAAAAAAGTGTGTTGACCGGATGATTTCTGCATTTCGTGATGAAGCCCTATCCAAAACCACAATTTATCGCTGGTTTGCTGAATTTCAACGTGGACGTGTCAAGCTCAGTGATGATCCTCGTCAAGGTCGTCCAAAAACTGCAGTCACCCAAGAAAACGTTGATGCTGTGCGTAAGCTGATTGAGGAAGATCGACATGTGACATACCGCGAAATTCAGGCAACTGATTCATGCAAGATTATTTGTATTTGGCATGAGTCAAATATAAATAATCTTGCATGAAGAATTAGGTGTAAAAAAGTTGTTTTCCTGATGGATACCGCATTCGCTCTGTGAAGAGCAAAAAGCTGCTCATGTTACTTGGTGCGTCAGAACTCTCGAATGATTCCACGCAGGATCCTCCAATGCTGTATACAACATCGTATCAGGTGACGAATCCTGGATATATGCGTACGAACCCGAAACAAAAATACCAGTCACGAGTTTGGATGTTCGAAAATGAGTTAAAGCCAACAAAAATTGTTCGTTCACGGAGTGTTGCAAAAAAATGGTGGCCACGTTTGTCTTCAAAACCGGCCATGTTACGACTATACCTCTTGAGGGACAAAGAACGGTTAATGCAGAATGGTATGCTAGCATTTGTTTGCCACAGGTCGTTTCTAAACTCCGTAAAGAGAACTGCAACCGCCGCATCATCCTCCATCACGACAATGCGAGTTCTCACACCGCACACAGAACAAAAGTTTTTAGAGCAAGAAAACATAGAATTATTGGACCATCCGCCGTACAGCCCCTACCTAAGCCCTAATGATTTCTATACTTTCCCTAAAATAAAGAATAAATTGCGTGGACAGAGATTTTCATCACCTGAAGAAGCTGTGGACGCCTACAAAACGGCCATTTTGGAGACCCCAACTTCCGAATGGAATGGTTGCTTCAATGATTGGTTCCATCGTATGGAAAAATGTGTCAAATTTCGCGGAGAATACTTCGAAAAGCAATAAATACATTTTTAAATAGTAATGTTGTGTCACTTCCTTGATTCCCGAAATTTTCAGTGCCGCCCTCGTAGTTACCAAAGAATATACGGCAAAAATATCAACACTTATGTGCTGCAGCCTTCAGTGTCCCGCTGTGTTCATGAGGATGTGGAAGCCCGTCCTTCCCCGGTCGAGCCGGCCCATTCGTGCATATTTTTAAAGGTTCTGCTGAACATAGGCCTCCGACTCACTCCCATGTTTAAAAAAAATAGGAATGACAAAATACTCTCTCTAAAATGGAAGAGGCTCTTAATATGTTCCTTAATATTATAGTGACTAGTAGTTAATAAGAATTTTCAACGGGTTGGGAATTAGGACAAATCCCGTCCATCTCCAGCCAGTAAGATTGATCATTAGAAGTCCAACCGAGTGTTGTCAAAAAATATATTCGATTTCCGCAAAACTTTGAAGAAAGGCTCTAACTTAATGAAATGTAGGTACCATAAATAAATAATTATAATTGCATAAGTTGATAAAAATGCTACGCAATAGCTTTACCGCGGCAGTCCCCGAGTGCCACACGTATATTTTTATTCCTCACACATTTAGGTTTCCTTACGATGTTTTATTTCACTGTCAGCCCTTTGTTAATCAGCACGTAATATTGACAGACATTGAACCTAGTTTGTTTGCGTACTGTGAAGTTTACAGCGAGCTCGTGGCTCCTGACCTATTACGGCCATATAATACTTAAATAAAAGCATGAACGAATAGAGATCATATAAGACATATAATAAATAATTATACATTAAAAATGTTGTTAAATAAAACTCCCGTCACATTTCCACATCTTTACTGACACATGAAGCGCGAGTGTCTACGCACAGTGAACTTTATGATGCAATCTCATCTAGCCAAATAATAACCAATAATTAATTAATTAATCTCTGGTAAGGACAGTGACACACCACAGTGCTCAGAACAAAATACTTTTGTTGTCAGTTAACGATTTTAGACCTAATTAAATAATCAATGATTTCCGACATCAGTATTTGATATATTTAATTTAAAAAGAACCCGAGATATTAGATATCTGAAGTAGTTCAAATCATGATTCACATGGATTTTATTTAATGTCGTATCCACGACTTTTATTGCGACCAGGAAGCTTAGGAATGAGGTCAAATATTTGACAGAGTAAATTTGTCAGGAATATCTACAAGGTTAACGTTTCTTTTTTAACTTTATCCAATTAATATAAAATAGTAGTTATTTTTATATTAATTACATAAAAAATGAAAGTGGTAACCACGGGGGTATATTTTTGTCACTTCAGTCCAAGCTAGCGACATCTGGTGCGCAGACGATTATTTTTCATTCATTAAAGGTATAGTTAACTTTAAGCTCCAATTTACAAAGCTACTCGTTAGAAACCAACTACTAACTGATAACCAAAAGCAAACTGTTCATTTCCGGTAGTAATATAATAAGTGTATATCCACACGAAATGTTATGGCTTAGTAATTGGTCCGTTTCTATGCACAACCAGTTTCTATCAAATATTCAAAATGGTTGACCAGAGAATAATCCAAAAGTAGTAAACTAATATTACATAATTGTGTGATAGTAGTATATTCCAATGAGAACATATATTAGTTCAACTAATATTATTTTAAATGTTCAACTTGTTCTTATTTTATTTAGAACTTTAAAAATTAAAAAATAAAACAATTATAACAAACATTAAAAAACACTGTCCAAGTTTTGACTGGTTCACATTTGAAGTTTTTAATTCATTTCGTTTCCTTTGAGTAACTTTGTGTAAAAATGTTTTTATAAGTGTTTGTGTTCTAAGCATCACTTAAAAGTTTTCTGATTTCCGGTTTGGTAAATAGTTGGATTGTTTTATTTGAATCATTTTCAACGATTATATTTATAAAATGCATGTGTATATTTTCAAAACAGCAAAAAAAGATAAACGGAGCGCTGCGCACTTTTCAAGCGATGCCGAAACCAAGCCGAAAATTATGCTCAGCTTTTGGATGCACAAGAGTGCATGAGTGCATGTTCTTGCAATAAGCTTATCGCAAGAACACGCACTCATGCACTCTTTTGCATCCAAAATAATTTTCAACCAACAACCATGCTTTTAGGTGCATGTGTGCGTACAGCAGAGGTCTTTAATGGTCTTTTAAGTAGGGCTTTAAGAAGCCTGGATGAGCTTGACGAAACGGAGGCCGCAGCGTTCTTAGAGATTACATGGCGTCGAAACAGACACGCTCGAGCGAATATTCAATTCCGGCGAAAATGAATAATTTCACGAGTAAAATTCAATTAACAATATATACTGGTCATCAAAAAAATCGACCCACCCATTTTTTGTTTGAAATTTATCGATTGTTTCACTTAAAAGCTGTTTCACACATTTGTTTTTTTATTTTGAGGGTCGGATATGATGTTTGACACTTTGTTTGTCGTAAATCTTATTGCACTTGAAGGTACTTTACAATGTTTTATACAGAAATACTGATTTCGTTGTTTTACGTCGGAACAAATTCGAACCGTTATTTCAGTCCGACACAGACTTTTGTAAGGATTTCTCGTTAATAACGTTAAGTTTATTTACTGAGGCTGTAGCTTTGATTACTTTGTCTAAAAATAATGGACACTACTGAAGCTGAGGCGGCCCAAGTTGTGGCTTTGCTGCAACAAGGCTTAAGTCAACGTGTCGTGGCCAGGAGGTCAAATCTGAGCCGTTCTGCAGTGCGAAGAGTTTACCAAAGGTTTCTGGAGACTGGGCAGTATCGAAGAAGATCTGGATCTGGAAGACATAGGGTGACAACTCAAAGGGATGACCGATTTATAGTGTTATCAGCTCTACGAAATCGGCACCTATCTGGTGTTGATCTCCAGCGACGCTTACGTGAAGATCGAGGTGTAGCTGTAAGTGATAGTACTGTGAGAAGGAGACTTCGTGAGCAGAATTTAAGACCTCACAAGCCAGCAACAAGACCAAAATTGACCACAGCTCATCGACAAGCCAGACTTAATTCACATCAACTGGACTATAGGCCAATGGGAGTCAGTTTTAGTGATGAGAGTCGAATGACTTTATACGGTTCTGACGGACGCCTTAATGTCATGCGACGACCAGGTGAGCGTTATACCCAGTGTTGCATAAGAGAAACTGTCAGTTATGGTGGAGGCTCTGTAATGTTTTGGGCTGGGATATCTTTGACTGGACGCACTGAGCTTGTTTTCATACGAAGAGGTGCTTTAACTGCAGCACGCTACATCACAGAGAATCTTAGAAGACCACGTGGTGCCATACGCCGGCTATATTGGAGGCCTTTAAATTAATGCATGATAATGCACGACCACACGTAGCGCGCATCACAACCTATTATCTTGAAGAGGTCAGCATTTGGGTTATGTCGTGGCCAGCAAGAAGCCCTGATCTCAACCCTATAGAGCACATGTGGGACACCCTAAAACAAAAGGTTAGAGCCCGTAATCCAGTCCCTACAATATTAGGGACCTTGAAACCGCCATTAGGGAGGAATGGAACCGAATCCCTCAAGAGACCATCAAAATCTTGATAAGGTCATTAAAACGGCGAATGCAGGCTGTCATTCGAGTAAGAGGAGGGAATACGCAATATTAAATTGCCACAATTGTGTACATAAAATTCAATACATAAAAACTAGAGCGTATTGAAAATTAATAAAAATAATCGTGAAAAATTAAAGATTTTGGTTTTTAAATGAAAATTACTTTCAAAAAATCATTTTGATGTGTAACTGTGATTAAATTGGTGTAAATAAACAAGTTAAATAAAACATTTCAGTACTTAAACGTTTTGATTGGTTCTGGTTTAGAAAAACGTGATTTGCGGCAAAAATGCAGGTGGGCCGATTTTTTTGATGGCTAGTGTATTTTAAAGACCCTTTTTTGTGTAAAAACTAACGAAGGAGCTTGTGCCGTTTTAGAGAAATATTGTAAATTATGATAAAAGTAGATACTCTTTTGGGAATTTATTTCTGAAAAGTGGTTGACAAAAATACAATTTTATTCAATTAGTAACATTTATCGAATCTTTATCTGTCATTCTATAAGTCATTTTACTTTACGGGTTAAATTAACAGTTAATGTGATATGTTTACTTAAATATCCAAAAGAATTGGCATTTCAGTCGCCGCTCTTGGGGCCTTAAAAAGAAAAAAGAAAAAAGACGTGTTAAGAAGTTGGGCATGTTTTGGGCGTCACACAAGCAATTTCGAAATTGCGTGGTGTTCCTTCTATCTTTATTTGTTGGTCTGAGATGTACATTGAATATTAAAATTTCAATTCTCTATGAGCAAGCGATCACGGATCATTCAGAAAACTTTTAAACTATCTTGTCAACTTCACAATACAAATGGTAACAAAAAAGAAATGTGAAGGCCGACTTACATTTTGAAAAATTTGTTTATTTTTTACATGCGATTTAAAATCTCTAGTATAGTTTGGTTTCAACTAGAAAATTATTATTTAAAATAGATTTCTTTTTGATAAAATAAACTTTTAGCTGATAATCTAAATATATGATTTCTGTCGTATTTTCAACTAAAAATTAACTTGATCACGTAGATATTTTAGCTTAATATTTTATATTGCAAACGAAATTGTACTCTTCGGTGTCATATCAACACTGAATGGAGAAAGAAGCGTTAGAACTTTCTAAAGCTAACAAAAGTATAAAGTGCTAATAATATGAGCTTTATTCATATTGAATTAAACACTATAATGGAACGCTTCAATCTCCATTTCTTAAAATATACAAAGTTACAACTGTACTGCAAACAAAATCTCACAAATTTAATTTGAGTTTTTACTTTCTAATGACTAAGGCAAGCGTTTTTGTTAATAGAACTTTAGTCAATTTAAGGCAGATTTTTCAATTTTCAGATAAGAGAAAGTACACATACTACGTGACCCATTTAGTGGGGAGGGGGGGAGTCTTTAAGATACCATGCTTGGTCAATAATATTCTCTAGGGAAACACCGCGCTTTTTCGAACTATATTCAAATATGGCGGGGGCGCTAGCACTTTTTGAACGCACAGGTGGCAACACTAATGCACATATGGCGGGATGTCAGCTGACTGAGTTTTTTTTCTTCTTGATAATATTTTTTCACTTGCAATTATAGGTATATATGCACGCACTGTTGGCGTCACGCGGTAAGCGTCGTATTAATAATGACAAATATGTGCAAATATAAAAGTTAAACAATTGAACTACTTTATTCGTACAACCTGTCAATGTTAATTTGTTCATGGTGTATTTAATCCAAAGAATAATTTTCATCCGAGTATTGAAAAATCGACCTTTACTGATACAATAAAGGATTAATCTCATTTGTATATAAAATTATGTTTTAGTATACACTACTTACAAAGTCACTTGAAAAAAAATTGAAATTGCTTGAGAAATTAAGATAATTATCATAAAATTGAAAATTACAAAGAAATGTAAAAATTTAATACAAATATACATGTATATTCGCGAATTACGATCAGATTTAATCAGTGGAGCAAAAAATACAAAAGTTAAAAATTAAAGAGTACTTAACAATACGGTTAAAACTTATGTTCCAGCAAAACAATTATAGCGTGCAGAAAAATGTTAAACATACGCTATTATACACTATATAAGGTCACTGATGACGTGACCGTTGCAATTCAACAACAAAATCATTATTTGCTTGTCTGTGGAAATGAGTCAGAGATAATATAAAATAGAGCAAAGACAATGAAGGCATCCACAACTTTTTCTGCCTATGGGCCATTTTGGTATGAGGTGAAGCATTTGACCGATTTCATGGAGGGGAAGTTAAATTGTTATGAAAACAAAGGTTAATATTTTTTTCTGAAATATTAATTATATATTATATTAATTGGAAATTGATAAACCTAAAGTAACGAATAAAAAAAATGAAAAATGTGCAAAAATCAAAGAGCAAACATGGAGGCATTGTTTTTTGAAACACTACATACACTGAAAACGGAAACATTTTTATTTGAAGCATAACCTTTCAGCGACACTGAAACAAATGACTTCACCTCGGTCCCAACCAACGACATCTAGTGAGCGGAAAATTATAAGCCCTCATTGTTGTCACAATATAAAATTACATCGTAATCTATAAGAACAGTAAATTAGAACATATTTTTTGTTACTTTTATTTCACGCAAAATAATTTTGACTGTTATTTATAATGTTTATTAACTAAGTTAAACAGTTGTACTATAGAAAATTTTAAAGGCAGATTTTCACAGATTATAATGCGGATGCAACGGACGCAGCAATAGATATACCAGAAAAATTTGAAATGAATTAATTAAAATATGTTACTAATATCTACTAAACACACAAAAACTATCATTTTATGTTTTTTTTTAACCACATTTATAAAAAACTACAACATGTTAAGATTTTATAGTGTCATTTTAAAAGTATAATAGAGTTACTGACGTCCGGCGCGTCGAATATTCCTGTTGTTATTTATGGAGTGCAGTTTTGTTCAGGCTTTGGGTTTTTTATTGCGTCGTTTTTTGGAGTCCACATTGGAGTCGGGGGCGGGTTGTTTTGCATTGCTTGGAGTACTTGGCGGCACCCCGGACTTGCCGTACAAGTTGTTTAGAAACTCTTCTAAGTTGGGATCATGTCTGAAAGAATGAAGTGCTTCGTTACTCTGGTGTGAAACAGTAAAGTACAGTAACTTAAAGGTCCACTGCTGGACGAGGGTGTCTCCTGTTGTAGTGATGATATGACCCTTTGACACAGCTGGACGTCGCCGGTCTTGGTATTTTAAGTCTGGTGTAAACGAGATGGTACCTCCATCTATTGGTCACAATTTTTTTTTTTACTTTCGTTTATGGAGGGCAGAGGCAAGTAGGACTATCTCTGTGCATAAAAGTGTCCGTCGAAATGCCTTAAATTAGAGTGACGCTATAATAGCAGGGTAAAATTTAAATTAATAATTTTTATTTTTAAATTAATTTAATTATTAAACAAAAATAATTCCATTTTCAAAATTAGAGTTCATCAAGAACAAAATGATAAAAAAATAACAAGTGTCAATTTTTGGATGAAAAAAGTATTAAAATAAATCATGAAAACGTTTTGAAAATATTTTTATTGCCATAAAAAAACTCTTTTAAAAATATTACATTTTTTTACTGGGCACACTTCAAGCCATCTACAACTGACAACTGCTACATTCTTACCATACCCTGTATCTAAGCTATGATTATTTATAGTTATTATATCTATTATATTTTATATATTATAGTATATATTATAGCTATTTATAGTGCCATTCGGGAAGGTTTTTAAACTGTTATTTACAACTTACAACCTGACACTTTTTCATCTTGTCGGCCATAGCCATAGTCCTTCTTATCTCTACACTCCATATTTTCGATATATTGTGGATAATGTCAGTGGTTTTCCCGCAGTTACCTTCTACCACATGGAAAGAAATTATGTTTTGTGATAGATTCTCTTATAGCATTAACACGTGTTGATTTATTTTAGTTTGTTTACATATTAATAATTTACAACCGACAACTCCGTGGCGCATTGGCTTAGCATTTGAGTTGCACCGCTGAGATTTGCGGCTTCGAACCCCGCATGGAACAATTATTTCTATGTTTGTCCTTGTGCAATTTATGTATATAAACTTCATCACAATCTACATGATAAAATCCCAGTGTTGATGGGATAACGTTTCTGTTAAAAAAAGACAATCGTAATCGCAACAGATAATAAAAAAGTAAAATAACAGCCTACCTATGCCTGTTTTTTGAGCACAAGCAAGATTTTACTACAGAAACAAGTGACAGTAGCCTAACGGTTGAGGATGGGGACTACAAACTGGGAAAATCGAACATTTTTACGTTTACATTACAGCATTACTAGTATTTTATACGTGGTAGAGCCATGCGGCAGCTATATAAGTAGTATATAGTTGTAGCACAAATGGGTCTGCTCGACAGGGGAAGGACCACGTTCTCACCGAATACCAGCGTAAAATCGCAGCACAAAACTGCTGTTTCGTATGGTAAGTGTAGAGAAACGGTGACCCTTTTTACTCGAAATGAGGCATTCCACCTTAGTCCTCATGGGTGACAACTTATCTGCATTTTACTTCGTAATAGAGAATAGATGTAGATGTCTATGGGCCACAGTACCCATTTACCAGCCATCAGGTGGACTGCGCGCTCGTTTGTCACTCTTATCATATAAAAAAGGTATTCTTAAAAAATTTGCGCTACTCCAATGCGTATTGAAATATTATTATTTTATAAGACATGTTCTTTAGTAGCTTATTATCATCGTACAGGAATCCGCAGATTAATGTTTAGTATAACAGTCCATTGCTGAACGTAGTGGGTTGGCAGTTTTATATTTTTATTCAGCTGTTATCGGAAACATGCTGGTGCTCATCGCCTGGTTCATAGGGCTGTGGATATTCTTTTACCGCACTAGACGGTGTCTCTTAAGGCCAGGCATTGAATGTCCAGACTAGCGACGGACAGCAGCGTCAAAGATGCAGAGCGTCTCTTACTGCGGTCATTAATCCATCTTCCAAGCGTAATGATAAAGGCAAATCTTACCTACATAAGGAGAGACATATGTTCAGTATTTGAATGTCATAGGTTAATGAAGAAGGTCTGTTGTAAGATAAAGATACTTGATAAGGGTCTTGGATTTGAGTCGAAAATAGGCCTATCCGAAGGAATACCACCAAGTTACTCTCTTTTCAGTATCTGATATCTCTTACGAGGACCTCACTTCACCGGTACAAGGCTGCCATTCGAGAACCTTTCTTCCCCATTGGTTATCGGTTCACTTTAGCTTACTGATCCGTTGAGCTATGTCAGTTACTCTGATTTTACTGCGGACATATAATCGAGCGACTTCGCGTATATTTGCGCTACTATATCATGTACAGTGCACCTGATAACTGATAACCGTGTTAGGCAGTTTCAGTGTGCGTGAAATAGTTCAAAAGAATTTTATACACTGACTTACCCTGTAGAAGTTCTCTGGTTGACGTCGGCCGCTTTGTTGCCAAGTACAATACGATACTGCACCACATGGCAGTCCGGCCTCAACTGCTTCAGGTTCTTTTTCTATATTAAAATAATACAAAAAGGATAAGTTGTGTACGACTTATATATGTACCTGCTGCAGGGCATAGATTAATTTTTGAGAAGGGTCATTCACCACCAATATACATCACCATACCATATAGCCCATAAAGTCCATTCCTGAACATAGGCGCTCCCTATAGATAGCCTCATACCGTTCAGGATGCTTTGTAGGTGGTTATTTTGTAATTTTGAGTTGTTATCAGAGAGAAACCGATGATAATCTTCTGATTCAGTTTCCCCCTGTCGGCTCTTACGGCAATTATGGAAGATATGGGGGTAGTGGATATTCATAGAATAGAATAATTTTTTATTCAATATAGATTACAAGTAATTCTTATTGAAAGTCAATATTTTACGTTACCACTGGTTGGAAAAAAAAAACCTCTGTCCTGGGAAGAACCAGCAAGAAATCCAGAGGGACTTTTTTTTAAATAAATTTACAATGTCAAGGGTCACAAAATATTTACAAAAATTATTTTAGAAACAGCTTGGAAGGTACCACCTCATTCCCAGTGCTTATTATCAACCATGTATTCATTCATATCATAATAATCCTTTTTGTACAGATTTTGTGTAATTATTTAAACTTGGTAATAGAAGTTGTATATTTTCTGGGACTTTGTTGTAATAGCGTATACATTGCCCCAAGAATGAATTACTGACTCTGTGGAGTCTAGAAACTGGTAGTACCATACACTATACACTGCCACTACACGGTAATAGAGGTTGTATAATATTAACCCTTTCACTGTCCCATAGACTACATATCGGTAAATGCTTATTGTTACTTATACTTACTATTGGGTCTGAAAACTGGACAGTGAAAGTGTTAAAAAATTATTATTGATCTTTTTAATAAATAGTCCAGTGGTACAGTGTTACTGGTCGGCGTATTTGAATGCGTGGGTTGTGAATTCGAAATCTAGTCGAAGCTATTAGACTTCTTATTTAGAAGCTATTGAGTATGGTGATTGCTTAATCAAGTTTACCCATTCTTGCTCCAAATCATAATATAGCTGCAGTGTGGTTTTACTATATTTAAAAAACTATTGAAAAAGCATTGAAGTTCAACAAACAGTACACGTGGTAGAGCACCGCTGCAGCTATATTATGGTTGTAGCACGAATGGGTCGGTTTGACCGGGCCATGCTCTCAGAGAATAATAGCATGAAATATCACCTAAATGCCGCTGTGTTTCGTATGGTTAGTGTAGAATACCGGAAACCCTTTTTACTGGAATCAAGGCTCATCTTAGTCCTCAGGACTGACAACGCATTCGCATTTTGATTCTTAATTGAGGAGAATGTATACGTCTATGGGCCACAGCATCCACTTACCATCAGGTTGTCGCCTCTATTTTATATAAAAAAAAAAAACAAAGTAAATAATTAATTTTTTAATTTGTGCGTGGTAGAGCCATGTTGCAGTTATATTAGTGGTATAGTTGTAGCAGCATGAATGGGTCGGCTCGACCGGGGAAGGACCACGCTCTCACAGAATACCAGTGTCAAATAGTAGCTTAATGCTGCTGTGTTTCGAATGGTAAATTAGAGAACCGGAGACCCTTTTAGTGGAAACGAGGCATTCCATCTTGTCCTCACGGATGACAACGCATCTGCATTTTGATTCATAATCGAGGATAGATGAGATGTCTATGGGCCACAGCAACCACTTACCATCAGAACATCAGATGGACTGTGTGCTCGTTTGTCATCCTATTCTATAAAAAAAAACTATCATTTGTCGGTTCTCTGCTCCACTCCATCCACTTCAGCTTACTAATCCGTATGTTATATTATGTGCAATATATTCCATACACATAAAACCTACATTTATATGCGTTTAACATTGCTATCAACTGTAACTGAACAGCGTGGAGCTCCGTAAATTTTTTAGAGGGTACGGATGTAAAACGAGCACACCTCCTATCTGATGATGATGAAAAAAAATTAGTACCTGGCAACTGGCCCACTGTGTAATCTGGTACACGGCACTGTCCATACACGCGTAGTACATCACCAGCAGACCCATCATACTCGACTCCGCCCAGATGTCACCCTGCCAATTCAAATTTTTACTGTCCATTATTGTTAAACACATACCATCTCCGAGCTGTAGTGGAGAGTAGAAGCCACAGCTTGTATACATTTCACTTTTGGTCACAGGCGTCATTTAACAATTTAGAGAATTATGGATCAAAAAAAGTTGGTAGGAGTTATTGGTAATAAAATAAATAAATTCTTACCAACTTTAATAAAAATAAAATAAATAAATAAAATAAAATAATTTTTTATTCAATATAGATTACAAGTAATTCTTATTGAAAGTCAATATTTTACGTTACCACTGGTTGGAAAAAAACCTCTGTCCTGGAAAGAACCAGCAAGAAACCCAGCGGGACTTCTTTTTTTAAATAAATTTTACAGTGTCAAGGGTCACAGAATATTTACAAAATTTATTTTAGAAACAGCTTGGAAGCGACCACCTCATTATCAGGGGTTAATATCAACTATCATTAAACTTTCAATTCATTTATATCATAATAACCATAACCCTTTATATACAGTTTTTGTTTAATTAAATATTTAAACTTGGTAATAGAGAGACCTTGTATATTTTCTGGGACTTTGTTGTAATAGCGTATACATTGCCCCAAGAATGAATTATTGACTCTGTGGAGTCGAAAAACTGGTAGCACCAGCTTGTGTTTGTTCCTAGTGTTTACTAGGGATGGGCTGAATATGGATTTCACCGAATACGAATATTCGGCCGAACGTTCGGTAAAATTTTTACCGAACCGAATATTCGGCCGAACATTATTCGGCAGGATTACCTCGGTACCTAACCAATTTATGTCGAAACTTGTTACCGTAAAGCGCGCAGGATTAGCGCCAGAGCCTTCCTCTCGCTCCCCCGCCACACTAGACATGTTATTGCATCATCCAGTACTGAGCAAATTGCCGGCACATGCTTATGATTTGACTATTTTGTTATTAAATAGAAATATAGTAAATGGGGCGGGAAATAGAGTAAATGGGGCCCTGCACTCTATGGTGAAGAGTCAAAATGTGTCAAAAAAGGCACGTATGGCAATTCACAATGCTGTGTTGGTCCCTACTTTAACGTATGGTAGTGAAAGTTGGGTGTGGCAGAAGAAGCACGAGAGTATAATCAACGCAGTAGAAATGCGGTCGTTAAGGAGATGTTAGGGCTGAATCTGAACCACAGGGTAAGAAATTGTTCTACGCGGGGATCGTGCGATCCATGGCCCTTTACGGGGCCCCGGTGTGGGCGCGTGGTTTGGCGCGGCTTGCCGTCCACCACCTGAACGCGCCCCAAAGGGTGGTCGCCGTGTTGAAAATGGTTCGCGGCTACCGCACGATCTCCCGCGAGGCAGCGAGCCTCCTTGCCGGATTGCCGCCATGGGATCTGGAGGCGGTAGTCCTCGCACGCCTGCACGAATGCCGCGGCAAGTTGTCGCGCAGCGGACAGACTTCCGGCACGATCTCATGGCGACATGGAGAGAGCGACTGTCGCAACCCCGTGCTGGGCACGCCACTATAGCGGCGATAAGACCCCTCTTTGAGGAGTGGCTTGAGAGACGCCACGGCATCCTCACCTTCCGCCTGACTCAGGTCCTCACCGGACACGGTGTGTTCGGGAGGTTCCTGCACCGAATCGGGCGGGAGGAAACGCCCGGGTGCTCCCACTGCGAGGATGGACCGGAGGACACGGTGGAACACACCGTGGAGGTGTGCCCTGCTTGGGCGGAGCACCGCCGTGTCCTCGTAGCGGCGATAGGCGGCGGCGACCTCTCGCGTCCGGCCCTGGTCGAAGCCATGGTCCGGAGCGAGATGGAATGGGATGCCGTCACCACCTTCTGCGAAGCAGTGATGCTAGCGAAGGAGGTGGCGGAGCGGGAGAAGGAAAGAGCAGCAGCTTTCCTCCCCGGCCGCCGCGGGAGACGCCCCGGGCGTCGGGGGCTACGTCGTGGCCCCCGGCCACCGTAGGCGCGGGCCTGTGGACGGCGAGCAATGGGTAGCTCGTCGTCCGTCCGTCTAACGACGACAGGCCGTGTCGACGGCGCGTTTTGTTCCACGCGCGCCTCAAAGAGCTGTCAGCAGCGTGATGGGGCCTGCAAGGGCCGACGCCTGCCGGGGCTGCGGGCTATTCGAAAGAGATACCGCGGCTCCGGAACGTAAGGGCACTGAAGGAACACGGATGGTTTTTAGTCAGTAAAAGTCTGACACTCCCTTACGCTCCACCCAGAGCGAAAGGGGTCATTAGATGATTTTCCATCCGCAAAAAAAAAAAAGCGTAAGAAATTGTGTAATAAGAGAAGAGTGTGGTTTGCAAGATGATGTTGTGACCAGGAATAAGAAAGGAATGCTTCGGTGGTTTGGTCATGTGGAAAGAATGAATGAGGAAAGAGTGACAAAGAAAATTTATGTTGCAGAAGTGAATGGCAGAGTCGGAAAGGGACGTCCTAGGTGAAAATTTATCGACCAAATTGGCGATTTATTGAAAATGGGCCAAATTAGGAGTACCCTTAACCGACGAGCATGTATGCGTAGGTGTATGGATGTGAAGGAGGCGAGAGAGGTGTGTCAGGATCGTGCCAAATGGAAGTCTTTAGTCTCTGCCTACCCCTCTGGGTGACAGGCGTGAGTGTTTATGTTATGTTTTTATGTTATTTTGTTATTACTTTGTGAGAAAAAAAGTATTCTTAGTGAAAATTGATAAGTATGTGACGAAAATGAGTGGCAGGAGATCTACTATTTGGATCAATTTTAGAGAAACTGACGACTGTAATGTAATATTTCTTTGATTCCAAGCAAAGTTTTATCAAGCTTTCTATTTGCTATAATTGGTGTATGAAAAGTTATTAACTGCCTACCTGTGACGTCATTCGAGAACAAAAATTGGCCACACATACAACACTTGCAATTAGCGGATCCTGAATACAATATATCGAAGCCTATTGATATTCTTTTAGACGCTAAAGTTTATGCTGAAATCATCATGGATGGGCTGTTAAAAGGTTCACCATGCCAACCAATAGCACAGCAAACACAAATGGGTTGGATATTGTCTGGTTCTACGACGAAAACATTCAACTGTTATTTTACTATCAATAATATCGAAGACATTTGCAATTATTGGGAAATGGAAGACATATCGGAACATGAACGCTCATTAACTTTAGAAGAGCAATTTTGTGAAGATTATTATGTCAAAACGACTAAAAGATTATCAAGTGGAGTGTATGAAGTACGTTTACCCATGAAGAAAGGCTTTGAAAGGCAGTTAGGTAACTCAAAACTAAAGGCAGTCGCACAGTTCAAGCAATTAGAGCGAAAGCTAGGAAAAGATCCGCAGCTATGTGAAAAGTACAACCATTTCATGAATGAGTATATTGCAATGAACCATATGAAACCGGCAGTGGAGACTAAATCTCTAGAATGTTATTTACCACATCACGGCGTCCTAAAATTTGACTCTAACACTACCAAATTACGAGCTGTTTTTAATGCATCGGAAAAAACATCGACTGGCTTTAGCTTGAATGACTTAATGGAGTGCGGCCCTAAACTGCAACGTGATATACTGGAATTATTATTAAGTTGGCGTGCTTACAAATACGTATATACAGCAGATTGTGAAAAGATGTATCGTATGATCAAGGTACAAGAGGATGACCAGCAACTCCAGAAGATTATATGGCGGAACGAACAAGGCACTATGCAAGAATTTCAATTATGCACCGTCACATATGGTATGAAAGCTGCACCTTACTTGGCTCTCAGAACGATGCAGCAGTTAGCAAGTGATGACGCTGACGTTTACCCTATAGCAGCTGAGATCTTGAAGAAGAGATTCTATGTTGATGATTTGATATATGGTAGCAACAAGATCGAGGAAGCAAAACAAGCGCAACGCCAATTAATTGATATATTACGAGGAGGCGGTTTCAACTTGAGAAAATGGTCCAGCAATGAACCCAGACTCCTGGAAGATTTATCTAACGACCAAATTAATGTCTCTACTGTCAACTTCAACGACAGCTCATCATCATCAACTAAGGCATTAGGGTTGCGTTGGCATCCATCCTCTGATATTTTTACATTTGACAATAAGATTGAGAACACGCAAAAGCCCGACACAAAACGCTCCATGCTGTCAAACATATCGAAGCTTTTCGACCCGCTCGGTTGGTTATCTCCGAGTACAATTAAAGCAAAACTGCTATTTCAACGACTTTGGAGTGAGCATACGGAATGGGACCAATTATTGTCACCAGATATTCAACACAAGTGGAGTAAACTAAAGGAAGAATTAAAGAACATAAGTAAAATTAAAATTCCGAGATGGGTCGGCAATACTCAATATTTAGTACAGCTACACGGCTTCGCAGATGCCTCAGAAAGGGCTTATGCGGCCGTAATTTACATCAAAACCTATAATGAGCATAAGAAACCCAGGATACATCTCATAGCAGCGAAAACAAAGCTAGCCCCACAGAAGAAACGTATTACATTGCCACGGCTGGAATTATGTGGAGCTGTTTTGTTATCTAAATTGATGCAAAAGGTTATTGTTTCGATGTCATTAGCTCAGGACAAATTACAAATTCATGGCTGGCCGGACTCAATGGTTGTCTTGGGCTGGATTCATGGCAATACTGCAAGATGGAAAACATACGTGGCGAACAGAGTGAATGAAATAATTAAGGTCATACCATCATCCTGCTGGAGGCATACTAAATCAGAGCATAATGCAGCTGATTGTGCCACGCGAGGACTTTCACCATCTCAACTATTATCGTATTCCCTATGGTGGAATGGACCCTCGTGGCTCAAGGAGAACAAAGAGTATCCACCAGAAAAATATGAAGCTCCGGAATTCGAACTGAAGACCAAACCTCGGATATGTGCTGCAGAGACTACTCATTCACCGTTTATCAGTAAGCTTCTATATAAATACAGCTCAGTTACAAAGGCGACCCGCGTGCTATGTCGAGTGTTACGTTTCATAACTAACGCTCGCGAGCGCGTGCGAAACAATAGCAATTTCTATCCAAGTTATATCACTGTGAATGAAATTAAATATGCTACTAAATTAATAATTAAATCAATTCAGTTAGATAACTTTGCGCAAGAGATAGAACAATTAAAGAGAAACGGCAACATTTCACGGAAAAGCGCAATTATAAGTTTAAACCCATTTCTTGACAAAGATGGCATTTTGAGAATGAAGGGAAGATTGCAACATTCTACATTACCTACAACCAGCAAGCAACCGATTGTACTTCCCTATCACTCACGGTTGACGGACCTGCTTATACTGGAAGCTCATCACACTACTTTACATGGTGGAGTTAAACTGACTTTGGCATACATAAGAAACAAATATTGGATTATTAGTGGACAGCGAGCAGTGAAGAAGATTATAGGCCGGTGTACCACATGTGTTCGACTCAATACACAAAAGCGTACACAGATCATGGGTGATTTGCCTACCCCTCGAGTGGTACCATCTCGCCCCTTTACACATACGGGGGTGGACTTTACGGGACATGTTGAGGTGAAAGCAAATAAGGGTAGAGGCATTAAGACCACAAAAGGGTATATAGCTGCCTTTATATGCCTAACTATAAAAGCCGTTCACCTGGAGCTCGTGTCGGACCTCACTGCGTCAGCGTTTTTAGCAGCATTTAAACGCATGTGCGCTCGGCGCGGCACGCCATTACACGTTTACAGTGACAACGGCACAAACTTCGTGGGTGCGTCACGTGTACTTCAAAGGGAATATAAGCAAGCACTCCAAACAATCAACACTGACTTCCTCGAGAACATTAGCCAGCTGGGAGTTACTTGGCATTTTAACGTGGCTGCGTGGAGCAGTGCGGGCGGCATATGGGAAGCCGCTGTTAAGAGTCTAAAGCACCATCTGAAGCGCGTAGTCGGCCATCAGAAGCTTACCTTCGAAGAATATTCAACGCTGCTTACGCAAATAGAGGCTTGTCTCAATTCAAGGCCTCTATGTTCTTTAACTGAAAACCCAGAAGACATAGATTACCTTTCACCCGGCCACTTTCTTATCGGCGGTCCTATTCTGTCTGAACCATTATCGGATATAAATATTGAAAACGTAAAAACAAGGTGGCAACTAACTGAGAAGATATACAAAGAATTTTGGAAGCGGTGGTCTGCAGAATATTTGCATACGTTACAAACACGAAGCAAGTGGCATATACCTCAGAAAAATATAGAACTGGACAGCATAGTGGTGATGAAGGAAGATAATATACCCCCCTTCTAACTGGGCCTTAGCAAAGGTCATCGATGTGCACCCCGGCAAGGACGGGTATGTTCGCGCTGTGACATTGAAAACTAAACACGGAGTCCTGAAACGGCCTATCACGAAGCTGTGCCCTTTGCCAGTACTCCCTGATCAAGATGAAAAACCGTTGCGCGCGGACAGTGACCCCGGCGCTACTGGGCATACGTCAAAACGCAGTAGAAGTAAGCCTAATTATTTAATTTGTTTGCTCTTACTTATCATCGCAATTATATCGCCGTCGATGCAGCAAACTTACAAAATAACTCAGTTAGAATCAACTAAAGCGTTATATTTTGATCGAGCAGCCGATTTGCAACTTATAGAGAGACATTGGATCATAATTGTATACTACAACATGTCAACATTCTGGAAAAACATTCAAAAGGTGGAAAGATATTTAAACCATTTATACAACATCTGTAATGAAGAAGGTACATGCACTGCCACACTTGCTCAGTTCAGACACGAGTTGGACGAGATAGAACATTACAATAATATGTTAAAATTTGCACCTCATTCCAGAGCAAGAAGAGGTTTGATTAATGGTGTGGGAAGATTGAGCAACTACTTATTTGGAATTTTGGATGACCAATTCGCTGAAAAATACTCTAAAGACATAAAATTAATCCATCAAAACGAAGTCTATCTGCAAAAATTACTTAAAAATCAAACTACAATAATAGAAGCGGAAAATAATATAATACAGAGAAATGAATACATAATGAATAAGCAATTCACAAGAATCGAAAAACAAATAAAGAATTTTTCGACTGAAGTTCAACAAGTAAAACAGCGAGCCATAAACATATTTTATTTTACTACGCATGTTGTTACGCTTGACGTCATTTTATCAAATTTAAGAAGAATACAGGACACCCTAATTAATACTGTAACGAACATATATCACGGTAGACTCGACGTACACTTGCTTTCTCCGGCACAATTGCAAGAACAGTTAAACATCATATCGAGACATGTTCAAGGAGAGTTTTTAGTCCCCGTCAACGTGCAAAATATTAAGGAATTATTCAAAATGCTACAAGTAAAGGCAAGAATAACCGAAGATTACGTCATAATTGAAGTGAAGGTGCCACTACTGAGTACTGACACTTATGAACTTAATAGAGTCATACCTATACCGCAAACAAGAAATTTGAACTCTATCTACGTCATACCTTCTACCGACTACATAGCATTCAATTTACGAAAAGATACCTTTATGTCGGTGATGGAAAATGATTTACAGCTCTGCATCAGATACAACGACGTCAACCTACTATGCCCCATTACTAGTCCCTTATACGAACTTAAAGTGGGTCAGTCTATATGTGACGTAAAAATGATCACGGACGACAGCAATCAAACATATTGTCGTAGAGAAACAAAGGAGTGCCCCGACAGATGGATTAAATTACACTCTCGTGACTCCTGGCTGTACACATGCTGCGAAGAATGCAAGATCCGCATATTATGCCCGTCCGGGCTGGCGACGAGAAGTCTGCGCGGCAGCGGCCTTATCAGTATAGGTCAAGATTGCATTCTTAAAGGAGACACATTTTCTATACAAGGTCATCGTGACTACAGGAGTGAAATATATACAGGAAGTTTTGACATCGGGAGTATGGCTGAAGAGTCCATATTGAACTCTGTCATTAACACATCGATTAATCAGCTGCCATTCGTCGCTGAAAATCACAATAGTACATTTTGGAAAATCAAGGGGCAAATACAAGACTTGCTGAATCAATCTGATGAAGGGATGTCAAATGAAGACATACACCACTATGTTATGATATATATACTGTACTTCATAGTAATCGCAGTAATAGTAACGGCAGTTATCTACATGTATAGAAGAAAATTATATTATATCCCCACGGCGAGGCCAGCCGACGCGACTCCCGCGGCCCCCGCGCCTGGCAGCCCGCCACCGCAGCCGATCGAGCGCCGTGTACTCAGCGGTCCGCGTACACAGGATAAGACTACATCCACAATGTTTGACAAGATTATCAAGTTCGAATGTAAAATAGACGAATAATATTTTCGTATTTTATATACTTTACAGATTTTATTCTCTTTCTTTTGTTTTAGGTTTGGCAATATGTACGAGTAAACCCGTACATTTTTATATGTTAGCGTAATTGGAGCGCGAGCTCGTGTTTGACGTCATTTTAATGCATTGTACATATTATGTTTTCTTTTATAATAAATTCAGTACCATTAGCACGGCCTCACGATAAACAGTGTTTCATTTTGCATCCTACAATATCAGTATTTGAGTGGTACTCCTCAGCAGCATTTAATCTTGCATTGCATTGCATTACATATTTGCATATTTACGTACACAATTGGAAATAAATCTACAGTGCCTCAAAAACAACGCTATACAAGTAGATTTAACCCATAAATAAATATACTTTCAACAGTAAAATTATGAAAGACATGGCATTACTCAATTCGTACATTTCCATACAATGGATACTTTGAGTACCACTTTAACGAATATTCGGTGATTTAGCCGAATATTCGGCCGAATACGAATATTCGGTAAACCTGCCGAATATGCCGAATACCGAATATAAAACGAATATTCGGCCCACCTCTATGTTTACAGAGTGTATATCACTTTTTTTACTAAAACTATCTTTATTTTTGTGAACATACATCAAACTTTCATAGATATACTGACAGACCAATGTTAATATATTTATATCTTTAAATTTTTCTCTAAGAGACTCTCTCGGTTTAAGATTGTAAATAACTCTAATGGCCCTATAATGGATTTAAGCAAAGTAACACCTGATTATATTATTAATTATGGATCAATGAGGGCTAATAATCTTCCTCCGACCAGATGTCGCTAGTTACATCATTGAAAAATTGCGTTCTAATTTTTTGTTTCTAGTGAATGTATGACATTATACTAAACAATGCATCAGCTCTTTTAATGTATTACATTTCAAAATATCTTTTTAAAAACTTTTACTTTTAGGAATATCTGTAGTTTTGTTTATCTTTTTCTATTGTATTCAATATAAAATGACTAAAATTTCAGAAAGAAACATTCAGACGCATGTAATAATTTTACTTCTCCAACATGAAATTTCATAAATATTTTACATTATTATATATTTCACGTTACTCATTATGTGGTAGAGCCACGCTTCAGCTATATTCTGGTTGTAGCACGAATGGGTCGGCTCGACCGGGGAAGCACCACGCTCTCACAGAATACTAGCGTAAAGTAGTAGCTTAACACGTTGAACGCCATGGGGGTCACCGGTGACCTCATCTGGTTTACTTTATTGCGCCATGGGGGTCACCGGTGACCTCAAGCGAGAGGCATATTCGAAATGTATTTTTGGGCCGCCGGTCACGCGTGTCGTACATTTCGTGTATGCGAGTGACCGCTTTGGCGCTATAGAGTAATCCTTTTCAAGGGGACGTGGCTACTTAGAAAATTTTAGGAAATATGTACAATATCCTTAAGATAAAATAAAAAAGCGACTAATTTCATGATACATGACTTTTAATCACATTAAATCTTAAAGCTATTACAATGCACATTATTAAAAATATAAAACAAACAATATAAACTTCAAATTAAAAAAAAATGTCTTCTTACACAGGAAAAAATCCAGGAAATGCTACAAAAATTACCATTGAAATAAAAATGCAATCAGAAAAAATTAAATCAATAATTGACTAGAAAGAACTAAACATAACGATGGATCTTATTAAAACAGGATAAACAGATATGTGGGTTTCCATCACATTGAGCGCAAAAAGTATTAACCTTTTTTAGCTTTATTTTTCGCCAATTTTCGTCCAAATTGCTTTACCATATCTTTGTAACAGTGTACACAAAATCGTCTAGTATTTCTCACTGTCCCAGTTTTTGTTAGCAACTCGTGCTTCAAACGTTTGGGTCTTGATACCGTTACTCCTGACTCAGTCTGCTGAGAATCTGACGAGCTTGTTAGATAGTCTACTAGAGATTTCCGAAACTCTACGATTGACATTTTTGTGTTCCTAGTTTCGGTAAACATAATCCATGCATTTACTACGGCAGTATTCAACAAAATCTCAATACCAAGTTTCCGGTACCACTTAATAGTTTTACGTAAGGGAGAAGAATACGACGACATTTGGTCGCTCATTTCGACAGATCCTTTTGACTTATTATAATCTAAAATCACTTTCGGTTTAGTAATCTGTTTGCCCTTTTTGGCGATTGTTGACATTTTATCAGAATGTTTAGTAGAAAGCGTCATCACGTCCCACTTATCTTTCCATTTTAAAATTGTTATACCATCCTCGTTTTCCATGGCCATGAACTCTCCCTTTCGAAGTTTGGCTTCTACTACATCCTTAGGTAAACCTCTTCGGTTTTTCCTAATAGTCCCAATCAAGTGCGTTTGATGTTCCAGTAAATTGTAAGCCAACTCTAAGCTGGTGTACCAATTATCAGTTGCCAAAGTGTGGCCTTTGTTTAATATTTGGCTACAAAGAGACATTACCACTGATGTAGGCGTAGTATTTACGGTATCGATATTTTTACCGCCATACAACGAAAATTTGCAGGTGTACCCGGGAATAGTACATAGTTTGAATAGCTTTAAACCATATTTATGGCGTTTACTTTTATTGTATTGTTTAAATACAATCCGCCCTCTGAATGGAACCTGACTTTCGTCGACACAGTTGTCTTCTTTCGGTGAATAATACTTTTGATACGTATTATTGACCTTTTGTATAATCGGTCTTATCTTAGAGATTCGATCAGATTTATTTGCGGTTTCATTATCACTAAAATGTAGGTACTGTAGGATTATTTCGAATCTATTGCGGCTCATGACGGTACGTGGAAATGTCTGTCCTAAGATTTTATCTTTGCTCCAGTAATAGCTTAACTTTGGGAGTCTCACAAGACCCATGTATAGGATAAGTCCAAAGAAATATTTAATTTCATGTCTGTCTGTTGGCTTCCAAGCATGAGATCTTGATGAAGGTTTTACATTTCTCGATTCGCAGGATTGTAAGGCGAATAAGTTGGTCTGCTCTACAATCATATCGAAAATTTCATCAGACACTAAAAGACTATAAAAAGCTCCCGGGTCTGCTTCTTTTAATATAGTAAAAAATTCTTTGTTCATACCTGAAGTTTCGGTAAATAGTATAATAGATGGTTGTTGACGCCTAGGGCGTGACCATTTCTTTGACACACGATCTGAGACGGTAATATTGGCTGTCACATAATTTCGAACGGAATCAGACTCACTCTCACTGTCGCTTTGGATGATTAAACGTGTTCGTTTTTTCGGAATATGCAACTGTTCTTCGTTTGATTCCGACAACTCTAGATCTGATTGATTATCTTGTTCATTCTGCTGTATAATGCTAGTCTCGAGTAATGTTAATGCCCGCAAATCTTCCTGTGTAAAATCAAAATCTTCCATGTCCACCTGTATTTCTTCAAAATTTTTACTGCTAAATATTTCCATTTTTAATTATTTATTGCAATGTTCATAATATTCAAGTTCACTGCACACAATATCACACTAATTAAGTACTTGACGCAAAGTATTACAGCAACATAGAACACTCACGTTCTCTCTTCACGGGCGCTAGCGCAGTACTGAGCGGGTGGGTGGCCGACGCGGTGACCGGCGTGGCGCCTTCGTAACGGAAACTATTTTTATTACTTTATAGCGCCATGGGGGGGCACCGGTGACCTCAAGGGTTTTTTTTTGTTATATTTACGGAACCCTATGGCAGATTCTTATGAAAAACAGTATACATACATATCTTGATTAAATACATAAATTACAAGTTTTTTTTTTTTACAAAAAACTTTTTTCTATAATGGCGTTTAACGTGTTAATGCTGCTGTGTTTCGTATGGTGAGTGTAGAGAACCGGTGATCCTTTTTACTGGAATTGATGCATCCCATCTTATTCCTCAGGGGTGACAACACATTTGCATTTTGATTCGAAACCGAGGATAGGATGTAAATGTCTACGAGTCATAGCAACTTAACATCAGGTAGACTATGCGCCCGTTTATCACCTTTATCTTATAAAAAAATATATCACCAATTTGGTCGATACCTTTCCATCTAGGGTAGCCCTTGCTGACTGCCATTCACTTCAGCAACATAAATTTGCTTCATCACTCTTTCTTCATTCATTCTCTCTACATAACTATTGAAGCATTTCTTTCTTAATTCTGGTCACAACATCTCACAAGTCACACTTATTTTATCATTGAATTTCTCACCCTATCATTTAGAGCACCTTACATACTTGTTAATGACCACATTTCTACAGGATTTTTTAACACGTAAATTTTTTACGTATTTATTATCTCGTTTCGGTGCCTTCATCATCATCATAATCTACAGCCGTTCACAAACCTACTGCTAAACATACGCCCCCACCTGCATCCATCAACTTCCTGCATGTCCTACCAGGTCGTCATTCCATCTAGTCCTAGTCGCCCTACACTTCGCCTACCGGTACGAGGCTGCCACTCGAGAACCCTTTTTTCCCCAACGGTTAACGGTTGTCGGTTCTTCGAGGTATATGGCCGGCCCATTGCCACTTCAGCTTACTAATCCGTTGGGCTATGTCGGTCACTCTGGTTCTTCTGCGTAAATCCTCATTTCTAAGTTTACCACACAGAGAAACCCCGAGCACAAACCTCTCCATAGCTGCTCAGCGAGCTATGGAATATTAAGACCTTTCTATTGGGAGTTACTACTGAGGCCATACAGCATAGTGCTTAGTTTCTCCAGCGATTATGCCATAAGGACTATATCGTCGACAAATCGAAGGTGAGTGATGTACTCGCCTTAGATGTTAATACCGTATCCTTTCTAGTCCAGTAGCTTGAAAACGTCTTCCAATGCAGCGGTAAAGAGTTTCGAGGATATTATGTCATCCTGTCATACATAACTCTGCAGTTGGATAGGTTTCGTACTCTGGTTCTGTACTCGGATAGCCATTCAGCAATTCAACACTTCGATATACCGACAGTCAACCTGGTAGTAGTAAACTACCTATGCCCAGCGGTGGGCACATAAGCTGTAACTTATTTACTTACTTAACTTCCCGATAAGATACACTTGAAATTTTGAACGTAGCTCAGAATGGAATGACTATAAAAAAAGAAGTTTTTTGAAAATCAAGCTATTAGGAGTGGTTGTGTTATGGTATGTGGTCACCTCTTTGGCGGAGTGTCGAATCTTGCACTGCGCGCAGTAGCGCGCCGCGTAGCACGGCCGCTCCGTCAGCACGCGCTTATGGCGCCGCCCGCAGTTCGTGCACCTGAAGTTTACACATTCACACTTTACCCACCATAGAATACTATAATACACACTAATAACATAATAGAACGGGGGAGTAGGCGGAGCACGTATAAATGTCAACACAATCAATCGTTTCCAATTTTCGTGTCAAGCGTCACTGCATGCAAATTATTTACAAAATGCCAAATTGTGCAATAATTACGTGTCGAAAGAACAGCGGGAAATGCAATTTAATTAAAGGGGACATACCCTACAACCAGTAAGTAGAAACTATTTATATTTTGTGAATATTGGAAACAAAAATAAAGAAATGTTTGTGGCAAAAACATTAATCAAAAGTCTATAATGTGTTTGTAGTAGTGATAACTGATAATACGACGTAAATGATTGTACGTGTGCTTCTGGCGATGCCAATCCTCCTACAAAATAAGATTGACTGCCGTTCTATTGTGTCTAAACTATTAAATAAACAAACTTAAAACAAACGTGGAGGCAGTTTACATAAATAGATTGCACAAGGAGAAACATCCAGATCCGGAACAGTTATTTGCAGGCTATATAAATACTTGTTCAGTGAGGGCCTCGAACCCGTGATCCTTAGTGCTGCAACTTATTCTAAGCCACTACACCATAGAGCCATCTAAAATTTTATAGTAATTATTCATTTGAGTGACTGAATTTCATTTTATTTGAACCTGTTTGACGTAAAACAGTGGATTTTATTTCCGACAGTGGGAGGTTGTTTGTCTAAAAATGTTACTAAAACATTTAATTGTTTTTTGATCTCCCCTCATTTACGGCCCTCAGTTCGAATCGTTAACAATACCATTACAGTATATCAAAAGTCCAATGCTGCACGTTTTACACACAAGTTACAGCCTATATACGTCCCACAGCTGGGCACAGGCCTCCTCTCATTTCTGAGAGGGTTTTAGGGCAAGGAAGTGTCCGCCGCGCTGCCCCAATGCGTGTTGGCGAACTTCACATGTCTTCGAAATATTTTTTCTTCTTATTCCACAGACATGCAGGTTTCCTCACGATGTTTTCCTTCAACGCCGAGCACGTGGCAAATTAGCACTTAAAATTGCCATTAACAATTTCATTGGTGCCGGCGGGGATCGAACCCGCGCTACTCGCGTTCTGTTATATTTACAGCGAGCGTTAACCATCTAAGCTACCACGGCTCTTGTACTGCTTGTACTGCTGCACATAGGCCTCACATTTTTTGCCATAGTTGCTAGGCTTGGCAAGCGGGTTGGTAACTGCAGTGTTTTATTTTTATTTAGCGCTTATTATGAAGGTAATCGTCGCGTTCAGCATCCCTCTGTCGCCTCTAACGAAACCCACAGAATGATATGGGATAGTGGATATTCTTACACCGCCACTATACGGTTACGAGTTCGAATCCCTGGTCAGGCCAAAATTAATCATTGGTATTTTCTGTCAAGAAATTCTCAATAGCACAGTCAGAAAGTTGGCCGTGTTTCACCCCGGTAGGTAGGTAGGTAGGTTGGTACCACTCTCTTAATCACAGAAATAGTAATAATAAGACAATAGAAATGAATTAGCGCTCTATTACTTCCAAAACCGATGTCGCCACATTTTACGGTTTTATGGTTCTAAGGCGTTTCTTCTAAATATTACTATACTCTTTGGCGCGGTCTGCAAGGTGACATGTACTCCGAACGGATCCCATCGGGTTTTTGGTCGTTATTACGATTTCTGTGCTCTTAATATATTTCTGCCACTAAACAGCAATGGATGCTCTGCTGTGTTTCAGTCTGAAGAGTATAGAGTATAATTACAGACCGTGATGCATTTTGTAGCCTTGTTGACAGCAAGTGTCAGGAAGTGTCACTACAATGGATTGTGTAGTAATCATCAAGAAAACTGTAAGTTCGATGATCACTTCAGTATAATAAAAAAGAACCCAGAAGCTCCATTACGGACACTAAGCTTATTTACACTTAGATAATCTGCCATACTCAAATGTTACGAACCTGATAGTGTTCGCTGCGAACTCCATTTTGTCTTGCAGCTGAGCGAGGAGTTGACTGAGCTCGCTCCAAGCGGCTTCCACGTGTCGGGACTCTAATGCTCGACGCTCGTACGCCTCACGTCGCTCCTATAAAAAAAGAAGCAATATGTAAGAAATAAATATTAATAGATTGTGACATTTTGCAAACAAATACAGCCAGTACAATAAAAATATCATTTTAAAATCAAATAAGGAATGTACTTTAACAACCACTCCTTTTGTATATATTCTGGGTAAATTCAGTAGCATTAAACCATAAATTGTTAATACTAAGCATACAGATATTGTTTTATCGATTGTGTTTGTCATTTGTTCTACATAAGTCAACAGTACAATCATGAGAATTAAAAAAGATTCAAGTTAAAGAAAAATAAGAAACTTCTTTTATTTTGTACATGGATACATATTTGATTTTGCTAAGCTATTCTATCTATTAAACACTTTAACGGTGATATTGGCGAATGCCTCACAACCACCATTAAGAATTTAAAGAAGCACAATACTGCGAACACTAAGAAATACACACTAAGATTGGTAACATGATACATGGTTCATCTTAAAATGAGATATCATCAGGTTAATATACTCGGTGATGGTTATAGCTGAAAGTTACCGTAATCAACTTTAGATGAAGATGGCTATGGAAACTGAGCACACCAATAGCATTGCTGCTAGGTGGCATATGTAGGCAAGATGGTACCTACTCTTGGGCTCTTATAGAGAAAAAGTTTCCTAGGAAAAATATCTCTAAATATTTCTTTTAAAATAATATTTTATTGGCAGACAGTTTTTTTTAAATAAGGTGACAAACGAGCACAGTCAACCTGATGGTAAGCGGCCCATAGACAGCTATATTTCTACTCAATTAAGAATCGAAATGCAGATGCGTTGTTAACCCTGAGGACTAAGATGGAATGCCATGTTTCCAGCAAAAAGGGTCTCTGGTTCTGTACACTCATCATACGAAACACGGCAGCATTAAGCTGCTATTTTACGTTGGTATTCTGTGAGAGTGTAGTCCTACCCCGATCGAGCCGACCCATTCATGCAGCTATAACATAGCTGCAGCGTGCCTTTACCACGTACAAAACGTACGTGTTATGTACGCATATTAATGATAAATTAATAAAGTATATTACTTTACAAAATTTAAAGAAAGAGAAAGAGAGACTAACACTTTCCAAACTATAATGTAGATTATGTGTAGAGTAGCAGCGAGTTCATGTATACACGGAGAGTGTTCGTGTAAAGATTGCTTATATAAGGGCTGCCCAAGGGTGTACATATATGTGGGGTGGTCGGGTGACCAACTACTTATAGTACTGTTGCACAATGTATAGTCCTATATTAGGGACTTATGACAGTAATGTCTATGATACTAAAGCATTATTATAGAAGATCTCTACGATGCATAAGCATTACAAAAGTAGAGTTGTGGGTTGAAGTCTCATGTATTAAAGACTTTTATAGTATGGTCTATGATACAAATGGATTATTATAGGTCTTTATGATGCATAAGCATCATGATAGTAGAGTTGAGTACTGAAGTCCCATATATTAGACATATATATATATATATATATATATATATATATATATATATATATATATATATATATAATAGTAAGGTCTATGATACAAAAGCATTATTATAGTAGGTCTCTATGATGCATAAGCTTTACAATAGTAGAGTTGTGGGTTAAAGTCCTATAACTAGTCTGGCCATAAATACTGTTACATTAAACATTTCTTTTTTTCAACTTTTTAATTATTTTGAATTTGGAACGCGTCCATTATTTTTAAAGTTCTTTCGATTTCGCTCCATTTCACATATTTTTTCGTGTTTCATTATCAAATTACAATATGGAATGGGGTGTTAAAGAAAATAGGATTGCGGTGATCGTCTTGCACAAAGTGGGTATGGAACCGTCGGTTATATTCCAGACACTTCAAAAGCTGGGTATCAGCCGTATGTTCGTATATCGTACTATTAACAGATACAAAAACACTTCCTCTATCGAAGACCACAAAAGATCGGTGCGGCCGCGTGCTGTTAGAACTACAAAGGCTGTTAATGCTGTTAAAGCCAGATTCGTCAAAATCCCATTAGGAAACAAAAAATCTTATCGCGAGAAATGAAGATTCCAGCTAGGACTCCGTCGCGTGTTATAAAACAAGACCTGAAGCTCGGTACTTATCGTCTATATACAGGACATGCCCTAAATCAATCTTTACAATTAAAGAGAGTGGAACGATCAAAACGCCTTCTGTCGCAATACGCAGGTTAAGGCAAATTCAATCAAATTTTCACGATTGAAGAGCACTACAATAAGTAAAATGATAAAATGTACGCTCATAGTTCTAAAGAAGCTGCTCAAGTGGTCGGAAAGGTACAACGTCATCATCCTGCGTCAGTGATGGTTTGGTGGGACGTGTCTTATCAAGGCGTCACAAAGCTACATTTTTGTGAAAAGACGTAAAAACTTCAGCTAAAGTGTATCAAGAGACAGTCTTGGATCGTGTTGTGAAATCTCTCAGCAATACACTTCTTAAAAGTACAGTGGACTTTCCAGCAGGTTTCTGCACCCGGTCACAAGGCACCAACTACCCAATCCTGGCTTGAAACCAACGTTCCGGACTTTATAAGAGCTGAAGACTGGCCTTCATCCAGCCCAGACCTCAACCCTTTATACTACAAATTATGGTCAGTTTTAGAGGACATGGCTTGCTCTAAACGACACGGCGACATTGAGAGTATAAGGTTTAGTAATATTATATTACTTCATTAAAAAAAAAATCCTTTTCATTTGTAACAGAACCTTTGGCCGGACTAGATATATATTAAAGACTTTTAATAGTAAGGTCTATCATCATAATAAAAAGCAATACAATTGTTCGATATAAATAATTATTCGTTAACCTTTGAGATTTCAGTAGACTTCTAGATCAAAATAAGTCAAAATTGGTTGTGGTAGTTCTTTAACGAACCAGTTAAATAAATACTTTGTCAAACTAATTTCTAGTTGTATTCAGAAACAACTAGTCCCAAGTGTTTTGTGACATTAAACGTAAAATTGTTAATAACATAATTACCATTAAAGAGCAAATAAAATATTTATATTATATCATATATACAAACATTGCTTGACAAATATTTGAATATCATTCAAATAAGACACAAATCCTTTTGAGTAGAGATATTAGGTATACAAGTTAACTCAAGACCTATTTAAAGAGTTTGTTTAAGATAACAACTATTATTACAAAGTATTATTGATAGCATGCCAATACAAAATCCATAAAGATAAGTGAGGGAGGTATCACATTGAAATATTATTGATAATGATACATCAATTTCAGCTTATCTAATTAGATATAACAACTTGATTATTTTAAAATTCCTATTAAGTAGTTTAGGGACCAAGCCCTCATCCTAAATTTCATAGTATGGAACCCGGATTTGACCCTTGCCGGCAGCAATGAAATTGTGATATGCAATTATAAATGCTTATTTACCAGGTTCGGTGAAGGAAAAAAGATAACGCATGTCTGAGAAATGGAATTCGAAGACATGTGAAGTCCCAACCAACATTTCTTTGCCATAAAGCCCCCTTAGACATGAGAGGTCCAGCAGTGGGACATATTTATTTTATAGGAGAGGGGGAAAGAGATACGGTTGATGTTAAGCGACTGGGGAATTGCAGTGGTGCCTGCCTTTTAGAAAGGAGTAAGCTTTTTCTTGAAGGTCCCTAAGTTAGGCAAGATTAAACGATTGGAAGTCGTACGCGGAATAAAACTCCCAGTGAAACGTAGAGGTAAATATATACTGAATGATATTTTTACCGTCCGGAAATCAAATGTCACACCACCACACTTTACGAACGGCTATAAAACAATAAATTTAGCAGGCATTTTTGACCTTGTCACTTCGCAGGGTCACAGGCTCAAAGGCAAAGCCACCCGCGCTCTCAACTCTTCAGTGACTTTTTATACGCTGTGGAGTGAGGTCGCGTCGCCGTCGTACTAAGTATTAAAGGTAATTTACCTACTTACTATTTTCTGTTTCACATTTTTGTGCTATTTACAAATACGCAACACGCGACACCATTATAAATGAAAGAGTGGCAATGAGAAATCCTCCTTATTTTAAATCTTTTTCTTTTATCGACCAAGTATTTTACTAATCACCAGTATATGCTGATCTTGCATTAGTAGGCATTAAGCAGTACTGGGAGGTCTACATACACTGAACGTTTAAATTCATTGACATTATACATGAAAAAAACCCAACCAACGGATTTACGTGCTTTTCGAGGCACCGCCAACTTACTGACTCCGGGCAGGTCCTGAGAACTTCTTGACGCAATAACTAAATATATTGATTTTTTTGTCCCGATCCGGGATTCAAACCCAGGACCTCATGATCAACTGTTACACTACAACCACTATACTAATGAGGCAGTCAAAACCAAAAATAAATATCAAAAGTGCCTACCTAAATACTTATAAGAGAAAAATATTTTTTTGGTAAAGTAAGGCGTGCATCAGCATCAGCTGATTCTAAAAATGTTGGCTGCAACGATGTGTCGGCCGCTGAACGCGGCTGCCTGGCGCCTACATAACCAAATATGTGAATGCGTCCCGCTCGCTCTTACACCTTTCATTCACTAGTGATTGTAGCCTATTTTTAGTTTTACGCAAACGCCGTAGATTGAATTTTTTTTTATCTATTTTTTGGATATTCGGAATTTTTTTCTAATCTAGTTATATTTTGTTATATTTTACAAATACTTTCAAGGATAGCTTCTATTCCACTTACACAAAACCCCATATTATTTTCCAGACGATAAAAATAGTCACCCAGTATAGTATCCCCCGAAGTTCTGACAGACACCGAGGTGGTTTTTGTATGCCGCTCATGTCAACCGGCCTCTGAAGGTTGGAGTAAAAAAACGCGCGTATGTCAAGCGCCTTCTGGAGGTCGATCTGCGCCGACGTATTTCAGTGTGTTAAATTGGCCCTTAAGACCATATTTATACTGCTCACTTTCAAACAATATGCAGGAGAAATGACAAGGATGGTATAAAGTCGCACCTCAAACGTCAAAACAATGGAGTCCATTGTAAACTGCCAGCTCATGAGGTACCTTGAGGATCACCAACTGATTAGTGACCGCCAATACGGTTTTCGCCGTGGACGGTCAGCTGGTGATCTTCTGGTCTACCTAATAGGGGTAGAGTCCAAGGGGGAGGCATTGGCCGTTAGTTTGGACATTGCGAAGGCCTTCGATCGGGTTTGGCACAAAGCGCTTCTTTCGAAGCTCCTTTCCTATGGGCTTCCTGAGAAATTGTGCGATTGGATCACCAGCTTTCTTGCAGATCGGAGCATCAAGGTTGTTGTAGACGGTGCAAGCTCCGATTGCAAGCCTAGTGTTCCACAAGGCTGCGCGCTATCGCCAACGCTGTTTCTTCTGCATATCAATGATATGTTGCAAACCCGTAACATTCATTGCTATGCAGATGACAGCACTGGTGATGCTCTTTACACCGGCCGAGCCAATATTTCTCGGGAAAACGTCTCCGAGTGCCGGGACAAACTTGTGTCTGAAGTCGAGTCCTTGCTGAACAGAGTCTCGGATTGGGGGCGACTAAATCTAGTCCAATTTAACCCCCAGAAGACACAAGTTTGCGCGTTAACCGCTAAAAAGAACCCCTTTGTCGTATCTCCTCAGTTTCAAGGCACTCCCCTTGTTGCCTCAGCCAGTATCGGAATCCTCGGCGTTGACATATCGAGTGACGTGCAGTTTTGTGGTCACTTGGAAGAGAAGGCCAAATTGGCCTCTAAAAAGCTTGGCGTGCTCAGCAGAGCGGGACTGTATTTCATGCCGGCACACCGCCTGCAACTTTACAAGGCGCAGGTTCGGCCGCACATGGAATACTGTTCCCATCTCTGGGCTGGGGCTCCCCAGTACCAGCTCCTTCCACTTGACCGCATCCAGCGCAGAGCGGCTCGAATCGTCGACGACCGAGTGCTTTCCGATCGGCTCGATTCACTGGCACTGCGAAGAGATGTTGCATCTCTTTGCATTTTATTTCGCATATACCGTGGAGAGTGCTCTGAGGAATTGTTCGGATTAATCCCCGCCGCCAAATTTCGTGAACGCACTACGCGGCAAACGTCCCGATACCATCCACACCATCTGGATGCTTGGCGGTCCACCACAGTACGTTTCAAAAGGAGTTTTCTTCCGCGTACAACCTCTCTGTGGAATAGTTTACCACCGGCGATTTTTCCGGACCGATACGACCTGGGGACCTTCAAGAAAAGAGCTTACTCCTTTCTAAAGGGCCGGCAACGCACCCGCAATTCCCCTGGTGTTGCGGTTGATCATGGGCGGCGGTAGTCACTTAACATCAGGTGAGCCGCATGCTCGTTTGCCCCCCTCTTCTATAAAAAAAAACCTCAAACGTCTAATATTATGCAACGCCGGCTTTTGGAATTTTTTAACATCGCGTGCATTTGTATATTCGTGAATTTTGTTGTGGTTGTGTTAAAAAAATATGGGGAGGTGTGTGTTATTTTAGTAGATTAATGTTCAATAATATGTATATCTTTAGGTAAATAAAATTAAATATTTATCAGATAAAGATTTGATTTTATAATTATAATATTACATTGCCTTATGTACAATAAAGTAGGAAAAAATAGCTTACACTAATTTCAAAATAGAATTGACAATATATTACAAAATAAAAGTGTCCCGATTCGTATGTAATTTATTGTCTTTGTTCATAACGATTCCAACGACGTAAGTTTTATATGTAGCCCTTATAAAAAACTTTAGAGAAATCGTCAATTTAGTGACACGTGTCGTGAACGCGCAAGTTCTCCTAGAATTGGCGCGTTCACGGCACAGTTGCGCTTAGTCGCGTAAAAGTGCCGTGACGGACGAGGGGTTTTTGTTTATGTGAGGGTTTCCCATTCATAGAGATACACACAGATCGACACAGACCCACTACTACACTACATAAAAGGAGCTACACCAGAACGGTTGGATGACATCTGGTATTTTATGAGCAATTCATGTGTTGCCAAGCCATTTGCCAAATGTGGATAAAGCTAAAAATGGAAAATACTGTGCGATAATTCCATACCGGTTCGCCAATAAGGTCGAAAGCATGTTGCAATATTTTAAAAGCTTCTTCAGCGCCAGGTTGTTGGTTTTTGTCGGGGTGCACCAGGAATGCTTGGCGTCGGTAGTATCGCTTGATCTCATCGTCCGTGCATGTTACACTCACTCCTAGGATACTGGAAGTAAGAAGGAAAATATAATATTTTTTCATATGTGGTATAACCCAGTGGCGAAGCCTCCATAGAAGCCCAGAAACCGGGCTTGCTCTATAAAAACGCTCAATCAGTAATATCAACTAATAAAATAACTTGTAAACTCTTTCAAACTATTTCAAATTTCCTGCGGGCTCCTGACCACGTAGCATATAATATGTAACGTCAACACTTGGCAGTTTGCTTTCGATTCGAAATACTGGACTGTCAAAATTAATTAAAGCAAGGAGATGATTTTGTCCTCTCTCTCGCACGCGTTGGCTTTTTACCGGGCTTTCAAGAATACGATCGCTCCCTTTCTAACCTGTGGCAAAATGTTCTATAATGAAATATAACTACGAAATGTTTATATAGCAATTACTATGAAACCAAAAGCCGTGCTTTGCCCAGAAGTTGTTTAGGAATGCGTTATCGAGTGGGGGTACGGGCGATACATTTGCAAGTTCACTTCACATTTCAATGATTATGTTTGTTTTTGTTGTGTCTGTAAAAAATTATGCTTTTTCAAAGATTTTTAGTGAAAATGGGAGGATAATAGTGTTCCTTGTGATGAATATAAGTATTAAAGTGCTAATCGGCGAGGAAAAGGTATTTACCAACTCAATACTTATATTACCATATGAGTTAAAAATATCATTTTGAACTTCAGCATAAAATATGAGATATCTAGGTATAAGTTTAATTTTATAGCAAATAATTGTTATAATCTTCTTTTTAATTTGAAGCCCAAATTTTAAAGTAATAAATTAAATGAATAGATGTATTGAGGTTTTTAAAGACTATTTACTTTAGTCCTTAAAGCTTTATCTTCTCAGTTCAGTATATAAAATTTGGGTAAGGTTTACAATTCGGTCGCCTGAATTAAGGGGTGGGGAGTGGTGTGGGGGGAGGGGAGGAGTTGTAGAGTCATCTCCTACTTCCCCTTTCTGTCGGACGTGCTTAGTTTTTTTTATAAATTTTTAAAAATCTCATTTTGAGGTTATGTTTCGTAATTTTTATGACAATTTTAACCTGATTTATGGCGAGAGAGAGTTGGGGAACGGAAGCCCCACGCCACTTATGGTGCAGTCTTAGAGCATACATAATGGAGGAGCTGTGTGTTGGTTCTCTTCGTGAGAGATTCTCGGGCAGTGAGGGAAGTCCGGTCGACGGAGACCCGCTTCGCGGGTTTTCCTACTTCTGAGTGGTTTATAAAAAAATTACCACGAAGAGGATGACGGGGTCTATTCACTCGCTTCGCTCGCTCACTCATCCTTCTAACCTAACCTGTCCGAGTCGGGGTGCTCCACGTCCCAGGCTCGCTTTGCTCGCTATTGCACTCGATATAACACCAAAATATTAACTTTTATGACTACTTTAATTTATAAACATAATTTATGGCTGCAACCATTTGTAAGAAAGGATCTTTGCGATATTTAGCAGTATTCCGCCGCCACAAATATAAACTTGGAAAAAACGGCATGACGAAAAGCTGTCAACAAAATGGCACTAACAAAATAGCGATTAATTTTACATATTTTTAAATCGATTCAAATCGAAATTGGATGAATAGATTCACAAAAAATCGAAATCTTAAAGATCGATGTCGCAAAAATCGGTCTTTTTTTTGATTTGCGTAAAGTTTAGATACAATAAAGTACAGATAACATTGAATGATTGAATTAAAAACTGTTATTCTTTACGAGTTGGGGTACATTCAACTAATTGTAAATAATTTTACAAATCTTAATAAAACAGAAAAAGATTCGATCTCGATTCTCTAGGGTGAAATATCGATTCACTAGATCGATTCAGTACTATATATCGATATGACATTGACAGATGAAACATCAAAAACGTAACATAGTTACCAATATTTAAAAAAAATAAAAATTCGTCGCTGCTCCGGCAGAAAAAATCGAGTGGGGGTGCTTCAGATAAACCCCCTTGACTCCCCCACGGTGACAGAATCTTCAAATTCAGGCGACTGAATTGTAAACCCAACCCTAAAATTTTAATAGCGCCATCTACTTAATTCTATAGGTGAAGTCGAACGAAATCGAACAAAAATTTATTGATTCTCACGTAAAGATTAGGCTAGATGGCACAAACACGCTATCGGCTAATTTAATAATTATATTACCTTAAGAGTAAAAAATATCATTTTGTACGGTTTATTAAAATTGAAAATGAATAATTATATAGTCCTTGACCAGATGGAGCGGTATCTGCGCAAGGTGGCTGGTAGAAACTGAATGCGTGTAACCGAAGATCGGGCTGAGTGGCGCGATTGGTAGAAGTCTATGTCCAGCAGAGGACAGTCGCAAGCTGATGATGATGATGAATTATATAGTAACTAGTCATTATTTTATGGTAAAAAAATTTGCAAAGCTTTATCTTCCCATTATACCATACAATTGCATATGTCATACAATCTATGCAGCGGTAGTATGCCTTCAGTGTGCTTTGTTAAACACGTCCTAGACATCACTGAATATGAAACTAAAGAGTGGAGACAGATCAAGATTGGTGTATATTTATAAACTGTTAAAAAGAACAAAACCATATCTTAGACTTGCCCTAGTTTGGAGCCCTAGCCTCGCCACTGGTATAACCGTGTGTGGCAATGCATGAATCTACTACTACATATCATCCTGTGGATGCTGTACAAGGCAGGGAATCTGAGATAAGTGATGGGTAGCAGCATCTTCCTGATTACAAAATAATAAAAAAAATCAGTTGACAACTCCCCCTGCCAAGCGCATTGATAATATGTAATTATATTATGATATAATTAAAATACAAGGCAATGTAAAGGAGGAATGAGGAGAGAGAGAGAGAGAGAGAGAGAAATAATGCAAGGGAGGAATGAGAGAACAAATAAAACAAATGCAAAGGACATTATAAAATTAAAGATAAATGATATGATAAGTTCAGATCAGGTTTGACCTGAGCCGGCGGCAGGCGGCGGCGCTCGCGGTTGCCATGTTCTCTGGCTGACACAAAACACCATGTATCTGAGCCCATTCGACTATCTCGAGGTGTATAAAATTATTAAATAGACAGACAGGCAAAACTTTTAATATTTTTAAAAATATGAGTACTGTACATACTTTCATAATATGTAAGCATAAGCATAAGCATAAACACTCACGCCTGTCATCCAGAGGGGTAGGCAGAGACCACGGACTTCCATTTGACACGATCCTGACATACCTCATTCACTCTTAACAGTGGTAGAGCCACGCGGCAGCTTTGCTGTCGCACGTATGGGCCGGCTCAAACCGGGGTGGTACCACGACCTCACAGAATACCGGCGTGAAGTGGAAGCTCTGCTTCCGCGTTTCGTCTGGTGAGTGCAGGTGGCCGGAGGCCCAAATCCCCCCCCCCCATCAACATGGTAGCGGAATTAAATGATAGACTACCCCAGGAGGGTACCAGCACCCCTGGAGAATCCCTCGCTGAGCATCCACGACCATGTTTCTCCACTTCTGAGCGTGGGTGCTCAGGCTGCCCCGCGTATTCTGGGGGGGGGCAATATTCCGCTCAAGACTAAAACTGCTCGGGGCAAACGGAGCAGCAAGACCAAGGCGACCCCTGCCACGCTGTCCGTGAATTTCTGCAATATCAGGGGACTTCACTCTAACCTAAACGCCGTCCACTACCATTTCGAGACGGCGAGGCCGGCTCTGCTCTTTCTGACCGAGACGCAGGTGTCCTCTCCGGCTGATGTCTCGTATCTCTCCTGCCCGGGGTACAAACTGGAACACTCCTTTGTGCCTCGGGCTGGAGTTTGCGTTTACGTCAGAGAGGACATCTGTTCTCGACGCCTCGGCAGACTTGAAGGTTCGGACCTGTCCATCCTTTGGCTACGCGTAGACAGCGACGACCATCCGCGCGTCTACGGGTGCCTCTATAGGTCCCATAGCGGTAATGCCGAAACAGACCGACTCTTCGACCACGTCCAAATGGCTGCAGATTCGTTGCTACAGCAGATCCCCTCCGCAGAGATCGTGATCCTCGGCGACTTTAACGCCCATCACGCCGAATGGCTCGGTTCACGTTTAACCGATCATGCGGGGAGATCTGTTCATGATTTTGCCTTGGCATATGGTCTGACACAACTGGTTACTTCGCCTACGCGGATTCCAGATGTGGAGGATCATGCACCTTCCCTGTTGGACCTTCTGCTGACCTCTCACCCGGACGGATATCAGATTTCCGTTGACGCCTCTTTAGGCTCCTCGGACCATTGTCTTGTCCGGAGTGTGGTGCCACTCACGCTGAAACCGCGGTTGCATTCTGCAGGCTGCCGCCGTGTTTGGCACTATAGGTCAGCCGATTGGGATGGGATGCGGTCTTTCTTTGCATCCTACCCTTGGGGGCGGGTTTGCTTCTCGCCGGATGATCCCAACGTTGTTGCGGATTCTGTCGCTGATGTGGTACTTCAGGGTATGGAACTTTTTATTCCTTCCTCTGTGGTGCCCATTGGAGGCAAATCTCAGCCATGGTTTGGTCGCTCCTGTAAAATAGCATCATGCTATAAGCAGGAGTGCTACCGAGCCTGGGCTGACGCATCAGCGTCCAGGGATGTAAACACCAGCGCTCTAAAAAAGAAGTATAATTCCGCCTCTAGGTCCTTCAAAAGAGTCATTGCCAAGGCAAAGTCAGAGCACATAGGCAGAATTGGCGAGAGACTAGTTCGTCTTCCTTCTGGAACCCGTGCATTCTGGTCTCTCGCCAAGGCTGTCCAAGGGAATTTCTGTCAGCCATCTCTTCCATCTCTGCACAGGGAGGACGACTCACTGGCCCACACCGCAAAGGAGAAAGCCGATCTTCTAGGCTCTTTCTTTGCGTCTAACTCGACTCTCGATGACGGGGGGAGTACGCCGCCGACCATCCCGCGGTGTGAGTGCTCCATGCCGGAAGTGCAGTTCACTCAGCGCTCGGTTCGCAAAGCACTCCTCTCCCTGGACATCCATAAGTCGAGTGGGCCTGATGGAATCCCCCCAATTGTGCTGAGGACGTGTGCTCCAGAGTTGGCACCGGTTTTAACGCGTCTTTTCCGGTACTCCTACTCCCTAGGCGTAGTCCCAAAATCATGGAAGACGGCTTTCGTCCACCCGATCCCTAAAAAAGGCGACCGCTCAGACCCGTCCAACTACCGGCCTATCGCCATCACCTCCTTGTTCTCCAAAACAATGGAGTCCATTGTAAACTGCCAGCTCATGAGGTACCTTGAGGATCACCAGCTGATTAGTGACCGCCAATACGGTTTTCGCCGTGGTAGGTCAGCTGGTGATCTTCTGGTCTACCTAACTCACAGATGGGCGGAGGCAGTAGAGTCCAAGGGGGAGGCATTGGCCGTTAGTTTGGACATTGCGAAGGCCTTCGATCGGGTTTGGCACAAAGCGCTTCTTTCGAAGCTCCCTTCCTATGGGCTTCCCGAGAAATTGTGCGATTGGATCACCAGTTTTCTTGCAGATCGGAGCATTAAGGTCGTTGTAGACGGTGCAAGCTCCGATTGCAAGCTTATTAATGCTGGTGTTCCACAGGGCTGCGTGCTATCGCCAACGCTGTTTCTTCTGCATATCAATGATATGTTGCAAACCCGTAGCATTCATTGCTATGCAGATGACAGCACTGGTGATGCTCTTTACACCGGCCGAGCCAATATTTCTCGGGAAAACGTCTTTGAGTGCCGGGACAAACTTGTGTCTGAAGTCGAGTCTCTGCTGGACAGAGTCTCGGATTGGGGGCGACTAAATCTAGTCCAGTTTAACCCCCAGAAGACACAAGTTTGCGCGTTAACCGCTAAAAAGAACCCCTTTGTCGTATCCCCTCAGTTTCAAGGCACTCCCCTTGTTGCCTCAGCCAGTATCGGAATCCTCGACGTCGACATATCGAGTGACGTGCAGTTTCGTGGTCACTTGGAAGGGAAGGCCAAATTGGCCTCTAAAAAGCTTGGCGTGCTCAGCAGAGCGGGACAGTATTTCATGCCGGCACACCGCCTGCAACTTTACAAGGCGCAGGTTCGGCCGCTCATGGAATACTGTTCCCATCTCTGGGCTGGGGCTCCCCAGTACCAGCTCCTTCCACTTGACCGCATCCAGCGCAGAGCGGCTCGAATCGTTGACGACCGAGTGCTTTCCGATCGGCTCGATTCACTGGCGCTGCGAAGAGATGTTGCATCTCTTTGCGTATTTTATCGCATCTATCACGGGGAGTGCTCTGAGGAATTGTTCGGATTAATCCCAGCCGCCAAATTTCGTGAACGCACTACACGGCAAACGTCCCGATACCATCCACACCATCTGGATGCTTGGCGGTCCACCACTGTACGTTTCAAAAGGAGTTTTCTTCCGCGTACAACCTCTCTGTGGAATAATTTACCACCGGTGATTTTTCCGGACCGATACGACCTGGGGACCTTCAAGAAAAGAGCTCCTTTCTAAAGGGCCGGCAACGCACCTGCAATTCCCCTGGTGTTGCGGTTGATCATGGGCGGCGGTAGTCACTTAACATCAGGTGAGCCCCATGCTCGTTTGCCCCCCTCTTCTATAAATAAAAAAAAAAAAAAAAAAAAAAAACCTCTTTCGCCTCCTTTACATCCATATATCTACGCATACATGCTCGTCGGTTAAGGGTACTTTTAACGTGGCCCATTTTCAAAATATCGCCAATTTGGTCGATAAACTTTCTTCTAGGGCGTCCCTTCCCGACTCTGCCGTTCACATCTGCCATATAAATTTGTTTTGTCACTCTTTCCTCATTCATTCTTTCTACATGACCAAAATATGTATTTCTACATGATCATAATATGTATTTAGTAAAAAGCTGTTATTTTGACATTACAAACAGTATTCAATTTTATTTATTTATACAAATTACATATAACGTTCTAGACTCTAAATTTTACATAGTGCAGTTTGAGAATAAGCTCGAGATTGTTTCTAAATACGGCCTACGATGGAATGTAGGGTCGAGAGCTAAATTTTGTGGAGTATGAGTTAGTTCTCAAAGTTGAAAATGCATCTGTATTTTGATTCATCTGTATTTCACTGGGGATATAGTTATCTATGCCACAGCATCCACTTACCATCAGGTGGGCTGAGTTCATCTGTCACTCTATTAAGGTTCTGAAAGTTCAGAGAGAGACAGAACTAGATTGAATTCAAACAATTGTCCTAGATCCATTTTGAAAGTGCAACATCAGCTGATTTAAATTCAGGTGATGAGTGGCTCTTGCTATTAGGAAAGGATGTCAGTATTTTCTAAACGGTGGCAAGACATGTGATGGTGCAGTATTTGCTTGGGTCTGGGGTATCCTGGTCTTGAGGAACCAAGTGAGCATTCCCAGTACAGAGAAGGATCGAGAACGGTTTCTGGTTGTATCTCTTGAAACTGTGGGCACTTGCACATTATACAGTTGTTTACCAAGCAAAGGTGGAAAAATACTAGTAAAATAAACAAAGAAACTTGAACCGCACCTGTATGGGTCTTTTCCTTTGCAGGCAAGCAATCGTTTCATAGCCTCCTCACCAGTGGCAGGCAAAGGTATATTCGCATTAAGTTTTGTGGAGTCCGAGTTGCTGTCCACTTCAGATTCTGCAACAACCCACTTCATGTTAGCATACAAGTAAATTATTATAATATTTGACTTTGTTTTGATGTTTGACACTTGGTTTTTCATATATCAGTATCAATCACAAGCCAATCTTTTTTAAAAAATATTAATAGCTTATTTTAGGTTACAAAATCTTTTTGATAATGAAAAAACATGACACAGCAATTGTGAGATATCCAACGGCCACAATTCCTACTGGAGTAACACAATTGGACTGCTTATATTGCTTGATACGAGGGGAGGTCAAAAAGTTCGCAGAACGACAGAGAAAGATAATGAAATGAAACATTAAACTATTTTTCCTTTTCAATGTATTCTCCCTAAACCCTAATACATTTATTTGATCTGTCAAATAACTTACTAATACCGTCTAAAAAAAGATTTGTCTTGGGGGACAAAATAGACAGAAATTGCCGACTTCACTTCATCATCGTAGGCAAATTGTTTCCCATGTAGTTCTCTTTTCATTTTTAAAACATATAATAGTCACTTGGGGCCAAGTCTAGGCTGTAGGGTGGGTGGCGCAGTTGTTCAAAACCACACCGGTGAATGGCCAGCCATCCCAACATGGGTTGTGTGCACTGGCGTATTGTCGTGCAAAAGGAGCACGTCTTTTGTAAGCTTTCCTCGTCTTTTTTCTTTAATAGCTTCTTTTAATTGGTCCAGTTTAAGAGATCTAAAGAAGCGTCGTATCTTCCTTTATGGATAACACCACATTCCTTATAATAAATCAAAAGGATACCTTCTGTATCCCAAAAGATCGTCGCCATGATCTTTCTGGCCGATTGAGACACCTTACACTTCTTATGAAGGGGTGTGCCTTTTTTATGCCACTGCAAGTTCATAATGGTGAACCCAAGTTTCATCGCGTTACAATTCGGGCCATAACTTCCTCCTTTTGCTCTTTACAGTAGTCCAAAAACTCGCGACAACTTTCGACGCGCTCGTGTTTTTGATGCACAGAAAACATTCTCGGAACTCATCTTGCATCAGACTTTAGTCATGTCAAGGTGTTGATGTAGGATGTTTAAAATTGTTTTTGATACTCTAACTAATGCTGCAAGCTGTTTTTCTCTAGCTGGGTATCCTCCAATACAATTTTTCGATTATTTCTAGCGTGGTAGCCTCAATCGACCGTCCAGGTATCAGGTCAGGTCAGTTATCTTAAATGGAGTCCCTCCCTTGTTTGAAAAGGTTGTGTCATTTATAAATCATGGTTTGCCCAGGAACGAAGTCCCCATAAAGAGCTAATATCTCTTGAAAAATGGTTTGAGGTGTCTTTCCTTGTTTGCTGAGAAACTTAATGACGGCGCGATATTCCATTTTCTCCATAGTGGCTAGTTTCTTCCCGATTGACCTGTTTACTTGTTGATAACTCAAAAGCCTCATTAGGCTGAAAGTTGGTATATAGTTAGTTAGTTTACGACGGGCTGTTTTCCGCAATTCCACGTCTAAGCGCGTATTTTGCGTGTGGGCAACAATAATGTGATTATTCGAGCCATGAAATCTCCCCGAAGAAGTTCAACAGTCCTTTGATATTGCAAGCAACTTCAGGGAGGGATCCCGGCGTGCCGAGATGTTTAACCCTGTATGAAGCGACCTCTGGACATGTCAGAAACACGTGAGCCGCCGTTTATTCCTCCCCCATGCATGCCCTGCACAGGGGGCTATCTGTAACACCTATGGTAAACAAATGTTTGTTAAAAGAGCCATGTCCTGTGATAGCACTTGTTACTATCCTGATCTGTGGCTTGTTCAGTCTCATTAGAACCTTGGTTAGACGACTGTTTATTTCAGGCAGGGCCTCTCCAGCTTGTCTACAGTCTACTTAATTTTACCAGAGTTGAGCATGTAAATTATTGAAGTTTATATGCACCAATGAACAAATGTTAGTAATGGGGATTGGTATTATTGGTTCCGGCCCTATAGTATAGCCAGAGACAATCCTCTTCTGGCCAGTTCTTCTGCTGCATCATTGCCTCTGGATGCACTGCATTACTTAATCCATTTCCATAATCTATACCAACAATAAGTCACTCAACTAGCACCTACCTGGATGAGTAAATTCACCCTTGCCAACCCTGCCATTCTGCAAACTTTTTGACCTCCCCTTGTATGTTTTTGGAACTAAGTCTAAGTTTTATATAACACAGGTAGCTTTGTATTTTCACTTTGCACACTAATTTGAGCACTAAAGAATTGAGATAAAAAAATCTGAATAATACAGGGTTATTTTGCAATAGCTGGCTAAATTTGCAGAGAAGGTTCAGAATAAGTAGTATAGTCATATAGTGAAGAAAAATTAATTAAAAAAATTCTCAAACATTGTGTCCTTTTTATCTTTTAAATTCAAATTGCATGGTAGTGCATTATTTTACATTCGTAAGGGTCGATCGGTAAGCAAAAACATTGTTGCACATAAATCACATTCTATTTCAGAGAATTCCAAATAAAAGTAGAAGACTAATTTACTTGGTATTTTCAAAAACTGCAATAATGTTATGGTATCATTATCTATATATTTGAATGTCAAGTTTAAAATGTGGCTACTCTTTGAAAAATAACCCTGTATAATTATATAGTGAAAAACCTTTAAGCAGATATTGTTACTTTTTTTGAACCACTTTAGCTTTCTCCAGAACCCAAAACGAGTATGTCCAAACTTCCGGTCAATGTAGAGGAGATATTTGTTGTCACTGATCTTGGAGAGCCACTCCTTACTGCTACGCCACACTGCTTGGGAGCTTATATATGTTTGAGTAAAGGCTGAAGTGCATCTAAAATAATAAATATTTGATTAAAAGAAAGTGATAGCATTTTATACCTAAAGTTTGTAATTTCAGCAATAGTAAAACAACATCGGCAACTGTTTGGTATATATGAGCACCAACAGAATAACAAGCACAGCATTATGTTATGTTGGATGCTTATTTTTTTAATTACCACATTACTATATTCTCTAATTGTGGTGTTGAGCATACTCATTACCTCCCGATATTAACAATCAAAATTTACTTTGAAAATTATTTACATTAGCATAACTGTAGTTGCCAATATGCCAGCCAAGTATGGCAACTAACAAAATACTCCCCTTTGAGAGAGGTCTATGTTCAACACTTGATAGGCTGTAATGTACAAAAGACTGTGAATTATAAAGGCAGAATGTTACAATATAATCATTTAAAAAATATACCTTATTTATTATTATATAAAAAATTATTAAAAATACCCTCAAATTTAGAGTTGTTAAAATGTATTCTCTAAGATATTTGCACTGTCAGGTTACTTAGTACCCATCCATGTATGATTTCATGTGGTGTTGTTTACAACTAGACACTTGTTTATTTAAAGTTTTTGTGTCATTGAAGACTTAGGAGTATTAGTGTCATGATGTCTGGACAAAGGTAAGCTTTTATCATTTATATATCAGGATGTTGTTGCTAATACATTTTGATATTTAATTTTAGATATATTATCTACAATATCAGGTTATCTATTTGTTTTGGTGCAACAAAAACTCATTCCTTTTTCACGTTTCAAATTGATGGCCTTTTAAAAGTCCCGTCGCAATATGGGGGTCTATAATATTATTGTTTTCTTTTTAGCACGCGACCTTTGAGAGCACTCAATCTCAACAATATAGTTGATGAATTAGAGCGATGTGAGGATGATGATTTGTTTCCAACTTAAATTACAATTTTTCCACTGAGAACTCTAATGCCGACGTCACAGATGAGGATTCTGGAGATGAAGAATTTGTTGCATTGCAAAATCTACCAGGCAAAATATTTGTTTTCGGGTTGATATAACTACGTATCAATGATTCTATCTTGTTTTATTTATATGGTTGCAATATTTATATCTGTTTTTTATAGGCTCTCAACTACGAGCTCCAGCCGATGTCACTTTTCATATGAGTTCCGACGAAGAAGATGATGTACCTTTGTCAAGTTTGTCAAAAAGAAGACGCACGATGGATTTGACTTTAGAAGATAGTGACGCCGTACCTTCTTGTACTTCAGATATGTCAACTAATTCTACATTTGTTCAGCCTACAGTTTCCCCGAAACCAAACCTATAGATGGAAGAATCGTCATATTCCAAACCGTTTCAATCAATGGAATGACGAACAAGGTCCAAAAAACTTACAATCACCCTTATATTATTTCGACTGCTTGTTCAACAACAATGTTATTGAATTACTAGTGCGATATACCAATTTGTATGCAGGACAGAGGAATAAAGTGGGCAAAGTAACTGTTTCTGAAATGAAGTGTTTCTTGGGCATCCTTATGTACAGCGGGTATGTAGTAGTACCTCGTAGGTTTATGTATTGGGAGACATCGACAGATGCCGACTTTAGGATTGTGCACAACGCTATGTCAAGAGATCGTTTTACTTTTATTATGTCAAATCTCCACTGCTGTGATAATACAGTTCTTGGTGATTCTCCTGACAAATTCGCTAAGTTGAGACCTCTGTTTGACGAGTTAAATAAAATCTTTACTGAAATGGCTCCGCTAGAAGAGAACTGCAGCATAGATGAGGCTATGGTTCCATACTATGAACGTCACAGTTGCAAACAGTTTATATGTGGCAAACCAATTCGTTGGGGGTATAAACTGTGGGTTGGTGCTACAAGATTAGGCTACGTGATTTGGTTTGATCCTTACCAGGGAAAATCTTCAACCATTGTAGAAGGTTACAAATAGTTTGGTCTAGGTGGGAGTGTGATTTAGGAGTTTGCTGATGTTTTACAAGGTCCTGATCCAACATTGCCATTTCATTTATTCTTCGAAAATTATTTTTCCTCTATTCCTCTACTGCATGAACTTAGTAATAGAGGTCTGAGAGCCACTGGAACTATTCGTGAAAAAAGAACGTCCAAGTGTCCTCTCGAGTCTAAAAAAGATTTCAAAAATACTGATAGAGGTTCATTTGTATTCAAATCCAGTTTGCCTACCAATATTTTGGTTTGCAAGTGGAATGACAATAGTGTCGTTACTGTTGCCTCGAATACTAAAACTGTGGAGCCCCTGCAAAAAGTCAAGAGATTTTAGCAAGAACTAAAAAGATTTGTACATATTGACCAACCGTCGATTATAAGAAAATACAATGAAAATATGGGAGGGGTCGATAGATCTGATCAAAACATAGGGTTGTATGGGACTTCTATTCGTGGCAAGAAATGGTATTTTTCACTGTTTTGTCACACCTTAGATATGGCTGTGCATAATGCATGGCAACTTTACAAGCGAGACGGTGGAGAACATGATTATCTCACTTTTCGTAAACTACTGGCGAAAGTTTGCTCGAAAGCTACAAAAAAAGCGATAAGAGAGTACCATGTCCCACAGGTAGATCTCATCTTGAATCATCTCGATATGATGGGGTTGATCACTTGGTCCAGTACAGCGCTCCCCAACTAAGATGCAAAGTTTGCAAAGTTAAAAGTTTTTTTATTTGCCAAAAGTGTAAGATTCATTTACATCCTAAGAACTGTTTCCTTGAATATCACACTAAAACTCAGTAAAGTTAGTGAACTTTACTGACTTTTAGTGTGATATACTTAGTGAAGTGCTGTTGTTTTATTGTGAGACATCATATCACATAACTTGCTATACCTATGTCTATTTTCTTTTATATAGTTAAAATTTACCGTAATAATAAAAAACTAATATAATAACAGTTTGTTTTATTATTAGACCGCCACATACATGCAAACAATCCCCATATTACGACGGGACTTTTAAAAGCCCACCCCTTTCCGGCTTTTCTGAAAACATGTAATTTTTTTTACTATTTTTCCTGGTTATTATGAGTCATTTTAACTATCATATCCGAATATCACCAAGATCGAAAACAAAAAATAGTTACAGTAACATCTGGGTTAAGTGCATTTTAGGTGCAAATTTAGTTTACTGATTTATGAACAATATGTTAAATAAGAAACATATTAAATATAGATTTTTATGGAAATTTATTCATCATCACGACTGCCAAATTGATAAAGCAAAACTAGTACATAAACATGTTAAAAAATGTTACTTACAGGTCAAATGAAAGATGGAAGCTCATGCCACAAATATCGGATAGCAGATATATGAACCACACAACAGCCTTCCATGTCACATCACCCCAGTGCTCTAACCAGTTTTGGGCCAGTCCCAAGTATCCCGGCTTATGTCTTCTCATTTTAGTCTGATTCATTTTCTTCTTTTCCTGGGTAGGTTTGGACGCTTTGTGATAGGTCTTTCCTTCTTTCCTCTTCTTTGTTCTAGATACTTCAGCTTGACCATCTTGAAGGATAAATTGAGTTTGAGGATCTTCCTCATCAGGTTTAAAATCATTTTCCATGCTTCCAATCTTTTCCTTATTCTTTAATTTGTTTTCTACCTTCTTTTCTTTTTTATGTGCTTTTTGAGAGTTGTTTTCTATAATCACAAACTGACTGTCATCTTCTTTGAATTCTGCACCTCCATCATTGGTTATATCATCCAGTGATGACCATTTGCGAGACATATTGCTGTGTTTATTTTTGGATTTCTTGTTTTGCTTTTTATTTCTCTCAGTATCATCTGTGTTAATGTCGCCTGACTCGCTGCCTGAGGATACAGTGATTGCCTGCTTTATATCACTTTTATGCTTATCTTCATTATACTTTGTATTCTGTGGCTTATCAGTTTTTGAGTGGAGCTTGTTGCTTTTTGTTTCAGCTTTCTGCGGATTAATTTTACGAGTATTTTCTACTTGCAAGTTAGGTTTCGCATTCTTCGCTAACACATCTGAGTATGAAGGACGCATTGGCTTTACTTCAGCCACAATACGCTTTTTGTTGCTAGTGTCAGCTAAAGGACAGTTTTCATTTCTCTTTGGTGAACTTTCTGTTTTAATAGTTTGCGCAACAGTTGGTTCCATTTTAATACCATTTGGTAAGATATTCATTGCTGGGGCATCAGGATGATTCAGAGGGTAGTTCTGACCAAATGGCGAATAAGTGCCTGTAGAGTTTGGTTCCCAGTTACCCAAAACTTCCTTTAAAAAATTAGACGTTGGTAAATTGGATTGTGTGCTTATACTTTCTTGCGAAAATATATTATTTGGAATATTTGATGTTGGTGGAATATGAACATTGTTATTATTGGTAGTAAAGTCTTGATTCATATTAAATAAATTAGACTGCTGCAAAGACATATCGCACAGTCCCTGGTTATTATTGAAAAGTTCGTAATGACCAGATTTAGGGAAGATTAGTTGTTGATTATTTTCATCATAAAAAACTCTTACTAATTGTCCATTGTCTAATTTGAGCATCGCATTACCATAGTTCCGGCTGTTGCATCGAGATACATTACTCAGGTTGTACGAGTTGTCTTCTTCTTCTTTGTTTGTAATACAGTCGCTAGACGGAACATCAAAAGTGTGGTGATTTAAAAATACATCTTTATTGTAATTAGCATTTGCATGATTGTAAATATTACTTTCAGAAATTGCACTGGGATTATTCGGAAGTGGTGTTGACTTTCTTTCGTTTAAAGAACCAGGTGTATGGTTGTCACCTGTTTCCGTGCAGAAATTCCAACTATTGAGCGGTATGTCGCCAAACCTTAAATCATCCGTCGTCGACCTTGCCATATTTTGTTCTTAATGAAAACAGGTAATTAATATAATTACTCTGCAACTGTTTCAATATAAGACTCCAGAATTTAGCATTTTACAGTTTCATCAAATAAATTCAAAGTGATCTATGTAATGTGGAATATATTTTTATCTTGTCGCTTTTTTTGACACTTTCTTTGACAGATACATTTTTTATTAACAGGCTTTACGGTTCTGGGTTCTAGCCCTTCTAGCCTATCATTTCTTTCGGAATCTTAATTTTTATATTCTTTTCTTCACAGTATGCTGATGCGTGACATTGCGAAGCCCTTGGGAGATTTTGACGACAGCTCAACCCATCAGACAGTTGATGACGACAGCCACTCAAGTTCATAAGACCCCCAAGCGATCAAAATAACTTGAGGTTTATATCGACATCAAAACACTTGTTTCGTCGTTTTCTTTAATATTTCATACGCGCGGACACTTAATTCACAAAATCGCATCACTTTTACGAATCAAACTCCACTTCAAACTATTATTCAAGCGACAAAACGGGAGCGACAATCCGTCTACGGCCAAGTTCCCGCCAAAACGATTCATAGATAAATAAATATGTAGCAAGACCAGAGAGGTACATAGACGTAATATAAAATTTATATGGGTTTACGGGGATGTAGCTGTAGGCATAGGGCATTTTTGATTGATACCTCGAACATCTGGTGGTTTTTCTATTTCACATATTTTATAAATTCTGTAGATAACAAACGAAAACTACAATGTTTTTTACGAATACGTTCATGGAATTATTTCTAAGGCATAGTAAATAATCACATGTTAGTTCTCAAAATCCTTTTTTGTTGTTTGGCGCTTACTTAGTTTTCTTCCGAGTGTGTGCTCGGTATAGCTTTCTCATAATTTGCATATTTTGAAGTCATTGCATCACTTTCATTTTGTCACTCACACAGTCTTCCGTGAGCTTCACCGACAAAGGAATAAGCCACACCCCCAAAACAGTGGTAGAGCCACGCGGCAGCGATTGCTGTTGTACGCATGGGCCAGCTCAAACCGGGGTAGTAACGACCTCACAGAAGACCAGCATGATATAGAAGTTTTGCTTGCGTTTCGTCTGGTGAGTACAGGTGTCAGTAGGCCCAGTTCCCCTCACCCATAAACATGGTAGCGGAATTAAATGCAAGACTAACCCTGGAGAATCCCTCGCTGAGCATCCATGACCAAGCTAAGCAATAAGTCAAAAGCGTCCCCAGCCACGCTATCCGTGAATTTCTGCAACATCAGGGGACTTCTTTCAAACCTTAACGCCGTCCACTACCATATGGAAATGGCGAAGCTGGCCTAGCACTTTCTAACTGAGACACAGGTATCCTTTTCGGCTGATACTTCGTATCTCTCCTACCCGGGGTACAAATTAGAACACTCCTTTGTGGCCCGGGCTGAAGTTTGCGTGTACGTCAGAGCGAACATCTGTTTTCGACGCCTCGGTAGTCTTGACTGTCCTGTCCATCTTATGACTGCGTGTAGACAGCGATGACCATCCCCGAGTCTACGGTTGCTTCTATAGGTCCTATATAATGCGGTAATGCAGAAACAGACCGACTAATCGACCACGTCCAGATGGCTACAGACTCCGTGCTACAACCGATCCCATCCGCAGAGATCGTGATACTTGGTGATTTTAAAGCCCACCACCTTCGATCAACAATACCAACTAGGTATTTTGTAGATGTGAGCTCTTGTTTCGTTTAGTTAACTTGAAACACAGCCAATGTAAACACGTTTCACAATGCCACAATGTGTATTTAAAAGTTGCAAGAATAATGCCCAAAAAGTAATTTAACGGCCAGAGTGTCTTACTTTCGGTAATTACATGTATAATATGTTATATTTTAAGCTCTAAACTAACAAATAATATCATATTTTAAACAAAATTACCGATCGAAACCGCCCCTACAAATGTTTTGCCAATGGTGATGAATACACATATTTATATATACTATACATAGATACATACATAGTACGAACATATATACATACAAAAACTAAAATAGATATATATTAATTATATATTTTTATTAATTATAGATTAATGGCTAGTGTGGAAAGTATGTATACCAACAATCATAAATGCCCAAAACGTAAAAATAATTTTAATTAAACTTTTGATCATATTATAAATTATTTTGGTGTTCAACGCGACTCAAAACTTCCTGGACCAAATTCGAAGAAGAAACAGAAACATAATAAAATGACGTAGCTCGCAAGGCAATAACGGGGAAAAGAACTTTATTTGTTATACGTTAAGGTTGATTTCATACCAAAGTTTATTTAATTTATGTCTTTTCATTTCCAAGTGATAGGAGTATTGTATAGCTTTGTTCTTTTTTTGTGACTAATGATCGTAAGATTTGTGACTTTATTACTAGATGCGATTGTTGTAATTAGGTTGAGCTTAAAACTATTTTAATTTTTTGTCTCATTTCTTTAGTAAACAAATGTAGCTGTTTAAGTTTATATTCACGCGGAAAGTATTTGGCTATGATTTTGTACGTGACCAGTTATCTAGTTGGTATTGTTGATCGAAGCCCACCACGCTGAACGGCTTGGTTCTCGTTTAACCAATCATGCGGGTAGACCAGTTTACGACCTTGCTTTGGCATATGGTCGGACACAACTGGTTACCTCACCTACGTAGATCCCAGATGTGGAAAACCATGTACTTTCCCTGTTGGATCTTCTGCTGATCTCTCATCCGGACGGATATCAGGTCTCCGTCGATGCCGGTCTTGGCTCCTCGGTCCATTGTCTGATCTGAAGTACGGTGCCTCTCGCTCACGCTCTTACCGCGGTTGCGTACTGCAGATTGCGGCCGTGTTTGGCATTATAGGTCAGCAGATTGGAACGGGATGCATTTTTTTGCATCCTACACTTGGAGGCGTGTTTGCTTCACGCCGGATGATCCCAGCGTTGATGCTGATTCTATCGTTGATGTGGTGCTACAGGGAATGGAACTTTTTATTCTATCATATGTGGTACCTATCGGAGGCAGAACCCAGCCTTGATTTGGTCCCTCCTGCAAAATTACGCTACTTCATAAGCAAGAGTGCTATCAGACCGGGGCTCGCACATCGACGTATCGGGATGCAAATATCAGCGCTCTTAAAAAGAAGTACTATTCTTCCTCCAGGTCCTTCAAAAGTGTCATTGTCAAGGCAAAGTCAGAGCACATAGGCAGAATTGGCGAGAAACTAGTTCGTCTTCCTTCGGGAACACGTACATTCTGGTCTCCCGCCAAGGCTGTCCAAGGGAACTTCTGTAAGCCATCGATCCCATCTCTGCACAGGGAGGACGACTCACGTGCCCATGCCGCAAAGGACAAAGCCAATCTGCTGAGCTCTCTCTTTGCGTCCGAAATGATGGGGGAATACACCGCCGACTCTCCCGCGGAGTGAATGTTTCATGCAGGAAATCCTACATGGAGCCGAGTTTACCCAATGCTCAGTGCGCAGAGCACTCCTCTCCCTGGACGTCAACAAGTCGAGTGGGCCGAATGACGTCCCTCCTATTGTGCTGAAGACGTGTGCTCTGGAGTTGGCACTGGTTTTAACGCGTCTTTTCCGGTACTCTTATTCCATCGGTATAGTTCCCAAAATCATGGAAGACAACCCTCGTGCACCCGATCCTTAAAAAAGGTAACCGCTCTGATCCGTTCAACTATAGGCCAATCGCCATCACCTCCTTGTTCTCTAAAACAATGGAACCCATTATTAACAGCCAGCTCATGCGGTACCTTGAGGATCGCCAGCTGATTAGCGACCGCTAGTACGGTTTCCGTCGCGGCCGCTCGGCTGGTGATCTTCCTGGGTTACGTTGGCCGTTAATTATGACACAGCGAAGGCCTTCGATCGAGGAAAACGTCGCAGAGTACCGGGGCAAACTTGTGTCTGAAGTTTTCGAGTACCCAGTCCGAGACTTTGTTGAACAAAGTCTCGGACTGGGGCGACTAAATCTAGTCCATTTTAATCCCCAGAAGACACAAGTTTGCCGTACTACCACCGTGCGAGTTAAAAGAAGTTTTCTTCCTCGTACAACTTCCTTGTGGAATCGACTACCACCAGAAATATTTCCGGACCGATACGACTTAGGGACCTTCAAGAAAAGAGCCTACTACTTCGTCTCTACTACGTCGAAGGAACAACTTGTCATTGAAATTAACGATAAAAATTCACATAAACTACAAAAAAATAAATCAGTCCGGCTATGTTAAGTTTGTTGCCGTGTAGTGGCGGTTAAGAATATCCACTACCCCATATCTTCCCGTGGGTGTCGTAAAAGGCGACAGAGGGACACAGAAAGGAGATGGGCAGCAGCATCTTCCTGATAATAGCAACTGTACGACAAAAAAAAAACTGCGGTTGCCAACCCGCTCGCCAAGCGCGGCAACTATGGCAATATACCCCCCATGAACAATTACACAAATAGACGGCCCCCAGTCCCCGGCGGCCCCGCTATTCCTGGCTACGGTGGCGACCATGGTAACGGCGGGGCAGGGGGTGCTAAGAATCTCCGGTGGAGGTTCGGTTGCCACCTACGACGACTCGACCTGGCAACATTTAACGCACGCACACTGAGGACTGACGAGAAGATCCTGGAGCTGGAAGAAGAGATAGACAAGTTGCGCTGGAGTATTATAGGATTATCCGAGGTCCGAAGAGAGGGGGAGGACACGGTGATTCTCGAATCCGGCAACTTGTTCTATCACCGGGAGGGCGACCATCTGTCCCAAGGAGGTGTCGGATTTATCGTCCACAAGTCTCTCGTCAACAACGTTGTAAAGATTGGGAGTGTGTCGACGAGGGTCGCGTACCTGATACTCAGAATCACCAAACGGTATTCGCTGAAGGTCATACAGGTTTACGCACCAACCTCGGCACATTCCGATGAGGAGGTGGAGGAAATGTATGAGGATATTTCCAAAGCCATGCATTCCTCCAAAACCCACTACACGGTGTTGATGGGAGACTTCAACGCAAAACTAGGCACAAAAGAAAACGGTGAGCTGAAGTTAGGGAAATTTGGAATAGGGCAACGGAACCGAAGGGGCCAGCAGCTGGCCGACTTTATGGAGAAAGAGGGACTCTTTATGACGAACTCTTTCTTCCAGAAGCGGCCCCACAGGAAGTGGACCTGGTCGAGCCCTGACGGTTCGACAAAAAATGAGATTGACTTCATTATGACGACCAGACGCCAACTGTTCAGTGATGTCTCAGTGATCGCAAGGGTGAAAACTGGCAGCGATCACCGAATGGTTAGAGGCACACTGAACCTAAACGTTAAGTTGGAGAGGTCTCGTCTAATGAAGTCAACGCTCCGTCCCCCTCGTGCTCTAATTCAAAATACCGAAAACTTTCAGCTCGAGTTACACAACCGCTTTCAGTGCCTACAAGATTGCAATGCAGTGGACGATGTGAATGACAAGCTCGTGGAAACTGTCCATGCGGTCGGAGCTAAGTTCTGCAAGACCCGCCGCAGAAGAACACAAAAACTCTCCGATCACACTCTTAATCTCATGGCTGTTAGACGGGAGATGAGGCTGCAATCGTCAACAGATTTGACAGCATACAGGCAACTGAACAGACAGATCTCCAAATTCATGCGGCGAGACTTAAGTAACTTTAATACTGCTCGTATTAAAGAAGCGATCGAGCGGAACCAGGGCTCCAAAGTCTTTGCCAGAGATCTGTCTGCCCGTAATAGCCAACTGTCAAGGCTGAAGACTGAGTGTGGCAGCATCGTTTCCGGGACACCTGAGATTTTGAGTGAGATTGAGAGGTTCTATGGGCAGCTGTACACATCATCGTTGGAGCCACACGCAAGTGTGAGTAACGATCCAAGAGCAAGTCTTATCCGACACTATTCCGATGATATCCCGGACGTCAGTCTAAGCGAGATTAGAATGGCTCTCCAGCACCTTAAAAACGGCAGGGCCCCAGGCGAGGATGGAATTACAGCGGAGCTTCTGAAAGCGGGTGGAACACCGGTACTTGAAGTCCTTCAGAAGCTCTTCAATTCCGTCCTCCATGGTGGCACTACTCCGGAGGCGTGGAGCAGAAGTGCGGTGGTCTTGTTCTTTAAGAAAGGCGACAACGCTCTCTTGAAGAACTACAGACCGATTTCCCTTCTGAGCCGCGTCTACGTGCTGTTTTCGAGAGTCATTACGAATCGTCTCGCACGCAGACTCGACGACTTCCAGCCTCCCGAACAAGCCGGTTTCCGAAAAGGCTTCAGTACCATAGACCACATACATACCCTGCGGCAGATTGTACAGAAGACTGAAGAGTACAATTTGCCACTTTGCCTGGCGTATGTGGACTATGAGAAAGCCTTTGATTCCGTCGAAATTTGGGCGGTGCTGCAGTCCCTTCAGCGGTGCCAAGTTGACTGTCGGTATATCGAAGTGCTGAAGTGTTTGTACAGTAGGGCTACGATGGCTATCCGAGTACAGAACCAGAGCTCGAAACCTATCCAACTGCAGAGAGGTGTAAGACAGGGTGAGGTTATATCCCCGAAACTCTTCACCGCTGCTTTGGAAGACGTTTTCAAGCTACTGGACTGGAAAGGATACGGTATTAACATCAATGGCGAGTACATCACTCACCTTCGATTTGCCGACGATATAGTCCTTATGGCAGAATCGCTGGAGGACTTAAGCACTATGCTCAATGACCTCAATAGTGCCTCCCAACGGATAGGTCTTAAGATGAACATGGACAAAACAAAGATCATGTTTAATGTCCATGTCACACCTATGCCGGTAGTTGTTGGGAGCACTATGCTCGAAGTTGTTGACGAGTACGTTTACCTGGGACAAATAGTCCGACTAGGTAAGTCCAACTTCGACCGAGAGGTCAATCGACGGATTCAACTCGGCTGGGCAGCGTTCGGGAAATTACGACACATCTTCTCGTCAGGTATACCTCAATCTCTGAAAACTAAAGTGTACAACCAGTGCGTGTTGCCAGTGATGACTTACGGATCAGAGACGTGGTCCTTCACTGCTGGCCGTATGAGGACGCTCAAGGTCGCTCAGCGAGCTATGGAGAGGGCTATGTTCGGAGTTTCTCTGCGTGATAGACTCAGAAATGAGGATATCCGCAGTAACACCAGAGTGACCGACATAGCCCAACGGATTAGTAAGCTGAAGTGGCAATGGGCCGGCCATATAGCTCGAAGAACCGATAACCGATGGGGAAGAAAGGTTCTCGAGTGGCAGCCTCGTAGCGGTAGGCGTAGTGTAGGGCGACCCTCCACTAGATGGAGGGACGACCTGGTAAGATATGCAGGAAGTCGATGGATGCAGGTGGCTCAGGACCGTGCTTTGTGGCATTACTGGGGGGAGGCCTATGTTCAGCAGTGGACTTGTGAAGGGCTGTGATGATGATGATGATGATGTTAAGTTTAGAGCTACGGACTCGTTCTAAGATTTTTCTTCATTATTATTGTTCATTGTGTTAGGTAATATTTGTGTATAAAATATTAACAGTAGTGATTTAGACTAAATTTTTTCCGAAAAATATAGATATAAAATAGAAATATTCATAGAATAAAATAAATAGTATTTAATAATTACCTTAAGTCTAAAAGTAAAGCTACATTAATAGAACCAATCCCAGGAGAAGCCAGGCTCTTTCCTGGGGTGGTATAAATATTGTTTTAAAATTAATATACCCACTTGTGTATGTGTATACAATTACTTTATGTATTCTCTCATTAATATTTTCCAATTAACCGAATAATATAATGATATACCGTTATTAGTGGATTTTCGCTATTGGTACCTACTGTGTATGCAGGCGGTACGGGCTTGACGAGCCGCCATTCTTTATTCGCACGGACTTTACTAAGGAAGTCCCGCCTCTTAAACGTAGTGATTATTATCTCTTTGGTTCCCGCTAAAACTCTAGGCCATGGAGTATAGAGGTAAGGAGAACCATCTCACATAGGAGAATAGTTGAAAAAGTGTCCAACAGCGCTGGAGTAGTTAGAGGGTATGAAATGAACTTAGTACTCTTATTAGTTTGTGGAAATGAACTTAGCAGTTGTCGACGGAGTGAAGTGTGCTGAGTTGAGGAATTTAATATTTATGGTGGCTAGAGTAGTTGATGAAATTGCAGTATTTAAAACCTCAACTACTCACGTTGTCTAAAGTAATTAAGTAAATATAACCTAGCAAAGTCACCGTGAAACACGTTGAGAGTGATTTCGTAAATAAAATTTTTGAAAACAATAAAATAATTATTATGAAAAAGAATTATGGTGAAAGTCGGTGCAATAAAAAGTTATAAAAGATTATTATAAATTTACCTTCCAGCTACAATAGCGCCACCCTTATTTAGAGCTTTCTACAGAGACTTTTTAGTACAAAGACGGTTCTCCTTACTCTCTACACTCCATGCGTCTCACATGGGAGAGTAGTTATAAAAGTGTCCATCTGTAAGCAGTAAATTACAGTTCAAAAACTCTCCACAACAGCGCTGGAGTAAATAGAGGGTATGAAATGAAATTAGCAGTTGTCGACGAAGTGAAGTGTGCTGAGTTAAAGAATTTGTAGTTGATGAAACTGCAGTATTTAAAACCTCAACTACTCACGTTTTTTTTTTTTCTGGGGAAATCTTTGCTTCGACATTATAAAAAAGAAAAGAAGTGCGAATAACTACTTTTTCATGTTAAAATATGTATATCAATTATTTATTATGCCTGTTAAAAATCCACTACTGAATATAGGCCTCCCCATAGATCACATGTTTACTGAGCAGTAAAGGTATAAAAATACCGTACCCATATCGAGTGGGTGTCATAAGAGGCGACATAGGAAAACAAACCAGGTGATGGGCAGCTGTGTCCTCAAATTAACACCTAATACTAAGATAATGTGGTTACGCCTGCCAAGCGTGGCTAGTATAAAATAATTTAGTATATATAACCTAGAAAAAGTCGCCGTGAAACATGTTGAGAGCGATTTTAAATATAAAAATTTTGAAAGCAATAAAATAATTATTATAAAAAAGAATTATGGTGAAAATTTGTACCATAAAAAGCTATAAAAAATTGTTTAAAATTTAACCTCTACCTCGGCCCTAAAGTGGCGCCACCCTTATTTAACGCTTTAATGCTCTAGCTAACAAAACTTTATAATTTGTGAGATAAGCATCATAATATTTTTTCTTAGAGAATAAAGGTGACAAATGAGCGTAGCTGACACGTGACACCTGATGGAAAGTGGATGCTGTGGCCCATAGATATCTAAATTTATCCTCGATTAAGAATCAAAACGCAGATGTGTTTTCACCCCTGAGGACTAAGATGTAATGCCTCATTTCCGGTAAAAAATGGTCTCCGGATTTCTACACACATCAAACGAAACACACAAGCATCTGCTATTTAACGCTGGTATTCTATGGTCCTTTAACGGTCGAGTCGACCCATTCGTCAACGCTACAACTATAATGTGGCTGCAGCGTGGCTCTAGCACGTATAAATATAATAGTCTATGCCATGGATTACTGTATATATACTAGAGCAGCCATACTCAATCTTTTTTTGTAGGGGCCTCAAAGTCTCAAACACGTTTCGGTCATGGTGTCAAGGGCCGCAAGCAAAAATTATTTAGGTCTTAATTAAAACCCAATTCCAAGTTAACGATTTATTACTTTATTAATGAATGAATGAGTTTTTACAAAGATGTTTATATTGTTTTATGCGATTTTTGATACTGTGAACTCTTATTTAATACTTTTTCAAGATCTGGTTCTGGCTTGTCGCTACATGCTACCCTTATTACATCGTAAGTTTGTTTCTGTACACGTTCTTTGAGAATTTCATTTTTGAAAAAGACGATTTGTACACATATGTAGACTCAAAGAATGTTAGTAGTATTTGGGCATATCTTTGGACGCATTTATATTTTTGGGGAACAACACTCCAAAATTCCACATATTCCCTGTTTGCCCTTTTTTCTTTAAGGCTTCCGTCTAGCTTTGTTGTTTTACATTCCCAGCCATTAGAGGGGGCGCTCTCCCCCGTGCATACGTTCGAGATCACAGGTGAAGGTAACGTTGAGAAACACTGCACACGTCTGAACGCTGAGAAATCCCAGCGGAACAGAGAATTTTCAGGCGTTTCTGGTTTATAAATGGCATATAGGTAAAAAATACGAATATATATATATATATATATATTTTAATTTTATTTATTTCTAATTTACTTGAAAATGGTCCTATTTTATGTGGTTTTAAGTACGGCTTTGCTACATTTATACTTCTAATAGAAAAAAAATAGATAAAATAATTATCTATTTTTATTATTAATAAATTACAACTTTTTAAGCCATTCAAATAAGAAAATTAAAGCATTTATAAAAAAAGTGACCAGATCAGATTATCGTAGACAATATGCAAATAAATGTAATCTGAATACTTTTCTTGATATTGTTATAGTTTGTACATAGCAGAGGCTTTAACAAAACCTTTTACACATGTAACTTAAACATAGGCATGTTTAACGCCTAATAGAGCTATTAATTTAAACACCAAAATAAAGTTAAAAAACAGTTTCGAAAATATCAAATCCTACACTTTAAATAAATGTAAAATATGTTTCACTTTTTCTTTTTTAAATACTGTAAAAAATATTTGTTTTGCTGTAAATTTTGCGAGAACACTAATTTTTACAAGACTGGGCCCATAAACGGAACTTATAGATTAGTGTCGTTTTTAAAATCGATGAATTCATCAAACAACTCTAAGTAATTATAATTTAAAACTGAAGCCAACTCTAAGATAGTCGTTGTTGATAAATGCCATGGATTTTCTATAAGTAAAAAACTTTTTTATTTTTCTTAGATCTTGGGACCCTTTTTGAAATTCGTTTAAAAGTTCAGTTATATAATTTGAAATTATGGAGCAGTTTTCTTTTGAAATGTTGGTACTGTCCCCTGTAGTTTTTATCATAGTTTTAAAAAAATTGCAGCTGTTTGTTCTGTATTTCTTCATGATAAATGCTTAGCTTTTCCTCAAATGCAAGCCCTTATTTGTCATATTGGAGACCATATTATTTTCACCCTGTAAACTGCGATTTAGGTTATTGAGTTTTTCTATAATATCACATAGAAAGGCTAAAATACATCACCATTCATCATTTTCTAATTCAGGATGTACTTTATTATTTTGCTCAAAAACAGTATTATTTCATGTCGTAAAGAAAATACCTCTCCAAAACTTTCCCTCAACTAAACCATCGCACCGAGGTATTTAAAAGGATGTCATTATACTGACTCCGTTTTTCCAGAAGGCTTATCTATCTTCTGTGTTCTGTGGTTCAATACTCTTCCTCGTATATAATTGACAATATTGCCTTCATTACAGCTTCCATTTCTGGATTTACAACACGCGTCGCCAAGTTTTCTTGGTACACAAAGTACCCGATTTTTTGTGTGTCAATTTCATTCTGCATTAAAAAATTGCAAATAGTATCAAGGTAATCTGTGCCTCGGGTTCGACCTTTTATTGGTAGGAATTTCAAAAAATTTTCCTGTATTAAATTGTTTTCTGTACAATATCTTACAAACACCGAGCATTCGATATTGCTGAAATTTCGGTGCTGGAATCGAATGCCAATCTAAAAATGTGCACTTTCTTAAGTTTACAAATATATCATCGCAAATAAGTTTAGAAATGTTTCAGTCCGCCTCATACAGGTTGAATACGAGAGCTGTAGTTTTTTTATATTAGATAGTATTTGCTTTTTGTTACTGAATTTATCAAAAAGTATATTGGCAACACTAACAAAACATTCCTTTATAATTTCTGCATTGGTAAATGGTTTCATATGCTTACCAAAAATGTAACAAATTTCATATAATGCCTTAGTCAACGCGGAGTCTTGTGATAATGCCACAGACATAGCATTTTGTTGTTGATGCAATGATCTCTTAAAAAAAACTCAATTTCTCATTTTTCAAGGAAGATCCAGGAGGAAACGTCGAAAAATTTATGTATTGTGGTAAAATGACGCGAAATATTGTATTTCTTCAAAATAATATTTTCACGACATATCAAACAAGTAGCTACATTGTTTTTGTTTGGCACAACAAAATAATCCGTTTCACGCTCCTATTGAAACAATCTATTTTCAGTAGATATTTTTCTTTTAAACTTAGAAGACACTCCTGACATTATTTTTAAAATGAAATAATAGTTATACTCCAAATAACACAATTAACTGTAATTACTGGCTGAGATTAGCTTTGAATTGATTATTTATCTACGAGTAACTGTTACCACCGTAGCGTAGCCTATAGGGGGAGCGGTACTGAAGCTTTTTTTTTTAATTACAAAACTTGTTTTGATGACATTTAATAACTATTACATTACAATTATGTATTACACTAATTCAGCGCAAAACTGACTTACTTAACTAAGTGATTACGTGGCTAGGCTATATAATATACTTATATCAGGCTATAGCATGATCAAAACAATAGCCGTTGTTTGAAAGTACAACGCCTTTGTTTGGCCATATAATGGATTGATTTGTTACGCCCTTATCAAAATATGTGTTAAATGATACATGAACAACACCACACTATGTGTCAATTGTGTAAACTTGTTGATCTTTACTACTTTCATCAAAATATTCCTTATGACCTGATACTACTCTCATTTCTTGCTTCATAATTACATATGAATTGAATGCGCCGTATAGTGGCAGCTTTAGTGTGTGACCGAAGTAGGAAAAGGGGAGATCTCCCGCCGGGCAAGGTGTTCTGCCCGGGGAGCGGCCAACACTCCGTGTGATAGTTTTTTTTTTGCGCCCGAAGTAAATAAGGGCAACCCTCCGGAAAGCGGGGGGAGGGAAGCGGTGAATGCTCATAGCATACCACGCAGCCGGCTGCGTGGTTATGTGGAGACTTTTACCCACTAAACACCGCCTTTTAGGAATTGGCTTAACGATCTGACTAGAGATCTCTAAGCCGTATACGAACGCGACCCTCCTTGGCAGAAAGGAGGGCTCAATGTGTGATAGTTCGGAGATGTTCTATATATATACTGTTTATGATTCGGAATGTTTGTTCACGTGGTAGAGCCATGCTGCAGTTATATTAGTAGTATAGTTGTAGCACGAATGGGTCGGCTCGACCGGGGAAGGACCACGCTCTCACAGAATACCAGCGTGAAATAGTAGCTTAATGCTGCTGTATTTCGTATGGTGAGTGTAGAGAACCGGAGACCCTTGTTACTGGAAATGAGGCATTCCATCTCAGTCCTCGCGGGTGACAACGCATCTGCATTTTGATTTGTAATGGAAGATAGATGTAGATGTCTATGGGCCGCAGCAACCACTTACCATCAGGTGGACTGTGTGCTCGTTTGTCACCCTATTCTATAAAAAAAAAGCGCGATTTAGGCTTCGGTGTGTTTCGGTGTGCTAGTGGCGCGACGACAGCGCCGCTACATCACCCCCTGCTCAGACCGGAGGTCGATAGTGCAGCCTCGTTGCCGACGAATGTGCAAGTGCCAGGAGATTGCCTTGTAGTCTGCGGTGAGTCGAGAAGAAGGTAAGTAATCTGCGAGAGTGCCGTGAAGCAGAGGCGAGCAGTAAGGCTCAGAGCCGTGCCGAACACTGTATGGCGCAGAGAGTAGCTTGAAGGAACAGGAAGCATTATTATTCCAGTGCTGCGATGAACCTTGTGAAGCTAGATGGCTTGAAGGATATGAAGACTGCAGACGATATCTGCTCGAGAGCGAATGGGTGGGGTATTCTATGACGATGATGAAGCTTGAAGTTTGCGAAGGTTGCATGTTCAGATCACGTCGGGGTCACCACTGAGGCCGAAGTAGAAAAAGGGGAGATCTCCCGCCGGGCAAGGTGTTCTGCCCGGGGGGCGGCCAACACCGCGTGTGATAGTTCGGAGATGTTCTATATATACTGTTTATGATTCGGAATGTTGATAGCGCGATTTAGGCTTCATTGTGTTTCGGTGTGCTAGTGGCGCGACGACAGCGCCGCTACAAGTGTATCCAGGAGCTGTGGTAGCTCAGATGGTTAACGCTCGCTGTAACGCAACAGAACGCGAGTAACCCGGGTTCGATCCCCGCCGGCACCAAAGAAATTATTAATTGCAATTTTAAGTGCTGATTTACCACGTGCTCGGCGGTGAAGGAAAACATCGTGAGGGAACCGGCGTGTCTGAGGAAGAAGGAAAAAAATATTTCGAAGACATGTGAAGTTCGCCAACACGCATTGGGGCAGCGCGGCGGACACTTCCTTGCCCTAAAACCCTCTCAGAAATGAGCGGAGGCCTGTGCCCATCAGTGGGACGTATATAGGTTGTAACTTTACTAACTTTAAGAGGATTGTGAAGTGCCAATACGCAACGCGAGTATGTATTTTCAAAAATGCTACCTGTTTCATATTGCTCGTTTTGCCTCCCTCCGGGCGTGACAAATACAAATATAACGTATTATAAACAAATTTTTGTTGCTTTTTTTTTTTTTCTTTTAATATTTTTTTTTTTGTGTTTTTTCTTTTGTCCTTTCTGCACACGTGCCAATTACTTATTGCATAGTTTGTGTAGACATTAAGTAGGTACTAACTACATATACCTTATAGAAGTGAGCTGTTATTTTTATATGTAAGTATCTACCTATTTATATCTGCCAAAGGCAAATGCCAGCTTTTACGATGAGTATTATATTCATTCAAATAAAATTAATTTATACCTTTTAGAATGGAAGATAAAGATTTTAGAAGAGGGAAAAAAGTCGACCGTGTTTATCAACAAAACGAAAAGAAAATCAATTTTCTTCGTAAATCGAAAGGATGATGTTATGATGAGGAAGAAGGACATACTATTGCACATAGGCATCATACGTAATATTATTTATTCTGTGATCATACTTTGATTGGTAGGTGATAGACCGAAATTTATTTCGCCAAAATATAAAACTATGGAATAGCTGATGTTGATTTTTAAGACTTCATAAAAGGATGAGGTTCTATGTTCGGCTGTATGTTTTTTCTTTTTTTATGGATGTTCACTGATTTCTCCATCGTGGACCGATTTTGAATACTACTATTCATTTTTTCTTCGATAATGTATGTCTCACATTTGGCTCCATATAAATGTCATAGAATTTCAACCATGACATTAGTTCTAATTGAGTTTTATTGAAGTCGGTTGTACAAAAATTTCCAATTTTAGCACTTGTCTAGTAATAATACCTATTAGTCCGTTAGAAAATGTTGTTCGTATTACTAATTCTAATTACTAATTTACTAATCTATTTTTTAACAATTTAAACTAGCTTTTGCTCGCGACTTTTGCCTGCGTTAGTTAGCCATAAAATATATTTTTAACTATTATCATTCTATTTATGTTTCAGTGACTCTGAGCTTGACAGGAAATTACCGAACAGTACCTAATTTGCAGGGACGTTGTACTCCTAATATTCGTCGAATGAATATTAGAGGTCTAACAGCGCTACATCGATGGAAGAAGGCATAATAGTGGAGGGTTTCCAAAGAAGCGTTGAAAAACATGACGTTAAATATCACGTGCTGATTGGCGATGGTGACTCTGGTATCATAAATGGTCTATTGATTACTATGCCATACGGTTCTAACCTCATGGTTAAAAAGTAGATTGCAAAAATCAAGTTTTCAGAAATTTTTGTTCCAAATTGAAGCAGTTGGGGAAGAAAACTAACAACTAAGGTTACTACCAGTACCTACAAGAAAAAAGAGTTGTAAGATTCGCTTTTTGGTTGGGATTAGAGGACACGCTCTCACGAGTTCAAATAGTAGTTATGTTGGTGTATATGGTGAGGTGAGAGAATTTTAGAGGCATCCACCTAAGTCCTCACGGACTGCGTTATCAACGCAGCTGCATTTTGATTCGTAATCGAGGATAGATGTAGATGTCTATGGGCCGCAGTAACCACTTACCATCAGGTGGTCTGTGTGCTCGTTTGTCATCCTATTATATAAAAAAAACAGTAGTTGGCGCCGTCAAACATTGGAAGAACGAAGACATCACTGACGTGGAAAAAATTAAAACATCAAAAATGACATAAAAATCAGTGCCAATCATGTTTTTAAGAAAAGAAAAAAGAGGTTTTGGCTTCTTTGCAAAAAAAAAACGAGGACGAAATAAAAGAATTAGAATTGGCTACTAGAGGTCAAAGAGACAATGATTTGTGGCACACTGAACGGAGAAAAAGGCTAACTGCATATAAATTTGGAAAAATCGCAAACTGCGCCCAAATAATTCGTGTTTGTCTACATTAAAAGAGTTACTGTTACTCATTTCAGAGGAAATACGGCAACCGAATATGGAAACCAACACGAATCGGAGGCCATACGAGAATTTTCTAAAACTACCAATCTAAAAGTTTCGGTGTGTGGACTGTTTATTGATTAAGATAATTATTATTTAGAGGCAAGTCCCGATGGACTTATCGGAGATGACTCTCTAATTGAAGTCAAATGTCCTATTTCTGCTTCTAATATGCCACCTGTGGAGGCCATAACTTAAAAAAATATCAAATTTTGTTTGATACGAGAAGGACGGATGATTTTAAAAAGAAATAAAGATTACTATTATCAGGTCCCGGGAAAATTGCATATCACTAGGCAATTTTTTTTTCGTAGTATGGACGCTACATGTTTTGGCGTATGAAAAAATTAAGTACGAGATCACTTTTGGACAGAAAAAAATGCAGCCAAAACGTAACTCATTTTAATTTTTATATCAGTGTTTATTACCAAAACTGATTAACCTTCGAGTGCCCAGAAATATGGCAGCTAAAGAAAGAGTGTAATAAAGTAATATGTAGTAATAAAAAAAGTAATTTCCACAAGTTGTTACTTTTTATTTATTCACCTACACTCGTCCGTTAAGGGTACTCCTAATTTGGCCCGTTTCCAATAAATCGCCAATTTGGTCGATAAATTTTCGCCTAGGACGTCCCTTTCCGACTCTGCCATTCACTTCTGCAACATAATTTTTCTTTGTCACTCTTTCCTCATTCATTCTTTCCACATGACCAAACCACCGAAGCATTCCTTTCTTAATCCTGGTCACAACATCATCCTTGGAAGCAATTGCCTACATTTCTTTATTGAAATATTGTTTCGGGCAATAACATTTTTACTCCTAGATAATTTTGGTATCATTAGATTCAGTACACCTTAGTGTCTGTACGTTTTTTAGGGTTCCGTAGTTAACTAGGAACCCTTATAGTTTCGCCATGTCTGTCTGTCCGTCTGTCCGTCCTCGCTTAATCTCTGTGACCGTTAGCACCAATTTGGTACCAATATGTATATCAATCACGCTGACAAAGTGGTAAAATAAAAATTGGAAAAAAATGTTTTATTAGGGTAGCCCCCCTATATGTAAAGTGGGAAGTGATTTTTTTTTAATTTCAACCCTAACGTGTGATATATTGTTGGAAAGGTATTTAAAAATGAATAGGGATTTACTAAAATCATTTTTTGATAATGTCAATAATTTCGGAAATAATCGCTCCAAAAGTAAAAAACAACTTTTCCCTCCCCCTCTAACTTTTGAACCATAAGTTTAGAAAATATGAAAAAATCTGAAAAGTAGAACTTTATAAGGACTTTCTAGGAAAATCATTTTCAACTTGGATGGAAACAACAGTACCCACTACCGGGATCAGTTGCAGGAGCGCGGAGCGCTGCTGGAGCGCGAACATAATGGATACCCACCTTTAAACTCATAAGTGGGAACACTTATTGTGACGGACAGGAAACTACGGAACCCTACACTGATCGTGGCCCGACACGCTCTTGGCCGGTTTTCTTTTATAGTAAATTTGTTTAATTTAATTAAGAAAAATAAAAACGCTCGAGGAAGTTTTTAAGTCAAAAATATAGATATTTAGATGCTAATAACTTATATCATACGTAATATTACTTTAAAATTAAAACGTACGGACCTAGTTTTTTGTTATATCTACAACATTTCCAAAAATTATAAAAATTAGACTATGTTTACTGGTGGGAAAACGTTATCGCTTTTTGTATGAAAATTTACAGCTTCACAATCCTCCTCCAAGACCCTATAACATCATCCAGTCGATAGTTATCGTAAGAGGTTAAAAAGTAAATGAAATGGACGGGCTGCAGTATTTTTGGTAATAACACAAAATAATATAAAGCTGTACTTGAAAATTCGCCTGCAAGCGTGGCAACTATGGCAAATTTTTCCCTATTAGACAATTTATAGGAGAGATCTATATCCAGCACTGGACTTTTATATTTACAGGTAGTAATGGATACAGTTGTATGTGCCAAGAAGCAGTTTTGAAAAGAGCGATATTGTTAATAATGAAAACATCAATAAGGATGAGGCTCTCAAAAGAACCGATTATTTGACGAAGTAGCAGGCACATCGATTACCATCCTTATTACCTCGTGACTGATAAAACGCGTATGACTTAATAATATACGTTCCCTACACACGTCGTCTTTATTCGGTGCCGCCAGAGTGAAAGCAGTAAAAGATTTCAGGTATATAGAAAGTACTCTGTGGTAAAAGGTGAGTGATGAGCTGCGAGACGAGGCGCACTTTGTTTTTTTCCTACTCCTGCGCGCGCACAAAGACTAAATAGAATTAGTTTTTACGGATTTTAAATTCCCCACGTATCGAGCACTTTACACTTTAACTTACCGTGTAGTGTTCGCGTAAACATAAGAAATTAATTTGGCCTTTAACTTAACGCTTCGCTGCGACTTTGCTGATAAAAGTTTTATCTTTTTATTAATTTAAATTTGTACATGACCTTCAAAGTTTTTTCTTGCGTTTACGATTCTCTGCTTCCTAGATATAATTAAAACTTTAAGAATTGAATGTTTACAAAGTTATTTGTACGGTTACTTTAAAGAACTTATTGTACTTAACGCCGTTACCGTTACAGCCTATTAAAGTCCACTGCAGAACATAGGCCTCCCCCATAACTTGCCTCACAGGGGGGATATTTGCTATAATTGCCAAGTTTGGCAAGTGGTATGCCAATCGCAGTTTTTTATTTTTACTCATTATTAGGAACAGCTGCTGCCTATCTCCAGATTTGTTTCCCTCTGTCGGCTCTTACGACATCCACGGAATTATATGTATATTTTTACACCGCCATGGTAAGAATAGAATTACATGTGAGTGGGAAGTATGTACTTATTAAAGTACTTTAAGAGCTATTTAATGTTGCCCTTCCCATGACTTTTAGTCTTCCAAATATGCTGATTAGAAATCTAGCACTATGCTCACTTTAACCTAAATAGTGTCTGCCAAAGGTTAATGTCACACTTATAAGGAGGTTGTTGGGAACTACGCTCAAATTATTAAAGATATGTTTCAGAATGAAAGCTAAATATGGTATTTATAGATAAATATAACAAATATCGTAATATTTTCATATATTTGCACAAATACGTGACATTAAACAAAAATCATTATACGAGTTATAGAAGTACATCAACGGAATCTAGGGTTACCTTAATCCTAAATTATTAACGATTTTACAGTTTATAATCTATTTAGTTTTCTTAAAAAGTTTATATACAGATTGAAACCTCTTTTATTCTATTTTCAAAATTTAAAAACGTAAATAAAAAAAATACGTCGGCAAAATTGTTAGTAATTCGTTAGTCAAATAAAATTAAAATTGTTCTACTGATATTAATTAATGAAAAAGGATTAGATAGTTTTTTTTTTAAATTTAATGTACCCTGTAAGCTTTAAGAGTCATGTCACGTTGTCATTTGAGTCAAGATGAAATGTTACGAGCCGTGAATATGTTAGAAAATGGCGCTATTCAACGCGTCGTTGCTGAAGCCCTACACACCAGCCAAAACGTGATATCAAGGTTGTGGTAAAGATATCGCAGTACTGGGGATGTGGCTGAGCGGCACACGGGTAGATATCGTATAACTACGCGACAGGATCGATTTATCTAAATGACCGCCAGAAGACAACCCAATATCACAGCGATGCAACTACACTACAAAGGCTCCAGAAGGACCACCAGCTGCTGTTAAGTGATCAAAACGTGCGTAGGAGGTTGCATGAAGTTGGTCTTCATGCTCGAAAACCGCACCTCTTCGCTCCATGTTCCAGCATTGCGACGTGGCAATCGCGGCCGTCACGATAATGCTATAATGATAACGTAATGATAATGCTCCTTCTCATACGCGTCATGTGTCGGCCGCTCTCGAGACCCGATATTTAAGTTTTGGATTGGCCTGCACTTAAATCCTATCGAGCATGTCTAGGACATGTTACAATCAAAAGCTTTGAGAGATTTCCCGCCAAATGTGACGACAGATAAAGATTTGTTTCTTCTTTGCAAGTGTTCGTCTTTCGTAAAGACAAACATTCGTTTTCGTAAAGACAAACACTTGCAAAGAACAAAGGATTTCATACCGCAACCAAGACATTGACAAATTAATTTTAAGTATTTATGAACAATCGATGTTGATGTGTATAAATAATGTAAGAAGTGGTCACACTGATTATTAATAATTAGATTTTATAGGAATTTTTCAATTTTAATTAAAATTGATAGTTGTATAATAAGAAATTAACATTTTTATTTAAAAGTAAAAAATTACGATACATATATATCTTTTATTTTTAATTAAAGACCTTAAAATCATTCTATCATATACTATATGAGTAAATACTTCAAAGATTTTTAGATATTTGATTAAATATAAAATATCCCTTGATTCTGTTGATGTGTTTAAAATTTAATTTGAATTAAACGCGATAAAATGAGTAACGCGGAAGAATATAGGTATATTTTGTAAGGTATTGTCATTGCAAATTTTTCATGATTTTAATATGAGCGCTATTACGTAAACAATTTAGATCACACAGAGAGTTTTCGGTGTCCTTTTCACGTGGGACACAGAAATGAACCCACTTGGCAAGTTCAACTTCGAACTTACGAATCGAACTCGACTGCCTAATCCAATAAATTTCGTAATCTCATAACAAATGTTCGTGTTACCAGCGATGACCTATGGAACCGAGACATGGTCCTTTATTTGAATTTATGAGAAAATTTAATGTATTTTTGCAAACTATTAAGATAGCAAAAAGAAGAAAGGTCTCTGAGTGGCAGCGTCCTGGAAGCGGAGCGAGGTGACCCCCCACTAAATAGAGGTCGAACGACCTGGTAAATCATGCAGGATGTTAATGTATTTGGGTGGCTCAAGACTGTGACAGTTGTTCGTCGAGTTGTACTGAAATTATATACAATGAATTGTTTTTTTTTTATATTAACTGTATTTGTTACCAAGGATCTCGCAAAGTCATCTTGTCCACACCAAATTTAAGTCTTGCCCCGCCCCTGGTAGGGCGTAAGCACAAACATTGACCAAAGTTGCGCATATTACTGCGTGTTATCACCATACGGAATACGATTAAATGAAGTAATTGTGAAATGTACGTCAAATGGTTAAGGTACACATCGAATAATAGACACACTGGCCATAAAATCGCTCCGTGGGCGCCATCACTCGCCAGACCGCCGCCTCTGCAGACGTGATGTACGTGTACATCAAATCCTATTCTGTCGGGCGATGGCGGACAGAACTACCTGGACGAGTAACTCGGACGTGTATGTGCTTACAATGCAGTGTACCACTTGTGCCGACATTGGACGTTGCCGGTATTATTTTCTATTTTTCTATTTTCAATATCCATAGTCGTTTAGGTGGATAATAACACTGATAGAAAAAACAAAATAAAGACAAAATTATTAAATTAAACTATAAATACACTCAATTTGCACTGTAGACGCCGGCAGTCGGGCGAGGAATCAACCGTTGATCGACCGTTTTCGTGCGTTATCGGACGATAACGGACGTGTTTGTAAGCGCTCTGTTTTGATTCGATCGTCCGAGTTCGTCCTTCATCGCCCGAGTAAACTTCGGCTGATGACGGATTAGGTGTACGAGAAGCCTACGTCTACTCCACCGATAGCATGGTCAGCATGGCTACTATTCGCAGAGCGTATTAATGTTGTTATACGAGTATAAAACGTTAGGAGCACCAGTTAGTCTGCAGCCAGCAAAGTTACAAACTAAAAAATAGCACCAATATATTATAGTAATATTATAGCTCATAAAACGCCAATAACCAAATATCCATGTATCACAGGCCTATTCCACTAAGACATGGAATTAAGTATGCTTGTTCCACTAAAAATGCTACCAAACTCTCCCTAACTCGAGAGGTAGCCAACGTATCATAACCGAACGCACTAAGTCGCGCCCACCATGCACGGTAGGGGTGCGCGATGTCCTCAGGCAAGCCGTACTAAACCCACTTATAGGTGGTTAGCGGGTTTGGTATATATGCTATATGGTTCTATTATATTAATGTTATAACATATCCGAGACCTTACCCATATTTACTTTCTTTTTTTATAGGATAGGGTGACAAAAGAGCACACAATCCACCTGATGGAAGTGATGGCTCTGGCCATTGTATCAAAAGATGAAGTAAAAGTGAAAAAAACTTCCGGAAAATTTTAATAAGTAATTTTTTTTTAACTATGTGTTATTTTTAAATTTGCAGCAATAGTTTTTAAGATATTAACAAAATAAGATCAATGCACATTATATACGCTCTACATAAAAATTATTTTGATCATTTCCTAATGTAGGTAAGTATATCATATTATATGAGTTAATGCTTTTTTACTTTTTTATCACACGATCGTCTTATATTTTTATTATTTAATGCTTTTGAAGACTATTAATAAAATCAGCCGTTACTTTACGGAAATCTATTATATTCAAGATGTAAAAAAATAATTGGCTTAAATCCACGTCCTATTATCATAAAATGATGTGTCATATCACTTTATTTCATACACATTAAATTAATTATGTTTAACGTCATTAACTTTTGAATATATTTTAAGCATAGGTATTGTTAGATGTTATCAATTTTAAAGGTCAATATTAAAAAAAACTGGAATAAACCAATATTAAGCTTAACATTATAATTACTTATTATTGTATTTTAATTGTTTCAAATATTATTTATATGATATTTTAAGACGACTTTGTATAAATTTTAATTATTTTTCTTAATAATAATTATGCGTCGTTATAGTCATTTAGGTTACAGGTTATCCACCGTTATCGATCAGAAGTTATGAGATCTTCCTACTTTTTCCATTTCTTACAGTCGACTGTAACATCGATGTTAGCTTGTTTAGTTTGTAGAAATCCATATTGCACGTTGAAAAATAATGATGAAAATGTAATTAACTTGCGTACAGCACAGAATTGTGACTTTGTTTTAGATTAAAATCCAGAATAATATGTATGTGCAGTTGTTTAATTCGAATTATAAACGTTTTTTCCAACCCAATATCCGTAACATGTCTGTAGTTAAGGTATGTCAGGGTAATATGGTCAACCGCCCTTTAAAACCTAAACTAAGAGGATGACAGAGACAAAAACACAATGTTGTATGCCATTACTAATATTATATTAAGAAGAAAAAAAGCAAACAAGCTTTGGCAATAATTAGGAACACTTCCATAAATCAAAATTAACAACATTACACAAAACTAAAATCTACAATGTCAACTATCACAATAGTGTCCGTCTGTGAAGCAGCGCCAATTTGACCTTTAAATATTTTAATGACTAATGAAGAGCTATCGTATCACAGATTCATCTATGCAACTAAGGCTGTAGTTTTTGAGATACAAGAACACTTTCCATGTTAACCGGATGATCATATCACCGTCACGTAGATCGTCACGTAAAATATAATGTCATTCTAAACATTACATTTTATTAGATTGAGATTTCTTCTTATAAATAGTACAACATTTTTTTTCTTGGCCGGTCGGAAACAAGGTCGCAATGTTAACAATATTATAAAGCCAGCGTTCTGTGATCTGCGTCCAAAGAGCTGTTTGATACTGTCGAAAATGTTGCGTTGTTCTGTTCTAGTTCTGTGCATGGTAGCAACTGCCGAACTTCAAAATGATCCTGCGGGACAACAGATTTTACTTTTTAAGGAAAATACGAAGGTAAGAGTAAAAAGCAAATTATTATTTATATAATTATTATTTTAGTGCTAATTCCAGCCGCTCAATTTGGCTATTAAAGAATTCACTCAATTTTTTTGATTTATGGATACAAGATTCAAATTAAGTTTAAAAGAAATATTCTTTATAGACGGAATTTTTAATTTGTTTCAATTGTAAGTGCATTCTGAGGCCCATAGACTAAATTAAAATGATGATGCGTCAGCGCCCCTAAGGACAAAGATAGAAAACTTCGTTTCCAGTAAAAAGGGTCTCTGGTTTTCTATACCCACCGTTCGCAATACAGTAGCATGAACTTTCTTTTTTACGCTGTTATTTTGTTGTGACAGCGTGGTCCTTCTCCGGTCGAGAAGGACCACTATTGTAAATTGGATAAAATTAAAAAATTGTGAAATTATTTCGCTTATAACTTATTCTTATATAACTCGTTGTGTATCATTGACATCTTTTTTATATAGAATAGGATGACAAACGAGCACACAGTCCACCTGATGGTAAGTGGTTGCTGTGGCCCATAGACATCTACATCTATTCTCGATTACAAATCAAAATGCAGATGCGTTGTCATCCGTGAGGACTTAGGTGGAATGCCTCCTTTCCAGTACTTTCTTGGTTACTTTACCCGTTTACTTTATTATAAAGTACGAATGTTAAACCTACAGCGAATAATGACGAGTAGAGTATGCATAACAGCGATACAAATACACACGAGCAGTCTTTTTGCTCGTGCCAAAAAACCGACATCGAGTGGAGAATAGGCGAATACTTGAGCCGAGTAGCGAAAATGGCCGAACAAGGAGTTTACATAATCCTACTCGTCCCTAGTCGTCTGTCCTCGGCGAGTACCTATGTAAACGTTGCATTACAGTCTGATTAATAAAGAAAGACGTGAACGTAAGGGCACGCCAAGTATTTACACATGGTTTTTGTGACACTTAGTTCCCGGGGTTAAGAAAGCATCTGTATTTTGATTTTTAATTGAGGATACCCACGTATGGGTGAAACTGGCCACATCATCCACACAAAATCTTTTCTTTATATTAGAGGGGACAAACGAGCATGCCGCAGCCCATGCACGACTGCTACACCAGGGGAATTGCAGATGCATTGCCGTCCTTTAAAAAAAGAGTAGGCTCTTTTCTTGAAGGTCCCTGAGTAGTATCGGCCCGGAAAAATTGCCGATGTTAGTCGATTCCACTACAAAGTTGTGCGAGGAAGAAAATTTCTTATAAATTGCATAGTGGTAGACCACCAATCATCCAGGTGGCATGGATGGTATCTCGGGTTTTGTAGTGATGTGCAGAGGTTAAATTGAGCGGCTGGAATTAGTTCGAACCATTCCTTTGAGAACTCCCCATGGTAGATGCGATAGAATACGCAAAGAAACGATAAATCTCTTCGCAGTGCCAGTGAGTCATGTCGATCAGAAAGAGCTCGATCGGTGACAATCCAAACCGCTCTGTTCTGGATGCAATCAGGTGGTAGGAGCTGGCACTGGGGTGCACCAGAGATGAGAGCAGTATTCCATTTGAAGCCAAACCTGGCCAAAGTTGCAAGCGGTGTGCCGACATGAAATATTATCCAAAAATTATATATACAATATTGTCCAAAAATATATACAATATTGTCCAAAAATATATACAATATTGTCCAAAAATATATACAATATTCTCAACAAAGCACGCCAAGGCTAATTTTGCCTTCCCTTCCAAGTGACCGCGGAACTAAACGCCATTTCATATGTCGACGCCGAGGATTCCGATGTTAGCTGAGGCAACGAGAGGAGTGCCTTGAAGTAGAGGAGACACAACAAAGGGGTTCTTTTTAACGGTAAACGCGCAAACTTGTGTCTTTTGAGGACTAAACTGTAATAGATTTAGTCGCCTCCAAACCGCGACTTTGTTCAACAAAGACTCAAATTTAGACACAAGTTAGTTTCGGCACTCGACGACGTGTTTTCGGGAAATATTAGCACAGCCGGCGTATAAGGTATCGCCAGTGCATATATCCAACTAACAGTGAATGTTACTGGTTCGCGGAAGGAACATGGTAGGCGATAGTACGCAGCCTTGCTGCAATTTTTATTTTTTTGCTAAACATTTATAAAATGTTATAATGATCAAATTTTAATGAGGACCAGAAATTTTAAAAGAATGAAATAAGCAATACATATTTTTATATACAATGTTTTTTTTCCAATTTATTTTACTTTTAAGTATATCTATCAAAAATTCTCTAAATAACGGTTTTTGGACATAGAATATTTATTAATGTTTAAAAATTTTATAAAGTAAGCGTAAAAATACGCATAATACATTTTCAACGTAAGTTTTTTTATATACCACTAAAGTGACAAAGGAACTTTTTTTATAGGATAGGGTGACAAACGAGCACACAGTCCACCTGATGGTAAGTGGTTGCTGCGGCCCATAGACATCTACATCTATCCTCGATTACGAATCAAAATGCAGATGCGTTGTCACCCGTGAGGACTAAGATGGAATGCCTCGTTTCCAGTAAAAAGGGTCTCTTACTGTCCACATGATGGTGAGTGGCTGCTGCAGTCTATGGGTACCTGCGGAACGTAACAGGTGCGTTGTCTCGTCTGAAGACTAAGATGGAATGTCTCACAGTTATGTTATTTTAATGGTTAAGTATTTTATTTTACTTTATTGCACTGATCAAGTTATCTCACTACGGATTTAAAGTAGGGTAGACTGGGTACGGTTGAAACATTTTAGCGTTTATCGTCAGTTGCATCGGGATTAGTTAAGAGAGCGATGAACAAAATATATTAAATAAAAGACCATATATCTGTTTACTAATAGGCAATGTTATTTGAGATCACTGTATTATATTTTATATGTATATATAAATCACATTTAAAAAAAAGTGTAATTTGTTTCAACCGTCCCCATGCCAGGGTCGGTTGAAACAGTGCCTGGGGTCAATTGAAACATGCAAATAATACAAAATATAATAAATGAACATGTTTTATTAATCGTCTAATAACATTTTACGACTCGTAATGGCACAGTTGAACATCACAAATATTTTTTATTAATATTCAAGTCAAGCATTATATATATTTTGGGATACAAATTTATAACGGTAGCCATGATAGTAGCCAAATTGTCATAGAAAGCTTCTACGTTATTTCTTTTTAAGCTAGTCGTCCTAGAAAGACATGTAGTCTGTGCTGCACGCACGGACAGCTCCGGATTTCTTCTCATAAACATGCGAAACCAGGTCGTGATAAGTTGTACTTGACGGTTAGTTCGTATGCTTATTTCATAACATCATTGTTAGTTAGGCCAAAATGTATGTCTGCATATCTAATTAAATATTTAGATAGCTCACGCTCTTGTTCCTGTTTAAACATTCAATTGTGAGCCTCATAATCCATTTCTTGATTTTCATCGTCACCAGTCACATCTCGTTTACTCATATACCTCAACAGGGAACAGTCGTTCAGTCCATTCTTTTCTGCCGCTTTACCTAACGAAGTTTCGGCTTTTAAATCTTCATAGGCTTGTTTATACTTCTGACCTTTCGTAGTTCCTTTGGCGTACCCTTCGAATCTAAGAAACAAGAAAATTAAATAAATAAACTGTTTCAACTGTACCCACAAAAAACGTTTCAACTGTCCCCAACCCCCTTCTTGGTACAAAACGGTTCATAGTAAGAATGACAACAAATTTGAATAAAAACTAATCATACAGCCATATTCTACAAACTTCAAATTTCAATTAAACGATACAAAACACTCAATATTCTAACTTCAATAAAACCATAATAATTGCAAAAATGTACGAACAAAAAATACTTACTTTTCCGCCAAAAACACAATGAGGCTTTCCATACATAAACACAGCGCGCGAAGAGCGACGCAACACTTAGGGTATGTTCCGAAATACAACGCAGTGTACTGTCCAATGCAAATGACGTCATGAATCGACGCTATACTGGTGATTTGTTCCAAAACATTGGACAGTATATGACGTCATACTTTTGCGCCATTTGGAAAAGTGTTGGCGATTATTTTGTCATTTTGTGCTCCAAAAATCATTATATCCTCCTAATGAAAATTATATAATCCCGTGTAGTGGCGGTCAAGAATATCCACTACCCCAGGAGATGGGCAGCAGCATCTTCCTGATAACAGCAACTGTACGACAAAAAAAAACTGCGGTTGCCAACCCGCTCGCCAAGCGTGGCAACTATGGCAATATACCCCCCATGAACAATTACACAAATAGACGGCCCCCAGTCCCCGGCGGCCCCGCTATTCCTGGCTACGGTGGCGACCATGGTAACGGCGGGGCAGGGGGTGCTAAGAATCTCCGGTGGAGGTTCGGTTGCCACCTACGACGACTCGACCTGGCAACATTTAACGCACGCACACTGAGGACTGACGAGAAGATCCTGGAGCTGGAAGAAGAGATAGACAAGTTGCGCTGGAGTATTATAGGATTATCCGAGGTCCGAAGAGAGGGGGAGGACACGGTGATTCTCGAATCCGGCAACTTGTACTATCACCGGGAGGGCGACCATCTGTCCCAAGGAGGTGTCGGATTTATCGTCCACAAGTCTCTCGTCAACAACGTTGTACAGATTGAGAGTGTGTCGACGAGGGTCGCGTACCTGATACTCAGAATCACCAAACGGTATTCGCTGAAGGTCATACAGGTTTACGCACCAACGTCGGCACATTCCGATGAGGAGGTGGAGGAAATGTATGAGGATATTTCCAAAGCCATACATTCCTCCAAAACCCACTACACGGTGTTGATGGGAGACTTCAACGCAAAACTAGGCACAAGAGAAAACGGTGAGCTGAAGTTAGGGAAATTTGGAGTAGGGCAACGGAACCGAAGGGGCCAGCAGCTGGCCGACTTTATGGAGAAAGAGGGACTCTTTATGATGAACTCTTTCTTCCAGAAGCGGCCCCACAGGAAGTGGACCTGGTCGAGCCCCGACGGTTCGACAAAAAATGAGATTGACTTCATTATGACGACCAGACGCCAACTGTTCAGTGATGTCTCAGTGATCGCAAGGGTGAAAACTGGCAGCGATCACCGAATGGTTAGAGGCACACTGAACCTAAACGTTAAGTTGGAGAGGTCTCGTCTAATGAAGTCAACGCTCCGTCCCCCTCGTGCTCTGATCCAAAATCCCGAAAACTTTCAGCTCGAGTTACACAACCGCTTTCAGTGCCTACAAGATTGCAATGCAGTGGACGATATGAATGACAAGCTCGTGGAAACTGTCCATGCGGTCGGAGCTAAGATCTGCAAGACCCGCCACAGAAGAACACAAAAACTCTCCGATCACACTCTTAATCTCATGGCTGTTAGACGGGAGATGAGGCTGCAATCGTCAACAGATTTGACAGCATACAGGCAACTGAACAGACAGATCTCCAAATGCATGCGGCGAGACTTACGCAACTTTAATACTGCTCGTATTAAAGAAGCGATCGAGCGGAACCAGGGCTCCAAAGTCTTTGCCAGAGATCTGTCTGCCAGAAAGAGCCAACTGTCAAGGCTGAAGACTGAGTGTGGCAGCATCGTTTCCGGGACACCTGAGATTTTGAGTGAGATTGAGAGGTTCTATGGGCAGCTGTACACATCATCGTTGGAGCCACACGCAAGTGTGAGTAACGATCCAAGAGCAAGTCTTATCCGACACTATTCCGATGATATCCCGGACGTCAGTCTAAGCGAGATTAGAATGGCTCTCCAGCACCTTAAAAACGGCAGGGCCCCAGGCGAGGATGGAATTACAGCGGAGCTTCTGAAAGCGGGTGGAACACCGGTACTTGAAGTCCTTCAGAAGCTCTTCAATTCCGTCCTCCATGGTGGCACTACTCCGGAGGCGTGGAGCAGAAGTGCGGTGGTCTTGTTCTTTAAGAAAGGCGACAATGCTCTCTTGAAGAACTACAGACCGATTTCCCTTCTGAGCCGCGTCTACGTGCTGTTTTCGAGAGTCATTACGAATCGTCTCGCACGCAGACTCGACGACTTCCAGCCTCCCGAACAAGCCGGTTTCCGAAAAGGCTTCAGTACCATAGACCACATACATACCCTGCGGCAGATTGTACAGAAGACTGAAGAGTACAATTTGCCACTTTGCCTGGCGTATGTGGACTATGAGAAAGCCTTTGATTCCGTCGAAATTTGGGCGGTGCTGCAGTCCCTTCAGCGGTGCCAAGTTGACTGTCGGTATATCGAAGTGCTGAAGTGTTTATACAGTAGGGCTACGATGGCTATCCGAGTCACCATCCGACAGAACCAGAGCTCGAAACCTATCCAACTGCAGAGAGGTGTAAGACAGGGTGACGTTATATCCCCGAAACTCTTCACCGCTGCTTTGGAAGACGTTTTCAAGCTACTGGACTGGAAAGGATACGGTATTAACATCAATGGCGAGTACATCACTCACCTTCGATTTGCCGACGATATAGTCCTTATGGCAGAATCGCTGGAGGACTTAAGCACTATGCTCAATGACCTCAATAGTGCCTCCCAACGGATAGGTCTTAAGATGAACATGGACAAAACAAAGATTATGTTTAATGTCCATGTCACACCTATGCCGGTAGTTGTTGGGAGCACTATGCTCGAAGTTGTTGACGAGTACGTTTACCTGGGACAAATATTCCGACTAGGTAAGTCCAACTTCGACCGAGAGATCAATCGACGGATTCAACTCGGCTGGGCAGCGTTCGGGAAATTACGACATATCTTCTCGTCAGGTATACCTCAATCTCTGAAAACTAAAGTGTACAACCAGTGCGTGTTGCCAGTGATGACTTACGGATCAGAGACGTGGTCCTTCACTGCTGGCCGTATGAGGACGCTCAAGGTCGCTCAGCGAGCTATGGAGAGGGCTATGCTCGGAGTTTCTCTGCGTGATAGACTCAGAAATGAGGATATCCGCAGTAAAACCAGATTGACCGACATAGCCCAACGGATTAGTAAGCTGAAGTGGCAATGGGCCGGCCATATAGCTCGAAGAACCGATAACCGATGGGGAAGAAAGGTTCTCGAGTGGCAGCCTCGTACCGGTAGGCGTAGTGTAGGGCGACCCCCCACTAGATGGAGTGACGACCTGGTAAGATATGCAGGAAGTCGATGGATGCAGGTGGCTCAGGACCGTGCTTTGTGGCATTACTTGGGGGAGGCCTATGTTCAGCAGTGGACTTGTGAAGGGCTGTGATGATGATGATGATGATGATGAATGGATATACCATCAATTATTCTATAATTTTTTGTATTTGTGTAGATAGAAACAAATTCTGGCATGCTTCATTCGGCAAACACACAATTAAAAATTGTTTTATTATGGCCGGATATCCGACACAATATGGCGGCGGCACGCTAGTACAATAAAGTGTCAAATGATACGTCATTTGCATTGGACAGGACACTGCGTTGTATTTCGGAACATACCCTTAAATTCGTGTTTTGACTTGTCACCCACTCCTTTATTTCCTTATACCCCTGAACCTCATCACGCACGGTGTCGAGATATACGCTGTGTTTCAATCGTCCCCCGTTTCAACCGTACCCAGTCTACCCTATTACAAAGTGTAATATTATCAAAATTAAATCTACCATTTGAGATCACAAATTTTATACGTGGTAGAACCATGCTGCAGTTATATTAGTAGTATAGTTGTAGCACAAAAAACGCTCACAGAATACCAGCGTAAAATAGTAGCTTAATGCTGCTGTGTTTCGTATAGTGAGTGTAGAGAACCGGAGAATCTTTTTACTGGAAACAAGGCATTTCATCTTAGTCCTCACGGATGACAACGCATCTGTATCTTGATTCGTAATCGAGGATAGATGTAGACGTCTATGGACAACAGCAACCACTTACCATCAGGTGGACTGTGTGTTCGTTTGTCACCCTATTCTATAAAAAAACACTAAAACATAAATGAATTAATAAACCAAAAAAAAAAAAACATGTAGCTGTATTAGATAGACTACCAAAATAACTATCATTAAATTACCACAGATTGGGCTGAGATTTGAGTCTGAATCTGCAGGCATTTTTATAATTTGGAATAGACCAATGAACATTAAGTAGGTGATTAATTTACACTTAACATTACTAGTAAAGAAATCTAATCATTTAAATCTAAAACCCTATTAAATTTCTTTACGAGTAATGTTTTTTTCTTGGCAAAGAGGATGTATCACGATAAAATAAAATTCTATGTATGTAATCAAATCGTATCGATTGGTTGTTTTCTTATTTACTCTTAACAATAGATATTGAGTCCCTGAAATAGATCATCACACAGGCCTTTCCGATAAATTACCTCCTAGTTCCATAGATTGCACACATGCAGTTTGGTAACTGCAGCTTATTTATTATTTTCAATTGTTATCAGGAAAATACTGTCTATCTCCTGTTTTATGGGATAGGGATTCCCTTACGCTACCACTACAAGGTATAGTTCCCAGCACGAGTCGCGAGCACAGATGGACTGTGGTGGAGGTTGAGCCAGCGTAGGTACACTGTCGGTCAAAATTGTTGGGTTCCTTTATTATTTTAATTGGTAATTGAATATTTTCGCCGACTTGAAAATGTTTACCTGAATACATAAACTTTACTTTGATACAGTAATCTTGCAGATATTCGTGATCATTATTTTATTATCTACTATATCGTATTTAATGTGTACCCACGTCTGTAAAACTCAATCGAACAATTTACATGTGGTTAGAATTGTATATTTTAATAAGACGAAGTAAGAGGTGATATACCTTCCATAAAATCTAAAGTTGCGGTGCAAGTAGAGGCCCCTTCATCTTCCAGTTCATCATCATCACCATAACCTTTGTCGTCATCCTCATCCTCCGAACTAGACTCAGAGTCATCATTGCCCACTTTAATGATATACTCCTCCGTTATTTGGTCAAAATACGACTAGAAATTCTGAATCGTTAACTCCCTTAACTATATTCCTTTATCTATAACTGTTATATAGTCTGTTCATAAACGTCTACGATGTTGTTTGCAATACCTATTTTTTTCATGTAACAAAACACTCAATAGACCATTTTCGGGATTGTCTATGTTAAATTGAATTCCTTCTTATCGGCATACTTAGATCAAAACTGAACACTAAAATTATAATAACGAAAACAATTAAGAACAAGAAATAACAAAAACAAATAAAAACCATTAACAAGAGGTAATTAAAATAATTAACAAAAATAAACTAATTAAAAAGTTGTCACTAAAATTGCTCTCAAGTGTACGGTAGCCAAATGATGCTCGAGAACCCAATAGACGACGACCATCGACTGACTAACCAATCACGTTGAGCGTCAGCGTGGTCAACGTCATATACGAGTACACCACGAAAAAGTGTGCTCACGACTCGTGCCGGGTATTATACATGGGCACATTATACAGGGTTATTTTTCAAAGAGTACCTACATAGCCAAATCTTAAACTTAAGTTCAAATATATAAATAATGATATATTTCGTTATTGCAGTTTTTGAAAATACGGGTAAATAAGGCTTCTACTTTTATTTGAAATTATCCCAAATTGAATGTGATTTATGGGCAACAACGTTTTTGCCTACCGATCGACCCTTACGAATGTGTGCGTGCGCAGTATAATTAGTTAAAATAATGCATTACCACGCACGAATTATTTAATTATTATTTAAAAGACAGAAAGGACAAAAATGTTTGAGATTTTTTTTTCATTAATTTTTCTTTACCATTTGCCTATCTGGGGCACGACAGTGCCCCCGCCACGTCGAGTAAAAAAGCGCCATACTTTTCTCGAAGCATTTCAGGCCATTTTGGACCCCCCCATAACTTCATTGTGGATAAAACCTATAGTCAAAGTTTCTTAATTTTGTCACTCACTGACTGACCGATCATCAAAACTCTAAGGCACTTCTAGTAGACATAGAAGCTTCAAATTTAGAATAAAATAAGTGTTAAGTATATAAATCAAGGAAAAGCTAAAATATTTTTCAATTTTGGTCTAGTTTTCTAGATACACCAACTGCAGAAATAACTTTGTAACCCCACATAAATATATAGGATTACAAAGTTACATTTGCGTGCACCTGTATATGTATAATAGGTGTAGATAGGTACGTTGTTGGTATTCAAGAAGTAGAAGGTACCGAAAAAGAAAAAAATTAAGACTATCCACAAAAAGAAATGAGATGCCATCAAAAACATAACTTGTAAAAAAACCAAGTCTCGCAACTTTGTGAGAGCCACAAAGTTGTGAGAGCCATGTAATAACAAGTCGGTTAATTTATTCAGTCCCTACTTAAGGGTCCCTCTGTTTTAAGTTATTACTTAATTAGCTAACCTAACAACATCTTATAATGACCAAATCAATATTAAAAATCGTTTATGTTTGAAATAAATAGAGATTAACTTGGTTATGTTTTTGATGGAATATTACTTATTCTGAACCTTCTCTGCAAATTTGGCCGGCTATTGCAATATAAGCCTGTATATTATGCTGTTTATTTATTAAAATATTTACTTACCGGGTGAGGATAATTAATTAATGAATGTCTGATAGCGGATCTCACATATGCCAGATGTAACATATCAACGATGGGGAGTGCGAGGCGTCTAGTACTGCGATGCGATAGCAATTCTGCCAAACGTGGTGATTGCGATAAATTCTGTCCAGAATGGACGAATTATGGCTGACGATGATGAAGAAAATTCATTTATTTGTATAACAATATCGTTATAAATATTTTTATATTTATTTATTTTTAGCAATAATAATATTTTTAATTTTCTGTGTATAGATAATTAGGTGAATGTATACACATTATTTTAATATAAATTATAATTAAGAATTTATTTCATTACAGGGCCCCATTGGCGTCATGACAACCAGTGCTGGTGCGCCTGTAGAATACAAAGACGCAAGAGTTACTCTCAATTCCAAACTATTATTTAACGAATATTTCATGGACTCTATCACTCATACTGTTCGTGAAAGAATACCCGAGCGTATAGTTCACGCGAAAGCAGCAGGTGCATTTGGGTACTTCGAAGTAACACACGATATAACACACATTTGCAAAGCGAAATTATTTGCTAATGTAGGAAAAAGAACGAATATTGTAGCACGCTTTTCGCCTGCTGTGCAAGAAAGAGGAGGAATAGATACTTCAAGGGATGCTAGAGGCTTTGCTGTTAAATTCTATACAGAAGAAGGTAACTTCGATATAGTAGGTTTTAATACACCTATGTTCGTGTTTAAGGATCCGCTACTCTTCTCTACTTTTGTTAGATCTCAAAAACGAAATCCGGCTACAAATTTGTTCGATGGTAACACTGTTTGGGACTTCTTAACTTCACAACCGGAGAGCTTACACACGTTCCTTTTCATATTTGGAGATCGGGGAATTCCTGATGGGTATCGCCACATGCCTGGTTTTGGTATACATACTTATGAAGTTGTTAACAGACATGGAGAAAAAAGCTTTGTCAGATTTCATTTTACGCCTACAGCTGGTATTAAAAATCTCAGATCGGAAGAAGCACGAAAAATAGCAGCTGTTGATCCTGATTATGCTACTAGAGATTTATATAGAGCCATTGGTAACGGGAATTTCCCAAGTTGGAAAGTTAGTATACAAGTATTATCACTTGATGACGTTAAAAATGCGGGACTCGATGTGTTTGACGTGACAAAAGTTTTACCGTTGGATAGATACCCACTCATACCTGTAGGAGTGTTCGTGCTTAATAAAAACCCAATTAACTATTTCGCTGAAATAGAGCAATTAGCTTTTAGCCCTGGAAATCTAGTGCCTGGTATTTCGGGAGGCCCTGATAAAATTTTCGAAGCTCGCCGCTTAGCTTACCGTGATGCTCAAAATTACCGTTTAGGTGTAAATTTCAATAAAATACCCGTAAATTGTCCTATTCAAGTTAAAGTGATGGCTTACAACCGTGATGGGAAACCTCCAGTGAAAGATAATGGAAAAGATACTCCGAATTATTATCCTAATTCTTTTAATGGTGCTGAACCTTACCATGATAAGAAAAGAACTGATTTAATTGAAATTTTCGAAGATGAACCAAACAATTTCCAGCAAGCTACAGAATTGTATGTAAACGAGATGACGAAAGATGAACGCAGCCGACTTGTTCAAAACATATTATACAGCTTGGGAGGAGTGGCCAAATTTTTACAAGATAGAGCCGTGAAATTATTTACCATCATACACCCTGATTTAGGTAACCGAATCGCTGAGGGCTTAGCGGCAAATGGAACTAACTATTAATATGATAACGACGAAAGATTGTTAAATTATAATAATGATTTCTTTTTATTTATAAATCCATCTATCTATACTATAATAAAACTCTAACACTAGAGCTAGGCATAGACAGTTGCAAAGACAAGGCAAAGACTGTTGACCATAGATAATAACTTTTACTGTCAACACAGTAATGGTAACATGGGCACAGATCCTTTTGCCACACAGTTGAATTATGTACTCTTGTGAGATTTAAATTTTCTGGATGTTTTTAACTAATTGGGTTTCAAAATCTTGAGATTAAGCTGATTTTTATTGCTAATTTTTCGATTAATTCTGTAGTGCCCTGCTATTAAAATATTTAGTTGTCTTATGTTAATATTTATGTTATCTTTGTTTATAATTGAATCACTGTGTTGGCTCGCTATTTAATTACTTAGCTTATGTTTTTTTTTTAATTGATAGTTCAGTACAATTGTTTTATTTGTTATTTAGCACTGATTATATTATGTAAACAGTTAACTGGTGGGATGATGTTTAATGATTTATTACTATTTAAGTCATTGTTATTTTTATATCTTGGTAGTATTTTTGTTATATATATTATTGATAATTATTTTTTATTTAATATCGTATTTTTATATATTTTTATTTTATTTATTTTTATATTGGGTATATTATGCTTTTAACTTATCATGTCTGACTCTGACTCTTTTTGTTCTATTGAGTCAGGGAGTTCTTTTGAATCTTTTGACGATCAGACGTATTATAGTGTGCCCTCTTTAAGTAGCCAATTGAATAGCATTTTTCACTTTTTTGATAAAACATTAAATGTGTGCCATATTAACGCACAAAGCATTCCCAGCCACTTTTCTGAGCTAGAAGCATCGTTCTCTAACAACAATATACATGCTATCTTAGTTTCAGAAACTTGGTTGAAACCGTCTTTAAATTCGGCATTGTATCCTCTTCCTGGGTTTGTGCTGATTAGGAATGATCGTATAGATAAAGGAGGAGGTGGAGTTGCAATATATCTCCACGCTACTATTTCTTACAAAATCATATTAGCATCCCCTTCTCCTTACACTGCTTCCGCAGAATTTCTTTTTATAGAACTTGATGTAAAGGGCTCAAGGATGATTCTTGGAGCAGTGTATTGTCCTCCTTCCACTGATTACTTCGCCAATTTAGAAGAGGCTCTTGATAACATTGGTTCTGAGTACACCCACTGCATAATCATGGGAGATTTCAACACGGATTTACTGAAAAATTCAGTCCGGTCTCAAAAGCTTCGTAAAATCATTGAGTCTGTCAATCTCAACATTCTTCCTTTAAAGGCAACTCATCATAATATCGACACTGATGACTCTCTGATTGATCTCATTATAACTGACTCCTCTGACAGGGTGTTGTCATATGGGCAACTTGAAGCGCCGGGATTTTCTCGCCATGATCTTATTTATGTATCATACAACCTTAAACCTCCCAAATATCGACCTACTGTACTATTCCTACGTAATTTTAGTAGAATTAATATGGATAAGCTTTTGAAAGACGCATCGCTTATAGATTTTACGCCATTAGCAACTGCATCAACAGTAGATGATAAAGTAACTATTTTCAATAACATAATTCATGTTTTGTATGATATCCATGCTCCTGTACGTAAAGTGAAACTACGACGGCCACCAGCTCCCTGGATGACTGAAGAGGTACGGAAGGCCATGACTAGGCGAAATCGAGCATTTGCCCGGTTCAAGAGGAGCAGATCTGAGGAAAACTGGTTGTCTTTTAAGAAGGCCAGAAACAGATGCAATCAGATGGTACGTTCTGCAAAACGCCGATTTATCCATAGCAATATAAGTGATTCTTCGCCAGCTGATGTGTGGAAATTTCTTAGTTCTCTAGGTGTGGGCAAAACACCCTCTTTGGATTGTGGTTTATCGCTTTCTCACGATGCTTTGAATCTTCATTTTGCTTCTGCTTCTGCGTTGGACCTTTCAATTCGATCCCAAACAGTCGCTTACATAGCCTCAATTCCGTCTCCACACATACCAGTCTTTCTTTTTAACCCTGTAGATCAGGATGAAATCAGAAAGATCCTTCTGGCAATAAAATCCAAGGCTGTCGGTTGCGATGATATTAGCAGAGCCATGATTGTTAATATTCTAGAACACATTATCTCCGCAATCACACATATTGTTAATTTTTCGCTTGACTCGGGTCAGTTTCCGAGTCAGTGGAAAAACGCTTTCGTTAGACCCCTTCCTAAAGTATCCAATCCCACACTTCCCAATCACTTCCGTCCCATATCAGTTTTACCTTTCCTATCTAAAGTTTTGGAAGCCTGTGTTCATAAGCAAATTTCCAATTTCATATATAAACATAACCTGCTGAGTACTTTTCAGTCCGGCTTTCGTCCTGGTCACAGCACTACAACTGCCTTACTTAAAATAACTGAAGACATTAGAGAAGGAATGGAAAACAAGAAAGTTACAGTTGTGGTGCTCGTTGACTTTTCTAATGCTTTTAACACAGTTGACCATGATATCCTTCTTGCTATCCTTTCTTATTATAGGTTTGCACCGTCAGTCCTGGAATGGTTCTCATCTTATCTTCGCGGACGTCAACAGTCTGTCCACGTGGAGCAAATGAATTCACAGTGGGTTGACCTGATTTCTGGCGTACCGCAAGGCGGTATACTTTCTCCATTAATCTTCTCTATTTTTATTAATTCCATCACATCTAATATTGATTGTTCGTACCATCTGTATGCTGATGACCTACAAATTTATGTACAGTCTGACATTTCTGACATCCATTATGCGATTAACAAATTGAATTTAAATCTCAAGTCAGTCTGTGATTGGTCTATGCGTTTTGGAGTGTCTGTCAACCCTACGAAATGCCAAGCGATGATTGTGGGTAGCTCAAGGATGCTTGCTAAAATAGATGCCGCTAGTCTACCTCCCGTCTATTATAATGATCGTCTGATACCGTTCTCTCCCTCAGTTAAAAATCTAGGTCTCCATATCGATAGTACTCTGTCCTGGGGGGTTCATATCTCCGAAACATGTCGTAAAGTCTCTGGGTCTTTACGTTCACTTTATCGATTGAAAAATTTTCTCCCCTTTAAGACTAAAATTATGCTTGTACAGTCACTTATACTACCAATCATTGATTATGCAGACGTGTGTTACCCGGATTTAAACCAAAATCTTCTCAACAAGCTAGAGCGCCTTCTCAACAATTGCGTCAGATACATTTTCAATCTCCGTAAATTTGATCATATTTCTCACTATCGCTCTCGCCTAAAATGGCTTACTATTAAACAGAGGCGTGACTCTAGAATTTTGCTTGTTCTCTTCTCTATCTTAAATGATCCATCCACTCCTTCTTATCTCAAGGAAAAATTTCAATATATTTCCCTAACGCATGATAGAACTCTGCGTTCCTCATATAATAATAAACTAAGTATCCCTCTACATTTTACTAATTTTGTTGGTAAATCCTTCACAATTCAGGCTGCACTGCTCTGGAACTCCTTGCCCGATGACGTCAGAAAAACATCTAATAAGACTGCTTTTAAAAGATTGGTACATAAGCATTTTATGAAAATATTAGATAATAGTTAATATGGTTAATTTTGGTTACCTTTGTTGTTATTTTATTTATAGGTTTATATTATATATCTATTTGTATTTAAAATATGTATATATTTATGTATCTATGAATATGTATGTATATATTATATATTATCTGTATTATATTTTGGAGTATATAAGTTTATTGAATTTGTATATATAATATTAGTTTGTTTTTAAGTTTATCAGTAGTTTTTTTTCCTTGATTTACTCTATTGTTCATTTTATTTTGTCACCTATCACATAATTTCCACACGTCCCGGGTTGACTGGGAGAGAATGCCTAATGGCATTAAGTCCGCCCTTTGTAATCTTTTTATGGTGCAATAAAGTGTAAATAAATAAATAAATAAATAACACGACGATTTCTGTATATTGAATATTTTTTTAAATTCCAATTGGTGTATATATACTATACTACCGATATAGATTGGAAACGTTCTGTCTGTTTGGACAAGCATTACACAAAAACTAGAGAACGGATTCGGATGGGATGTAAATATCGTAATACGTGAAGATCGAACCGAGGAAAAATTATAATTCATCAAGATATCTATCATAATAGCTGGGCAGTAGGAATATAATTCCCATGTGCAGCTACAAAAAGTTTTAAAATTTATATTGTTGTGAGATTGAAAAATTAAATTATCCGAGTATGAGTTGCTTTTTTATAATCACTAACCGTTTTTGTCTAAATATCATAGTTTTTATTTTACTGTAATAATAAATTAATTACAATTCTTTTACGTAGATGGCGCTATAGGTATTTAAAAGAAGGGTATGGTTTTATTAAACTCTAGAATAGCGCTTTCAACGCAATGTTTTAGTGAATCATCCAATACAATAATTTTCTCATCTAAATTCGATAACGGTGATGCAAAGAAGCAGGTTATATACTCGTATTTCAGACAGCCTATTAATTATGACACTCGGCTGGGTATAGACTTTCACATTAAATAAGAATATACTCGCTCTGTCCTAACGCATTTGATATCTTTACTTAAATTTTAAAAGTTGGATTTATTAATAAAGTGCATGTTATTAAAGTTTATTTCAATTTTCTAAGGAAATTCGTAAAATAAGACACAGAATCTTTATTGTTATAACAGAAGTCATGCAAATGAAGTTTGCAAATGAAACTAATTTACGAATTTTATCGCATTTAAGCGAACATCGTGAGGAAACCTGCATGTCTGAGGATGAAAAATATATGTTGCTGCGGTGTATTTACTTTACTTTTTATTTGTTCGGACACTTTACAGTACCCACGGTCACAGACCAAAACTAGGGATTATGAAATTTCATTTATATTGGAGACAGTATATTTAGTTTTGGCATTTATCGTGTGGTGTCACACCGTACACTGTAGTATTTTCTCTATATACTGTCTGACTCATCTACCAAACGCACAGCCCAAACCGCTTAACTTATTTTTTTTTGTAAAAAGAATATTAAAAATGCTATAAACATTATTAATATTCCCCTTAACCACTCGTGGTGAGCTTAAATTGCTTGTGTTACGAGTGGTTCACCCCAGTAGTCGAATGGCGGATTCGAACTCACGACGTTTTTGAATTCGTAGTCCGCGCCCCGCCATTTTAATGTAATGCAATTTTAACAGTTCGTTATCTTACCTTTTATTGCGTAGACATCCACTAAGAAAGTATTTTGAAAAATTCGACCCGTAAGATTTTGAAATGGGTGTGACCGACATGTGACACACCGTACACTGTAGTATCCTCTCTATATACTGTCTGACTGATTTCGACATAGTTGCCACGCTTGTCAAACGGTTTGGCAGCCACAGTTTTTTATTATTCTAAGTTGTTATCAGGAATACGCTGCTGCCCATATGCTGTTTCATTTTCCCTGTGTCGCTTCTTACGACATCCTCGGGACGATATGGGGTAGCGGATATTCTCACACCTCTAGTACAAAGTTACTGAAAGTAAGTACTGTATAAAATATACATACATATTTTGCGACTTTAAAACAATCTTACGGAACAGGGGCAGGGGCAGAAGGGCTATTGATATGGTTTTGGTATGGAGACAAAATATTTTGCGATTTCTCAAAGCAACCGCATCCCGGGGCGGGGCAGGGGGCAGAGGTTGTTCAAATTTGTATAGGTTATTCAATATTGTTCAACTTTGTAATAGCAAAACTAGGGAGAAAAAACTATACTATTCCAAATTTCAATTAAATTTTAACAATAATTTCACGAAATTAGATCAAGATGTTGCAATGGCTTTTAAACAATATTTTACCGATATTCCGATCTTGACTACAAAGTCACTGAATTTCACCCCTACTTACGCCGAGTCATTACTCAAACAAAATGTAAATGTCTGTAGAAAAGAATTTGCATTTCATAAAATATTATCAGGAGACATTGTAAAACATTTCAAAACTATTGAAATTAAGAAAACAGCAAATCTATAGGGGATTTCGCGTTTATAATAGCCTAGCGATCCATCCTAGCTTTGCACGGGTGATTTCCATGTCTCGATAACAGCGCCATCTACAGGATCCAATTGAGAATCTGAACAATCCAGGGACCTACTCAATCACATACAAAAAATTTCATCCATATCGGTGCGGCCGTTTTTAAGCCAGTGATAAACATACGTACGGAAGAATTATTTTTTTATATGTGGTAGAGCCACGCTGCAGCTACATTATGGATGTAACACGAATGGGCGGAAGGACCACTCTCTCACAGTGAGTGTAGAGATCTGGAGGCCCTGTTTTACTGGAAACGAGGCATTCGATCTTAGTCCTCAGTGGTGACAACGCATCTTCGTTTTGATTCTTAATCGAGGATAAATGTAGATGTCTATGGGCCACAGCATCCACTTACCATCAGGTGGATTGTGTGCTCGTTTGTCATTGTTATTCTATTAAAAAATTACATTTAGAAAGATACCAATCTGGATTAAAATATTTTGTTAGTCAGTCAATCAGACTAACTAAGGAACGAAAAACGAAGCAAGAAACGAATTGGGCAAACTATATGCGTGTGCATGAATCACATCACACATCGTAGCATCTATAAATTTAAATAAAATTGAAGTGTTTGTCTGTATTGTTAAAATAACTGTCTTCTATTAAGCTTAGGTCTGTCTGACCGCACTTATCTTCATTTACCGATTGCTGATTGATTCACAAACAGACAGAGAGCAATTCAGGGAGGGTATTTTTGCCAAATAACTTGAAGTTTTATTGCTTTCTTTAAGCCAAAAATTTATATTGTAAATAAACAACAAAATGACCTTAATAATGTAATCCACAATTGTTACCGAATTTTAGCTAACAACTGGTTCCCATATAACGGATAAAGATTGCTATAATAAGCAAGCTCCATTACAATTTATTGTAATGAGATATTTGAAGATTATGCTACGGTATGGGACACCATATGGCACTTAATATTAAAAATTATAGGTACTTAAGTGAAAAACATATTCCAATGCAAATCTAAAATTAATCAATCTAAAAGCAATCTAAAATTACCTTATGACACTAACCAAATGAATGAAATAACGTAAGCATCTTTAATGTAAGTAGACCCTTACATCCCGCAAGCAAATGAAAAACAAAACTAACCTCAACCGAGGAAAGTCTTTTTACATTATGTAATAAGTATGATCGGGCCCAGAATCTGTTGAGTTATCTATCAAGAAAATCTCAGGAACAGCGCGGAGTCAGGGTTTTATCGGTGTTTTGTGTGCCTCAGAAAGCACGTCAAGCACTTGGTTCTGCGTTTGATCTTTCTATATTTGTGCCCAATGACCGTCTCATCGGACTATGAGAGAGAGGTAAAAGAAAGTGTCCTGTCCTACGTCACTATAAAGTATTTTGTAGGTATTCCCTTGGTACTTACGTACTATAATACGTACGTGTACACTCTATATCGAAAGATTCGCACATAATGTCTAAATGTCCTAGTCTACATTGACATAAGCTGCTATGATCGAAATTCGGCGTAAAAGACATTATTCGTGTGTTGCAAATAGTAATAAAATAAAAAAAAATATAAATACTAACATTATAAATGCAATTTAAATACTTAAATTATAAATGCAACACATTCAAAAATGAAGAAAAATTAACCTTTTCGGTTTATCTTATGGTAGTAATAAAACCTTTCAATCCAAGGTTGACGCAATCTACCTACCTAGTTGCAAATTGCAATAATACTAATCTATATAATATAATGATAAATTTAAAACTTTACTGTTTTATATAAAAATGCTCCATCTATTCAGGGGCAGATTTTTAAAAAGTTCTAAAATATTTATTCTTAATATCGTTTTAAAAATTTCCCCACCACCAAGCAATAAAAGAGCCGTGGTAGCTCAGTGGTTAACGCTCGCTGTAAATATAACAGAACCCGGGTTCGATCCCCCGCCGGCACCAATGAAATTGTTAATTGCAATTTTAGGTGCTGATTTACCACGTGCTCGGCGGTGAAGGAAACCATCGTGTGGAAACCTGCATGTCTGAGGAATAAGAAAAAAAATATTTCGAAGACATGTGAAGTTCGTCAACACGCATTTGGGCAGCGCGGCGGACACTTCCTTGCCCTAAACCCTCTCAGAAATGAGGGGAGGCCTGAGCCAAGCAGTGGGACGTATATAGGCTGTAACTGTACTTTACTTTACTTTAAGCAATAAAAAATTTTTTTTGTTACGCACTAGGTAAGTTTTAAAGTATGGTAAGTTTTTAAACCTTAGTCTTAACAATTTGAGGTAAGATTTTCAAAAAATAGAAAATAATCGTATTTTATTATTTTAATCAAAAATTATTAATTTAACTATTTTCTAAGTTAAAAGTTACTTAAAACTTTTCTTCGTGCAAATATGAATTCGTCCCGTAAAAAAGTTTCGTAAAAACTGATACACCATATTTTACCCTCTAAGGGTTTGTATTTTTAAAATCCTTTCTTAGCGGACGCCTACGTAATAAAAGGAATTGTCCCAATATCATGCTTCTATGTCTAGCGGACACCGTTCTACCGTGTAGTCAGGGGCGGATCTATATATCGGCTTTTTGGGCTGAAGCCCAGGGCCCCGGATATAAAAGGCCCCCAGCTCCTACATATAACCCGCATAATATAATAGATTCCGCATACAGGGCCACAAACGCGCGCAACACATGCTTGCTGTAGCTAGCATACGAAGTAACGCTAAGAATCACGATATCAGTGTCGACCAAGTTTATGACCCCTAGGCACGTCCGAGTTCTTGACAATTTAAAAATAGTCTTGTATCCAAAATACATTAAAAATAGCTTCCAGTGCGGTGAAATAGTGTGGCAAGTCAGCTAAGACATCCAGTTATCAAAATGTATGTAATGTAGCAAAAATAAGACATCCAGTTAAAAAATGGAGTTTGTGCCGCGCCTGCGTGGAATACGTTCGTGTGTCTAGTTGCTACAAATTCTATTATCAAAATTCGTTCTTAAAAATTTGTGATTGGCCAATTTATCAAGTTTCAATTCATTATTACTCTAGTGCAGTATATATGGACTAACTCCGCCCAGTGGGAGGTTTTAGAGTGAAATAGTACATGTTCGCGCAGTTCCTAAGTCGAAAAAGTGATAACTTGAGGGTAGGTACATACATTCGAGAGTCTCGAACCCCGTTCGTTTTGAACGTGAATAACCGCTGTACTAAACGCGCTAAAGAGTTGCTTAAGCGCACTACAAAATTACGCTCGATTTCGTGCTCACTACTGACGTCAGCGACATTAATAACTTCGTTTAATTTGAACTCCTTATAAAATATTAACGCTAGAATGTCGAAGTGCGCTGCTTGCGGGAAATTTGTGAGTCCGGCTGATATGATTAAATGTAGCAGTTGTGCTAATATTTATGACAGAATATGTTTAAAGTTATCCAAAAGTTATAAAGTATCTCCAAAATGGCTTTGTCTGGACTGTACTTCTAAACAACCACGAAAAGATAATACGGAGACTCCGATTAAGGTGCAAACAGAAATAAGCCAGAGTAGTTCCTCGAACTCATCACCTTCTAGTTGCAGTGGCTGTGATGTTACAAGTAAGATGATAGAGGAGTTACGTACGGAAATTGTCGCTGTGCGCAATGAATTTGTAAACTTTGGAACGAAGTTCGACAGGCTTTACCTTGCCGTCAGCGACTTAAGTAAGCGAGTTGATGGAATAGAGAATCGGGTGGCTAATCTCGAAAAAGATGATTGCATGGAAAAATATAAGGATGAGAACAAAAAGCTAAGCGACACATTGGAGCGTCTTAAGTTCGAGTTGAACGATCGTGATCAGGAACAGCTCCTTACTGATGTAGAAATAAGTTGTATACCTGAGCATAAGGGTGAGAACGTGACTCAACTTGTTATGCTTATTGGTGAAAAATTAAATGTGAAAATTGAAGAACAGGACATTGTAAGCATCCAGCGAATGGGTCCACTGCGAGGTTATATAGAAGGAGAAGGCGCTGTTCAGCCACGACCACTTGCTGTGCGCTTGGCGCGCCGAACGCTGCGCGACCGTCTGTTACAAAGCGCGCGTGTCCGTCGCGGTGCCGATACTACAGGTTTTGGCCTGCCGGGTTCGCCGAAGAAGTTCTATATAAATGAGCGTCTTACCCGTATAAATCGCCAGTTATTCTTCAAGGCCCGTCAAATGGGCTCTAAGAGCGGTTGGAAATATGTGTGGACACGAGACGGTCGCATTTACGCGCGACGAGATCAGAACACGGAGGCACGCAGAATAACATGTGAAATCGATCTTGTCAAGTTTTTTGGCGAACCGGTGGTTGGCTAAACTTGGAGCTTTTGCTTTTCTGTTGTTTTTTTAACTGTTTGATGAACCTATTTTTTAAACTATTGGTGCTTGCATATTTAACAAAATTTTTGTAAATGATTTTTAGATTAATATGTCTATGCCCTACTCGTTTTGTCATGTATCCGCTTATGTCGTTTAATAATACTGTACTACACTTTTTAACTTTATTGAACAAATTATTTGTAAGTGCTGTGACGCTGATGATACATAATGCATATTATTTTGTATATACGTATATTATACGTGTTATACGTTTCATATTTTCCGGTTTAAAATGCTCTCTTTATTTTTAAGCCCATATTTTATAATATTATATATTATCATAATAACTTATGTCATAAACAACTATTTAATTTATTATACAACACCGATATTCAATTACACTAACTATATAAATTATGATATTCAACTTTTCTGAAAAATATTAGATAACACGAAATTTGATTTGTTATATGGTTATAGCTATAGCTACGGTGCTGCCCTGTTTGTGTATATGTGTGTATGTGAGTGTGTTTGTATAAGTATGCGTGTGTATGTTTATATGCATATACTGAAGTTGCTCGTGTCCCTGGGTTCAGATATATATTATACTCTCTGTGCAAAATGGCGCCAAAAAATCAAAAGCTGAAGGTTGATTTTTTAAATCCGGGTTCTTTGGGTACAAGGCATGAAGACTTTATTGTGGCAATGGTGCAGCATGATGTAGATATCATGGCTATAAACGAGACCTGGCTACGTGATGGAGAACAAAGTCACGCGCCATCTATCCCCGGTTACCGCTTGCGTCATATTCCACGTTCAAGTACCACGCGCGCACGTGGTGGTGGGGTTGGATTCTATGTACGTCATGGACTCGCCGTAAAAACGTGTGGATTTCCTGCCGCAACATCAGTTGAACAAATTGGCTTAATTTAACTGTTAACGGCATAAATCTGATAATAGGTACTGCTTATAGACCACTATAGCTTGACGTAGACATATTTTTTGACGCACTTACTGATTCAGTATCATCTTTTGCCCATCGCGATAATATTGTGCTCTTGGGTGACTTTAATATAAATTTACTGGTAACTGACAACAATATGTCACAAATTTGACAATTTTACAAAATACCTAAATTTAACCCAATATGTAAATGAACCTACACACATTACTCCTTACAGTGCTACATTAATTGATTTAATATGCGACCTACCAATCTCTAACGTAACCGTCGATTACATACCAACTCTAAGTAATCATGCTTTCTTAACATGTAACTTTAAAATCAATAAGCCAAAATGTCAACCAATTCAGTTCATGTATCGCCCAGTGAAAGACATAAATCGTGATAGTTTTAATTTCGAAATAGAAAGGATTGACTGGGATTCTATAGCCCAATTACCTCATGTAAATGATATGGTTTCTCAATTCAATTTAGCATTGTTAAGCCTGTTTGACCAATTCGCGCCACTAAAGCTCAAGCAAGTAAAAGAGCGTACATATCAATGGATTACCATTACTATTCGAGAAATGATAAAACTGCGAAATGAAGCACATAATCGTTTTCGCTTAACTAGATTAGAGAAGCATAAAAGGTATTAAAAAGAACTTAAGCATGCTGTAAGCTCAGCGTTATACCGCGAAAAACAGGCCTATTTTAATCAACATATAAACCGCAATTTAAATAATTCTAAAGCTCTTTGGATCAATCTTAAACGGACAATAAACATATCAGAAAAATCTAGAGACTATGTAATTCCTGACCAACTCAACGATCCGGATTTGATTAATTCTCACTTTTGCAATATACCTGGAAATGATTCAGCACCCGATTCAGAACATGTTTTCTTTGGCTCCCATCGATTTTGTTCTTCAACATTTAAGTTAAGTGTTACAGACGAAAACACAATAGCCAAAATAATTAATTCACTTAAGTCAAACGCTTTGGGCGCTGACGGCATATGCCTGGATATCGTTGTTTTAACACTTCCTTACACGCTTAAAGTAATCACCGCGATAGTTAACAGATCGATAACTACGTCTTATTTCCCTGACGTCTGGAAAACCGCTTTGGTTACACCAATTCCAAAAACCAATAGCATTATAAATTTCAAAGACCTGCGCCCTATCAGCATCCTACCCTGATTGTCGAAAATACTGGAAAGAGTAGTATGTACACAGCTTGAAGCGTACTTGGAGAGTAATCACATACTACTAAAACTGCAGTCTGGCTTTAGAAAGCATCACAGCACGACAACAGCACTATTAGACGTAGTGGACAATATTTTAGCATCTCAAGATATAGGTGAAGGAACAATCATGACACTACTTAATTTCTCACGAGCTTTCGAGTCTCTTAACATCGAATTATTATTGTCCAAGCTTTCCTATTATGGATTCGATCCAACCGCAATCAAGTGGTTCTCCAGTTATCTAAATGATCGCATGTAGTTGGTTAAAATAATTAAAAAAGATGGTACACATACTCTATCAAGTCCTTGTCCTGTAACGAGAGGAGTTCCACAGGGATCCATACTAAGCCCTCTTTTATTCATACTGTATATAGCAGATATTAGTACAGTCATTCAGAACTGTAAATATCATATGTATGCAGACGATTTGCAGGTATATCTTTCCTTTGTACCAAGTCAAACTAACTGGGCTGTTAATAACTTTAATAGAGATCTAACGAAAATCGCCCAGTGGTCAGAAGCCAACACTCTTGTACTCAATCCAGCAAAATCAAAATACATAGTATCGGGATCAAAGCGACGGATAAATCGAATAGTTGCAAATAATCCTGATCTGTGTGTCCTCGGGGAGAAGATAAATCGTGTGACTGAAGCTAAGAATCTGGGATTGCTTATGGATGACGCGCTTCGCTTTGAGAGACACGTGATCGAGATCGCACGTAATTGCTTTTACAGACTAAAAGTATTATACCGAATACGTGACTTTTTGAGTGAAGATCTGCGCATTAAGCTTTGCAACTCCCTTGTACTCTCCAGGCTAAACTATGCCGATACGGTATATGGACCAAGGCTACTTTCGAAAACTGACCGAATAATTCAGAGGATCCAAAATGCTTGTGCCAGGTATATACACCACATTCCCCCACGAACGCACGTCAGTCCCTATTTAAATAAATCAAAGTTATTAAGAATGTCCCAATTAAGAGCACTACATTTAGCAACACTAATGTTCGGTTTCTTTCAAAACAAAAAAGCCCGGGTATCTATTAGAAAAACTAAAATGGCGCAAGGACGGTAATTTTAAGGACATTCGAACAAAATCAAATGTCCTTTCAATACCAAAACACACAACGGCAGCATTCCGTGGTAGTTTCCGATATGCAGCTACTAAATGCTGGAACAACTTGCCCCCACCTATCCGCCAACTAAATACCATCAGCCTTTTCAAGGTAAAAATAAAAGAATATTTTTGTCACGTTAACATTTAGGGCGGATAAAATAGCTGCATTATATTTTCATAGTATAATATAAATATCTATATTGTTTTATTGTAAATTCTCATTATATTATTTATTATATACATTTATATATACCTACTGCATAGATAATGTTCCCATCCTTTTTCATTACCATTATTTTATTTTATTATTTTGATAACATCTTTCTCGAAAATAGAAATAAAGCGAACATACTATCCTCGCAGGCGAGTCCAACCTCAATGGGCATTGCTGAAAACCAACGCTACCGCAATCCTGCGATAGCATTATGTTGAGTCAGTGCCCTTTTCAGCATCACATCACTCATGCAATTGGATCATTTTATGACTGTTTTTGTTATTTACTTTTATCTTTGATGTTTTTATGTATTATTTTATTTTCTGTATCAAAACTGTATGAATGTAAGTTGCTGAATAAATGCATGTCTATGTCTATGTCTATGTCTAAAAAGATGGCATAATATTTCATCGGTAAGTAAATTCTATTCTTATCACGTTAACCTATTTCAAATGCACCGGAATTCAACTTATACTGGTAATATAATGGTGCAAAGTGATAACAATTAAGCACCCGTTGATGTCTTTTTGAAATGTCCCTTTCACTCATTACATAAATTACAATAGTTGTCTTTGTCTAACAACAGCACGTGTATCGATAGTGTTGTGATTTAGTAGATATTTGTTTGGTCATCATTTACATTTTTTTGTCATTATTTTATAAAAATAGTAGTGTATCATTGTGGTACCTATATGTTATAGGTTTCCTAAATGCCCTGAAAGGAAAAAGATATGGATCGACGCTACTTGCCGAGGGGACCAATGGTTTCCCACCAAAAATCCAAATTTTAATAGAGAAGGAGGCGGGGTACTACCACCTGCTTGGGACCCTATAATTAATAAAATTAAAACTAAACCCAAGCATACCACTGCAGACTTCAAAACACAGTTCATTCTGCGTAGATCGGACCAAAGACAATAATTAAAAAGCTGAAGGTACTCCGTGTTAACTTTGATATCGGGACGTCAGTCACCTCAGTCCCCCGTGACCATGGGTGCTGGAAAGCACCCGAAACATCGGGTATATGATACGCTAGATGTTGCGTGGGATAAGCTATTTTGGATTTAATAGAAGAGGTCAAGTCTATGAGACATATAGTAAGAAATTCAAATTTTTTTATGGATTTGTAAGACAATAATATGGAAAACATGGAATTGGAAGGTGTATGTAATATTTATTAATTGTTCTCCAGATGATGTAGACGAACATTTAGTCTACAAAATCTTACTAAAGTCTAAGCTAGAGTCTTACACCTCTTGCAGAGAAATGTTTATGCTAAATAATGAAAAGAAACTTGTTGATGTTTTCCCAAATTGCTTAACTATTTTATAGATTTTTTTATGTTGTCAAGCATTAACTATGAAGCGGAGCAGCTTTCTCCAGGATGGCGTTTATAGAAAACAAATAAAGGATAACAATGCTGAAAAAATCGACTAATTACTTAATCAGTTCTTTCCATAAATTGTGATTTAACAATGGTCTTACAAATGTAATGAGAAAATAAAGGAATCTGCAGTGCAAACATTTAGAAAACTCTTTATAATTTATGTAACATAACTACACATAACCTGGTAATTTATTTTCTATATATTGCATGCAATAATATCTTACAGTTGCTGTTAGTATATCTATGTAAGTCATATTAAATAAATAAAACATTTCATTACCATAATTTTTTCCTTACTATGTCAATTTAGAAAACAGTTTTTGACAAAGTTTCCATTAATTTGAATTATGTAGTAGGTCCCCAAATAGTGTTAGCCCAGGGCCCCACAAATTCACGGTCCGCCCCTGCGTGTAGTAGCGGTGTAAGTATATCCACTACCCCATATCATCCCGTGGATAGCTATGTCTTCCTGACAACGACTCAAAATTAATAACGACGGTTGGCAACCCGCTTGCAAAGCTTGACAACTGTGGCAAATATCCCCCCATGAGACAATCTATGGGGAGGTCTATGTTTTTTTGCGGAAGGGAGGGGGTTGACTGCAGTGATACCCTCTAAAAACCGCCTTTGGGGACAGGCAGCCGGCTGATTAAGCTGTATTGTGCCTTATCATGAGCGACCCTCTTTTCGGAAAAGAGGGCGCAGGCGGCTAAGAGCCGCTGAGGGAGTGCCTACGAAGGCAAATTAATGTTGGTTATTTCAATAATTTTATTTAATTAGAGTTGGCCTGAGCCGCCAGGAGACAGTTCAGGTCGTTTGACAGTTTATTAGGCGGGTTCGAGAGAGAGTTTCTCGGCCTGCGGACACGATAGCGAGAGGGGGGTGGGGCTGCATAAGATGCTGCCTCACGAATTAATTGGTTTGGGTGCGACTCTGAGGCTTTGAAGAAGTTCTCAGAGAGTTTTTTAAGAAATTGTTGAATTGTTGGGAGCTCTAAGTCCCGATGAAGGTCGGCAGAGGTCTATGGTCAGCAGTGGACTTTAATAGGATGTAACGGTAACGGTAACGGATATCCAGAGGAGTCGGCTGTGGCTAAATATAATACTTTTCATTCAAAATTTGCACCATTTTAAAACCGTACTAATATTTTGTTGTTTCAGTAAATAAACAGAGAACAGTGACACCTGTCGGTAAATGGCAATCAAATATACTATTCTATACGATTTAAATATCCAATATGAATGAAATTTCATAAACGCTATTTGTTAACGGAATAAAAAAGACATCTGTTATATGATAAGGTTCTGTCAAATTATGAGAATTTCGTTAACGAATTATAATACATAAACGACATGTATTTTAATATTATATGCAAATTTAATTTAAAATTTAATTAAAAATACTCTTTCCCGCTCCAAGAAAACTCTCAGAAATACGAGAATGTCTAGACATTACCCAGCCAGTCCAACCCAGCCGAGGTACATATATTATCGTTACTTTACTTTTTAACAATTTGTATTTCAGCCATTTCGCTTATGATTAATGAATAATAAAAATATGAGAAACTAAAAACAAACCACTTCTTTGCATCGAATTTGTCGAATAAAAGTAAGAAAATTACATTTTATGATCTTAAAAAATCGTTTTGTCAAAAGCACCATCTATATTATAACTTTCGCGTATAATAAAACCATATCTTTCTTTAAAATACCTATAGCGTCATCTAGGTAAAATTATAAGAATTAGTTGATTATGACACTTAAATAAAAAATTTGATATTTAGTTATTAACAGATAGGAATAAAATAAAGCCAACTCAAAATCGGATAATGTAATTTTGCAGTAACACGACAATGTAAATTTTACAACTTTTTAGCTAGAAAACGGAAGATTATGCCTTTTGCCTCTTATAACAATTTTATACGTTGTATGGGAACCAATTGTTGGCTAGAGAAATTCGGTAGCAAATTGTGGATAACGTTATTGAGGTCATTTTGTTTCTTATTTACAAGGGACCCCCGAACTGCACCCGGAAAGAATCTATTAATGTGGCGTTATTAAGATTTAAGAAAATCAAAGACTATAATACATTTTTTAAATTTCTTAAAAGTTACTCTTCTAAAAAATACAACTTCAAGTTTTTGCTTAAAAATACCCCCGATTTGAATTTACATTTACATCTGAATTGCTCTCTTTCTGTTCGTAAATCAATGAGTTAAGGTCATTGCGAAGGTAAGCCCGGACAGACAGACCTAAGCTTAAGAGAAAATATTTTTTTTAATAATACAAATAAGCAGACCTGATTGAGTAGGTCCTTGGGTTGTTAAAATTACCGATTAGACCCGGTAGATGGCGCTGGTATCGAGTTCCAGAAATTACCCTTGCAAAGCTGGGGCGGTCGGCTATTCTATTATAAACGCTCTAACTTTAACGGAAGTACCAAATAGATCTGCTGTTTTCTTCATATCAATAGTTTTGAAATTTGAATTACGCAGCAACGGTAGGTGCGGTGAAGTGGGGAGAGGTCTCAATCGACGCGTCAGGCGTGCGCAACGATGCCAGATACACTGTAATTACAGGAGATGTACTGTAATTTCGCGTCGTCTACTGAATACCGTATTTTTACAAATACAGTGTATGGAGAGCTAGTGATGTATCGAATGTTGGATTTTTCACATTCGCGAATGCGAATGCGATTGCGAATATTTATCTTCAACATTCGCGAATGCGAATGCGAATGAGAATATTTTGGAATTTCAAAAAAAGCGCGCGTAAAATGTTTGACAGGTTTGACATTTCGTGTCGGCCATGTTCAAATTGAAGATAGCCGAGCCGATATTGGTTAATTGAATGAATTTAGTCACAGAAAGTTCATTCTAAAATTTTTGTTTTGTTTTGAGGTTAGTTTTATGTTATTTATCAAATGAGACTTTAATTTAGAATGTAGAAGTACGATTTAATAAAAATATCTAAGTGTTATCTATTGTATTATTATTTCATATGCATGCATATAATAATTTACTTTTTGATTATTAAAAACATTCGCTGAATATTAGCATAATTTTTGCGAATGCGAATATCCGTTACATCACTAATGGAGACACAGTAGTTTTTTCCAAACAAAAAAAATTTTTTTCTCCCAAATACCGTAATTTAATGTGGAAAACACAGTATTTTCGAGAATCTGATCTGGCAACACTGGGCGTGCGGGTTTAACGTACGCGATGGAGCAATGGAACGGAGCGCAAAGTGCTTTTGTTGTCGAAGCTTACTTTAAGAGAGGTGACTCGTGTGCTGCTGCGCTTCGGAAATTTTGTTCTCAGTACAATATTCGCCGACCAAGAGATGCCCCAAGTGTAAACCTTTTGAAAAAGTGGATTAAGAAGTTTCGTGAAGCGGGTTCTACCATTAATCAACACATTCCGGGCCGCACACCTACTGTATGAAAATGTTAACCGAGTAAGTGATTCGGTCCTTGCAAATCCACGGTTTTCTTTACGGAAGCATGCGGCTGTCTTAGGAATCCCTAATCAACAGTACACGTCAAAGTTAGGAAAAAAATGCGCTTTCATCCCTATAAAATACAATTAGTGTAAGTTTTAAAAGAAAGTGATTAGTTATTACGGAAATCTTGTGCTGAAATGATGTTGGAAGTTTTTCCTACACAGCGTAGACTCAATAACGTTTTTAGCGATGAGGCCCATCTTCATTTGAAGGGCTATGTAAATAAACAAAATTTCAGATATTGGGCACCAACAAACCCAAAAGAGAGACATCAACGACAGTTACATAGTCCAAAGGTGACTGTTTGGTGCGCCATAACCTCTAGTGGGGTTATTGGGTCGTTTTTTGAGAATGAGAACGATCATGCTTTGACGGTCAATTCGAAGCGATATAAGAACATGATCGACAACGTTTTTTGCTCATATTGTAAGAACGGAACGCCATTCCAACACATGGTTCCAACAGGATGAAGCCACTGCCCATACCTCCAGAGAGTCGATGGACACGGTAAGGGCATTTTTTCCACAAAAATGATATCGAGGTTTAGAGACATCTGCTGGCCACCCAGGTCGTCTGATGTAAAATAAAATGAAAGTAAAATGTTTATTCAAACAAACCACGAACACTAGCAACGCTGAAAGAAAATATCCTTTTGAATTAATAACAAATATCGTAATCTTTTATTACTACTTGATTATTACTTGGCTACTTGTAAACGATATAATAAAAAAATATGTTTAAATTTTGAGTCGGACTATTCGTCTTATGTAAACATATTCCACAACAACTTCGAGGTTAGTAGTCCCAATAACTAACGGCATAGGTGTGACATGGACGTTACACATGATCTTTGTTTTGTCCATGTTCATCTTAAAATCTTTCCGTTGGGAGGGAAATCGAACGTGAGTGATGTATTCATCATTAAAGTTAATACCGTATCCTTTCAAGTGTAGTAGCTTGAAAACGTCTTTGACTGCAGCAGTAAAGATTTTCGGGGATATAACGTCACCCTTTCTTACACCACAGATTAATAAATAGTTTACTAACTCTCTATGTGGTTGCGCTATTGTACCTACATTTCAGCACTTCGACCTACCGACAGTCAACTTAGCACCGCTGAAGCGACTGTGGCACAGTCCAAATTACGATGAAGTCAAAGGCTTTCTCATAGTCCACATACGCAAGGCAAAATGGCAGATTGTAGTCCTTGGTCTTCTGTACAATTTGCTAAAGGGTATGTGTGTGGTCCATGGTACTAAAGCCTTTTCGGAAACTGACTTGTTCGGGAGGCTGGAAGTTTTCGAGTCTGTGTGCGAGACGATTCGTAATGACTCTCAAGAGAGTTCTTAAAGAGAGCGTTGTCGTCTTGAAGAACAAGACCATTGCACTTCTGCTCCACTCCTCCGGAGCAGTCCCACCACGGAGGACGGGATTAAAGACTTCGAATACCGGTTTTTCACCTACTATCAGAATCTCTGCTGTAATTCCCTCCTCGCCTGGGGCCTTGCCGTTTTTAAGGTGCTAGAGAGCCATTCTAATCTCGCTCAGACTGATGTCATGATATCATGTGTGATGATATCATCGGAATAGTATCGGATAAGACTTGCTCTTGGATCGTTACTCACTCTTGCTCTAATGATGGCGTGTACCTACTTACCTAGCTACCCATAAAACCTCTCAATCTAACTTAAAATATCAGGTGTCCCGGAAACGATGCTGCCACAGTCGGTCTTTAACTTCGACAGTTGACTATTTCTGACAGACAGATCTTTAACAAAGACTTTATATACACATAATACGAGCTGTATTGAGGTTAGGTAAGTCTCGTCGCAAGCATTTGGAGATCTGTCTGTTCAGTTGCCTGTAAGCTGTCAAATCTACTGAAGACATTTTCCGTCTAAAAGCCGTCAGATTAAGAGCGTGGTCGGAGAGTTTTTGTGTTCTTCTACGGTGGGTCTTGCAGAACTTAGGTTGGACCGCATTTGCAGTTTACACAAGCTTATCATTCATATCGTTCACTGCATTGCAATCTTTTAGGCAATGAAAACGGTTTTGTAACTCGAGCTGAAAGGTTTCAGGACTTTGGACTTTGGATTAGAGCACGGTAGGGACGGAGCGTTGACTTCATTAGACGAGACCTCTCGAACTTAACGTTGGTGATTGGTTATACAGGTTTGACCTTCAGCAAATACCGTTTGGTGATTTTGAGTATAAGGTACACAACCCTCGACGACTCTCACACTTACAATCTTTACAAAGTTGTTAACGAGAGACTTGTTGACGGTAAATCTAACTCCTCCTTGATATAGATAGTCGTCATCCCGGTGATAGAACAACTTGCCGGATTTTAGGATTACCTTGTCCTCCCTCTCTCTTCGGACCTCAGATAATACTATAATATGCCAGCTTAACTTATCGATCTCTTCTTCCTGGTTCAGGATATTCTCGTCAGTCCTCAAGGCGCGTGCGTTAAATGTTGCCATGTCGAGTCATTTTGGGTGGCAATCAAACCTCCACCGGAGATTCTTAGCACCCGTGCCCCACTTTTACCATGGTCACCACCGTAGCCAGAAGTAGTGGGGCCGCCGCAGACTGGGGGCCGTTTACTTGTATCGTTGTTCATGGGGGGATGTTTGCCATAGTTGTCAGGCTTAGCGAGCGGGTTGACAACAGTAGTTTTTTATTGTTCTATTGCTATAATCAGAAAGATGCTGCTGCCCATCTCCTACCTCAGTTTTCCTTTGTCGCCTTATATATATATATTAGGAATGAGCACAAGTTAGTTATGCCAGTTACTCGACTCCAAAGAGTCAGTAATTCCTTCATGGGGCAATGTTTACGCTTTTACAACATCATCATCATCGTCATTACAGTCCTTCAATTCAATTCTCTTCAATTCTCGTGTCGTACATATCGTACGTATACGTCATCATTACCTACAGCCCTTCACAAGTCCACTGCTAAACATAGGCCTCCCCCAAGGTATGCCACAAAGCACGGTCCTGAGCCACCTGCATCCATCGACTTCCTGCATGTCTTACTAGGTCGTCACTCCATCTAGTGGGGGGTCACCCTACACTTCGCCTACCGGTACGATGCTGCCACTCGAGAACCCTTTTTCCCCAACAGTTGTCGGTTCTTCGAGCTATATGGCCGGCTGATTGCCACTTCAGCTTACTAATCCGTTGGGCTATGTCAGTCACTCTGGTTCTACTGCGGATATCCTCAGAACAAAAAACAGCCAGATTGGGTAGAGTGCCAGAAAGGGCTTTATTTGAAAATAGAGCCCGCTCTACATATAGAGCGCGCTCTACCCATACTCAAAGAAACGTAAACCAACGCCCGAGACCAGTGCCAACGCCTTCTCACGCCCCAAGAACACCATCAGCCAGCTTCGTGACTGCTGACGCCATCCAACGCTTGGTTCGCATAGCAATCGCAGTCGGCAGTCAGGTCCTGGCCGATATTAGAGCCGGTACGGATCCTATAACAGTGGTGATGAAGGCGCTGGCAAACCTCCTAGCACGGCACTACGGAGGAGAGTAACCTGCGCCTCCTCTACTGGAACCCGGATGGGATACAGCAGAAGCTGCATGAACTCCGCACAGTCGCTCAACAACAAGACATTCAAGTCATCTTGCTGGGAGAGACAAAACTAAATCTGAACACGCACGTAAAGCTGCCCAATTACCACATGTACAGGAGGGACGAGGTCACTTCTCAAGGGGCCGCCTATAGTAGGACGGCGGTTCTAGTGAGGAGGGACATCGTCCATCAAGAGCTGGATTTACGTGAATATCAAACGATGCGCTCTATCGGCATAAAAATGGAGGCGGCGGGCAAGGAACTAAGGATCTATGCAGCATACCGCCCGCCAGGGACGGCGAAACACCTACCACCATCGCCGGGGACCTAAACGCCAAACACCCGTCGTGGGGATCTAGAGTGATCAACCCTAAGTCATGCACTATTTGAAGATGCTGAAAGACACAGCTACGACGTCTTAGGTCCCGAAGAACCTACACACGTTCCGAGAGACCCACGGAAACGTCCGGATGTATTGGACATCGTGCTCTCTAGGAACGTCAATTACCCGATAGTGGTAGAGGTGCTGTACGACCTTAATTCACAGCACCTCCCGATCTTGATTACCTTTGGCCTAAAGGCGGTGACTACGCCGCCCAGAGCATTTAAGACACGTGAGGCTCTACCATCAACACCTGCAGGAGAGACCTCCAGCACACCACCCTTTAAGCACAGCGGACGACGTAGAGGCCCTGCTACCAGAATCACCAAGGCGATACAGGAGGCCCTCCATGCTGCCTCTACGATCGTCCCGATATCAGCAAGGAGAGACGATCTGCCGCGTGAGATAAGCGTGCAGATCAAGAGAAAAAAAGCGTTGAGGAGGTTCTGGGCGCGTACTCGCTGCCCGAGAATCAAAACGCAACTAAACACCTTGTCGGAGGAAATGTCGGTTGCAGTGTAGGCATACAGAGGAGAGGCCTGGGAGCGACGTATATGGAACGCGGAAGAGCACGATGCATCGCTCTACGAACTGAATAGACAGTTAACTAAAGCCAAACCTCCCGATTACCCGCTGACCAACAACGCGGGCGAACATCGTTACGATGCCAAGGGTAGAGCGGATATCCTAGTAGAGCTCTTCGAGAAGCAATTTATGCCGAACCCAGCAAGTGCGGAGTTCATGGAGCTTCATGCCCGGAAGGAGAGTCGCGTACAGGAGTTCCTGTCGTCGCCCGCGCTACCGCTTGCAGGAGAGTGGTTCATCTCCCTCGCTGAACTGCGGAGGACAGTAACTCGCCTGCAACCGAGGAAGGCGCCGGGGCGCGATGGTATTACCAACGCTGCACTCCGACAGCTGCCCAATAGAGTCCTAATAGAGCTTGGTCGAATCTACAATGGGATACTGCGGATATCCCACTTCCCGGAGGACTGGAAGAAAGGCAAAGTTATCGTCTTGCCGAAACCCGGGAAGGAAAGGCGTAGAGCTACCAGCTACAGGCCGATCACGCTGCTACCGCACAAAGCTAAACTGCTAGAAAGATTATTGCTAAGACGCCTCCGCCCGTGCATCCAACTTCGGGCGGAGCAGCACGGATTCAGGAGGGATCACTCAACAGCAACACAGCTGACCAGAGTGCTGCACCTGCTTGCGGCTGAGTACAACCGTGGCCGCACATCGTTGGGCGTCTTTCTCGATATCGAGAAGGCGTTCGACAGGGTTCTGGATTACTTTACAAATTGGAAGAACAGACCAGTGTCTCTCCTGCTATGTTGCGGCTAGTGGCGTCTTTCCTGGCAGATAGGAAGTTCTACGTCTGCGTAGAGGACGCCGAGTCCGCAATAAGAACCATCAGAGCCGGCGTTCCACAGGGCAGCTGTTTGTCTCCAGTCCTGTACGCGGCTTACACTAACGACATCCCAACACTAGCAGGAAGCCCTTACAGGGCGTCACATGTATACCTATCAAAATTATACTATCTTAAATTTGTAATGTGACATGCAATAAACAATTTGAATTTGAAATTAACCAGTTATTGGAAAGAGATATTTGAAGATCATACTGATTACATTGTCATTAATATTAAAAAATATATTTGAAATAAAAACAAAATCCCAATGTAAATCTAAAATTAATTGCCTTTATTACACTAACAAAATGAATGAAATGACGTAATGATCTATATTATATCACGTCCTGCAAACAAATGAGAAATAAAACTAAACTCAACCGTGAAAAGTCTCTTGAACTTATGTATTAAGCGTGATCGGGCCCAAAATTAGTTGAGTTATCTATAAAAAATATCTCAGTAGCAGCTTGTTGTCAGGATTTTATCGGTGTTTGTTCTGTGTGTCTTAGAAAGCACGTCAAGCACTTCGTTCTGCGTCTGATCTATATATGTGTCGGATTACCGTCCAATCGGACAATGAGAGTGAGGTAATAGAAAGTGTCCTGTCCTGCGTCATTAAAGTATTTTGCGTTACATACATACGTCAACTCTGACGTATGTCACGTTGAGGGGTATGTAGGGATCAGGAACTCCCATTTGGATGACTTTGATACACCTGTTACGCCTTCTTTACATTTGTATATTACTATTAGGTAAAGTGAGTTCTGAAATTGGCCTGCCTGCGGTATATTACAAGATTAAACAAGATTAAAAAATAAACAAATTAAAATCTATTGAAATTCAAATTATTTGTGCGCGTTTGTCTTATTTCTCTCGGTGCATGCTGTATTTAAATCCTATATAAAAGCTGGTAATTTTTTTAATATTTTAATTAGTGGTTTTGCGCGCAATCTTTAAACAAGTATTTAAGTTCAACACTTTATTTACACATTTGTAAAAAAGCAATATTATATTAAACATGGATTCATAGAAAATTCTATATTTAGAAAATCCATTTTGGCCATTGTGCCTTCTTTGTTGAAAAATTTTTCAAACGAAGCGATGAACCCTTCAAGACTTGAAGAGCATTTGAATAAAATGCATCCAGGTAAGAAGGACAAAAATGTAGCCTATTTCAAGACCTGGAAAAGAAGCATAATGCTCAGCCAAGTATTAAAACTTTTTTCGGTGGCTGCTAAGCATGACGATGACGGACTGCGAGCTTCATACAATATCTCTTTGTTAATTGCTCAAACAGGTAAACCACACACCATAGGACAAGCGTTAATTTTGACGACCGACAATAAAAGAAGTTGTAACTACTGTGCTCCATAAACCAACGGCAGACATAATTCGAAAAATTCCTTTGCGCGATAGTTCTGTGCAAAAACGAATTGATGAAATGGCTGAAAACATTGAAGAGTCATTGTGCAATCATCTGAAGACTAGCCAATTTTAATTTCAGTTGGATGAGTCCACTGTACCGACTAATGAAGCATTGTTGCTGTCTTACGTGAGGTTTATTAAGGATGAAAAAATATGTCAAAAACTGAAGAACTGTTATCAGCTAGAAATTTAGAGACAGACAAACAAAAGGAGAAACCATACTTAAAGCACTGGAAATGTTTTGTGGTGAAAAAGTAATTCCCTTTGAGAATATTATATCAACTGCTGCAGATGGTGCTCCAGCTATGGCGGAGAAAAACGAGTTAAAACTAGGCACACATACTTCTACTCATCTAGAAGTTCCAGTAGTAATCACCGAAGTACACCTTCAGATTACTATAAAGCGCGGAGGTGAGGTCTCATCACAACTTAGTGATTTAGTATCGGAATCCTCGACAGAGCGGGGAGTATTTCATGCCAGCACACCGCCTGAAACTTTACAAGGCGCAGGTTTGGCCGCACATGGAATACTATTCCCATCTCTGGGTTGGGGCTCCCCAGTGCCAACTCCTTCCACTTGAATGCATCTTGAGTGCTTTCCGATCGGCTCGATTTACTGGCGCTGCGAAAAGATGTTGCATCCCTTTGCGTTTTCTTTCACATCTACCACGGGGTGTGCTCTGAGCTTCGGATTAATCCCAGCCGCAAAATTTCATGAACGCACTACGCGGCAAACCTCCCGATACCATCCACACCATCTGAATGTTTGGCGGTCCACCACTGTACGTTTCGGTAGGAATTTTCTTCTGCGTACGATCTCTCTGGAATAGTTTACCATTGGCGATTTTTCTGGACAGATACGACCTAGGGAGCTTACGCCTTTCTAAAAGGCCGGCAAAGCACCTGCAATTTCCTTGGTGTTGCAGTTGTTCATGGGCGGCTGTAGTCGCTTAACATCAGGTGAGCTGTATGCTTGTTTGCCCCCTCCTATAAAAACAGTTATTGTGACAATCGCGTTGCCCAGAATACGCCACCTACATTGGTAAAAAGGCATTGTTTGGCGAAGTAATGCAAGTCCAAATCAGCCCAAACGTTGACAAATGTAAACTTTGGCGATTCGGTAACAGCTGTATAATTTTATTTTTAATAAAATGCGTATGACAAACTAGCACACAATGGTAAATTGATGCTGTGGCCCATAGACATCTACATGTATCCTCAGTTACGAATCAAAATGCAGATGCGTTGTCACCATGTCATTTGTGCTACAACCATTACATAGCTGCAGTGTGGCTCTACCACGTGGATAAACATATAAGTTTCGGTGCAATAGTTCCAAACCATTCACAGGTTCTATGAAGATGATAGTAACAGTCGGATTGCAGCAGGAAAAAAAAGGAATTTATTACTCAGAATGGAGTTAAAAAACATAAACGGTATTTGTTCGACTTTTTGAAAAATTAGCACAAGACGTTTCTTTAAACAAATACTCTGACAATTATGTATTCATTATTTTGTAAATTACCTCCATTCTGGGTCGTACTCTCTAAACTTAAAGACCGTGATACTTGTGCCTGTGTTGAAGATGCATGAAAATATTAATATATATGTCTTAAAATCTATACACGTTTTATTTTATTATAATATCGTTATTGTTCATCAGGCGTTAACCATATCTGTCAATCTCTAATGCTTAAATATCAGTCCTAACCATAACACACAGTATAACATAACACACATAACAGTCAGTCCCTAGATGCCTAGATTCATAAAACTCTAAATTTCTCATAAAATACTACATAAAATGACTGGCCCTTTTAGGTATGACGTAATAAATTAATTACCTACTAATTACCGGAAATGCAATAGCATCTTAAATATAATGAAGACATTACTTACAAAAGTGGCCCTATATTTATGGAAACACCCAAACGCGTTCTTAATGTTAATAATTTGCATTTAAATTGCACTAAAACTAAGTGTATGAAATTCGTAACTCCGAATGTCAAACTCTCATAAATGCGAGACTATAATATAATTTATGGAATAAGTTGATTTGTTACCTCTGATTTGAAATATATTGGAAATTATAAAACTACGTTTTAACTTTCACACAAAATAGTTTATTATTCTTGTTTTATTTTATTCATGAATGATCTATTAGTTATATTTTATTACCTATTTTATATTAATATATTTTATTACCTATTTTATTTATTATTTGCTTTATTAGTACAATAAAAAATACTTGTAAAAAATGTTTTATTTCATCTGTTATGCTAACTTCCATTCATCTCATAAGAAAATATACTATTTAAAAATAAAAACAATTAACTGCAGAAAGAAAGACTTTGTAGCCCCGATCGCTTCTTCTCTTTCAATACGAGCTGTATTGAAGTTAAGTAAGTCCCGCCGCATGCATTCTGTCTGTTCAGTTGCCTGTATGCTGTCAATTCTGTTAAAGACTGCTGCCTCTTTTTCCGTCTAAGAGCCATGAGATTAAGAGTGAGATCAGAGTTTTTGTGTTCTTACGCGGCTGGTCTTGCAGAAATTAGTATGGACCGCATGGATAGTTTCTACGTGCTTATCTTTCATACTGTCCACTGCATTAAAGTCTTCTAGGAACTGAAAATAGTTTTGTAACTTGAGCTGAAAGGTTTCGGAACTTTGGACTAGAGCGCGAGGGGGACGGAGCGTTGACTTCATTAGACGAGACTTTTCCAACTTAACGTTGGCGAATAGTTATACAGGTTGGACCTTCGAATACCGTTTGGTGATTGTGAGTATAAGGTACGCCCTTGTCGATACACTCACAATCTTTACAACGTTGTAAACGAGAGACTTGTGGACGATAATTTTAACACCTCCTTGAGACAGATAGTTACCATCACGATGATAGAACAAGTTGCCGGACTAGAGGTTTGCCATGTCCTCCTCTATCTTCGGAACTCAGATAATCCTACAATATTCCGGCTCAACTTGTCTATTTATCTTCTTCCAGCTCCAGAAATCTCTTCTCGTCAGTCCGCAAGGTGCGTGCATTAAATATTGCCAGGTCGAGTCGTTTTAAGTGGTAACCAAATCTCCAAAAGAGATTCTTAGGACCCGTGTCCCGCCGTTTCCATGGTCGCCACCGTAGCCAAGAATAGTGTGGCCGCCGGGGACTGGGGGCCATTTATTTTTATTGTTGTTTGCCATAGTTGCCACGGTTAGAGAGCGGGTTCCCAACCGTACTTTTAAGCTATTGCATAGCTTCTATCGCGGGCCTTGAGCGCGGGGACCGAATCCAGAAATTCCGTAACAAAAAAACCTCACGCACCCCACTCCGACGGGCACGGAGGTGTGGCGTTGAAAGCCGTACATCGTCTAACGTCGTTTCAGTTCGGCAGACTTCGGCACTCGGCAGACTTCGGCACGGTGTTTGTGTGCGTGCGACTAGACGTATGCGTGTAAACTAGCTGCTCACTCAATGATAAAAATTCCTGAATAACCTACATGTATTGTAAGATATTAAAAATATTTTAAACAATATTAACTTCTCATTTATTCAATAAGAGAAAAAAAAATGTTTTCTTATCGGTCACCACGCTCAAAAAGTGTAACTTGATTTAATATCAAAGACTTAACTGCATAAATAAAATAAAAGTTGATAAAAAATGCTATGCAATAGCTATACCGCGGCAGTCACCGAGTGGCACACGTATTTTTTTTTATTTTACTATTGCTGATATCAGAAAGATGCTGCTGTCCATCTCCTGCCCCAGTTTCCCTACGTTGCCTCCAACGACACCCACGGGAAGATTTGTGGTAGTGGATGTTCTTCACCGCCACTACACGGAATTGTATGTACACAGAAACAAAATAGATTTATTATAAAAAATGATGTACATTATTTTTAATAAATCTATTTTGTTTAAGCAATACTAGGAACAAGCACAAGTTAGTTATACCAGATACTTGAATCCAAAGAGTCAGTAATTCCTTCGTGGGGCAATGTATACGCTTTTACAACAAAGTCCCAGAAAATACTTTTTTTGTTTTGTTCTAGTCAATATAATAACCCCTAGGAATGAGGCGATCGCTACCATGCTGTTTCTACATGTTTTCGTACTAATTGTAAAGGGTGACGCTTTATTGGAAAACCGGGTGTGTTCCGTCTCAAAACTTCATATTTCAGTTGTTTCAAAATGAATTAAGCTGTAATTTTACAAACATATATATCTTTAATCTATGAATAAAAAAATATATGAAATTTTATTGTAAATTAACTTATATTTTTTAGTTTTATCCACAAATGTAGCTGTTAAAATAATTACAAATCAAATATCAATAAATATGAATTTCTACAGAAATTCGTTTATGACAAGAAGAGCTTTAACTTCATCAAACAATGCCTTTCTTATTGTTTTTTGGAGTTTCTCAAAATTTATTTATATGGATCAAAAGTACACAATAAGGTATGAAATACATCTCCATTGATAGCCGCTCTTATACACTTTCTAGCATGATGAAGTCTGAATTGTTTGTTATTTTGTTATCCTTATTTTTTACTAGATTCTTGTGCATCTTTAGACACTTGTCCGATAGGTAAAATAGAATAGTACTCAGTTACTTTTTTCCCGTGAATAATATTCAGTGGATAGACGAAGGCATATATTACCAATTATAAATATTCAAGTACAGTTCGGCTGTGCTAGTAGTTAGTTTGTACCGGTTCTGGCTAACTCCTCAGCCCTCGTCGGCTGACGTTGGGTCGACGGATGCTTAAAAAAAAGGTTTTGGCATGCTCTAATCATGAAAACTTTTTGCGTAGGATGCGCGGTTCCAGAGATGTGTAGATCAATTAACTAATATCTAATTGACATCCGGTGGGCCTGCACCCTCATTAGCGTTTCCATTGTGTTCAACATTTCTTCTTACCTATTGTTCCTTGAACACCGTCATTATTACTCGTTGTACACCCTGCTTAATCAGTGTTATTATAATATCCTTCTTTGTTCGTAACTACCACGCTATTGTGAATCAATAATAAAACACATTCCTTAATTTTGTTATTTTTATTTCCAAAATTTTTTGCTTGTTATATAGGAGAATTTAATTGTTTAGTTTGTTCTAAATATCTAAATTCCCTGTCAAATACGTTAAGCAATATTCACCACAAACTGAAGTCCACTCATTTTGAATCCTATCAACATTCCAGTCCCATCTTTTACAATTCCTTTTTAAAAACTCTAGATGATATCGTGCAGGTGATCGTCCATATGCATCAATATATTGACCGATGCCATTCATATCGATATATAAATCTATCCAATGTGAGCTTGGTTTACCATCTGTATCCAAATTGCATATTATATATGTTGGTACGTGGGTATACATGGGCAGTCTACTAGCAGCATAAACATTATTTTCTAGACTGGGATGAATATTTTCCAAATGTTGTTGTACATCTACTGTATCCATGATATTACCAATCTATTCAATGGTTAACATAGGAATGAATAATTATAGTGATTTGTAAATATTAAATCGCATTCTTTTGTGCTGATTTGTAGGAGTCATCGATGGCTAGTCGCAACACGAAACAATGCGAGATAAGCTAGTTGAATCATAAAGTTACTATCAGTTTCACTGCGGAAACTCGAACAGTATTTTGTATAAGATTAAATAGGGGGTTTATAAAGAAATAAAGAATAATATATTGCATACAATTTGTTTTAATTAATTTTATAATGTTTCACGTAGTTACATACACACAAAGTGCATTACGCATAACACATAAATCTATCACACAACACACATTTGTTAACACCTTAATTACTATAGTTTACAGTAACATTTCTGTTATTGTCTATTTCAATAATATTATCAAACTCAGCATAAACTATACAGTTAATTGTTTGTATTAGTGAGGATTCAAATTGTACTTCTAATCTTACACTACCATGCTTTATGAAATTCCAACGAGTTGATGAGTTAGCTGATACATCAGGAGTTAAGTCAAATGCTAATAGACAGTAACCTTTGGTATACTGTTCACAAGAGATTCTATTTCCTTCATTAAGAAAGCGACTATCAGTTCCCGAGAATTGAGTATGAAATGCTGATATAAATATACTATTATTAAAAGATGATTGCAAAGATTTTGAAAGTATTTGTTAACCATCAAGAATTAATGCCATAGTTTTCAAAGTTAAATGGATTTTTAGTAAGGGAACCATTAAATGCAGAATTGTACACGAATCCAATTATACATTTTTTGGGTACTTGTCCTAAGAATATACTATCAAGAGTTTTTCCTTAAATACCCGATGGAATTGTTAAAACTTTTACTTCAGCTCGAGTAATAGGATTATTTAGCAGTGGTAGAAACTAAAACTTTTTGATGTGCGAGTAATACACTTGGATTCATTCGTGCTCGTCGGACAGCAAGAGTTGCGTCCGTAATGCAAACTTTAAACTTTACATCGTTTGACCCATCAATTAACCACTCAATCCCAATAAAGAGCCCATGCAGTCGCATGTGCCTGGCAAATCCCGAGCGGTCGTATGCGACCGCATCCACCCGCAGCACTTAAAACCATTAAAACTTATATTTAGAGACTACTTTTTTATGTAGAAGTTTGACATTCTATAGAAAATTCTCTATATAAAAGTCAGGTTTTACTTTATTACAAAAAGACTATTGTATTTTGATAACAAAAACAAAACATACCAAACGAATGTCAGCAGCGTGAAAATCACAATTATTTCAATATATATTACTCGAAATTATTTACGTAAAAAGATAAATTATATACAAAAACTTTCATTACAATTTTATAATAAAACACTAAAAAAATTCAAAAATCAACACAATAACATAAACGCAAAAAATTTTTATAAATAAATATGCATAGGATAACTTGACTTTTTATTGAACTAGAGGATAGAAAATTTCATACGGATTCTATAATGCCAAACTTCTTCATAGAAAAGTAGTCTAAATATAAGTTTTAATGGTTTAACGTACTGTGGGTGTGCGCAGTCGAATTCGACTGCTTAAATTTTGACGGAATTGCGCCGCGGTCGGATTCCGCTTGGGGATGAAAGATGGAATTAAAACTCTCTCTTGATCGAACTAATTTTACACTCATTTCAACACCATTAAGTAAAAATTTATCTTGGTTGAAAATGTCATCGTGAAGATGTCCAATCATTTCTATTTCCTTACTTTCACTAACCAATTCCTGTCTTTTAACAAATCCTATGTTTTTAACATCTGTAGAATCCATTTTCCCTATTGTATCCTCATACCAAAGACTACAAATATGATGAGATTGTTTTGCAGATGGAGCATAGTTTAAAAGGGTTTCCATATATGCTCGATATGCATAGGTATTATTATTTATTAGGTGGTGATACAAGTTTTTGGTTTAAATAAACATCAATAGTAGCTTAATGCTGCTGTGTTTCGTATGGTTAGTGTAGAGAACCGGAGACCCTTTTTACTGGAAACGAGGCATTCCATCTTAGTCCTAACGGGTGACAACGCATCTACATTTTGATTTGTAATCGAGGATAGATGTAGATGTCTATGGGCCGCAGCAACCACTTACCATCAGATGGACTGTGTGCTCGTGTGTCACCTTATCCTATAAAAATCAAGTTGATTAAAAAGTTAATGCAGTCAATTATTTACAGGATATCAAGTTAGTTGAATCTCGATTAAATACTTTTATCTTTATATGGAGAAATGTATAAGACGAATCTATGTAGTCATCGCCTGTCCCAGGAACTTGAAACTCGACAGGTCCATCATCAGCAAGACACAGAATTAGTTTTTAGTGAATCCACAATCCATTTTCAGTGCTTGTTTGTGTAGACTGTAGATGAACAGACCGCGGGTCGCGGGCCGCATGCGGCGCCTCGAATACTGGTGGCCCGCCGACAGCAAAAATAATACTCCGTACATTCGCAAAATATTGAATTATATTCCAGAATAAAACAAAAAAAAAATATGTTCGAAAAGTAATTTGAATCTCGCGCGCGCGCTCTTAAGTGCGCTTATCGGTGCGCTCGGTAATGTTCGTGCTGATCTCGGTTAAATTCGTTTTCTTGAGGAACCCAGGACGACGGCAGCGCGGTGGCGGCTTATCCACGGGTTATATTGTTAGAGCAAGCGAGATTGCAATAGTCCAGAATTCCCGATTGCTCGCGTAGGTAGATACACGAAGCTTCCAGAGTTGGTTTCGTGATTTCTCCAGACAGTTATCGACTCTATACGTGCATAAAAGCCACGCTAACCGCAACGACCGACAGTTCGGTTTTAATTTGAGTGAAGTGTCAATAGTTCATATATTTTGATCCACATTCAACGTAGATTTCCCGTCAAGTGAGTTATTAGGAATGTGTAAAACTGTGTTATTAATAAGTGTTTCCCTACCTATTTAATCAATTATTGGTAATTTAAAAAGGATGGGTAATTTAAGTAGGTACTGTAATTGTTTTTAGGTGCTGTGTTAATCCTAGCCAGGATTAGAACGCAACATGGACAAGCCAGGACCTAGTAAAAAACGTAAGTTTAAAGATGAAAATCGGCAGTTTCAAGAAATTTGGACTGAGAAATACTTTTTTGTCGCATAACAAAGTCGTTTGATTAATTTGCAAGAATTCTGTTGCGATTGCAAAGGAATATAATGTAAAAAGGCACTATGAAACGCAGCATCCTACTTTTACCAAGTTTACAGGCGAATTAAGAAAGCAAAAAATGTTGTCTTTAAAACGGGAGCTTATTGGTCAGCAAGCTATGTTTACAAAACCCATTCAAGATTCAGAAACAGCTACAGAAGTTAGTTATGAAATTTCTCGAATGATAGCAAAGCGAAGGCGCCCCTTCAATGATGGGGATTTTGTAAAAGAATGCATAGAAATTGCCGCTGAGAAAATGTGTCCAGAAGCAGCAAAAAAGTTTGAGAAAATTCAACTGAATTGTATGACTATCCAAAGACGAATTATGTCTTTGTCAGGTAATATTGCGGAACCATTAAATGAAAACTAAGATCATTGAATTTTTTTCATTACAACTCGACGAATCCACTGATATTAGTTCTACAGCTCAAGCTTCGATAATACGAGGTGTTACTCAAGATTTTGAAGTCTTAGAAGAGTTATTAGGAATGTGTTAATTGTAAGGTCAAACCAGAGGAGTTGATATACTTAATGTACTTTTGGATGAGTGTTCAAAAACTGATTTGGACTTATCAAAATTATCGGTAGTTGCGACTGGCGGTGCTTCTTCGATGACTGGTGGGTCTGATTCTGGGCTAGCTACTTTGCTGAAAAAGCATCTGCAAGAAAAAAACATAAACGCTGAAGAGCTCATGCAGTGTCACTGCATTATACACCAAGAAGCCCTCTGTTCTAAATTAATTGAATTTCAAAATCTCATGAAAGTGGTAGTTTCGACTGCAAATTTCATAAAATCACGAGGACTCAATCACAGGCAATTCAAACAATTCCTTGATGACATCGAAAGCGAATATGGAGATTTATTGTATTATACAGAAGTAAGGTGGCTAAGTCGCGGATTGACACTGGAACGATTTCTAAATTTAGTAGAAGAAATTGGAATATTTCTGGCGGAAAAGCAAAGGGATATCCGGAACTTAAAAATCCTGATTGGTAGTGTGATTTGGCTTTTTTAGTTGATATTACAAATCATTTGAATGTCTTGAACACATGGCTTCAAGGCAAAAATCAACTGATATTCCAGCTCTACGCTCATGTATCATCCTTTCAATGCAAGCTGACACTTTTCAGATCGCAATCTTCAATTTCTGGAAAACACAATCATTTTCCGAATTACAAGAAAATGGCTGAAAAATTCATCAAAACTGCGATTAATTTCAGTTATGTAGAAAAGCTAGATATTTTGATTGAATCTTTTCAAGACAGATTTTCGGAGTTTAAAAAAGTGAAACCTCTGTTGGACATATTCAGCAATCCTTTCACGATTTCAGTTGAAAATGCGCCAGAGTCAATGCGGTTAGAAATTATCGACATTCAAAACGACCAAGATTTACGCAAAAAATTCAACGAAGGAGACTTGCTGAATTTTTACCGCTGCGCTGATAAAAATACGTACAAAGAGTTGCGCATAAATAATCTGAAATGTGCCAGCTTATTTGGTTCTACCTATATATGTGAACAAAACTTTTCAATACTAAATAATAATAAAACAAAAAATCGAAACCGCCTTGCAAATGAAAGTTTGGAAGCAGTTTTACGTGTTGCTACAAGTAAATTTGAACCAAATATAAAAAAAGATTGTAAGCACTATGCAGTGCCACGCTTCAAATTAATAAATTCTTTTTCAATTTGAATACATTATTATTAATTCTTTATTGTCTTCAATTACCTATACTCCTGGCGCCCGCCATCAGTTCGTTATTTGCCCGAGTGGCCCCTAGTCTTAATAAGTCTGTGCATCACTGGTGTGCACGGTAGCGCGAACAAATCCAATTCTGACTTAACGCACTTACAGGAATGATTATGAAGGAAATACATATTTAATTTAAAAATATATCTTTGATATTTTTCGGTTTTAGACCAAGTTTTTTTCGCAGCATTCATTTTAGCAGTTAATGGTGGAATTAACGAGGCAATCGTTTTCTTTTAGTTATATACCCAGATCCTGTCATGTAAAATTGATCAATTTTGTCATTAGCCTTTCGATTTAAATTCGTACTAACTTGCTTAAGACGATCTTTTTTTGAGGCTTCCATAGGACGCGCTTGAACCATTTCTGACAAAAGTCCTGCTCCGGTGCTTAAGGGAAAATGTAACCTCAAATGGCTTAGCAAGATCCTCCGTTATGCCGAAAGTATTGCAGCATTAATTTTGAAATAAATATATGGTAAAGTTGAGGACTAATGTTAAGAACTATGTTAGACGAAAATAAGATTCCGAAAAATTTTCTCGATAGAAAAAAATACAAAGTTACCTCCAAACTGCACAATAAACCGCTGTAATTCATAAAATACTTTAAATAAGATCACGAAACCTTGCATACTCACTGAACTAACTATAAAGCAGTGCTTATGTTATTTACTTTTTTTAAAATACCATTATTTTTACTGTAAAAAGAAACTACCTAAAATATCGGCGTCTTGAAGCTTGATTTCTGGCAACCCGTTAGTAAGCTTTTGCTTTTGAAGAATCGCTTAGGCTTTTGAAGGGAGAAGTTGTGTCGCTTACGATCAGAATACAACAACAGGACCACGTAAATTAAAATGGGAAATAACCGTGATAAAAATAAGAAGCAACTGAGTTGGCGTTAAGAAACAGGCGTAAATAAAGTAAACCTAATGAAATAAGTATCTAACGACCTATCTACTTACAGTATTAGTGATTACAAACATGTCGGTACATAGCATATGACACGCGGGGAAGTGGGGGTGAAATTAGAATTTGAGCTGACTTACTATATCCCCTTAATACCTCCTTGCCAATTACTCGAGCACTATTTGAAAGTAAAGGTAAAACTGATCTAAATAACCACCCTAAGAAACTCCCAATACCATGACCGCGTTGGTATGGTGAACCCTTATAAATTACTCCAACTCTTGACCCAGGTTGATGTATATAATAATTTTCATATGGACATTTATGATGATCACGATGAGAATTCATTATTATAATTTTCGGAAACGTAGTTTAATAGACACGGTTCCGAACTGGAATGGTATTTTTGGTCCTGTGATCAATCTTATAACAATTTTTAGCGGATCAAACTCTCTGCGCATAACAGATTAGTAGTAAGGTGGAGAGAAAACGTGCATTTTATTTGCACCATAAACGTATTTTGGAGGATCTAATGAAACGACTCTTAGTAAAGGAGTCATCACCCACAATCTGTGGATCAATAATGCCGCAATATAGAAATAGTTGAGATGGTAACCCCAAGTGTAAATTAGCAGGACACTTTCCAGAATTTCTCTCTAGGAGATTTTTATTTGGTTCATAACCTAGTTGTAAACTTAATATGGGTAATAATTTTACGGATGTTATATTTTTATCCAAAACAGAAACAGACACAAATTTTGTTATTTTTAATTCTTATTGAAAGTAATTTTTTGCTTTTACCACTGGTTCGGAAAAATCCTCCGTCCTGGGAAGAACCAAAAAGAAACCCAGCGGAACTTTTTTTTTAAATAATATTAATTTACAATATATTATTATTTTACACACAACGATCACTACTGAAAAATGAGGAATTATTGTTACTGCTTATCTAACCAATTTTCGGTGTATTGTTTTAAAGCCAACACAAGGGTGATCGCTACCAAGCTATTTCTAATTTGTCTTGTGTTGTTTATTGTAAACATTATTGTAAACTATTATTGGATAAAAAATAGTCCCGCTGTGTTTCTTGCTGGTTCTTCCCACGACAGAGGTTTTTTTTGCGAACCAGTGGTAAATGAAAAAAGTGACTTTCCATAAGTATTGTTATAATCTACATTGAATAAAAAAGTTCCTGTTTCTGTTTCAACATGACTTTCGTCGTCGTTTCCAGGATCATATGAGCGAAAAATTAAGCGTTATCTCAGCGTCTCGTGCAAACAGGGTCCACTAGAGATATTGCAAGAAAGAAGAGCCCCTATCTGCTCGTTCAACCGAGAATATCGCTGCTCTGGTAGAAGACCTTCGACAGTATCCACAAACATAACGAGACAATGATACACGCAATTTTGTATCAACAGACTACATTACAACGAATGCTCGTGAAAAAGCTGATGAAGATGTTCACTTATAAAGTGCGAACTGTATACCAATTATTGCCTGTTGACCGTCAAGCGAGGCTAACTTAACTCCGCGCTCTGTTAAACCTGGTGCAATAAGAGGATGTTTTCGTACCCAAAATCATAATAAGCGACGAAGCATATTACCACTTAAATGTTTATTTATGTCAGTAAACAAAATTTGCGTTTCTGGGGCATGGATAATGCATATATACGCACGAAAAGCCATTGCACCCACTCAAATTTACCGTTTTTTGCGGCATTTGCAGAAAAAAATATTGGCCCTTAAGTTCCGACACAGTGAGGACACCGACACCACCTCCGTAACCGTAACTGATTAGCGCTACAAACAGATGTCTATAGAGATTTTTTGCTGCAAGCTACTGAATTGGGTTTCGAGCATTGTTGGTCTTGAAAGAATGGAGCAACCGCCCACACAGTTCGGGCAACGATGGAAATTTCGATACACCAATGTCCGGGCCAAGTGATCTCCCGTTTAGGCGATTTGAGTTGGCTGGTCAGATGGCTAAATCTTCAAACTTCTTACTTTGGGATTTTTTTAAATTTGGTGTATACCACAACAAACCACAAATCTTGCAAGACGCATTTAATCTAGCGATTTGGAGCCAGATGTTTTGCGAGCAATCAAAACATCATAAAACGAGCACAAATGTACATCAATTCAGGAGGGGGCGTTTGGCCGATATCATTTTTTCAACCTAATATCATCAATTTTACATCTTCAAATAAAGGTCCCCCCTGTGACCATGGGTACTGTAAAGCACCCGAAACGTCGGGATAATAATAAAAATAAATTAAAGTAATTAAACGCGATAAAATCCGTAAATAATAGTTTTATTCAATGTGTAGTGTTCGTGTAAATTTAAGAAATCATTATCTTCAAATAAACTTCGAATTTATAACAAAATCAGCCAATTTACTCTACGACATTACGTCTTTTACACCTTTTACAATATTAATTGTAAAAGGTGTGTCCATATTAATGGAAACATTTAGAAACTGGTAGCGATCACCTCTTTCCTGGTGGTTATTATCAATCATTTACTTTTTAGTAGTATAATAACCCTTACTAAACAAAGTATAATAACCCTTTAAACAAAAGCGTTGCTTGAAAACTCCGAACGAAAGTATTTAATCATCCCACAGTTATATGGTCTTAGGCAAGGAGAGGTATTGGTATGTAAAGATGGTGACCCATCCACGGACGAACCGCGACAAGTTTAGCTTAACCTGTTCGATCGACCTGTGCAGCTGTTATTACTTAGCCAGCAACATGTCTGTGATTATTTTGTGCAATGTTTTAAATAACATAAAACATTAAACGGAAACATAATTTTGAACTGATTTCGGTTTCTTCATGTCGATATAACTTTTTTCGAATGACATTTCAGTTTCGTGGTCATACAATAAATGGATAAGATGGCTATAACCCTTCGATTAACACAGGTTTTAATGTGCTTTGGAGCACATTGTATAATACATTGTTTTGCCATTGTTTTTTTAAGGAAATGAATATATTAACTTTGGCCTCTCAATACATTTATGAAAATGTAATGTATGTACACAAAAATAACAGAAGTTTAAAAAAATAGGTGAATATTCATTCTGTAAATACTAGGAACAGTCACGAGCTAGTAGTACCAGTTTCTTGACTCCACCGAGTCAGTAATTCATTCTTGGGGCGATTTATAAACTTTTACAACAAAATCCCAGAAAATATACAAAATTTGAACACCTTAAAATTCAATAATTTTGTTGAACAAAGTTTGCATAAAAAGGTATAATGCCGCGTCCACACGCTTGACAAACCTCAATAAGCTGTCACAACACAGTTGGCTTGATTTGGGTGGATTTGCAAGCGCTTGTAGTCAATCGGTTGAGTGTCGGTTTTCTGTCACAAATCAAAGGGAATTTGCTGCAAGCGCTTGCGACGCGTTCTCACGTTTGTATTATATACTCAGTATCGTGTGTGCACTTGTGTGGAAAGTAAGCAAATAACAAAAAAAAAAAAGATCTTTAATAAAATAATTTCATAATTACATGCTGTGGTTTTTATGAATTTTTAACATCCACCAATCTTCTTTGCAGTATTTTCTTTCATTTGTTTTTTTGTATTTATGATAAAAATAACTTAAGCCAAATGTTATGTTCGACACAAAAACTTCAATGTCCGTCTTGCTTGCCTCTCAGAACAAACTGACGCACTCGCAAGGGTGTGGAATGTGGATAGCAACATTTGATACCCGAAAATAAACTAAACGTTTGTAGAGATTTAGAAATTGTGGCATTATGTATATATTTCATTATATATACAAATTAGTTTGCAGGCGCTTGTATCCGATCAGTCGAGTGTCGGATTTTGTCACAAATTAAAGTGAATTTGCCGCAAGCGCTTGCGACGCGTTCACACGTTCGTCCTTGTTTGCACTCAATCTCGTTTAGCACAGCGTGCGGACGCGGCATTATTTATAGATGATAATAAACTCTGGAAATGAGGTGATCACTACCAAGCTATTTTTAAATTGTTTTGTGTTGTTAATTATGTGACATTTAAGATTTCAAGCTGTTTTTTTAGAATTTTTTCCGAATCGGTGGGAAATCAAACAAAAGATTGATTTTCAATAAGTATTATCAATAATAAAAAATCTTCTTTCTGTTTCAAACAATAACCCTTATAGTTTCGCCATGTTCGTCCGTTTGTCCGCGGTTTTGCTGAGGCCCTACGTGCTAAAAATCTGAAATTTGGCATAGTTGTAGATATTAATCACGCCTACAGAAATGTCTTATAATCTTTTTTTTACTGCTGTATATTTTTAACCGTCGTTGTCGTCGTGTGGAGCCGTAAAGTGGTATTTTTTATTAGAGTCATGTGTCCCCTCCACCCCTACCAACTAAACCGCTGTTTTTTGAAATGGGAAATGTATGCACGATAGTGGTATATGGTAGTATATCGGTCCCAGAAAGAATGGATAATAAAAATATATTTTTTTTTATTGACCTTACTGTACTTTCACGTACATCACTGCCGCAAATTAATGAAAGTCGTTACGGATTTAGTTTTCTCTTATTCCTTACAGACTATTCTATTAGAAATGTAGTAAAGAGTATGAGTATCTATTGCATTTTTTTGTAAAAAAAAACTTTAATTATTAGCATGAAATTTTATAAAAAAATTATTTTGACAATAGTTTGAGAGCCATTCGTGAAAAAAAAGTGAAACCTAAGTAGCTATTTCAGAAATAGCCACTTAGGTTTCACTTTTAAGCAGTTAATACCGTTTACAAAATGGTATAATACATAATTTTATTTAACGTTAATAACTAATTTTTAAAAAAAAATTAGTTAGTAACACCCCATATTAGGATTTTCTCATGTATCGTAGAGGCAGTTTACAAACATAAATTGCACAAGGACAAACATCCAGACCCGTAATAATTATTTGTAGGCCATACAAATAGTTGTTACGTGCGGGATTCGAACCCGCGGCCCCGAGCGCATCAACTCATAGCTAAGTCACTGCGCCACGGAACCGTCAAAGTTTTGGGACCTATGTATAATGAAGTTAAAAGGAAAACTATCACGTCCAGGTAGGCTTAACAAGTTAATGAGTTATAGTCTATCGTAACGATGTGAGCAGATTATTTTCAGAAAATTGCGGTTTTGGAAACATGAAGTCTTTATGTAGTGCACTACGCAGCAATATCATATTTTTAATGACAGTTTTTTAGAGTGAAGACAATCTCTCCATAGCGCTTTCCGAATGTATGCGTCAAAGTTCTTGAACTTGGTACATACATTCGGAAAGAGCAATTCGCATTTGATCTTTCAGTTCGAATACAACCATCATAATGAGCTAGAATACTTTATTTTAAACGTTATTATAACGACATATGTATATAGCCTCAAAGTGCGACGCAGAGTGTAAATTGCGAAAATATTGCGATTTTAAAATAAAAACACTTCAATATAATTTTTTCATGCATTTGAATAAAATCAAATATAATTAATTTATCAAAATACAGGCAATGCTTAATCTAATATATAGAATTAATGGTTTGTTTGTCTTTTACGCGTTGCCATAGATTGTAGTAAATTGCGCGAAAGTTTATAGGCAAACAATTAATTTACAGTAGGTATAGGTATTTTATTTGAAAGTTATGTATAATTCAACTTAAACGAATAAGGGGGGGCGGCTAAACCCTCTCCCGGTTTTTTATGTTTTTTCGCAGAAATAATTTAGAATATGCCGAATTGCACCCTATTTACAAATAAATATATATTAAAATTTAATGATGATCTCGAACATTAATCAAAAGTCTAAAATGTGTAAATTTACTCAGTCTGTCAAGACAGCGAATCGGGTTTTGCGTCGCAAAGTTCTATGACCATACCTAATTAAATAATATGCTCTTCCAAACTTAAAACGATATTTCCACAATTATTTCTTCTGTGGCAGCAAAGCGCTGGGTACCAGCTAGTTTACTTTTACTTTTACTATTTTTTTAACTATTTATTTACTCAATTATATTTTTATTTACGCTTATTCTGAAATTACTATAAATTACCGAGCAAACGATGGCCTAGCCGATCAGTACGTTCCCGGGTCCTCCGAACGCTATAAATTATCACTTTTTACACATCGACAATGTAAGTTATTTATTTAAGTAATAATAATTTTTAAGTTTATATGATAGTAAGTAATTTATTATTATAATATTTATCTTTTGTTTTAGTGTTAGCTCAAAGGATAAGCCTTCGCCGTAAACCCGAGTAACCCGGGTACGATCCCTGCCGGCGCCAATGAAATTGTTAGTTTGTTGTAGTAGTATTGTTAGTGTAACTAACAATTTCTATGTGTCAATGTTATGGTTAATGTTATGACCACCAATGAAATTGTTGGGAAGGAAAGCGTGAGAAAATCTGGGTCCTTGAGAAATTTAAATAAAAAAATCTAAGGCATGTAAAGTCCACCAACACACATTGTGGCAACGCATTCATGGTAATAATTTCACAATGACAGCACCTTTATGTCATAGGAGTAAGCAGTTTTTAGCCGACTTGAAAAAAAGATTCGGTATAAATACTGTACGTCAATATTACGCCGCTCTAGAGCGAATGTGTAAATTTTGACTTGTGCATATATTTCTTTTATATTTAAGGGCCTGTACTACCTCAGCTCAAATTCTAATTTCGCTCCCACTTCCCCGCGCGTCTTATGCTATTTCCCGACATGTTTGTAATCACTGCAAGTACTGTAAGTAGATAGGTCGTTAGATAGTTATTTCATTAGGTTTATCATATTTATGCCTGTTTCTTAACGCCAACCCAGTCACTTCTAATTTTTATTACGGTTATTTCCCATTTGAATTTTACGTCGTCCTGTTGCGTAATGTGTATTCTGATTCTGAACCCGAAGCGAGACTGAGCAGGGTTATCGGGAACAAGCTACAGGACGCAGATAGTTTAGGTGATTTCCTTTTACAGTGAAAATAATGGTAATTAAGAAAAATTAAAAAAACGTAAACCCTGCTTTATAGTTAGTTCAGTGTGTATGCAGTTTCTTGATTTAATTTAAAGTATTTTGTGAATAACAGCGGTTTACTTTTCGGTTTGGAGGTAACATTGTATTTTTTTTTCTATTGAGAAAATTTTACGGATTCGTGTTTTCGTTTGAAATAGTACTTAAAATTAATCCTCAAATTTTACCATATATTTATTGAATAAAACTAAATTTACGGATTTTATCGCGTTTATTTAACTGATTTTACTTATTTTTAATTCCCGACGTTTCGGGTTCGCTTTACAGCATCCATGGTCACGGGGGGACTGAGATGTTTGACGTCCCAATGTCATAGTTAGCCCGGCTACCTTCAGTTTTTTAAGACACGTAAATTTAAGAAATCATCATATGTTTATTTCAAAATTAATGCTGCAATATTTTCGGTATAACGGAGGATCTTGCTAAGCCATTTGAGGTAGTATAGGACCTTAAATATATACTCTAAAAATAAACATTTTTTGAAGAAAACAACTACTGCATTATTACTATACTTTCACGTTTTTCTTTGCAGAGGGGGAGGATTCTGACATACCACTTTGGCTTATTTTTTAGTTAATAGGTATTGCAAGCCTACGGTTTCATTAGTAGTACTCTTGGTTTATGCAAAATAATGAGCAAGTAAATTATGAATATTGATGTTATATTCATAACATCAATATTCATAATTTACTTGCTCATTATTTTGATAACTTAAATCAATAATTTTTTTAAAAAATATTTTAAGATTCTGACAATTTCTAAGCGCTTTTAATCGTCGCGGGCGCTACGCAATTTTAGACCTTATGACGGCGTTTCTTCAAGTTTTTATAGAAATTATGTATTCACTCGGATCAGTACGGCGATAGCGTTTTCGATGTGTCGTCTTAAGCCTACCTGGACGTGATAGTTTTCCTTTTAACTTCATTATACATAGGTCCCAAAACTTTGACGGTACCGTGGCGCAGTGACTTAGCAATGAGTTGCTGCGCTGGGGGCCGCTGGTTCGAATCCTGCACGTAACAACTATTTGTATGGCCTACAAATAATTATTACGGGTCTGGATGTTTGTTCTTGTGCAATTTATGTTTGTAAACTGCCTCTACGATACATGAGAAAATCCTAAAATGGGGTAGTAACGTTTTTTTAAAAAAAATTAGTTATTAACGTAAAATAAAATTATGTATTATACCATTTTGTAAACGGTATTAACTGCGCATATTTCTGAAATAGCCACTTAGGTTTCACTTTTTTTTCACGAATGGCTCTCAAACTATTGTCAAAATAATTTTTTTATAAAATTTCATGTTAATAATTAAAGTTTTTTTTACAAAAAAAGTGCAATAGATACTCATACTCTTTACTGCATTTCTAATAGAATAGTCTGTGAGGAATAAGAGAAAACTAAATCCGTAACGACCTTCTTTTCTTTTTCTTACTTTTCTTTTTTTTATAACAGTGGTAGAGCCACGCGGCAGCTTTGCTGTTGCACGTATGGGCCGGCTCAAACCGGGGTGGTACCACGGTACCTCACAGAATACCGCGTGAAGTGGAAGCTCTGCTTCCGCGTTTCGTCTGGTGAGTGCGGGTGGCCGGAGCCCAAATCCCCCCCCCTTCAACATGGTAGCGGAGTTAAATAATGATAGACTACCCCAGGAGGGTACCAGCACCCCTGGAGAATCCCTCGCTGAGCATCCGCGACCATGTTTCTCCACTTATGAGCGTGGGTGCTCAGGCTGCCCCGCGTATTATGGGGGAGGGGGGGGGGGGGGCAAAATTCCGCTCAAGACTACAAGTGCTCGGGGCAAACGGAGCAACAAGACCAAGGCGACCCCTGCCACGCTGTCCGTGAATTTCTGCAATATCAGGGGACTTCACTCTAACCTAAACGCCGTCCACTACCATCTCGAGACGAAGTCCGGCTCTGCTCTTCTGCAGGTGTCCTCTCCGGCTGATGTCTCGTATCTCTCCTACCCGGGGTACAAACTGGAACACTCCTTTGTGCCTCGGGCTGGAGTTTGCGTTTACGTCAGAGAAGACATCTGTTCTCGACGCCTCGGCAGACTTGAAGGTTCGGACCTGTCCATCCTTTGGCTACGCGTATACAGCGACGACCGTCCGCGCGTCTACGGGTGCCTCTATAGGTCCCATAGCGGTAATGCCGAAACAGACCGACTCTTCAATCACGTCCAAATGGCTGCAGATTCGTTGCTACAGCAGATCCCCTCCGCAGAGATCGTGATCCTCGGCGACTTTAACGCCCATCACGCCGAATGGCTTGGTTCACGTTTAACCGATCATGCGGGGAGATCTGTTCATGATTTTGCCTTGGCATATGGTCTGACACAACTGGTTACTTCGCCTACGCGGATTCCAGATGTGGAGGATCATGCACCTTCTCTGTTGGACCTTCTGCTGACCTCTAACCCGGACGGATATCAGATTTCCGTCGACGCCTCTTTAGGCTCCTCGGACCATTGTCTGGTCCGGAGTGTTGTGCCACTCACGCTGAAATCGCGGTTGCATTCTGCAGGCTGCCGCCGTGTTTGGCACTATAGGTCAGCCGATTGGGATGGGATGCGGTCTTTCTTTGCATCCTACCCTTGGGGGCGGGTTTGCTTCTCGCCGGATGATCCCAACGTTGTTGCGGATTCTGTTGCTGATGTGGTACTGAAGGGTATGGTACTTTTTATTCCTTCCTCTGTGGTGCCCATTGGAGGCAAATCTCAGCCATGGTTTGGTCGCTCCTGTAAAATAGCATCATGCTATAAGCAGGAGTGCTACCAAGCCTGGGCTGATGCATCAGCGTCCCGGGATGTAAACACCAGCGCTCTAAAAAAGAAGTATAATTCCGCCTCTAGGTCCTTCAAAAGAGTCATTGCCAAGGCAAAGTCAGAGCACATAGGCAGAATTGGCGAGTAACTGGTTCGCCTTCCTTCTGGAACCCGTGCATTCTGGTCTCTCGCCAAGGCTGTCTAGTGGAATTTTTGTCAGCCATCTCTTCCATCTCTGTACAGGGAGGACGACACACTGGCCCATACCGCAAAGGAGAAAGCCGATCTTCTAGGCTCTTTCTTTGCGTCTAACTCGACTCTCGATGACGGGGGAGGTACGCCGCCGACCATCCTGCGGTGTGAGTGCTCCATGCCGGAAGTGCACTTCACACAGCGCTCGGTTCGCAAAGCACTCCTCTCCCTGAACATCCACAAGTCGAGTCGGCCTGAAGGAATCCCCCCAATTGTGCTGAGGACGTGTGCTCCAGAGTTGGCACCGGTTTTAACGCGTCTTTTCCGGTACTCCTACTCCCTAGGCGTAGTCCCAAAATCATGGAAGACGGCTTACGTCCACCCGATCCCTAAAAAAGGCGCGTTCCCGTCCAACTACCGGCCAATAGCCATCACCTCCTTGTTCTCCAAAACAATGGAGTCCATTGTAAACTGCCAGCTCATGAGGTACCTCGAAGATCACCAGCTGATTAGTGACCGCCAATACGGTTTTCGCCGTGGTCGGTCAGCTGGTGATCTTCTGGTCTACCTAACTCACAGATGGGCGGAGGCAAAAGAGTTCAAGGGGGAGGCATTGGCCGTTAGTTTGGACATGGCGAAGGCCTTCGATCGGGTTTGGCACAAAGCGCTTCTTTCGAAGCTCCCTTCCTATGGGCTTCCCGAGAAATTGTGCGATTGGATCACCAGCTTTCTTGCAGATCGGAGCATCAAGGTTGTTGTAGACGGTGCAAGCTCCGATTGCAAGCCTATTAATGCTGTTATTCCACAAGGCTGCGTGCTGTCGCCAACGCTGTTTCTTCCGCATATCAATGATATGTTGCAAACCCGTAACATTCATTGCTATGCGGATGACAGCACTGGTGATGCTCTTTACACCGGCCGAGCCAATATTTCTCGGGAAAACGTCTCCGAGTGCCGGGACAAACTTGTGTCTGAAGTCGAGTCTTTGCTGAACAGAGTCTCCGATTGGGGACGACTAAATCTAGTCCAGTTTAACCCCCAGAAGACCGCCAAATTTCGTGAATGCACTACACGGCAAACGTCCCGATACCATCCACACCATCTGGATGCTTGGCGGTCCACTACTGTACGTTTCACAAGGAGTTTTCTTCCACGTACAACCTCTCTGTGGAATAGTTTACCACCGGCGATTTTTCCGGACCGATACGACCTGGGGACCTTCAAGAAAAGAGTTTACTTCTTTCTAAAGGGCCGGCAACGCACCCGCAATTCTCCTGGTGTTGCGGTTGATCATGGGCGTCGGTAGTCAATTCACATCAAGTGAGCCGCATGCTCGTTTGCCCCTTCTTCTATAAAAAAAAAACTTTCATTAATTTGCGGCAGTGATGTACGTGAAAGGTACGTGAAAGGGTAAGGTCAATAAAAAACATATATTTTTATTATACATTCTTTCTGGGACCGATATACTACCATATACCACTATCGTGCATACATTTCCCATTTCAAAAAACAGCGGTTTAGTTGGTAGGGGTGGAGGGGACACATGACTCTAATAAAAAATAACACTTTACGGCTAAATATTTACAAACGGATGGATTTTTGAAAGAGCTGTCCAACGACACTCCTCACGGTTAAAAAATACACCTGTATGGGAGGTACCAAAAATATTTTTTTTCAAGATTATAAGACATTTCTGTAGGCGTGATTAATATCTACAACTATGCCAAATTTCAGATTTTTAGCACGTAGGGCCTCAGCAAAACCGCGGACAAACGGACGAACATGGCGAAACTATAAGGGTTATTGTTTGAAACAGAAACAGATTTATATATATATATATATATATATATATATATATATATATATATATATATATATATATATCATTTCGAACATTAAGTGTATATATTTATATATAATTTAATGTTCTAAATGAATATATACTTTATATTTCGTTATGATATTGTAATATGACTTTGTATAGAATTTCATTATTTTTGTATATTAATGATAATCCATCCAAATAGTGAAACCTTGTCACGGTAATTAGGGTTGTAGGTAACTAATCTACCGTTATTAATCGTACCTTATGAGAACTTCCTGTTTTTTCCATTTCTCATAGTCTACTCTTATAATATCGAAGCTATAAGATAGGGTTACAATAAATCACTGTCGTGCCGTTAGCGATTTAAGTTGCTCGCCTCTTGTTTTAAGTGAGTTCTAATATAATATTTTATGATATTTAAGGTTTTATTATTTGCTTTCTATAATCGTGAGGAAACCGGCATGACTATAAAATAAAAATAATTAAAAGACAAGTGAAATCACGCACACGCACTGGAGCATTGCGACGCAATAATATTATTCTATAACCCTCGCATAAAGGTTACTTCTTTGCAACGGAGTATTACTTTCGACTTAACACTTTAAATTCCGTTATGTTAGTACATTTACCACCACTGCGTTATAATATCTTTCAATATTGCACCAACGTGCTAGAAAAATGATGATAAATAATTAACATATAGCACAAACTAGTGACTGTTTAAGGTTCGATTCCAGGACATATTATGTAGTTGTCTAAATCGAATAAAGTTTTTTCAATCACAATATTTGTACAACGCGTCCTTCAAGCTGGAATCTTCCCAAACGATATCTTTAATTTTTTATAATTTTATTATGTCAAGATTTACTCAGGATTTTGTGATAATTAGTGACTTAATACTTTAGGAGATACAGCCCTCTTTTTGGGAGGATTCTAGCTTGAATTCAAGCTAGCGGCCTCCCCTCAAAAACACTATTACTGTCTGCTTTTGACACGTGATTTTTATTTTAAGATGTTAATTTTAATTCTTCAACTTCAATTTCAGTACCAGCTTTATCCCTCCTTGTTTTAAAGACATTATCAATTTTATTCAATCTCTACACACGCACTTGTTACTTCTCTCAGTACGTACTTACATGGTACGTACCAAAATGTAATAATTTTAGGGGTCGTTAATATCAATATACCACCATAAATAGTGAAACCTTGGACTATCTTGAACAACTACTCTTTCATGGTCTGACTTCTGTATATTCAAATATTTCATGTCAAAACTCGATCATGACATGTCATGGTCAAAACTAAGAAACCACTTCGCACTTTCATAAACACCACAATCACTAACCACAAAAGTATATTGACCCGTATTGATATGAAAAATAAGTCACTTTTTCGTAATAAATAAGTACATCAAAAAATTAATTATGATAACCTTATTACGAGTAACAATTGAAAAATATCAATTTTAATAGTTTCTTATTGGAAAACTACGCTAATATTTATACTATAAATTTTGTGAAGACACTACAAAGTATAATAAATAATAATTCAAAGATAATAAAACGATTAAAGTATAAGTTAAGATATTTACATTTCTTGGACATGTAATTTTTACTAAAACTTGGTCCAGTGAAAAATAAAACTACAAGTAATTGTACATACTAGTTAAACTACAGTTGAACTACTACTACTACTTACTAGAAAAGAGGGAGGAGAAGTCCCCCCGAAAAGAGACTGCCATCGGGCAGGCGGCGCTAAAGTCGTCGCGGATGTGGGCGAGAGTTCACGTGGCCCTGCTGTAATAGTTATGCGTGCCAGTATGTGTCTAAGCTGGAACGGTGTGGTGTTTTAGTCGGTGCGAATCTGACATAACCCGTCCTTACTGCAAGGTGAATATAAGTAGGCATTTCCCATGAAAAAACAAAAAGATTCCACTCAAAACGGAGATGAGAAAAAGCTTAACTCATTAATAATACATTAATATAATGGATATACACAATTTTCACGTTGGAGAGTCGATTGATTCGTCAGCGCACGTCGATAAAACAGCCAAGCAACAATTTTTCAAACTCGTGCACGCGTCACGCTCTACACTTACCGCCAAACTTACCAGCACGAGGAAGCTACTCAAAATTTTCTACGAGAATTCCCCGATTGGTGATCAGTTCTTAGAGTTATATGGCCGACCCTTTGCCACTTCGGCTTACTTATCCGCTCGGCTATGTTAATTACTCTGGTGCACTATATTGTTTTATAGTTACCTACTACCCTAATATCTTCCCGTGGGTGTATGAAGAGACGAATGAAGATAATTAAAGCGGAGACAGGCACAGTATCCTCCTGGTAGTAAATTTATTAATAAAATACTGCAGTTTTCAACACGCTTGCAAGGGTAGCAAGTAGCAACTATGGCAAATATCGCCGTGAGGAAATCTATGGGGGTCCTATGTTTAGTAGTGGACTTATGTAGACTTTTAATGAATTAATGAACTAAGTCAAAATTATGCGTAAGTCTTTACTGTTTTTAAATTATCACTGTTGACTTTGAGGAGTGGTCAACATGATGACCAGCCATGATGATGAGGGCCAGATGAGGTCTACGATGGAACGAGTTTGCCCAGGAGAAGCTTGTTAACACGTACCTTGAAGAGGTTCAGGTTATAGGCACTCGGAGAAACAGGGCATTCCACTCCTAAGCTGTGCGCATTATTAAAGATGACGTATAGCGCTTAGTGCGAATATTCGGAATATCAACCAAGTGTGGATGGTAACCTGCTGGTTGATAGGCGAATGGAGATGGCGGTATGAGCTCATGAAGCCCACTGGCATACTCTCCAAAGTTCAAGACAAACGAATAACTCCGGTCCCGTTGGAGTAATATATTTCAATCTCGGTAATGAAAGTCACCAATTGCTCACTAAATCTTAAAATAGGAGTCACAGCTAAAAAGCAGACAGTAATGGCGTTTTCGAAGGGAGGATGCTAGCTTGAACTCAAGATAGAATCCACCCAAAAAAGGGCTATATTTCCTAAAGTAATAAGTAACATTTTTTTTCGTAAGTCGCTTATTGTCACTGGTACCGTACAAAATCCTGACATAATAAAATTGTAAAAAAATTAGGATATCGTTGGGGATTCCAGCTTGAAGGATGCTGTGCAACATGTCTATAGTTATCGGTAACGGGAGGTTTTTTAGGTCCATTCTAGACATTATATTTTACTTATTGTGACACTAAGTACACGCATAACTATTACAGCATATTATTTTGTTAAGCAATTATTGCGCGACTTATGAGTTTTGGCCAGTCGGAAACAAGGTCGCAATTTTAACAATATTATAAAACCAGCGGTCTGTTTTCAAAGGGCTGTTTGATACCGTCGAAGATGTTGCGACGGTCTGTTTTAGTTCTGTGCATGGTGGTGACTGCCAAACTTCAAAATGATCCTCCGGGACAACAAATTTTACTTTTTAAGGAAAGGACGAAGGTAAGAGTAAAAAAGCAAATTATTATTACTTAGACTACTTATCATTTTGGCGCTTATTACTTTAAATAGTTTACTTAAATTTTAACTTAAGAAAACAACTTAGGCTGAGAAATATTTTTATTGATGTATTTTTTATAGAATAACGAGCACACAGTTCACCTGATGGTAAGTGGATGCTGTGGCCTATTGACGTCTTCACCTATCATCGATTAAGAATCAAAATGCTGATGCGTCAGTGCCCCTGAGGACTATAATTGGATGCTTCGTTTCTAGTAATAAGAGTGTCCAGTTTTCTACACTCACCACGAAACATAGCAGCATGACTTGCTATTTCATGATGGTATACTGTGAGAGCGCGATCCTTCTCCGGTCGAGCCGACTCATTCGTGATACATCTATAATATAGCTGCAGCGTGGGTCTACCACGTAACTCAAATATTATTGTAACATTATTTTTTATAAGCATTAACTTAATATATATGAGCATTAAGTTATCTAAATGAGTCTAAGACTAAAAAGATAGAAAGCCTAAAATATATGAAAAAACTAATCTAAAACCATGTCTAGCTTATGGTAAAAACAATAACTCACGTATACATACACATCTAAAACCATTAACCCACTAACACAACCAACAACATGGTACCGAAAGAAGGGAAAAAGATGTGTGTGTGCGTGTCAAGAAGTTGAGAATGGTTTTTGCATGTCTTTCTTTTTTACTAGAATTTTAATTAATAAAACTATAATATAGCATATATACCTCCCACAGCTGGGGACTGCCCTCCTCTCATTTTTGAGAGGGTTTTAGGGCAAAAAGACGGGCTATACAATAATTTAATTTTTATCATGATCACGATCACCAGGATAAAACTAAATAATCAACTTAGGATCGATGCGTGTTGTTTAGGTTTTTCTAAAGTGTAAGGTTATTACTGCTAACGAGGCTATGCATCTTGGTCCCTGGGGTTGACAATGCATTTGTATTTTGATTCTTAATTGAGGATATATGAGTATATTGGTAATGTGAAACCACAGCATCCCCCTTATTTAATTTAAACCTTTGTTTTTATGATAAAAATTTATGATAAAGTCAGAAATATTAAATTTTGGTTCGCTTTAGTCCCTTTCTATGAGGATGTTGACCAGAAATTACGAGTACAATAGAATGACATACACAGTGTATGTTTTTAAAACACATTGTATTATAAAATTATATATTGTATATTATAATTTAATAAATATTATATTGTATCATAGGTATATATTTAAATTTATATATTCTCTAACTAGTACCTGTTTTGGACATACAATGTCTATTTAGTTTCTTTTAATATATTTAAAAAGGATTTTTATGTATTACTCCACTTTACTTCTATATACGTATATACTTATTTTTAACGTAGGCTTTTTTTAATGCTAAAGTGACAAACGAATTTAACTTCAACATTTATAAAAAAGTTAGAAATATTAAATTATGGTTCACTTTAGTTCCCTTTTATGTGTATGAGGACCAGACATTATAAAAGAATAAAATAAACAATTTTTAAAATACAATATATTTTAAACCTATACAAATAAATAAAATAAAAGTCTCTGTTTGTAATGTCAAAATAACAGCTTTCAACTAAATGCATATGAATGTATATATACTTATACGATACGATACTTATAACAAAAAAAAATTTATAAAGTGTTTGTCTGTCTGTTTGTTCCGGCTAATTTCCGAAACGGTTGGACTGATTTTGTCGGGATTTTCAATGTCGAATAGCTGATGTTATAACGAGTAACTTAGGATATTTTTATTTTAGCCCAAGAATTAGGGTTCCGCGCAAAAAAAGTAAAACGCACGAAATTGTAAACAAAATACAATTCATATAGGAAAGTTTTTTAAAATTATATAAATTTAAAAAAAACTATGCGAACGAAGTCGCGGGCACAGCTAATATATACTCTAAATTTATAATAGGTACATATGTAAAATACAATCATTTAAATATATATTTTAATTTTATAATTTCTCTAACTACCTATTTTTGGGCATTACTGTAATATCTATTAATAATATGTAATGTAATTCTCGTAATACTATTTTATAAAGGATTTTATGTAATATTCCATAATGTTTTTATATACGTATAATAACAATGTCCTCCAGATCGAATTTCGGTCACGGCGCGGCGGCCCCCACGGAGACTAGCCACCGGCGCAGGACAGGATTATAGTGCACAAATGTATGCACAAGCACAGGTGCACACTCTGTTCCCTCACTCTCATTATCCGTTGGGACGGTAAACCGAGACTACCGGAGCGAGATCGTGCACAGGACCAGCGGCTTTACGTGCGTTCCGAGGCACGGGGGTGAGACAGCGCCAGCTATCTTACTCCGGGCAGCTACTGTAAATTTCTTGACGGGAAAACTCAATAGTTGATTTTTTGGCATGAACCGGGGTTCGAACCCAGGACCTCATGATCAACAGTCGCACCCTACCACAACCACTAGACCAACGAGGCAGTCACATAATATAATATTATACTTATAATATTATATTTTCAACGTAAGATTTTTTTTATAATACTAAAGTGAGAAGCGAACCTGCAGCCAATTTTAAACAACGAAGACTGGCAAAGCAACGAAGGACAGATAAGGTAAAATAAAATACCTAACCATATAATATAACGCCTCACAGTTATATTATATGGTTAGGTACTTTATTTTACCTCATTGCACTGATCAAATTATCTCAATACGCCCCGGATTGACTGGAAGAGAGTGCCTAGTCATGAAAGTCCCCCGTTTGTGAACCTCGTTTAAAATCATAAAGATTTAGTGAATTAATAAAATAAACCATGTAGTTGTATTTGACAGACTTAAAAATAACTTTAATCATGACACATTAGACTGAAAGACGAGTGTGAAAGCATTTTAAACGTGGTAGAGCCATGCTGCAATTATATTAGTAGTATAGTTGTAGCACGAATGGGTCGGCTCGACCGGGGAAGGACCACGCTCTCACAGAATACCAGCGTGAAATAGTAGCTTAATGCTGCTGTATTTCGTATGGTGAGTGTAGAGAACCGGAGACCCTTTTTACTGGAAATGAGGCATTCCATCTCAGTCCTCACGGGTGACAACGCATCTGCATTTTGATTTGTAATGGAAGATAGATGTAGATGTCTATGGGCCGCAGCAACCACTTACCATCAGGTGGACTGTGTGCTCGTTTGTCACCCTATCCTATAAAAAAAAAATATTACTTGGGAAAGACCAACGAACGTTAGGTACCTACATGATGCTAATGACCTAATTAGATTTCTTTATGAGTAATGTTTTTTCGCAAGGAGAATAATCAAATAAAATCAAACTCTTAGAAAGTAATCAAACCGTATGGGTTAGTTGTTTTCCTAAAAACTGTTAAAATTGAAAGTCAGACCCCGAAAAAGGTCATGACATAGTTTGAATAATTTGGTGTTGACGAAGTTAATCGTTATATGAATTGTATCAATAAATCGTTTTGAAATTTACTATAGATTGTGGTCACTACTGTTAAAAGTGTCGGTCGTTGATCGATATGACTCAAACATAAAAAATTGGTCAAATTTAAAGTGTAATGTTTGTAATTTCTTGTTTCGTAATTCTGGATTATGCTTAGCCTATGATAATATATCTATTGTACACACAAAAGATATATTTAAAATGTAGAATATAAAGATTATTTATCTTTTGTACACACAAAAGATATATTATCATAGCAGCTAAGTTTTTACGTGATATAGCCATGCTGCAGCTATATTGTGGTTGCAGCACGAAAGGGTCGGCTGGACCGGAGTAGGACCACGCTCTCACAGAATACCAGCGTAATACTTCTGTGTTTCGTATCGTATAGAACCGGAGACCCTTTTTACTGGAAACGAGGCATTCCATCTTAGTCCTCAGGGCTGGCAACGCATCTGCATTTTGATTCTTCATTGAAGACAAGTGTAGATGTCTATGGTCAACAATATTCATTTACCATCAGGTGGACTGTGTGCTCGTTGGTCACCCTCATTCTATTAAAAACACAAATACGAGTTAAAGTTGAGAGTGTAAATTCTTTACTACATATTTATTTATTCATACATTAAAACCTTTAAAGTCCATTGCTTAACAAAGACCTTTCCTATAAATTACCTTCTACGTAGTTTGCACACAAGCAGTTGGGTATCGCAGATTTTTTATTATTTTGGGTTGTTATTGTTATCAGGAAGATGTTGCAACCTATCTGTTGATTTATTTTACTCTGTCGCCACTAAACTCTATATTATATATTATACTGTTTATTCCTTAAAGTATTTACTTACCGAATGGGTAGAGAACGATGGATGGATGCATATTATATACTATAAATAGAACGGGGAGTAGGCGGAGCCCGCGTGGCCACTAAAATGTCACTAACACGTCAATTCACACGTATAAATGTCAACACGAAATTTGTTTTGACGTTACAATCGTTTCCAAATTTCCCATGCAAATTATTTAGAAAAAGCCAAATTGCACCCTATTTACAAATAAAATATATATCAAAATTGAACGATGATCTTTAACATTAACCAAAAGTCTAAAATGTGTAAATTTACTCAGTCTGTCAACATAGCGAATCAGGTTTGGCGACGCAAATCCTCGTATATAATAAAGTTGTCAGCCGAATCTATTGAGTATTATAGTATTCGATGGATGGATGTATGTTAGATGGCAGATCTCATATATGCCAGATATAACATTGCAACGAGAGGAAGCAAGGTCAAAAGTGCACCCCCCCGAACGGGTTCCCGCCTTGTCGTGGCGGGGGGGCTTAGAAGCCGTGGCTTGGTCACCCACGGCGAAACAAAGAGGAACCCATATGGCTGGTCCGAGGTAGAGGGCCGGCCCGAGGTGGCCACTCCGAGTGGGCTTGGGAAGCCCACTTCGGATGTGTGTTGGTGGACTGCGGTGAGAGGTGTGTCCTCCCCACCTACCGCTGCAGCCGAGGTGGAGTCGCGGAGGAAGAGGAGTGTTGGTATGGCGATGCGCCACTCGCCCTATCCTCCGCGACTCAAACGGGGCCGCACCGTTGATGCGGTGGTGATGGGGCTGCGGGGGGAGAGGATTGTCGGTATTGCGAGGCGCCGCTCTCCCTATCCTCCGCAGCCGAATCTTGGTTGGCGGCGGAGCCATAGACCAGATCCGCCGCTGGGGTCGGGAAGGCTAGTACTTCTAAGTGCTCGTTTTTCCTGGCCCCATGGCCTTCGCGCATCGGACGCGGGGGCGTCTGTTGCGCAGATATAATTGGAGGCCGTGGAGGAAGGCGTGCCATGTGTTCTGGTGCGCCTTACTTGGGAAGGAGAACGGGGAGGAATATTCCTTTCCCGATGAGGTGCTGCCATGGGGCGGCAGTCGCTGGTGGGGCCGCGGATGTGTGCGAATGCGTTCCCGTAGCCCTGCCAATATGCGACGAAGGTGGAACACCATGGGGTTTTAGTCGATGCGAGTCCGACATAACCCGTCCTTGCCCCCGCGAGGCGGGTATGCGTAGGCATTTCCTCATGTTAAAAAAAAAGGTCAAAAGTGCAATGTGTCTGCAACTGAGATATGACTGGTAATCCCGACAAGCGTGGAAATTGCGGTGAGTTCTTTCTACAATGGACGAATAACGGCCAATGATGTAGAAAAGACAATTATTTGTATAATAATAGCGTTATTAAGCGTTGTAGTAAAATATCTGTATTTTTAATTTTCTGACTTAATGCGTATAGATAATTACGTAATGCAGGTGGCTCAGGACCGTGCTTCGTGGCATACCTTGGGGGAGGCCTATGTTCAGCAGTGGACTTGTGAAGGGCTGCAATGTCATCATTGCAGCCCTTCACAAGTTTCACACGATGATGATGATGACGTAATACAAACGTACTAAGCATACATATTTATGATAGAATTTTAACATAAATTATTATTGACAGAGGAATTTATTTAATTTCAGGGTCCTATTGGCGTCATGACAACCAGTGCTGGTGCGCCTATAGAATACAAAGACGCTAGAGTCACTCTCAATTCCAGACTAATATTTAACGAATATTTCATGGACATGATCACTCATATTGTTCGTGAAAGAATACCCGAGCGTATAGTTCACGCAAAAGCAGCAGGTGCATTTGGGTACTTCGAAGTGACACACGACATAACACACATTTGCAAAGCGAAATTATTTGCTAATGTAGGAAAAAGAACCCCTGTTGCAGTACGCTTTTCGCCTGTTGTGGTAGAAAAAGGAGGAATAGATACTTCAAGGGATGCAAGAGGCTTTTCTATCAAATTCTATACAGAAGAAGGTAACTTCGATATTGTAGGTTTTAATACACCTATGTATATTTATAAGGATCCGCTACTCTTCACATCTTTTGTTAGAGTTCAAAAACGAAATCCGGCTACAAATTTGTTCGACGGTAACACTTTTTGGGACCTCCTAACTTTACAACCGGAGAGCTTACACATGTTCCTTTTAATATTTGGAGATCGGGGGAATTCCTGATGGGTACCGTCACATGCCTGGCTTTGGTATCCATACTTATGAAGTTGTTAACGAACATGGAGAAAAAAGCTTTGTCAGATTTCATTTTACGCCTACAGCTGGTATTAAAAATCTTAGATCGGAAGAAGCACGACAAATAGCAGCTGTTGATCCTGATTATGCTACTAGAGATTTATACAGAGCCATTGGTAACGGGAATTTCCCTAGTTGGAAAGTTAGTATACAAGTATTATCATTAAATGATGTTAAAAATGCTGGATTCGACGTGTTTGACGTGACCAAAGTTTTACCGTTGGATAGCTACCCACTGATACCTGTAGGAGTGTTCGTGCTTAATAAAAACCCAATTAACTATTTCGCTGAAATAGAGCAATTAGCTTTTAACCCTGCAAATCTAGTGCCCGGTATTTTGGGAGGCCCTGACAAAGTATTTGAAGCTCGCCGCTTAGCTTACCGTGATGCTCAATACTACCGTCTAGGTGCAAATTTCAACAAAATACCCGTAAATTGTCCCATTCAAGCTAAAGTGATGGCCTACAACCGTGATGGCAGACCTCCAGTGGAAGATAATGGAATAGATTCTCCAAATTATTATCCTAATTCTTACAATGGTCCCGAAGCTTACTTTGATAAGAAAAGAACTGAGTTAATTGAAATATTCCAAGATGATCCAAACAATTTCCAGCAAGCAACAGAATTGTATGTAAACGAGATGACGAAAGATGAACGCAGCCGACTTGTTGAAAACCTACTATACAGCTTGGGACCAGTGGCTAAATTTTTACAAGATAGAGCCGTGAAATTATTTACCATCATACACCCCGATTTAGGTAACCGTCTCGCTGAGGGCTTAGCGGCAAATAGAACTAACGATTATTATTTTGATGACGATAAGTTTTATAACTATAACAAATAAAGGCAAATGTGGATAATTTTTGGTTTCATATTTAACACAATACAACTACTATAACTACTACACTAGGAATTCCTATGGAATACCTGTACAGTAGAGAAGTGCTTCATATAAATAAATTGCAAAGACAGACACCCTGATTACACTCATAACAATGATTTATGGATTCCCGACAGAATTATATATTTCAAACATTTTATTAGTTTCAAATACTTGTTATGTTCCGATTGAGCCTTATCTCCTGAACTAGGAATCCTGCATGTCAAGAGCTAGTCCCTTCCATACTTTATGCACAAACGATATTAAAATAAATTCTAACCTTCAATTTAATTTAATGACATTATACTCTATTTTATTAAAATTAACATAGAGTACTTTAAATAGATTATTAAAATAAAAATTATAGTTCACATTAAATATTAAAAAAAAATTGTAATTTAATAATATGTAATAATGACTAAGAATATGACCATTTGTATGTATATGTTTTGTGTATGTGTTTGTGTATATTATAATATGTAAAGTAGTGTGGTTAATTTGTGACAGTGATTGTAAGAGTTAAATAAATATATGTTTAATCAATTATTAAGTATTTACGTTCATTATATTTCCGCAGCTATCATATTCGTGTTTGTACAGCCATGATGATAGTAAACCTTTTATTTGTTTTTGGTTATGTTTTCTTGGTTTCATTATTTTGTTTAACTTATTACATAAGCATGGGACCTGAAAATAATAAAGTTTTCTAGCATAGGGCGTTCTAAAAATGGGAATAGGATAACTATATCAACCCTCTTTTTTATGATTGGAATGGTTGGCGAAATAACACAATAATATCGCACTATGCTGAATTTTTTTTAAAGTGATGTGGTAGGATGCTTGTAGGGTAAAATCATAATGATTTTCTCCAAATATATTTAAGTAGTACTAGTCTTTAATCTCAGAGTAATTACTAGCATAGAGAGAGTCCTAAAATAGGAACAAAATTCTAATATTTGAGGTCTTTATACAACATATGCTGCCTTATTAATAAAAATTGCTTATTCCAGTAACTGACTATTTACTTCGTTATTACAATATTATTAATAAACCTGGAGTAACCTCGGACTAAGAATACATTTCTTACGCCGGGATTAACGCTTGCGCTATGGCAACCCACTTATTTTAAAAGTAAAAAGAGTGAGTCAGTGAATGATTGGTGATTGAACTCTGGGTGCGTTTGGCAGAAAAAGCGTTAGCAAGCGCTTGTAAGCAAAATGGCGAAACTAAACAGCTTTCGGCCAGCTTCAGTAGCGCTGACACAATCCGCTATTTTGCTATTTTATTTTGTTTGTTTTGAAGTAGAGTTTATAAGTTGTTTTGTGCAATATTAGTTTTAAGTAATATAATAACATGAATAGATATATACATGTTATTAAAAATTCATGATTGGTAAGGTTTTAATATGAATACTTTACAAACATATATTTAAATTAGCTTAGGTTCCCCGGTTAAAACTAACTTTGTGTCCTAGAGGAAAATAGCTACTTACGATTTGACAGCGACCGCCATTTTGCTTACAAGCGCTTGCTAGCGCTTTTTTCTGCCAAATGAACCCAATGCTTAATGATGACATTACTGACAGTGACAGGGAATATTTTGAGTTTGACAATTAAGTTTTTATAGAGGAATAGATGTGTTATGCGTAAATGAGACGAAAAGGAAGGGGAAGGATGTCACTACACATGGCATGTATACCGCATACTGGTCTGGTGTAGACGAGATCGAGCGGGCATGCCAGGGAGTAGGTATCATCCTTTCAGAAAGAATGGGCCAATGTGTGAAAGAGTATGAATGTGTAAGTCCAAGACTGCTATGGATACGAATGAAAGTGGGCTTAAAGAAGTTGTTCGTGTTAGGGGTCTACGCCCCAGACATGTCTAAGCCCACTTATATCCGAGAGCAGTTTTGGGAAATGGTAAGGATGGTGTTAATGAAGTGTAAGGGAAATGAAAATATTATTATGCTAGGAGATTTTAATGGAAGGGTTGGGGTGAGGAGGCTTGGTTATGAAAGGATATTGGGAACTTTTGGTGATGAAAGTATAAATGAGAATGGTGATAGTCTCCTCACCGTATGTATTGAAAAGAATCTTTTTGTAACGAACACTTGCTTTCGCAAGTGGATTCATATGTATACTTGGGAAAGAGGTGACGATAGAAGCATGATAGATTTCATAATTGTGGATGAAAGATTGAGGGGCGCAGTGGTGGATACAAGGGTTTACCGGGGTTCTAACGTAGGAACGGATCATTATTTGGTTTTATGCCGAATTAATGGTCTATTCAGGCGTTGGCGTCATCGGTCATCTGTGTCTACCACTGCGTTATAGCGTATTAGAACAGAAAGGTTGCAAGATGAAGGTGAGAGAAAGAAGTTCAAATGTAGACTGAAAGAAAATATAAGTGGTTTGGATGAATTATGTATGAAGGAGTTAGACTTGGAGAATGTATGGCAAAATGTAAAGAAAGGTTTAGTGCATGCAGCTACCGAAGTATGTGGTGTTAGTAAGAGAAAGAATGAAAGGAAAAATAATACGTTATGGTGGGATGATGAGATACGTATGGAAGTTGAAGCAAAAGAAGAGAGCATGGCTAGATTTACTAGCAACAAAGGCTGGTAATTCTAGCGGTACGAATGATATTGAAAGAAAAAAGGCGGTCTTTAGACATCTTAATAAGAGAGTAAAAGAAGTAGTTGAAAGAAAAAAGCAAGAAAGAACGGATAAGAATGATAGAAGAATATCGGATAACTTCCAGGCAAATATTAAAATGTTCTGGAAACTGGTAAGAACTGCCTGGGGACATTCAAAACAGCCTATGATGAATGCTATAAGAGACGAGAATGGCTATATTCTGAATGATGAAGTTTTGAGTTTAAAGAGATGGAAGGAATATTTTGAAAGCGTGTTTATGAGTGAGGAGACAACATGTGTACTAAGTGAAGTAGAAACTCCGAAAAAAGAGGAAAGAGGTAGCGAGATAAGTATAGATGAAATAATGAAAGCAATGAAAAGCATGAAAGCGGGTAAGGCGCCCGAATATGATAGAGTTTCACTCGAAATGCTAAGGGCTGGAGAGGAGGTGGTGGCAGGCCTGCTGCACACCTTGTTTAATTTATGCTGGGAACTGAAGCGGGTACCGGTAGACTGGTGCAAAGCCGTGATAGTCCCAGTATATAAAGGAAAAGGGTCGCAGCAAGACTGTAAAAATTACCATGGCATCAGCCTTCTTAGCATTGTGGGAAAACTGTACGCTAAGGTACTGATTGAAAGGGTCATGAAAGAAACTGATGGATCAAGTCTTTTCCATGCGCATGATCGCGGAGAAGTGTCTGGCCAAAAACAAAAAGGTTTTTTGTGCGTTCATGGACTTGTAAAAGGCCTATGACAGAGTAGATAGGGATTTGCTATGGCAAACACTGAACTCATTTGGGTTGAGCGCTGGCTTGATACAGGCATTGGAGTCTCTTTATAGGAACTCTAGTGCTTGTGTTAGGATCAACGGGGTCTACTCGGACTGGTTTGACATCCATAAAGGTGTCAGACAGGGCTGTGTGGCTTCCCCGTGGCTGTTCAACCTATTTATGGACAGTTGTTTGCAAAATTTGAAAGTTGAAGAATGTGGATTAAGAATGGGTGAGTTAACCGCCAAATGCCTTTTGTACGCCGATGATCAAGTCATTCTTGCGTCGTCGGCGGCCGATTTGCAAATGATGGTTACATTAATGAACGGATCATTAAAAGAAAGGGGTATGAAAGTGAACGCAAGTAAGACGAAGGTTATGGTTTTTGAAAGAGAAAAAAGTAAAACGATTTGTGAAATAAGAATAGAAGGGGAGTTGATCGAGCAAGTAGATGAGTTTGTATATTTGGGCTGCGTATTTAGCAGGGATGGGAGATATGATAAGGATATAGAACGACGAGTGAATGCGGGAAATAGAGTAAATGGGGCCTTGCACTCTATTGTGAAGAGTCAAAATGTGTCGAAAAAGCACGTATGGCAATTCACAATGCTGTGTTGGTCCCTACTTTAACGTATGGTAGTGAAAGTTGGGTGTGGCAGAAGAAGCACGAGAGTAGAATAAACGCAGTAGAAATGCGGTCGTTAAGGAGTATGTTAGGGCTAAATCTGAATGACAGGGTAAGAAATTGTGTAATAAGAGAAGAGTGTGGTTTGCAAGATGATGTTGTGACCAGGATTAAGAAAGGAATGCTTCGGTGGTTTGGTCATGTGGAAAGAATGAATGAAGAAAGAGTGACAAAGAAAATTTATGTTGCAGAAGTGAATGGCAGAGTCGGAAAGGGACGTCCTAGGCGAAAATTTATCGACCAAATATGCGATTTATTGGAAACGGGCCAAATTAGGAGTACCCTTAACCGACGAGCATGTATGCGTAGGTGTATGGATGTGAAGGAGGCGAGAGAGGTGTGTCAGGATCATGCCAAATGGAAATCTGTAGTCTCTGCCTACCCCTCTGGGTGACAGGCGTGAGTGTTTATGGATGGATTATGGAATTAAGTTTTTGGCGGGAACTTGGCCGACGACGGACTGTCGCTCTTGTTTTGTCGCTTGAATAATTGTTTGAAGTGGATTTTAATTCGTAAAAAAGATGTGATTTTGTGAATTAATTGTCTGCGCGTGTGAACTATTAGAGAAAACGACGAAACAAGTGAGGTAAACCGCAAGTTATTTTGATCGCTTAGGCGCCTTATGAACTTAAGTGGCTATCGTCATCAACTGTCCGCTGGGTTGAGCTGTCGTCAAAATCTCCCAAGGGCTTCGCAATGTGACGCATCAGCACATTGTGAAGAAAATAAAAAAAGCTCGGGAACCTTGAAACTGGACTGATAAATCTACATGGATTGAAACTTATAAAGACTATAATATAAAGAAGACTTGGCTTTAGTCTTTTTGGTTTTTGAAAATATGAAGAATTAAAGAAAATGAGACTTGGCTTCGGCCTTTATGGATTTTGAAGAGATGGAAAGAAGAAAAATAAGACTTGGTTCCAGCCTTAACCCTTCAAAACTCTATATATTCAAACTAAAAAAAAGACAATATGGCAGTATGGCTTAGTTCCTTTGCCTGCTCTCTCGAGCGAATAATAAAAACAACAACAACATTGAGTTTGACAAAAGATACGTGTTACGTGTTGTTCCTTGTTCCTCGTGTTGTTTTCGGACACGGTGTAAATACTAAGTTCTAAATATAATCATTTTTAATATTATTTGCAACGAAATTTTAGAATTAAGAAAAGAGCGTGAAGGGCAAAATTAATTAAATAACCATTTTTTTTAAGGATAATTAAAATCTTTTGTACATGTAATTATTGTATATTGTAGAGACATAATATAGGTATATATAATATACTGGCTATTTAGATCGCGTGTCCGGTGTCCTACATCATATCCATACTTATTTAAGTATAACAGCTATATGTATGTATAATATGTATAATAGTTGTAGGTATGGCGGCTGCGTCCGCCAAGTTTAAAAATAGTCGCAAATATATCCCCGTTTACACGACACGTGTCTTCATTTATTGCAACCTTAATGGACTTAACAATAAATAAATTAATTAATTAAATACAGTACTCATAAAACTGTACACTGCTGACCCCGTGAAGAACCGTTTGTTAAATAGTGTCGGTAAAATATGTATCCGCAACCTGGACCTGCGCCAGTACCACTGCCTGCCCAGGGCGAGCAGGCGTCGACGGACACCCGCGCAGATGGCGCCGTGGCGCTGACGAGTATCAGCGTTTCTTCTAGAATACCCGACTTCTGGGCAGACCAACCGCGGCTCTGGTTCGTTATAGAAGGCAGTAATAAAAAACCAGAAAATCGGGGATGTGGCCAGGCAAAATCTGGTCGTAACCAAATTAAGCAAGAGCGTTATACAGCAGGTAAGTGATCTACTGCTGTCGCTGCCATCCGAAAGGAGGTATCAGACGTTGAAGGATCGGCTTCTGCAGGTGTTTGAGGAGTCAGAGACCAGACAATTTCAGAAACTACTGGGGGAGATGGAGCTCGGCACTCAAAAGCCATCGCAGCTCTTACGTCGGATGCGAGACCTCGCGAGGAATAAAATGCCAGACGCTACACTCCAGATTATGTGGACCAGACATTTACCCACGGCCGTTCAAGCTGTTCTTGCTGTCACCGAAGTAAAGGACCTGGAAAGCCTGGCGACGGTGGCGGATAAGGTGATGGGAGCGACCAGGCCAGCGGAAATTGCCGAAGTCAGCAGCGTTACATCCAGCAAGCTTAGCGATTTAGAGGACATTGTGGGTAAACTGCGGATCGAAATAGCAGAACTACGTCGGTCAAAGTCGAATCAACGCAACAATATCTCAAGTAATAGGAGGAGGCCGAGGCGATCAAGATCGCGGCAACGCAGCGGTAGTATATCCCGGAAGAACCCGAAGTGGTTATGCTTTTACCATCATCGTTATGGTCCCAAGGCCGTGAAGTGCGTCGATCCTTGCAATTGGACTGGGGCGAAGCCATCTACGCCGTCCGCACAGGGAAACTAGATACGATACAGCCAGGGGCGGAGGCATGTATCGGTTTGCATAATAACCGCCTATGCGTTTTCGACAAAAATACCGGACTTAAGTTTTTAATTGATACGGGTGCCAACGTATCTGTGATTCCTGTGGTGAAAAAGTGTGCGTCATTACCTATCGCGAGTGATATTTATAAGTTATATGCGGCGAATGGAACGGAAATCGGAACCTATGGTATGCGTACTCTAGTTTTAAATTTTAATTTAAGGAGAGCATTTAGATGGTCTTTTATTATAGCGGACGTTAAACAGCCTATAATCGGCGCCGACTTTCTAAGCCATTATAAACTGTTGGTAGATTTACACGCGCGGAAATTAAGAGATCAAGTTACGCATCTAAATGATCTCGCTTCGATTGTAAAGTATAATAGTAACGGTGAGTCGTCTATAACAACCATAGATAGCAAAAATGAATGACACGATATGTTACTTAAGTGCCCGGATTTGACTAAACCTGTGTCTTATAAGGAAACTCCTAAGCATTCTGTACGTTATTACATCGATACAACAGGCCCACCCGTCCATGCAAAGGCTAGGCCTCTACCTCCGGACAGGTACAATACAATACAATACAAAACAATACCCTTTATTGAACACTAAAAAAAAACAAAATAACAAGAAACAAACAAAGAGAAAAACAAAAGGCGGTCTTATTGCTATGCAGCAATTTCTTCCAGACAACCTAAATAGGAAATAAAAATAAGTTAAATGTTAAGTAATGGGTAGGTATAATATTATAATCTATAAATATAAAAGAAATGTAATGAACATGCTGCAATTTATTTAATTGACATACTAGTTGGTGATCATAAAACGACAGGAATAGATAAAAGGAGGAGGGATGATTTAGAAGGAAAGATAATGTTTTTTAACGTGGTTTTTAAAGGAGTCTATTGTTTGAGTACGTTTTATAGTTGATGATAAGGAATTCCAAAGCTTAACTCCAAGAACTGAAAAAGATTTACTGTAAAATGTAGAAGAGTGCAAGGGACATAGAAGGGAAAGGTTTTCTAAGGATCGAAGGGAAAGTTTGTGAGAGGAGCTGAGAAATTGGAAACGTTCTTTAAGGTAGGGAGGACTTGATATATTAAATAAAATGCAGTAGAGAGCAGAAAGGATATGAGTATTCCGACGAAGACGGATTGGAAGCCACTTGAGCTTAGTGCGGTATTCTGATACATGGTCATATTTTCGAAGTCCAAATATGAACCTTACACATAGATTTTGGAGTCGCTCAAATTTGTTAAGTTGCTCTTCGGCAATGTTTTCGGCAATAGCTTATGTCAGCATAATCGAGAATGGGGAGCAGTAAAGGTTGGGCAAGCATAAATTAGTAGGGTAAGAAGTAATTCATTCTTCGGAGTGAACCATAAGATGCAAACATTTTACGAGACACTGCGTTGATTTGAGGAGACCAAGAAAGGCTAGAATCTATCAAGATTCCCAAAGTTTTCACTACATCCTTATAAGAAATTTGAACACCATTAAATGTTTAACTGAGTTTTGTTTAATTTAGAGATTATTCTTGAACTACCAACAATAATAGCTTGGTATTTTATCGGATTAACAGTTAACCCATAAGATCGACTCCAGTCAAGAATACATGCTAGGTCCTTGTTTATATCACAAATTGCTTTTGGCAGATCCTCTACGGTTGTTTGTAGATATATCTGGAGATAATCAGTGGTAGAGAGAAGATATTCTGGAGGTAATAGAATTTATGAAGAATGCAAATAAGAGAGGAGATAACACGCCTCCTTGTGGAATGCCAGCAACGGTATCAAGCCACGAAGACATTCTGTCTTGTATCCGAACACGTTGGCGATGTCCATATAAGTAACTACGAAACCAGGCAATACAAGCGGGTTAAGGAAGAGTTCAAGCTTATGGTATATCTAGGAATATGTAGACCTTCTAAAAGTGCATGGGCAAGCCCTTTACACGTTGTCCTTAAAAAAACGGGGACATTAGTCCGTGTGGCGACTACCGTAGTTTGAATGCGATAACTAAGCCCGACCGCTATCCTATACCAAGGCTGCAAGATTTGAAATACGTGTTAGCCGGTAATAAAAAGATATTTACCCGATTAGATTTGAAACGGGCGTATCATTTCATTCCAGTACTAGAATCGGATATTGAGAATACTGCCAAAATTACACCCTTCGGATTGTTTGAGTTTCCGCGCATGATCTTCGGATTGAGAAACGGAGCCCAAACGTTCCAAAGATTTATGGATTCAGTGGTCCTCAAAGGTCTTGACTTCTTATTCATTTACCTCGATGATGTCATCATCGCCAGTGACTGCATAACCAGCCGTAAAGAACATTTAAACAAAGTTTTTCAGAGATTTAACGAGTACGGGGTGACGATAAATGTTTCTAAATGTGACTTCGGTAAGGCAAAGTTGAGTTCTTAGGATATGAGGTGTCGTCAGATGGAGTACGTCCCCTTGACCGCAAAGTGCAGTCAGTTATCCGAGACCGGAAACCGTCGAGCAGCTACGCCGATTCTTAGGTATGTTGAATTTTTACCGATCTCATATTCCTAAGGCAGCCGACTATCAGGCAGAACTTAACGCTTATTTGCATAATACTAAAAAGCGCGATAAAACTTTAATTAACTGGACTTATAAGGCCAACGAGGCATTTTTGAAGTGTAAAGAGAGCTTAAAAAACGCCGCAACGCTTCATTATCCTTCACCCGACGCGGACTTAGCGCTGATGACCGACGCTTCAAACACTACTACTCTGTGCAGTATTACAACAAAAGAAAGAAAGAAAGAAAGAAAAAACATTTATTCACGGTCTAATCATAATAGATACAAAACAAAGCAAGAAATTGGAATTAAACAGAAAATAAAACAATACTTCCATAAATTAACAAAAATGTATAAAAATAATATAAAATGAGTCTGTGTAGCAGCATAAGACCGTGAAATGGACAGGACTCAGTAAAAATCGAGATACAGAAACGCGAATTGCTCTGATCCCGACACTGGTTTTCAGTCCGGCCCGCACTACGACGTAACTCGGACGGCTGCCTCAATGCAAATGCTATAATGCGACGCGAAATATATAAAAAAAATATATATGTTTTTAAATTTTAATTCACATAAATAGTGGATATCATTAGTCTAATGAAGGTAAATACAAAAATAGAATTAACGTTTTCCCTTCTAAATATATCAATTTTATTTATTAAGAATACGGAATAAATGGTAAAAAAGGTAAATAATATTTCGCAACCACTTGGTTTTTTCTCAAAAAATTGTCTGGGTCTGAAAATAAATACTCAACTTATGATAGGGAATTGTTAGCAGTTTATATGGCCGTTAGACATTTTAAAAATTTATTGGAAGGTCGCATTCTAAAAATTTTTACGGATCATAGACCGCTAGTGTATGCATTCCTTGAAGTCGGTAACAATATGGAAAGTCCGAGGAGAGTCCGACATCTCTCGTATATAAGCGAGTTTACCACTGATATTCGCTATATCAGCGGAACACAAAATGTAGTGGCCGACGGTTTATCGCGCATAGACAGTAAATTGCCCAACAATGTTAGATTACATGGATATCGCAATACAACAAGCTAGTGACGAATACCTGCAACACGCATTAAAAGTGTCGGATAGCAACTTGCAGTTTAAGCATTGTCATTTTCCCTGCTGTGAGAAGCCTGTGTAATGCGAAATCTTATCAACTAATATTAGACCTTATTTACCGGAACAATACAGGCAGTCAGCATTTCATTCCGTGCATGACCTCAGTTATCCTGGCATTAAAACAACCAAAAACTTAATCAAAAAAGGTTCTTTTGGCCAGATATAAATCGCGATGTAGCAAAGTGGTCACGGGCATGTCTTAATTGTCAAAAAGTTAAAATTACAAGGCACACTGTATCGGGTGTAGGGCAGTTTGATCGACCCGATCGTTTTCAGCATTTACACATAGATATAGTAGGGCCATTACCTATTTCGGCTGACGGTCATAGATACTGTGTAACAATGATAATGATATGAATGATCCCTTGTAATCTGGTTTCCGTCCTGCCCATAGTACGACTACTACACTTTTACAAATCACTGATGATATTCGGTATGGTATGGAGAAACAAAAGCTTACCATTCTCACGTTGCTTGATTTTAGTAACGCATTTAATACTGTAGATTTTGATATCTTGTTAGGCATCCTGCGCTCTCTCAACATATCTCCAACTGTAGTTGACTGGTTTCGAAGTTACTTGTTTGGTCGCCGACAGCGAATTCAGGTGCAAGAGTTTTTTTTCCATCTGGACTACTACAGCTGCTGGTGTTCCACAAGGTGGCGTGTTGTCTCCTCTCCTTTTTGCAATTTTCATTAACTCGATAAGTCATTATTTGTCCTCTTCCTACCACTTGTATGCTGATGATCTCCAAATCTGTACTCAGTCCTCTCTTTAAGATTTATCTAAAGCAGTTGACACTATTAACGCTGATCTGACTTGTACTTCGAATTGGAGTAAATGTTATGGTTTAACGATTAATCCTTAGAAAACTCAGGTCATTGTCATCGGTAGTTCTAGATTAATTGGTAAAATTGACTGGTCTTCCCTACCCCCTATTATACTAGACTGCAATCTAATCCCTTACAGTAACATGGTTAAAAACCTGGGTTTGTATCTTGACTCCTGTATGTCTTGGACCTCACAGGTTAATGAGGTCAGTAGAAAAATGTTTGCTGCGTTAAGCTCTTTACGTAGATTACGTAATTTTCTTCCCACGGCAACTAAAGTTACGTTCGCCCAGTCTCTACTTCTGCCTATCCTTGACTATGCTGATATTTGCTATCTTGACATTACCGAGGAGCAGCCTAATAAGCTTGAGCGCATTCAAAATTTATGCATTAGATTTATATTTGGGCTTCGCAAATATGATCATATCTCCGAATTTCACAAACAGCTCAAATGGCTCCCGATCCGCCTTCGCAGGAATACTCACATTCTCTCCGCGTTATATAGCGTGCTGTTTAATCCTTCCACTTCTCTTTATTTAAAAAACCGTTTCCAGTATCTTTCTGTTACCCATAATAGCTTCCTTCGATCCTCCGTTAATCTTTCTCTCTCTACAACTTTGCACTCTTCTTCCTTTTTCAAAAAATCCTTCACCGTAACTGCTGTGAGATTGTGGAACTCCTTACCTCTCCATATTCGTCGTGCTAAATCTCTTCACTCTTTCAAAAGTCTTGTTAAAACGTATTATTTAGAACGCTATTAGATAAATTACTTTATCTTTCTCGTACTCTTTTAATTTTATCTATTATATGGTATTTTATATATAATTTTCACTTATCTTTATTTGTATGTATTATTATATTTTTTATTATTATTTTATATGCCCCCCTCTATTTTAACTTTTGTTTGCATCATGCCTCTACGCAAAGGTTTTCTGGAAGAAATCACTTTCAGAGTGTAACTGTATTTGATGTTTCTGTATTGTGGTGTACAAAAAAGAATAAATAAATAAATAAAATAAATAAATGATAGACCGGTGTACCGGATGGCCCGAAGCCTTTCCGGTACAGAACATTACAGCGGATACTGAGCGAGAATAGTGTTTGAAGGTTGGATCTCTCGTTTCGGATGCCCTTCGAAGCTGACCAGCGACCAGGGTAGACAGTTCGATAGTGACCTCTTTCACCAGTTAATGAAATACTTAGGAATTCACAAGTTGCGCACCACGCCTTATCATCCACAGAGTAACGGCATGGTTGAGCGTTGGCATAGAGCACTAGAAGTGGCTTTAATGGCACGCTTAATATGCGACAGTTCATGGGTAGATGAATTACCAGTAGTGCTGTTAGGTCTACGCGCTGCTACTAGAAGTGACAGTGGTGTGAGCGCAGCTGTATTAACTTACGGTAAATCAATCAGATTACCGGGTGATTACTTCGAAGATCCGAAATTTGGCGATACGGATTCGGAATATTTACAAAAGTTACGGGATAATATACGGGATAAGAGACCACCGTGTCACCGTAATTCGCGTTATTTATTCCTAGTAGTTTAGATAATTGTAAATATGTGTTTGTTCAGAATGATTTGATGTGAAAGTCTCTTCAACCCCCTTATGATGGCCCCTATAGCGTCATAAGCAGGAGAGGGAAAACTTTTGTCATAAAAATAGGAGAAAAAGAAAGTACTATTTCTATGGATAGGTTAAAACCCGCGCACATTCTGAACGAAAACGATTTAAACAGTAACATTAATTTTAGTGATGATAGTTGTAACGATAGTTTTGTTAGCACAAATAACGCAGACACTTCTAGCAAAGTTTTAATTCCAAAAACAACGCGAAGTGGCCACGTTATCAAGACGCCAGTACGTTTTGCATTGTAATCAATTCTATTCTAAGTAGAACGAGTCATCGTTACTTAGGATTAGTGGTTATGATTGCGATTGTCTTAGGTTCGATTTTAGACCTACATAACCTGTCAGTTTAATTTATTCAATTGTGAATTGTTTCTTTTATTAGTTGTTATGATTTAGGTAATCTCTAGGTAATTAAATATATATATATATATATATATATATATATATTTATATAATCAGAAAAATTCAAATGTTATATTTTAAGCTTTATTGTAGAACTCTAAAGAGTAAACTATATGTACTATAATTAGCTAACATTAATACTTTAATATGTTGCATAGCATGCATTTTGCAATGAATCAAAGTACATAATCATTGAGGTAACTTTTTAGTTATTTTAGCATTTTAATTGTCATGTCATTGTTAATCATTGTTAATGTAACTTATGTAGCGGCGCTGTCGTCGCATCACAAGCTAAAACACACCGAAGCCTAAATCACGCTATCAACATTCCGAATCATAAAGAGTATGTATAAAACATCTCCGAACTATCACACGGAGTGTTGGTCGCTCCCCGGGCAGAACACCTTACCCGGCAGGAAATCTCCCCTTTTCTTTCACGGCCGCACTTATATAAGCGATTTTGCGTATCTATATTCGTTCAAATTGCTTCATTGTAGCTAGACGTATATATCTAGAATTGGTCGGAAATGGGATGGAGTCAGAGCAAAGAAGAAAATACGAGCAACAGCCTAGTAGCTCAGACTGTCAACAATTATTCAGATTATAAGCTGGAATGTATCAGCACGTTGACAGGCACTGGTGGATAGTGTTCGTCTTCGTAGTGGAGTACCTACTATGGTGCCGCTGCAAATATATAGTGAGAGGCTGGGTAATGAAGCAGAGCGTAAGCAATCCGACCATGGTGAGGGTGCAGGCGGTTCCCAACCAAACCGCACCTACGCCTGCCGGTTTTGCGTAGTGTGTATGAATAGTATTAGTGTTATAGTATGCGAATGTTAACCCAGTGTAAGTTAAGTGTTTATATTTTATTATATAAGGGGAATGGTGTAGGGACACAATATAGGTATATATAATATACTGGCTCTTTAGATCGCGTGGCCGGTGTCCTACATCACATCCATACTGATTTAACATAACATATAATCACAATGTATAACAGCTATAGGTATGTGTAATAAGTATAGTAGTTATAGGTGTGGCGGCTGCGTCCGCCACGTTTAATGCCGGCTGTACACGCTCGTCGAGACACCACGAGACAGGCCTAGAGGCGAGCGTTATTTAACATTGTTCTTAAAAACTTCGCGTTTTCCTTTATAAATATTATAACATGTATAGTTTTCCTTGTGAATAAACATTTAAAGTGTATATAAATATTTAGTGTACATAAACAGACATATAATTGGTGTAAATAAATAATAAATATTTTTTTGTATTAAGTTAATTTTTGTGTATTATGTGGATCATAAAAATTATGTGATGTGATGGACAATAATACTTAAATACTTACATATTTTGTGACTGTATAAAATTGTACAAAGGTACTAATATTGACAATGTCGCGCACATGTTATAATACCTATAACCTGTTACGTATTCGTAATCATAACATAACACAGTTAAACTAATATTATAATACCTACCTATAATATGTTAATATTTTCGTAATTATAACATAACACAAACGCAAAACTAACCTACGCTATACTGTATACATATGTAACTAATTACAAAAATAAGCAGTTTTGAAACTAGTTACTCATATCCACGAAACTACGTACAACCGATTACGTCCAAGACGTTACGACCCATGTCTAGACAGGGCGAGTACGAGTGTGTACAGGGTGCTCTCGTCGCGTCGCGTCGCGTCTCGTGTCCCTCGTGCGCTCTCGGAAGCGTGTCGGTTTTTTGCGCTCGAGTCAAAGGGTCTCGTAGGTATCGCGATGAATACCGAGAGCGAATGATGATATTACTTAACGTGTATAACATGTATAATCAAGCAGAAAAATGCAAACTGTATTATGACATTTTAATATGTAAAAAGTCAAAGGTCGACATTATAACTATACATCAAAGTCTCTACGAAAACGTACTTATATATAATCGTTAGGTTTTAATTGCTGCTAAAGAATATTCTGTATTTTGTGTACACTTAGTTAAAGAGGTAAAATATTTTGTATTTGTAATTTCTGTTTTGTCTCAAGACGACATACGTGATTTTATTGTTAATAACTTTTTTTTTGATGATAATGTATAAAGAAGTGTAATACACTGTAAGAAAGTTTATTAAATACAGTGTTTAATGATATTATTGATTTTTTTTTAATTTCATTTAAAATATATATGTACTTAAATTTATGAAGAAACATGTGTTTTTTCCGGGACTAGTTGAACCTCTCTTTTTCTTTACATAATTACAGTCATCTTTCAATAGATCCTGCTAAGTTTTACAAATCTCATAAAATATTTCATACTCTTAATACCGATATCAATATTTAAGTCTTAAGTGCCAGGTTTATTGAATAATTATTTACTTTATTTATATATATTTATATATATATTTTAAATATTTTAAATATTGTATAACAGGTAGTCGCTAACACTTTCGATATCGATAGTACGCAAGACGACACAAGTATGTGCGCGGGTGACTGGACGCAGGGAGACACTACTTGGAGCTAGCGCGTCGCCCGTTGCTATGGTTTCGTTTCCCGTATGTCATACCGCACCGCACTGTTCATCTTTCGTGGCGCAAGCCGCAAGCTATACACTATTTTATTCACCGTACATGGTACTGTTACGGTAAATTAATAGAAACTATCCACCATCTCCTTCTTAGCAATGGGTTATTAATTTTATTTTTAGTAAATGTGTAAAAAATATAATAGTTCAAAGGCAAAACGCAGCAAGCGGGCATATGGAGTTCAAACTTCAAATGATACAACGAGTGTGTACATGGTGTGTTCTCCGTCGAGCCTTTACGTGACGAGAGGCACACGAGGTGACGAGATGAGCGTGTTCAGCCGCCATGAGCTACATACATCTAGGGTTGCCAGGTCTTTAAACCGAGAAGCCGAACAGACCATCCAGCTTTGCCAGACATTTTGGTAAAAAAGGCCGGACACCCTTAATTATTCAGTCTTAGTATAACACGATAATATATTTTTTAAAGTAAAACAATGCTAACCTTATATCATTTACTACAAAATCTTAAATTAAAAGAACCAGTGTTCTTTATTATTAATGATTCAATATTCATTACAATATTAGTTTCAATAATTGCAATAGGTAGTATGTATTTAAGTACATGAAAAATGTAAAAAAATGGTCAAATATAAAAAGCCTGACAAATGCCGGACATGCCTGGACACCGTCTAATTTGGCCGGACACGCAAACAAAAAGCCTGACTGTGTCCGCCTTTATCCGGACGCCTGGCAACGCTACATACATCTGTATACAATACAGTATAGCGTAGGTTAGTTCTGTGTTTGTGTTAGGTTATGATTACAAAAATATTAACAGATTATAGGTATTATAACATTAGTTTAACTGTGTTATGTTATGATTATGATTACGAATATATAACATTTTATAGGTGTTATAATTATAATATGCGCGTGACATCGTCAATATTAGTACTTTTGTACAATTTTATGGTCACAAAATATGTAAGTGCCTAAGTATTATTGTCCATCACATCACATAATTTTTATGATCCACATCTTGCGTGTAAGCCATTAACTATCCCGAAGGGACTCTTTACTCTCGTTGTCCGAGTCGTATATCGTGTTACGTACCTACCTATATTCATCTTAATAATAATCTATTCAAAACGAAACGCTTACGCGAGCGCCGGTCGTGGTGTGTGTCAACTGCGTACGTAAAATAATCATTACATTTTGTCCACGAACTAGGTATACGATTATCAAGCTCGTAAGCAGTTTCTGAAACCGATTATGTTAAATAATGCTCACCTCTAGGCATGTCTCGTGGTGTCTCGACGAGCGTGTACAGCCGGCATAAAATTAGTCGCATATATATCCCCGTTTACACGACACGTGTCTTCATTTATTGCAACCTTAATTATAAACCTTAATGGACTTAAGAATTAATTAATTATTTAATTAAATGCAGTATTCATAAAACTGTAGGTACTGTTTTATTTAAAAAAAATCCTTAATAAATGCTGCCCGAAAAGAATTTCCTCCTAGGGAGTTATTTACTAATTGTGTGACTGGTACATTACCATCATCTCCTTATACTACATCTTCAAGCAGATCTTGCTTTTGCATTGCAATGTATAGGGCTTTTCAACAAGAACTTTGTTTTCTAAAACAAAATAAAACAAAGTTTTTAGATGAAGATGATACAAATTTTTATTGTATTACGAAGAGAAAAGTTTGGCAATTACGAATGAAAAATGATATCTGGCAAATGTCCACCACGACCACGCTGACAGATGTCGATTCTTAAATCAAAGTTTTTAATCACTTTTTGGCAAAATGGCGGGTCTATTTCGTTAAAAACGTCACGGATTTTGAGTTTTAAAGCCGCGATCGATTCGATTGGCGCCGTATAGACTCTGTCCTTAACATAGCCCCGCCAAAAATAATCCAGTGATGTTAAATCACACGATCTGGCTGACCATTTAACAGCTGAATTTCGTGAAATTATGCGGTCGGGAAATTTGGTTTGCAATAATTTGATCGTTTTGTTGGCTGTGTGACATGTGGCACCGTCCTGTTGAAACCACATGTTTGTGATATCGATGTCGTCAATAATAGGCCAAAATTGAGATGTTAACATTTCGCGATAGCGTGATCCATTGACCGTTACCGCATTTTCAGCCTCATCTTCGAAAAACAAACGGCCCAATCACGCCTCCAGACCACATAGCACACCATACAGTGACACGTTGAGCATGCAAAGGCTTCTCAATAATCGCTTTAGGATTTTCAAAGCCCATATGCGGCAATTTTGCTTGTTGACGTGCCCTGACAAGTGAAAATGGGCTTCGTCTGAAAAAATGATTTTTTCAGAAAAACCAGTGGGCTGTTCCTGAATGAATTGAGCGAATCTACGGCGATGTGAATGGTCGGTCAGCTTCAATTCCTGCACCAGTTGAACCTTGTAAGGCTTCAAAGCCAAATCTTTACGCAAAATTCGCCATGTGGTGGTTTTAGATAACCCCAATTGTTGAGAACGTCGAGGAATTGACAAATTTGAATCTTCTTCAACACTGTGGCTCACGGCTGCGATGTTTTCGGTTGAACGACCCGGTCGAATACGCGTTGGTGTTGGCACATTTTGTACCGAGCCTGTCGATTCAAATTTAGCGACCAAATTCTTAATAGCGGTCTCAAAAGTACGATTATGTTGTCCGAAAATATCACGAGTTTTACGAAACGTAACTTTAACAGAACCACCATTTTAATAGTGCATTTTAATTATTTTAATGCGATTTTCGAGCTAAATTGAATTCATTGTAGCAATTCCCAAAGCATCTACTATGAATAGGTCAAAAAACTAAATGTCAAAACTGTCATGTTGTTGGTGTTGCCCCAATTGAAAAACAAAGTTCTTGTTGAAAAACCCATTATATGATTTTGTATGCTCTTATTTAGTATGACGTCGTTGACGTTTATTCTTCTTGAATTTAGGCATTTGCACTAATCAATCCACAAATTACAAAAAAAATTATATTTTCACAATAACACAATCGTAGCGTCTTTTTGCGGTAAAAAACACGTTTGCGGCGAAACACGGAACGTCGACGACGACGACAAGAGCGACACAGCTTCCTCGTATGAACGCATACAGCGTAATGCCACCCGCACTCTGCGGTTTTTGAAAATTTTTGGAATTATTTCAATTAAAAAAGAAAAGCGAACTTAAGAAATTAAATAAAACGTGAAGAATATAGATTTTTAAATTATTTATCCATTAGTGTAATCCTCAAATGATTAGAGCGTTGCGTTTAGCAACAGATGCATGTAATCAAATAATTTTAGTCATTTTTTAAAAGTTGATTTTAAATGTATTTATAACACATAAAAACAAATTAGAACGTGGAATGTGATGACAGGATATCGAACATTAATAATGTGCTTTTAGATGTAGTTTATTTTTCATAACTACTGAGATAATAGAGTCTGAAAAACGCATTTTCGCAAGGTTTTGGTCAGGGAACAATGCTAGAAGGAAACAGGGTAGATCCATGATTCCTAGAAACATGTCCCCTTCCCCCCGGACATTCGAAAAGATCAGACGTGTTTATTTTGTTGTTTGGAATTAATTAAAATAGTATATTAAAAATTCTTGTGAAATAATAATAGTGGAATAATAGGATATCATACGTTATGAAGAGAATCACAAGCTTAAAATTGTCACCGCAGTGTGGATGCGTGTGCGACGAAATAATATAATCATAGAAGAAACAATTTATGCATGTGAGTTACCTTTGCAATCTACTATCTCAACACACACACACACACACACACACACACACACAGTACACAGACACACACACACACACACACACACACACACACACACACACACACACACACACACACACACACACACACACACACACACACATACACACACACACACACACACACACACACACACACACACACACACACACACACACACACACACACACACACACACACGCACACGCACACGCACACGCACACGCACACGCACACGCACACGCGCACGCGCACGCACACACACACACGCACACGCAAACGCACACGCACACGCGCACACACACACACACACACGCACGCACACACGCGCACACGCGCACAGGCACACACACACACGCACACACACACACACGCACACACGCGCACACGCGCACACGCGCACACGCGCACACGCGCACACGCGCACACGCGCACACACGCGCACACACGCGCTCACGCGCACACGCGCGCACACGCGCACACGCACACAAACGCACACACGCGCACACACGCACACGCGCACACGCGCACACGTGCACACACGCGCGCGCACACACACACACACACACACACACACACACACACACACACACACTCACACACACACGCACACACACACACACACACACACACACACACACACACACACACACAGACACACACACACACACACCGCACGCACGGCGTGAACGTACATAGGTTTAGTAACACGTAGATCTATATATATATTTTTTTGTGTTTTTATTCAACAAAAGCTTGTTAAATTTAGGAAGGAACTAGCTCCTGTTACTCCGGTTAACCTTTTACAGGAGCTAGGATCACATTGATATGTATAAATTCGTTTTTGTTGCAATAAAGATTTTTCAATAAGATTTTCAATAAATTAGAACTTAAAATTATAAGTAAGCGTTGTGAAGCTTTGGCTATTGACAGGTATAACTTTTACATTAAGAAATTGGAAAAGGATCGTATGTCTGACCCCAAACTCTTAAGCGTAGCGGAAGAGTGTCCTATCCTGCTACTATGAGTGATAAGATTGTTGCTACATCTGACGGCCCTACTACATGTGGTATCTATATATGTGGTATCTATGTTATGGTCGGAGGAGCCCACATTAAAAAAAAGATGGATACAGGAATTTGCATAACTTACACGAGTGGCACGTAGAAAATCCAAAGTACGAGAAAAGTCTACCACAGTATTGCTTTAAGATTAACCTTTGGACCGGAATTTTGAACGGACAAATAATCGTACCTTTTGAGCTGCCAGAGATTTTGACTAGTGCAGTTTATTTGGATTTCTTAGAAAATAATTTGCCAAATTTATTGGAGGACGTGCCACTAAATATCTACAGGGACGTAAGACGGTTACCCAGCGCACCACGTCCCCACTCGGTGAGAGAATATCACGATGAAGAATACCCAAACAGATGGATATAATCTCGCGGCCAGCCCGTTCACCTGATTTGTACACATTTGATTTTTTTTTACTGGGGAGGGGAACCTTTAAAGAAAAAATTTATTCAAAACTGATTAAAAATATAGCTGAGCTACCTGAAGCAGCTGAATTTGTAAATAATGGTAGATTCGCTCGTCTGATTATCCGGTCCTTTTTAAGAATCCTTTTTAAAAGTCTTGAGCAAAGCCTTGAGTAATCTTGTAAGTGTTATACCATTTGGGAATCCTTATTGAATTCACCAACTTTTAAAGTTACATGCCAAGATCGTGTAGCAATTTTTTTCAGTACTTACATTCATTTAAAACTGAGAAAAGTATTCATTTTGAATACTTGATCGGGAAAAAATTACATCACCTTTTAGACCGGAACAGTTGGCTGTTAATTTTAAGCAAACATTCAAAATTATGCAAAGGGTTTCTTAGTTTCGAGCTCGTTACTTTATATTAAGCTTTTGTAGCATGCAACATGCTTAGTCACGAATGGCAAGAAGTGATACAGTCGAAGATAGTAAAGCGCTCTGACTTATTTAATAAAAGCCTTTTCACTCGTGTACTGAAGACACCCACATTATAATCGTCTAATAGACATAGTATGATATCAAAAACTTGTACATGTAAAAAAAATGACTTTAAAAATATTTATGCTCCGTATTGAACAATAATTATTTCTATATTCTTCAATTATACTATGACAAACAAGATGTAAAATGATATTTTACGTGGTAATTTTTAAAATGTATTGTTTCAACGCCTGTTCTAAAATGTATATCAAATAAATGCTGTAGTTCTTTTGTTGCTCAATATTTTATATTTTCAGTTCAACTATTCTATAGTTGCCTACTGGTTAAGGTAAGAGCTGCAAACGATAAATTACCCCAAAGATAATCAACTTTTGATTGTCTGATGACGGTATATGAATATCCACTAGCACGTATCGTCCCGTAAATGTCGTAAGAGGCGACTGAGGGAAACAAACTGGGATATAGACACTAGCGACTTTCTAATAACAACTAAAAATAAAAAAAATATTTGCCAACCCGTCTGATAGGCGTGGAATCTATGGGAATTATCCCATGCGGCCATCCATACGGTAAACTTATGTTAAGAAGCAGACTTTTATTAGGTTGTAACGATTGTACTGAGGTTGTTTACATTGCCAAATAATGCTAATTTCTGAACAAAAAGGAGTAAAGAAAGGTTATTGTATTAATTTAGAGCCATGCATTACATAGTAATCGGCTATGTAATACGATATAAAAAAAAATTAAAAATGCTTTAAGCACTTTTGATTGTTTACATAATGGTTTTAATTACTTAGTACCGGGATGACCGAGCTTTGCTCGGTTTTTTTTGAAATTACATTTATTAATTACATACTGATGAAACATAAATAATATTTTTGGATCTTATTGACAGAATAGAAAAAACTGAACTGGTTATTTAAATAAAAATCGTGAGTGCAATTAGTTTTATTAAAATTTTCGTATTTTTAAAAAAATACTAAAAAAGGGCTTCAAATAATAGATTTTCTCACAAAAGAAGGAAACTTGAAAAAAAAAAGGAAAAACAGCCAGACCAAAGGCAGGACGCGAACCATGGAACTCCGATATCACGGCCGACCGACATCCCACCTGAGCTATTACAATCGTTAGCAATCTGTCAAAATTTACCTTCTTATATTGTAGCAGTTTTTTTATTGCCTGAAAACACGGACAAAGGGACATTTTCTAAAAATAAATCCTAGCTAGATCAATTTTTTTGCCCCCGAAACTCCCTGGACACAAAATTTTATAAAAATCGTTGGAGCCGTTTCCGAGATTCCGATTATATATATATATATATATATATATATATATATATATATATATATATATATATATATATATACAAGAATTGCTAGGTATAGGATAGGATAAGGCATTCCTATGTGTTAGATAAGGACAGTTTAATGCTGGAGTGAAAAGATGTATATGTGAGATAAGGATGGGTATAAATGGTAGAAAGGGATGGCAAGAGCCTCTTATGGGATCCAAAGGGTTGTGCGAGAATGAGTTTGTCGCCTTGTTTATGTAATTAGCAGTCAAAAAGGGCAAGTGCGAACAGTTTCTTGAAAATATTATTTAGATAACATTTACATTTATATTTAAAGTTTTTTTAAATGTATGTAATAACCACTTGTTAATGTTTTGGCTAAATTTTGTATTAGAATAAGATGATAGAAATGTTAATAAAGTTTTGTTTTAGTGATAAAATAGCGAAATAATGGAAATATTAAATAGTACATTAAAGGTGCAATTAACGATCTTTATAAATTACTTTTACTTACTTTATAAATTAGAACAACAAACGTGCGTCCCTCCTGCTATGCTGCGGCTAGTGGCGACGTTTCTAGCCGACAGAAGCTACGTCTGTGTCGAAGATGCTCAGGTCGCAGCGAAACCAATTAGAGCTAGAGTACCACACGGCCGCTGTCTATCACCGATCCTGTACGCGGCTTATTCCAATGACATACCTACTCCGAAGGATAACCTACGCGAATGGGAAGACGGTGCAGAGTTGGCTTTATACGGGGATGATAGCGCCTACTGTACATTGGCTAGAAGACCCCAAGATGCCGCTGATAAAATGCAGCAACTGTGATAAAATGCAGCAACTGTTGGACCATCTGCCGCCATGGCTGGATGAGTGGAGAATGGCCGCCAATGTTGGCAAGACGACCGCTCTGCTCACCCGCGACCTCAGAAACCTTCCACCGCCGCTGACGCTGAGAGGCCAGGAGATAGCGTACCAGAGGGCCACAACCTACCTTGGATGCCGGATAGATAGGATGCTGCACATGACTGCACATGTTGACATCCTAGTCCACAATGCCAGAGGTGCGCGGGCAATGATCCGTCCTGTCCTGGAATGTAAGCTGCAACTGAGAACAAAAATCAACATTTAAAAATATATATATCAGACCGAGGATAACCTACGCTGCACCAGCCTGGTACGCTCTCCTAAGCGAACGGCAGAGGCAGCGGCTGCAGGCACAGCAGAACCTAATCCATCTTTGGTGCAGGTCGCTACGTCTGGAACGACATCATAGTGGCCAACCTTAAGATAGAGCACAAAGCACTTCTTTCGAAGCGCCCTTCCTATGGGCTTCCCGAGAAATTGTGCGATTGGATCACCAGCTTTCTTGCAGATCGGAGCATCAAAGTCGTTGTAGACGGTGCAAGATCCGATTACAAGCCTATTAATGCTGGTGTTCCACAAGATTGCGTGCTATCGCCAACGCTGTTTCTCTGCATATCAATGATATGTTGCAAACCCGTAACATTAATTGCTATGCAGATGGCAGCACTGGTGATGCTCTTTACACCGCCGGCCGTGCCAATATTTCTCGGGAAAACGTCTCCGAGTACCGGGACAAACTTGTGTCTGAAGTCGATTCTTTACTGAACAAAGTCTCAGATTGGGGGCGACTAAATCTAGTCCAGTTTAATCCCCAGAAGACACAAGTTTGCGCGTTAACCGCTGAAAAGAACCCCTTATCGTATCTCCTCAGTTTCAAGGCACTCCCCTTGTTGCCTCAGCCAGTATCGGAATCCTCGGCGTCGACATACCGAGTGACGTGCATTTTCGTGGTCACTTGGAAGAGAAGGCCAAATTGGCATCTAAAAAGCTTGGTGTGCTCAGCAGAGCGGGACAGTATCTCATGCCAGCACACCGCCTGCAACTTTACAAGGCGCAGGTTCGGCCGCACATGGTATACTGTTCCCATCTCTGGGCTGGGGCTCCACAGTACCAGCTCCTTCCACTTGACCGCATCCAGCGCATAGCGGCTCGAATCGTCGACGACCGATCGTGCTTTCCGATCAGCTCGGTTCACTGGCGCTGCGAAGAGCTGTTGCATCCCTTTGCATTTTCTTTCGCATATACCGTGGGGAGTGCTCTGAGGAATTGTTTGGATTAATCCCAGTCGCCAAATTTCTTGAACGCACTACGCGGCAAACGTCTCGATACCATTCACACCATCTGGATGCTTGGCGGTCCACCACTGTACATTTCAAAAGGAGTTTTCTTCCGCGTACAACCTATCTGTGGAATAGTTTACCACCGGCGATTTTTCCGGACCGATACGACCTGGGGACCTTCAAGAAAAGAGCTTACTCCTTTCTAAAGGGCCGGCAACGCACCTGATATTCCCCTGGTGTTGCGGTTGATCATGGGCGGCGGTAGTCACTTAACATCAGGTGAGCCGCATGCTCGTTTGCCCCCTCTTCTATAAAAAAGACAACCAACCTTTTCTTACAATTTAACCAATTGCGGATAAAACCGATATAGTCTAACAACGCAACTTTACATTCAAGGCTCACAGGACCGGCTCATTGTAGTGGGCCGTGTATGAAAGTCCGGTAAAGGGGAATGCTCCGAAGCCTGAAACCTTTTTGCTACAACTATACTTCTAATAAAGGTGCAGCATGGCTCTACCACGTATTATACTACTTTATTGTTTTATTATGTGCACAATGTAAGATATTATAAAAAAGTACCAGATCGCAGCCAATCCATGGTGAAGTAGGAGGAGATACCGGAAATGAGTAATTAAATACTTTTTTCCATTGATTCAAAAGTATCAAAAGTCAATCATTTCTTACGTTTACGCGAACAAATTTAAATAAAAATAATTTTTACGGATTTTATCGCGTATGTTAACTGCGTAAATCGCGTAGATCCGACCAAAAATTTATAATTTTAATCTGGAAGTAGCCGTGGTTAACTATGACATTGGGACGTCGAACACCTCGGTCCCCCGCATGACCGTGGATGCTGTAAAGTAAAGTATGTAGTATAAGAGCCCTATCTCATTAGGATGCCATGGCATTGACGCCGGCAGTGCTTCTATGGCTACCGTTGGCTTCCATGAGACGCCAAAACTAGTCGCTAAAGCCGATGTCAGGCGAAATTAGTATCGCTTGTTCATGCACCAGCGTGGCGCCGCTGCCAAGACAAGCAAGCGGGCGGGATCGAGCTGGCATCGCCGCCAAAATGGCGTCGACGCCAAGCCGTCGCCAAGTGAGGTAAGGTTAAGTACGTTCTAATATAATTTAATGTGTTATAATTGGCGACGCTGCCGGCGTCGATGCCATGGCATCCTAATGAGATAGGGCTCTAATGTATCTTTGTAATGTAGAGAGTATATAAATAAAGTTAGTGTGAACCCAAATTGCGTGTGTTTTTACTACATGGTAGCAGCTGCGGGATTTCAAAAATCTAATTTATTCTCAAATCTACCAATAATACGTTTATTAAGTGTATTATAAAGCAGTTTTATGTGTATTTTATAATAAATATCATGGAACACGCGCGTCCTCCAGCGGAATTATCACTCGAAGGCGCGCCAGCCGTGCGGGCCGAAGCGTGGCGTCAATGGCGGCGGCTTTTCGAAGTGTTCTTAAAAGCATATGCAGTAAGCAAAGAGCCTAAAGAGATTCAGGCTAGTTTGTTAGTTAAACTCATCGGCCCGGCAGGATAGAGGGTGAAGAGGGAAGCGAGGACGACATCAATTGATAAAGAAGTTCGATAGTTATTTTGGTACTAAACCGAATATAACAGTAACAAGGTTCAAATTCTTCTCGCGAAATCAAGAGAATGGAGAAAATATCGACCAATATGTGACTGCTTTGCGAGTACTGAGTCGGTAATGCGACTTCGGTGATTTTCACGAGAGCCTGCTGGAGATAAAATTTGGTTTGCGGAATAGTGAATAACACGGTCAGGGATCCTTTACTTCGTACAGACGATTTGACGTTATCGAAAGCGAAACAAATTTGTCAAGCGGCAGAAATTTCTAAGGAAGAAAGTATGTGTATCAACGGCAAAGAGGCGGAGAGCAGTCAGGTGGATAAAGTTCAGGGCGACAGCCGCGGGGCGCGCAGCTGGCGCAGCGACAGGGGCCGAATGCAGACCGAGGCTGGAAGGGGGCCGCGCGGCGCGAGTCAGCCCAGCGCTGCAGCCCGCGCCGCAGCCTTTTATATTTTATTAATAACATAAACTTAATACATTGTCACTTTTAACAAACTAATAAGTTTTTAATATCAGTTGGTTCTTTGTATTTGTTTTAGGTAATACAACAAACTTAATAATAGCTTTTCACAAATTCTAGGTTTAAATTCATAAACTCTTATATTAATTACCCTAAACTCGTTAGTTTTATTTGCGAATTTTACCACAAAAATAAAAAAGAGAAATACATACGTAATGTGTCAATTAACATTTGGCTAACCTTCATGATAATTGATAATATCCATATTCTCTTAAACATTAGTTTTGTAATGCTTCTAAATAAAAATTAAACATGTATTAATTGCGTGTTTGTGCGTATCTCTATAAGACAGAAACGCTAACCATGTACCTGCATTAGTGAGTTTCGGGTTAGTGAGAAACCTCTATAAGCGAGAATGAGATTGTGCTCCCTTGAACTCTCGCTTTTCCAGGTTAGACTGTATATAATAATAAATTAGTATCTTTTTTGTATATGATACTATTGCGGGTCGCTAAAATTTCTAGTGGGCCCAAAAATGATTGTCTCCCCAAGGCTCGGGAGGAATAACCTCTTGGATGGCAGCATAGTGCTTACCCTTAACATTTTTGGATACTTCCCACAATTTATTCCAATTTTAATTCAGTTTCCTTTTAGCTACAAAAATATTATTTGGGAGGAACTATAGCTACAATAATAATAAACACACATATAAAAGATACACACATACAGTAACAAATGACAAAACAAATTACAAATTTAACATCTGCTATTTTATGACTCATTCTAAACTTTCGTGGAAACTCCTACCATTGTTTTTGTATTGTTTTCTCATCAATATTGTACCTATTCTATTTCGTGGAACTAAATAACGTTGTTATTTTATCGCATTCTTTTCGAATGGACAGGTGTGCCTGTCTACCGTCCTGTTTGTCGGTTTATAGTTAATCAGTTGCGAAGAAAAGTTTTGTTCTGCATCATGTCAAAACGGAAAATTAAGGTACTGTCATTAAGTGATAAACATAAAATAGTGAATGCGTTTGAATCCGGAAAATCGCGAAATGAAATTCAGAGGGAGTTTAATTTACCAGAATCCACCTATTATAAAATTATCAAAAGATACCCTTATAAAGTGCTTATATGTCGAAATCTAATGAACGTAACATATACACAGTATTGAAAATATCTACATAATATATATGTAAATATGTACATAATATATGTTGTGCGTATTATTCACCAAATTTTATCATGTTACATATTTACTACATTCGTACTTGCTGTGACTTGTTATTGCTGCGTATCTCTTAAGACAGAAACGCTACCCATGTACCTGCATTAGTGAGTTTCGGGTTAGTAAGAAACCTCTATAAGCGAGAATGAGATTGTGCTCCCTTGAACTCTCGCTTTTCCAGGTTAGACTGTATATAATAATAAATTAGTATCTTTTTTGTATATGATACTATTGCGGGTCGCTAAAATTTCTAGTGGGCCCAAAAATGATTGTCTCCCCAAGGCTCGGGAGGAATAACCTCTTGGATGGCAGCATAGTGCTTACCCTTAACATTTTTGGATACTTCCCACAATTTATTCCAATTTTAATTCAGTTTCCTTTTAGCTACAAAATTAGGTCGTGTGAGCAAATTAAATTTTGTAGAATGCCATTAGCGATTGCAGTTTTAGCTAGTACATCAGTTGTTTCGTTTCCATAGATACCACTGTGGCTATGGATCCAGGCTACTGAAACATGGAATCCTTTAAAATAGCACCTCTATAGGGTATTTTATATTTTGAGAATATGTGGAAATTTATGTTTGATATCGAATTCATTGGACAAAGTAACTAACAAGCAACTTTTTGAATTTGTGAAAATAACTGTTTTAATAAGATTATGTGACTCGAGATATAACAAAGCTTCACTGATTGCAGTTGCTTCACCGGTAAAAGTGGAGGAAAGTGAGGGGCATTTAAAGTTAAGGATGATTTTGAACTTGAATCCAAACAGCAGCTCCAGTATAGTCTTCATCAGAATATTCTACGTAGTACGTCTATATACTTGACAAATTTATCTTTAAAGGTTTTTTGTATAATTTCTTTTAATTTTAAATTTGCCGTTGGAGAATCCTTTTCTATACCTAGATCTAGATGAATATCAGGTTGATAAACAATTCCATTACTCTCAGGGATGATTTGTAGCAAGGCTCCAAGAGACAACATCCATAGTCATGTGGCTTTACACTAAAGCACTAAATTAATTGCTGAGAGGAAAGATGGGATCCCTACCAAACACCAGACAAGGACCGAAGAATATTTATAGTTTTTTCGAATTTTTGTGTTATATATTAAATGTGATAACCGAAAAACAATTTCGAATTAACGAGGATAACTTCCAAAAATTTTACATTACCTCTAACTGAAATAGGTTGATTATCATATACAACAGATATATTGGGAACTCGCCTTTGACGGGAAAAGTTCACCACACTGCTTTAGGCCACAGATAATAAGGACAGGAATAATTAGTTATCCATTTTTGTAAATAATTCAAGGATGAGTTTAGACGGGAACTTGCCACTGTGAAGTTGTCTAAAGAGATGTATGAGTTAAATAATCTGTATATTAAAGGAAATTAGAAAAAGAATTTAATAAAAGTTCTATTTTTTTTTTATAGAAACTGTCTACACTCTAATCTAAATGTGTATATATAGAATAAAGGAAATGACTAAGCACTGAGCCTTGTGTGGAAGTCTTTTCCACATAGTTTTTAGAAGAGAGAAAGTTAGAGACATATTTGACTATCCTCACTGGAATGCTTATATTAAGTATTTTCTGCCTGAGCACAGGAAGAAACACAATATCATATGCAGACGATATATCCAAGAAAACTCTTATGAGAAATTCATGTCTTGAAAACGCAATACGAATATCTGTGACCAAAGTACTAATGTTATCCATGGTACTTAAGACTTTTCGGAAACCGAATTTGTTTTTAGGTAAAACATTATTCCTTTCCAAAAACCATTCCAAGCGATTTTTTATTAGATATTCCAAGATTTTTGCCAAAGTACATGAAAGGGCAATAGTTCGATAACTGGAAGGATCATTGCTAGACTTACCGGTTTGAGAATAGGCAAAATAATTTGGGTTTTCCATTAAGCAAGAGGAGCACCAGTAATATAAATAGAATTTAAAATGGATAGTAAGACAGTTTTAGTGTTCTCACTACTATTAATTATAAATGAATAAGGAATTTCATTAATACCTGGCTAGGAGTCTAAGACCATTGAGTACAGTAAATAATTGCTGAGAAGAAAAGTGGGAATAAACCTTATCATGTGTTCGTGAAGAAGCAGAGTCAAGAACTGATGAATGCCTCATCATAAGATGTGACTTTTTATGGTGCAAGTTTATTAGAGAATTCATCTAGTCATGGGGAAGGATCATTAGAAATTATATTTTCACTGAAAACTGTACTAATATCATACATATATAATATCGCAATATTTTTTAACATTTCTTCAGACCAAAGATGGGAGGGTCTACAGTGACTCATAAAATTTAAACCAACCAGTTCTCTTTTTGTCTGACTCTAATTATAAGGTTTCTGCAGTAATTTTTTATAAGAGATATACTTCTCTGCAGTCATAGAACGGGCGTATATTAATTCAGCCTTTTTTCTTCTCCTACAAGCTGCTGATCAATCTTGGTCCCACCAAGGAGGGGAAGGATAATTTGAATGGTTATTTTAAGGGGATTGATTTATTAGCAGCAGAAAGAATTGCATTTCTGAACTCTATATATACACGAACAGTATTATCTTTGTTAATTCGGGGGAAGAGTTGAAACCTCTTTTTCTAATTTTATATATATATATATATATATATATATATATATATATGCAATTATATATGTATTATAATTGGCAATTATATTATTAGTTTAATTTAATTATATATTAGTAGTATAGTTGTAGCACGAATGGGTCGGCCCGACCGGGAAATAGTAGCTTAATGCTGCTGTGTTTCGTATAGTGAGTGTAGAGAACCGGAGACCCTTTTTACTAGAAAAGAAGTATTCCATCTTAGTCCTCACGGGTGACAACGCATCTGCATTTTGATTTGTAATCGACGATAGATCTAGATGTCTATGGGCCACAGCAACTACGTACCATCAGGTGGAGTGTGTGCTCGTTCGTCACCTAACCTATTAAAAATAGCTTTAGATAGATTATACTTTAGTCTCGGGCAAAATGTAAAATTTATTGTAGGGGAAGTAGGAGGAGTGATGAATATAGGCAAATGGTCACTGCAATGGTTAGAAGATAATATTTGCCACAAAAGAAGGGAAGCAATATTTGGGGAACAGAAAGTTAGGTCAACGGCACTTCTAACATTTTGTAATGAGATACTCTACGAGTAGAAGACCCGTCATTTAGAATACGGAGATTAAAATTATCAATAAGATCTAAAAATACGGAAGCCAGTGAATCACAAAGATCCTAAAATAACCGTAGGAGGTGACAGAGAAGAAATAACCTTGCCAGTTCTGTTAAGAAGTTGCTAGACTAGTAGAAGGGAGAGAAAATAGTGGAAATGTAACTGTTTTGAATAAAATAGAGGTACCAGCACGACCGTCACACCTATCACCATCGACGCATGTGTATCCTAAAACCCTAAAATGAAACTTAGGCCAAAGCCACATATCCTGGACGGCAAAACTATGAAGGGATGAATTTATTGGGGTAAATGAGTTCATTTTTTATTTATAATGCTCCGACAATTCAGTTGAAAAATTGGTGGTACTGCGTATGTTACGGGCTAAGGAGAAAAGCTCAGTAAGTTTCTGATGTAAATTACATGGAAGTTCAGTATCACCAAAACGAGATAACATACTAAGCATGGAAATTAATAGCTCAAAAAGGTTATCATTTGGTGTAATAGATTTTTTTTCTGTTAAGGCACATCCATTAGATAAAGAGGAGGCAATGGTTTCAGTAATTGCATGATGATCAGATTTTCCATATCCAATACCTTCGGATGTATAGTGTGATATTCGGAAAATGTTTGAGAATGGATATAGTTTTTCTCTAAAGCAGATTTAGGAAGAGGAAGGTAATGATGTAGATTGATTACTTGGTACAGAATGGGAGATTTGCTGGATATTAGGATTGAGAGCTCTTTTGGTGTCTGCAAAAGATCTTCTCACTGGATGGAATCTTGCTGAGGCTTCCAAGTAAGAAATATTTTCTTGAGACATTACTTATTTTAGAGATTTTTGTCCGTAGTGTTCAAGGCAAGAAGAATCTTTTGCTGAATGGGAACAAGAGCAAAAAAAATATATATATATATATATATATATATATATATATATATATATAGATAGATAGATAGATTGGATCGATGGTAAAGGTTGTGCTTGGTTTATTATCAACCTTTTTTTGTGGGCTAATTGTATCATTTGTGCTATCATTGATGCTTTGCGGTCGTTTGCGAATAATTTGCTCAGTGTTACTCTTATCCACTGACCTTCTCCATTTTGTTTAAGGAAATCACATATAAATATAAATCTAAACTACTAATCACACTTACTTTTAAAACCACAACCAAATACAAATTAAGATTAATTAATTAAAGCAAAATAACAGTTCTGCAATTAAAAAAAGAAACAACGCCTAAAATAGTACGAAAACGAAACTTGTTATCTCACTTGACTCCAATCTCAACCATATATTTGTTTATTTGTTATTAATTGTACATCTTAATTAAAAAATGATTACAAAGGGCTGACTAATGCCTTTTGGTTTTCACTCCCGATCAACCCGAGACGTGTCGAAATGAAGTACTCTAAATAAAAACACATTATTGTTCTTATTTATCATGGTCCTCAGTATTTATATTTTTCTCATATATAAATTTGGATCCTATTTTATGGTCTAGATATGCAAAATATTAATGCATAATTCAATGAAACATTTTTATTTTATTATATTAGTATAATAAATGTACTAAGTGACATTTAACCTTGTTTCTCAGCTTAAAATTTAATATTAGTATTTACAAAATTGAAGCCTTGAACTAAATAAAATGAAGGTGTATTTAACATTCCATATTTTTTCTGGCCTTATGGCCTCCGTATATCGGACTTGGGAGTCCGTTACACAGGTGGAATTGTAGGCCGTGAAGGAAGGCGCGTCTTGTGTTCCTGGTGCGCCTTGCCTGAGAAGGAGAATAAGGAGGAGAAGTACTCTCCCGAGGAGGGGCTGACATGGGGTGGCCAGCGCTGGTGTGCTCACGGATGTGTGCGAAAGCGTTCCTGTGTATGGTAAATGCTTAGGCATATCCCCGTGTTAAAAAATAGGTTTCCAACGACTAAGTTGTCAGAAAAGATGTGTTCAATTTACACATATAGTAGGGGGTGGTTAGGAAACTACGCTCACAATTATGAGAGAATAATTCTGAAACAAATATTGAAGCAAAATATAGTGTTTGTAGTATTAATATAACAAGTATTGTTATGATTTATGTTTACACGAATACTAGACAATAAATTAAATAATTTTACGGATTTAATCACTTTAAATTTAAATTAAGTGCGACAAAATCCGTAAAATTATGAATAAAACTATATGTACGGATTCTGTCGCCTTTAATTTCTTTATTTTAACATATTTTTAATTTCCGAAGTTTCGTGTGCTGTAAAGCACCCGAAACATCGGGAATTTACTTCGAAAAATTAAATCTCGACGTGGATTCGCTATTACCATCATGTACCAAACCTCCGAGGTTGTATGGGTTACCGAAGATACACAAACCAAATGCTTCTCTACGTCCCATAAGCTGGCACAACACTTGGCAAAAATACTGTCACCACTGAGAGGACATACCAGAGTACATACAAAGGATTTTGAGTGCATAATATGTGTGCTTACAACATATAGCTGTGAACTTTTACGAGGTGATAAACAAAGAAATAACTAAGATGTGTGCGTGATATTGTGTCGGGAAGGTGAGCATGGATTTGGCGTCATTTGATATCCACACAGCGGTCCGTCTATCTTTCTTAATAAATGAAAACTTGAAAAGGCGCAAGTAAGCATAAAAACAGAAGTTGCACATCATGGAAAATCCTTGGTTAACACATAATTATTTATTTTGTAGACAATACAAATATTTCATGTGCGATTCAAATTCGAAACTGCGACCCGCAAAAAAAAATTATATACAATTTCTTCTTAAATATCTATTAGGGAAAAGACAAAATCTCTCAAATCAAAATCAAAATCTATTTATTACAAAAATTTCGACTTTTGAATTGATGATTAATACATATTTTTCTACTATGTAAAATATTTAAATTGTGGTAATTAATGTAAGTACAGTTTTTTTTAAAGAATGTTTAATTAGTAACGTCATTAACATAACGTATTCCTGTTACTAATACACGTAACATGTGTGCGTTTCACGACAGAAGTCGAACAGTGGATTCGAACCTAGACTTAGAGTTTCGCAATACGTACTTTTATCTGAATCTAGCACGTACTAGCTCGAGATATAAATGACTTAGTCATTAAAATGAGGTCAAAGTATTGCAGTAATTTTATTTTGTATTAATGAATTAAAATTCAGTATCAAAAATGCAATCATAATGCAATATTATAAATTAAGTTGCGTTTTAAGCAGTTATGTGGCATTAGCACACGACGATTATGTATTAACTTTTATTCAGTTATTGTTCTATATTCTTTTTATTAATTTCCTGCCAAAATTAATGAAATATTATAAACGATTACATTTTACGTATGTACTTACTTAAAGTTAATTACCACACCCCGTGAGAAACCCTCAAGGCGACCCCTGCCACGCTATCCGTAAATTTCTGCAATATCAGGTGACTTCACTCGAACCTAAACGTCGTCCACTACCATCTTGAGACGGCGAAGCCTTTCTGATCGAGACCCAGGTGTACTCTCTAGCTGACGTTTCGTATCTCTCCTACCCGGGGTACAAACTAGAACACTTCTTTGTGCCTCGGGCTTGAGTTTGCGTATAAGTCAGAGAGGACATCTGTTCTCGACGCCTCGGCAGTCTTGATGTTTCGGACATGTCCATCCTTTGGCTACGCGTAGGCAGTGACGACTATCCGCGCGTCTACGGATGCCTCTATGGTCCCATAGCGGTAATGCCAAACAGACCGACTCTTCGTCCATGTCCAAATGACTACAGATTCATATGCTACAGTAGATCCCCTCCGCAGAGATCGTGATCCTCGGCGATTTTAACGTCCACCTCGCCGAATGGCTTGGTTCAAGTTTAACCGATCATGCGGGGAGATCTGTTCATGATTTTGCCTTGGCGGATTCCAGATGTGGAGGATCATGCATTTTCCCTGTTGGACCTTCTGCTGACTTCTCATCCGGACAGATATGAGGTCTATATTGATGCCTCTCTTGGCTCATCGGTTCATTGTCTTGTCCGGAGTGTGGTGCCACTCACGCTGAAATCGCGGTTGAATTCTGCAGGCTGCCGCCGTGTTTGGCACTATAGGTCAGCCGATTGGGATAGGATGTGGTCTGTCTTTGCATCCTACCCTTGGGGGCGGGTTTATTTCTCGCCAGATGATCCCAAAGTTGTTGCTGACTCTGTCGCTGATGGTACCACATTCAGGGTATGAAACTTTTTATTCCTTCCTCTGTGGTGCCCATTGGAGGCAGATCTCAGCCATGGTTTAGCCGCTCCTGTAAAATAGCATCATACTATAGCCAGGAGTGCTACCGGGCCTGGGCTGACGCATCAACTTCCCGGGATGTGAACACCACCGCCCTAAAACAGAAGTATAATTCCGCCTCCAGGTCCTTCAAAAGAATCATTGCCAAGGCAAAGTCAGAGCACATAGGCAGAATTGGCGAGAAACTAGTTCGCCTTCCTTCTGGAACCCGTGCATTCTGTTCTTTCGCCAAGGCTGTCCAGGGGAATTTCTGTCAGCCATCTCTTCCATCTTTGCATAGGAAGGACGACTCACTGGCCCATGCCGCAAAGGAGAAAGCCGATTTTTTGTAGGCTCTTTCTTTGCGTCCAACTCGATTCTCTATGACGGGGGGAGCACACCGCTGACCACCCCGTGGTGTGAGTGATCCATGCTGTATGTGCGGTTCACACAGCGCTCAGTTCGCAAAGCACTCCCCTCCCTGGACATCCACAAGTCGAGTGGGCCTGACGGAATCCCCCCAATTGTGCCGAGGACGTGTGCTCCAGAGTTGACACCGGTTCTAATGCGTCTTTTCCGGTACTCCTACTACCTAGGCGGAGTCGCGAAATCATGCAAGACGGCTTTCGTCCACCCGATCCGTAGAAAGTTGACCGCTCAGATCCGTCAAACTACAGGCCTATCGCCATCACCTCCTTGTTCTTCAAAATAATGGAATCCATTATAAACTGCCAGCTCATGCAGTACCTTAAGGACCACAAGCTGATTAGTGACCGCCAATACGGTTTTCGTCGGGGTCGATCAGCCGGTGATTTTCTGGTCTACCTGGCGCATAGATGGGCTGAGGTAGTAGAGTCCAAGAGGGAGGCGTTGGCCGTTAGTTTGGACATTGCGAAGGCCTTCAATCGGATTTGGCACAAAGCGCTTCTTTCGTAGCTCCCGTCCTCTGGGCTTCCTGAAAAATTGTGCATTTGGATCACCAGCTTTCTTGCAGGTCGGAGCATCAACGTCGTTGTAGACGGTGCATGCTCCGATTACAAGCCTATTAATGCTGGTGTTGTATAGCGTAGATTCATGGCGATATTGGCATTGGACAGTACACTGCATGCAACATACCCCCAATGTCGCTTATTTGAAAGGTCGCGTTTAAAATAAAAGCTTATCGGTTTCTGGAGTATTTTGTAAATATACAAAAATCCTCAGCGGTTTGCTCTTTAATTTATTACATTACAGATTAAAAATAAAATCTTTTTTAATTTAAATGAAGCAAATTTTTACGGATTTTATCGCGTTTAATTTAACTTTTAAATATAAAACTTTTTAATGAAATAAGCACACGAAACGTCGGGATTTTTTATTTATTTAAGAAATTATGATTACAAAGATAAATAACTTTAATTTAAACATAAACTTATTAGAGATTTTCCTTACACCATTGTTGTCGACATTATGTACACATTATTCTAATCTACACATTACATTACCGAAGTTACATTTAATATTATTATTTATTAGATACCAGCTGAAATAAGGTGTATTAAATATTATGTATCTATTTTACAAACTAAACAGATACATAAATAGAGAATAGTTGTAGGCGATGAACCTAAAATCACGTAGTGGAACTTGTTACATTTTGTGAATAATCGTGATACAGGCTGATTATAACATATATATCCATACATTTATTGTAAGATAATAAGTTAGTATTAAAATAGAGCGAGAAGTTGTTTTAAGTGTTACGAGTATTTAGTTAAGAGTTAAATGTAAATAAAAAAAAGTTTATAGGTACTTTATGTTTTTACGTGTAATGACGTCTTAACGACAAATTTATACTTGCATCGTAAACTTCAGGTAAACACTGACATAATGGGTGCGTTTGGCAGAAAAAAGCGCTAGCAAGCGCTTATAAGCAAAATGGCGATCGTAAGCGGTAAACGCTGTCAAATCGTAAGTAGCTATTTTCACTCAGGACACGATGTTAGTTTTAACCGTGGAACCTAACCTAATTTATATGTTTGTAAAGTATTCATATTAAAAACTTACCAATTGAATTTTTAATAACATGTATATGTACACGTTATTATATTACTTAAAACTAATATTGCACAAAACAACTTATAAACTCTATTTCAAAACAATGACAAATTAATATAAGCAAAATGGCGGTGTGTCAGCGCGGTACTGAAGTAGCAATCGTGTCGCTGGCCGAAAACTATTTCAGAACGCGTGTAAGCGCTTGCTAGCGCTTTTTTCTGCCAAACGCACCCAATGATTACAATCCGTAGTTTGACATTTCATAATGTTCAACCGAGTATGAAGATACGATTGAGAAAAAGTACATTCACTCGGCTTGTCAGATACAGCGTGGGTTAATTTTGATGGTTGAACGATATTTTCTACTAAATACGAATGGCAATATAATGCAGACAGTATAACCTGGCACAAGCACTGAAACAACTGCTGCACTAATTAATAATGTACAATTAATAATACAAGGTACTTTCGGAAGGTTGGAGGACCGCAACGGAGATTTATCATTTCATTTACTCGCCGTTCCCCGTGATTTCATCGTATCGGCGTGGAATTTACTACGATTGGATTTCATGGGTTGTAATTTTTAACTTTTTCTAAAATAAAAATAGCTTGATATACTCCATATTACATCAGCTATCTGCCAGTGAAAGCCCCATGAAAATCGGTCCGGACATTTCGGAGATTAGTCGAAACAAACAAATATATAGTACAGATAGACAAACAGACAAACATTTTAAAAATTGTTTATTTGTTGTAATTACCAGATATAATTTCATGTGCATTCAGTAAAGCTGTTATCTTGACATGACAAACCGACACTTCAATTTTATTTATTTGTATATCTTTGTATTGTATTTATTGTATTTATTTGTATTCTATTCATCTATTCCATCACAGCCTACTTCCACTGCTGAACATAGGCCTCCCTTGTAGATTACCTTAGAGACGGGTAGGCTACCGCAGCTTTTTTAATATCCTCTTACGACACCCTCGGGACGATACCAGGTAGTATAAGTTTTTATACCACCACTACACGGTTATCACCTATTATTGCATTTTACTTATTTATTCCATCAGTAAGCAGCCATTGCTGGCCATAAACACCGCCCTTAGTAAACAGATTCATGGTAGGTGGATTTGGAAATCGTAGTCCTAAAAGCTTAGCACCTTTGACTCTGCTCCAAGTTACCGGCCTGGGTAATATAACATCCTCCTCCCCTCAGTACATCCTACTGAAGTATAAAATATTAAATATATGAATTAACGTGACCAGGCTAATAAATATGTCGGCAAAAGAAACAATTTATTGTAAATAAAGACACACTTACACCACAATCTATATCTTGGAAATACATCATGAGGTTAATTGTCTAAAGTAGTAAATAAAGAGAGCGGATGTTTAACTTGCTCTCTTGCTTATGTAATTAATCATAATTATCAGTAATAAGACAGCGTAATGCACTATACATTTATTATAGAGCAAGTACAGGTCGATCATACCGTTACATGTCCCTGTCAAAATTACATACTAGTGTAACGTGAAGGACATAATTACATGATAACATCAAAGTACGCACAGCAATACTACATATTTTAGTGTAACATAGAACAGCTTCTCTGCAACACCATTTTCCTTGCATGCACCAGAAAAATCACCAGAACAGACAAAACCATGACCTAGTTCCAGCACTAGTAGAATGACTTCACTCGTAGAATGACGCAAGCGGAATCTCTCCCAAGGCACCTACACTAAACTTTATACTGCACAAACGAGTGGGGGGTTTCTCGATATACCCTCAATTCCACCTCGCCACCATCGACATGACGCTCCGCTAGAGTAACGCAACTTCTCGCTCACTCTCGATCCAATGCTGCGGTATTTTATAGCTGCGCTGAGAAATATATATATCCAAACTATCTTCCTAATGGTTTGAAATAAGCCGGTTTATATTATTTTACGGTGTGATAGTATTTATTTACGGTGTCTTTGCCTAGTTTTTTTTGGGTATCACTTGCAAGAATCAACATTTATTAAAGCAATCGGCAGTCGCTAGTAGTGCCTAATAATTATTGAGCTACAGAACATCTTTTAAGTGGAAAACGCTTAAAACAGATGAATATAATTTCGTCCCTTTTCCACTTTTATTACAGGTAGACATCAGTCAATTACTTATTAACGTATTCCTTTCCGCTTGGAAAAGTCACACAATATGTTCCCGATACAAGGCCTTCCTCAATTCTACCAAGTGGGAGAAGAATTTGGGGACTAGACCTGTAGCAAATTAAATACTACAGCAAAATAACTGAATACGATAAAAGAGGGCTTGGTATCTTGGTAGGAAGCAGGTGACTCTAGGCGTGTGCGACGTGGTCAATGGCATAAAGCCACGCGGCCGAAAGGCCTCGCGGTCCGAAAGGCCTCGCACTGCGAAAGTTAAAAATGTTAAGGTAAATAAAAAGTCAAGACATTATTACACTCTTATCAATGCTCTCTGCAACTTATACGTATCTAGCAATACGTCATAACTTTATAGTTTACTATCCTCTGCGACTGACGGGGCCGCAACGTTGATGTGGTGGTGGTGGGGCCACGAGGGGAGAGGAGTGACGGCATTGCGAGGTGCCCCTCTCCCTATCCTCCGCGGCCCAAACTTAGTTGGTGGTGGAGCCAGAGACCAAATCCGCCGTTGGGGTCGGAAAGCAAGTGCTTCCGAGTGCTCATTCTGCCCATGGCCTCCGCATAACGGACTCGAGGGGAGGAGGGGGGGGGGAGGGGGGGGGCGTTGGAGTTGGAAACCATGAATGATGGAAACGCCCTTACCTGACAAGGAGAATGGGGAGGAGAAAACTTCCTCCGAGGAGGGATGGTCGGCGCTGGTTTGGCCGCGGACGTGTGTGAAAGCATTCCCGTGGCCCTGCCAATATGCGGCGAAGGCGGAACATCATGAGGTTTTAGTCGGTGTGAGTCTGACTGAGTCTGACATAACCCGTCTTGCCTCGCGTTTTTAACTTTACACTTAATATTGTTTTTAATTATTTCAAATATTACTTCTACGATATTTTAAAATGACTGTGTAAAATTTAATTATTTTTCTTAATAATAATAATAATGCGTCGTCACGTATCTACATTTATCAATCATAAGTTATGATGAGATCTGTCTTTTCCGTTTCTCCCAGTCGAATAACATTGATGCTATAAATCTTTGAATGCTATGAGATAGTTTTATTGATTCACTGAGGTGTCGTTACCAAGAAGTTAGTGTTTTAAAATATGTTAGTTAGCTTTTCATCCTATAGTCTTTCGCCTTCGGTTTGCGCTTGCCTCTTGTTTTATATGAGTATAAAATATAATAGTGCTAAGTTAATAATCTTACAATATTTATATATGCACAGTTCTACCTTTTCCTTTTTTAGATCGAGTAATACTGGGTGTCTGCGAAATAAAAACATTTCAAGGTGAAGTCACGCACACGCGCTTGGGCATCGCGAACTAATTGCTCTAAAGTGAACGATTTGCGTACAGCACAATAGCTCTAACTTTGTTTTAGATCCGAATCCAGGACATGTACAGTTGTCAAATTCGAATTATAAACGTTATTTCAACACAAAATCAGTAACTTGTCTATATTATGGGTAGCAGAAGTTTTTAAGGTTTATTTCAGACATTATATGTTACTAATTGTGACACGGAACAAGTTTAAATAGTACTTTTTTTTTCTAGTTAAGCAATTATTGCGCGGACTTTGAGTTTTGGCCAGTCGAAAACAAGGTCGCAATGTTAACACTATTATAAAGCTAGCAGTCTGTGTCCAAAGAGCTGTTTGATACTGTTGTTCGCGAATAAGCATAACGGAGTATAGCAAGTTGAAAATGTTGCGTTGTTCTGTTCTAGTTCTGTGCATGGTGGTAGCCGCCAAACTTCAAAATGATCCTGCGGGACAACAGATTTTAATTTTTAAGGAAAACACGAAGGTACTAGTATAAAGTAAAAGTTAGTGTTTATTCAAGTGAAATCAAGATATTTAAGGGGGAAATATAACCTCAAGTGGCTTAGCAAGATCGTCAGTTATGCCGAAAGTATTGCAGCATTAATTTTGAAATAAATATATGGTAAAGTTGAGGATTAATGTTAAGGATTATGTTAGGTTTAAGTTAGTTAGTTTAGGTATTAAGGTTAAGGAGCTGTGGGTGGGTACGGTCGCATGCGACCGCTCGGGATTTGCCGGGCGCATGCGATTGCATGGAATTTTCGTGGCGCTTAATGGGTTAAAATAAAACCAAATTATCTGAAAGTAATCAAATCGTACCGGTTAGTTGTTTTCTTATTAACTCTTTACGATTGAAAGTGAGTCCTTGAAAAATATGTTATAATTGTGAATTGTGTCAATAATTCGTTTTAATCAAGAAATGGATTATAGATCGTGGTCACTATTGAAAGAGTCGGTCGTTGACCGATATGACTCAATAATAATAAAATAAACATAAACTAGCATTTAAGCCACAGGCATGGTCTAATTTAAATGCTAGGAATTCTTATCTTGCACTTTCTCTTCGTTACAATTTTGCTCACTATACAATTAAATATACAACAAAAAATTGTTATTAAGAAATGTCCACAGTTTTAGGGGTCAGACTTACATGTTACGCATTTAAGTACCTACCTATTGACTCGAAATAGTCCAGTAGGATTCAACGCATGCGTACCGAAAACTATTCCACCTCAATTTTTTTATGCGATCTCTACAAATATCAGTAAGACACTGATGATACTAATGCTTGTTGCCATGGGTAACTCGGTGCCATATTGTTAATACTGATTTTTTTTAAATCACAAGGAATTGTTACTTTCAAACGGAAGAATTTTTTATATTCTTTCATGAAGTACCTACATATAAAAATGATCTCACGACTTTTTACGACAAAATTAATATTTTCGGAGTTACGAATTTTAAGTGTTTTAAAAATCCCAAATTCGTATACTACTCAATACATAAACAACTATAACCACCGATAATAGAATAAAAAAATTATTCTACCTGAAACTTTAATTGTAAGGTAGATAATAAGTCTTTACCAATGAAATTTGCCGTTCTGCAGTGGTGATCACTTCAAAGTAATTTTTGTTTGGCTAAGAATTCTAATTTGAAATTACTTTTATTTTAAAAACATGGAGTTCTCTTTTCAAAATTCGTTATTTGTTTATTGAGTGTTATGTTTTCATCGCATTTGAATCTTTTCTGTCATCGTTTATACACTAAAAATTCGAGTAATTATGTAATATGAGTAACGTCGTGGCTGCAACGTCGCACAAGCCGTGTTTATGGCGCCGACGTTTATGGCGTGAATACTACTAACGAACACCTCACCATATTGATTTGTTCGCTTCCGTTCTGGAAATTTCGATCCGAAAAATGAACCCCATGGTCATCCAAAAATTTTCTCAAAAATGACGAATTAAAGGCGATTGTGAACGCTGATAATACTCAATCTACGGCTGAATTAACAGCAGGTTTAGACTTTAGCATCAAAACAATATTCATCTATTTGCGTCAAATTGGCAAAGTATAAAAGCTTGATGAATGGATGCCTCACGAACTCAATGATCACTGGCGTGAAGTACGCGTCGAGACGTTTCTTGCACTGCTAAACAGGCAAACAAGCGAAGGAACTTTGAACCTCATTGTTATCTACGACGAAAAATGGATTCTGTTTGATCAAGTTTTCGCAAGCGCTCAGCAAGTTGGTTGGAACCTGGTTCAGCAGTGATGGTCAGTGTTCGGTGGTCTAGCGCCGGCGTGATTCATTACAGATTCTCACCAAGCGGGATAAGTATTACTGCAGATGAACACAATGATGGAGAAGCTCGAACTGCACAACAGACGGTCTCCAAGTGCTAGGGTTCAAAGCACTCCGTTATCCTCCTCCCTACAGAACATGCGCATACAGACATATACTTTTTGCAAAGTTCGGATAATTGCCTCCCGTCCAGCTGATTTATTAACAAGGGCATCAATACTGTTACTAGTTCGCAAAGATGCATCGATTGCATGCGTGATATTTTGAATAATAGAAATATTTAATATAGAAAAAAAAATACGTTAACTTATTTCACAAGAAACGGCTATATCATAGGTAAAGACTTCATAATAAGTATGTACTATATCTTGTTTAATCAATAAATATTATTATTATAAATTAGTGCAAGTTAAGGTGTAATTTTTATTTTAATGAATTTATTTTGTAATAAAAAATCTAACAAATTTATTTACCTTTTGTGCTTTACTAAGATTTACGAAATTAAATGTATTTGCGTCAATCTGAGTGTTGTTGATAGTCTTTTCTATTAATAAATTTATTACAATACATTCATTCAATACAGCCTATAAAGTCCACAGTTTTACGTATGCCTCCTAGTTTCGTAGTTTGCACATAAGCGGTTTGGTAACCGCGGTTTTTTTATTATTTTACATTTTTATAAAAAAGATGATGCAGCTTATGTGCTGTTTTGGTTTCCTCTGTCGCTTCTTAAAGCACTTACGGCATATGGGACAGTGGATTCACTTTCATTGCCACTACACAGAACATCGGTACGATATATATTTGTGGTTTATTTTTTTAAATATTTATCACCGGGTGGGGAGAGGATGGATTTATGATACCCGGGTTTGGTACTGCGATGTGACTGTCAATCCTGCCAAGTGTGGTGATTGCGGTAAGTTTTTTCTAAAATGAATGAATAACGGCTGATGATGTAGAAGAAAGGGCATTTGTGTAATAGTATTGTTATATATATATTATTATTACCTTTAATCGATTTTTAATTCAATGGAAGCTGCTATAGGAATACAAACATATATTTGTATTTCTAATTTTAACATAATATGTATAGATAATTAGGTGAATGTAGATATACACACATCTTGAAATAATACTAGTTTTTACGGAATTTATCGCGTATATTTAACTTTTAAATACCCGACGTTTCGAACGCTTTACAGCACTCATGGTCACGGGCAGGACTGAGATGTTCAACGTCCATATGTCATAGTTAACCGCGGTTACCATAGATTAAAATTTAACTTTTGTTCCGATCTATGCAGTATGAACTTATGGTACCTTGAAGTCTTGCAGTTGTATGCTTGGGTTGGAATTTAATTTTATTTATTATAGGATCCCAAGCAGATGGTAGCACCCAGCCATCTTCTCTATTGAAATTAGGATATTTTTTGATTTCAATAGCCTCGCGAATCATCCTTGGAAGGAATCGGTGTTCTTTAGCGAGGATCTGCGGTCTATCAAATCTGATGTAGTGACGGGGGCGATCCTGTACGTGTTCACAGACTGCAGACTTCCCGGAGCGTCGATTCTTCACATCAGCTATATGTTCATAAACGCGGATTTTTATTGATCTTTTAGTTTGTCCTATGTAGGGACCACATTCACAAGCAAGCTCACACTCCTGCATCTTGCAGAGGGACATTACACTTGACCGATGGTAAAAACTGACCAATCTTCTTCAGCGGCTTGAAGTATGTTTTGATGGAAGCGCGCTTCAAGATGTAGCCAATCTTGTCAGTGACTCCTCTAACATATGGCAGTACAGCAGGTACACGCTCGACTGTGGCCGGCTTCACTCGTTCACTGTGACGTAGGCGCGGGACTCGCAGCTTGTTGTCATGCAAAACTTGCTTGACATGGTGGAGCTCTGCAGCCAGGTGTTTACTGTCACAGATCCCTCGTGCTCTCTGAAACAAAGATTTACCCACGGTAGCTAACTATGAAGGATGGTGGTGAGAATCACCGTTTAAATATCTATCTGTATGGGTCTTTTTTTCTATACACAGTATGGCTCAAGGTGTTATCAGGATTCCGAATTACTTTGTTCTATCATTGTGAAAGTGTCGTCTATTCTACTTTTAGATAAAGTAACTGCATTTTTTAGACCATCTTAACTCTATAAATTCTAAAATTCAGTTCACAATGGAGTTAGAGGCAAACAATGTCTTAGCTTTTCTAGATGTGTTAGTAATTCGGATTCCTGATAACACCTTGAGCCATACTGTGTATAGATGGTCAGTTTTTACCATCGGTCAAGTGTAATGTCCCTCTGCAAGATGCAGGAGTGTACAAGCTTGATTGTGAATGTGGTCTCTCCTACATAGGACAAACTAAAAGATCAATAAAAACCCGCGTTAAAGAACATATAGCTGATGTGAAGAATCGACGCTCCGTGAAGTCTGCAGTCTGTGAACACGTACAGGATCGCCCCCGTCACTACATCAGATTTGATAGACCGCAGATCCTCGCTAAAGAACACCGATTCCTTCCAAGGATGATTCGCGAGGCTATTGAAATCAAAAAACATCCTAATTTTTCAATAGAGAAGATGGCTGGGTGCTACCATCTGCTTGGGATCCTACAATAAATAAAATTAAATCCCAACCCAAGCATACAACTGCAAGACTTCAAGATACCATAAGTTCATACTGCATAGATCGGAACAAAAGTTAAATTTTAATCTATGGTAACCGCGGTTAACTATGACATATGGACGTTGAACGTCTCAGTCCTGCCCGTGACCATGAGTGCTGTAAAGCGTTCGAAACGTCGGGTATTTAAAAGTTAAATATAGGCGATAAATTCCGTAAAAACTAGTATTATTTCAATGTGTAGTGTTCGCGTAAATATAAGAAATCATTATACACACATCTGCCGTATATATGGCAGAATTTCAACATAAATTATCCTTGATATAAAACTTTATTTCATTTCAGGGACCTATTGGCGTCATGACAACCAGTGCTGGTGCGCCTATAGAATACAAAGACGCAAGAGTTACTCTCAATTCCAGACTAATACTTAACGAATATTTCATGGACTCTCTAACTCATCTCAATCGGGAAAGAATACCCGAGCGTGTAGTTCACGCGAAAGCGGGAGGTGCATTTGGGTACTTTGAAGTAACACACGACATAACACACATTTGCAAAGCAAAATTATTTGCTAATGTAGGAAAAAGAACGCCTGTTGCAGCACGCTTTTCGCCTGTTGTGGTAGAAAGAGGAGGAATAGATACATCAAGGGATGCTAGAGGATTTGCTGTTAAATTCTATACAGAAGAAGGTAATTTCGATATTGTAGGTTTTAATACACCTATGTACGTGTATAAGGATCCGCTACTCTTCCCTACCTTTGTAAGAGCTCAAAAACGAAATCCGGCTACAAATTTGTTCGATGGTAACACTTTTTGGGACTTCCTAACTTTACAACCGGAGAGCTTACACATGTTTCTTTTAATATTCGGGGATCGGGGTATTCCTGATGGGTACCGTCATATGCCAGGCTTTGGTATACATACTTTTGAAGTTGTTAACAAACATGGAGAAAAAAGCTTCGTCAGATTTCATTTTACGCCGACAGCTGGCATTAAAAATCTTAGATCGGAAGAAGCACGAAAAATAGCAGCTGTTGATCCTGATTATGCTACTAGAGATTTATACAGAGCCATTGGAAACGGGAATTTTCCTAGTTGGAAAGTTAGTATACAAGTATTATCATTAAATGATGTTAAAATTGCGGGATTCGATGTGTTTGATGTGACTAAAGTCTTACCGTTGGATGACTACCCTCTGATACCCGTAGGGGTCTTCGTGCTTAATAATAACCCAATCAACTATTTTGCAGAAATAGAGCAATTAGCTTTTAGCCCTGCAAATCTAGTGCCCGGAATTTCGGGAGGACCTGACAAAGTTTTCGAAGCTCGCCGCTTAGCTTACCGTGATGCTCAATACTACCGCTTAGGGGCAAATTTCAATAAAATACCCGTAAATTGTCCTATTCAAGTTAAAGTGATGGCCTACAACCGTGATGGCAAACCTCCAGTAGAAGATAATGGAAAAGATACTCCGAATTATTATCCTAATTCTTTTAATGGAGCTGAACCTTACCATGATAAGAAAAGAACTGAGTTAATTGAAATATTCCAAGATGAACTAAACAATTTCCAGCAAGCTACAGAATTGTATGTAAACGAGATGACGAAAGACGAACGCAGCCGACTTGTTCAAAATCTTTTATACAGCTTGGGAGGAGTGGCCAAATTTTTACAAGATAGAGCCGTGAAATTATTTACCATCATACACCCTGATTTAGGTAACCGAATCGCTGAGGGTTTAGCGGCAAATAGAACTAACTATTTCAATGGTTATGAAGATAGGTTGTTTAATTATAATTATAAATAAAGTTAAATGTGGAGAGTTCTTGGTTTCATTTTAAAATTTACCCCTCACACTAGGAATTCTTAAGGATACCTGTCTATGGTGAATTTCTTCACATACATAAATTGCTCATAATAAACACCCTGATTAATTTCTTGACAATGATTTATGGATTCCTGACAGAAATAAATATTTCAAATACTTTATTAGTTTCAAATATTTGTCATGTTCCGATTGAGCCTTAGCTCCTGAACTGAAAAAATGGGAAGAACCGCCTTAGCGGTCAGCCGCCGTAGAGTCTATATCACCTGAAGATGCCTCGTGTAGAGGCAAAACACGTATCGTATTATCGTCGATGGTGTGTCTTTCCTAGAATAGTGGTGTTAGGAGTAGTGGTGTTGGGAGTAGTTGTACTGGGATTAACGGTGACGGGATTAGTGTGCGCAATTGAGGCAGGGCGGGAGGTGCTCTTCAAACTAGGTAAGACTCATCATTTTATTTAATTGAGCGGATGGTTGCAAAGTAACTATTATATCTTCTATTTTATATTCTATCTTTATTGTAATGGATTTCCGCAAAGTAACGCCTGATTCTATCAATTATCTAAATCTCCTTATTTATCATTTAGAACATATACTAGCTTATTTCTCTTGATAATAAGTTCTCAGGAACTTATTGCATTTACGCTATTGTCACTGAGTGACGTTCTCAGTTTATTACAAATCACTCCAGCTGACGAAAATATTCGCGTGGGTTTCACGCTAGTTAGTGGAATCGTTTTAAGGAAATTGTTGGCCTGCGATAGATACAGGCCATGAATTCCTCCATTTTTGAACAATGCCATTTCTATTTGGATACTAGTTAGCACATCCGAGTCCTGTTCCCGACTTTGTTCCAGACCGATCTCTACTTCTTGATCGAGTTCTTCCTTGTTTGTACTGCAAGAAACAAGCAAAGTTTCAACTGGACTTGTTTGTGGTTGCCGTTAGAAATTAGAGAATTGTTTTACTCACTAAATCTCCAATAATTTGTTTCATTTCGTTGCTAATTGGCCTACAAAAACTGTACGTATCTTCATTTTCAACATCTGAAAAATATTTAACTGGATCATGCAAATATTGTAAAACTGAAGTTAGTATAAGGCGCCGTTCTTTGTACCTTTGTGATAACGCTCGAGCTATCGCGATGCTCAAAAGTGTAATATTATATTATTTGTCCTCAATGCAAATTTTATTGAGATTTGGATGATCAAAACAGTGGCGTCGCGGCGGCATAAAGCCTCTATCAGAGTTTTTAAGATATCTAGGACTTGACTCAGTTCCTGCAATTGTTGTATTTCTAAATCTGTGAAGAATATTTCAGATTTGAGATCAATAAAAGCTTTGACAATTGATGACTTAAGTTTCAAAAAACGTGCTACTATATCAGACATACTACTCCATCTAGTTTTGCCATCTAGAATTAAAGGATATTCTTTTTCATGTTCTTCCTTTACATGTTTGTGGAGGACAGCATCGTTTTTGGTAGCATATTTGCGGAAAATTCCGGCTATATTTCTTACTTTTGATATAAGAGTGTGGTATCTGAACTCTTAGCCGGAGGAAAAGGGATATCTTGTATAAAATTAACACCATCTTCTTCTGCATCAGAATCAATATCATTGTCATTTTCATCACAGATCTCCTGAATAGTCATTTGATTTGAATTTAGCCTTCTCATAAGTTCTTCTAGTGTTATATTCATATCTTCTTTCGACTTTTGATTTGTTTGATGATTGAGGGTTGTCTCTCTCTAATCGCTATAGAGAGGAGTTCTCCTGGAAAAGGTCGCCCGTCCGGCGGCCGGGTATGCAACGGCGCAAATCCGTTGAGGTGTTCATGTGGCCTGTTGTCGGCGAGGTTGAACATGCCGCGCGCCAGCCGGGCCACAAGTCGGTGATGTTCTCGACCTTTAGATCGGCCGCTATAACGTCGTTCCGGACGTAGCGACCTGCTCCGACGATCGTCCTTAAGGACGATCGTCGGAGCAGGTCGCCACGTCCAGCAGACTGCAGGCCCAGCAGAATCTGACATTAATGTCAGATTCTGCTGGGCCTGCAGTCGCCGCCTCAGAGGGTTGATCAGAAGCGCGTACCAAGCCGGAGCAGCGTAGGTGATGATGGTCCGGATATACATCTTGTATATCCGGTGCTTGGTCTTAATCGGCAGCTTGGATGCCAGGGCCGGCAAGAGCGTCGCCCGCGCACATCGGGCTCTGCGGACGACGAAGTCGACGTGCGCGGTCATGCGCAGCGTCCTGTCGATCCTGCACCCAAGGTAGGTTACGGCCTTCTGGTACGCGATCTTATAGCCGTTGAGGTTCAGCGGAGGTGGAAATTTCCTGAGACGGCGAGTGAGCAGAGCGGTCGTCTTACCAACGTTTACGACCATCCTCCACTCATCCAGCCATGGTGGCAACAGGTCCAGCAGACGCTGCATCCTGGCAGTGGCTATGTGGGCTCTTCTCGACGAGGTGAAATAGGCGCTATCGTCTGCATATAGCGCCAGCTCAAGGTCGTCCTCCCACTCTTGCAGCCTGCCTGCCAGTGTTGGGATGTCGGTAGTGTAAGCCGCGTACGGGACTGGAGACAAACAGCTGCCCTGTGGAACGCCAGCTTTGATGGTTCTGGTTGCGGACTCGGCGTCCTCTACGCAGACGTAGAACTTCCTGTCTTCCAGGAAAGACGCCATTAGCCGCAATATAGCAAGAGGACTGGTCTGTTCGTACAGCTTGTAAAGCAATCCTGAGTGCCACACCCTGTCGAACGCCTTCTCGATGTCGAGAAAGACGCCCAACAATATGCGGCCACGATTATACTCTGCCGCAAGTAGGTGCAGCACTCTAGTCAACTGTATGACTGTAGAGTGACCCCTCCTGAATCCGTGCTGCTCCGCCCGTAGTTGGATGCATGGACGGAGACGTCTTAGCAGCAATCTTTCTAGCAGTTTACCTATGTGCGGTAATAGCGTGATCGGCCTGTAGCTGGCAGCTCTACGCCTGTCTTTCCCGGGTTTCGGCAAGACGATGACTTTGCCTTTCTTCCAGTCCTCCGGGAAGTGAGATGTCCGCAATATCCCATTGTAGAGTCGACCAAGCTCTACTAGGACTCTATTGGGCAGCTGTCGGAGTGCAGCGTTGGTAATCCCATCGCGCCCCGACACCTTCCTCGGTTGCAGGTGGGTTACTGTCCTCCGCAGTTCTGCGGGGGAGATGAACCACTCTCCTCCTGTACGCGACTTTCCTTACGGGCATGAAGCTCCATGAACTCCGCACTTGCTGGGTTCGGCATAAATTGCTCCTCGAAGTGCTCGACTAGGATATCCGCTCTGCCCTTGGCATCAGAGCAACGTTCACGCGCGCTGTTGATAAGCGGGCAAACGGGAGGTCTGGTGTTGGTAAACTGTTGGTTCAGTTTATAGAGCGACGTATCTTGCTCGTCCGCCTTCCAGATGCGCCGGTCCCAGGCCTCTCCTCTGAAGGCCTGGACTGCAACCGACAGTTCCTCCGATACGGTGTTAAGTTGCTTCTTTATCCTGGGGCAGCGAGTACGCGCCCAGAGCTTTCTCAACGCTCTCTTGCGCCTGATCTGCACGCATATCTCTCGCGGCAGATCGTCTCGCCTTGCTGTGATCGGGACGATAGAGGCCGCGTGGAGGGCCTCCTGGATGTTCTTGGTAATTCTAGTAGCAGCGGCCTCTACGTCGTTCGCTGTGCTTATAGGCTGGTGGACTGGAGGTCTCTCCTGCAAATGTTGGCAATAGAGACTCCAGTTGACACGTGTCTTGAAAGCTCTGGGCGGTGTTGTCACCGCCTTTAAGCCAAGGGTTATCAGAATCGGGAGGTGCTGTGAGGAGAGGTCGTACAGCACTTCTACCACTATCGGGTAGTTGACGTTCCTAGTGAGCACGATGTCTAATACATCCGGATGTCTTCGTGCGTCAGACGGAACGTGAGTCGGTTCTTCGGGACCTAATACGTCATAGTTGTTGTTTTCAGCGTCTTCATAAAGTTCAAGACCCGGCGGAGTGATCACTCTGGACCCCCACGCCGGGTGTTTAGCGTTTAGGTCCCCGGCGATGATAGTGGGTGTTTCACCTTCCATCACCGTCCGGATGTCTGAGGAGCAGAATGGAGTCCCTGGCGGGACCTGCTGCATAAATCCTTAGTTCCTCGCCCGCGGCCTCCAGTCTTATGCCGATAGAGCGCATAGTCTGGTAAGATGGTAATTCCAGCTCTTGGTGGACGATGTCCCTCCTCACTAGAACCGCCGTCCCTCTGTAGGCGGCCCCTTGAGAAGTGACTTCGTCCCTTCTGTACAGATGGTAATTCGGCAGCTTAATATGCGTCTTTGGGTTTAACTTCGTCTCTCCCAGCAAAATGATGTGTAAGTCCTGTTGCTGGGCGACTGTGCGGAGTTCATGCAGCTTCTGCTGTATACCGTCCGGGTTCCAATAGAAGAGGCGCAGATTACTCTCCTCCGTAATGCCAGGCTAGTAGGTTTGCCAGCGCCTTCATTATCGCCGTCACTGGATCTGTCCCGGCTCTGATGTCGGCCAGGACTTGTGTGCCGACCTCGATGGCAATACCAACCAAACGTTGGATTGCATCTGCTGTTTCGAGGCCGGCAGTAGGTGGTCTCCTATAAGAAGGCGTTGGCAATTGTCTCGGGTGTTGGTGGTTCTGGTTCTGCACTCTTGGCTTATGGGTAGAGCGCGCTCTACCTGTAGAGCGGGCTCTATGTTCCGGTAGATCCCTTTCTGGCACTCTACCCACGCTTTTGGTCGTCTCCCGAGTAATCTGCGCCTGTGAGGCTACTGGTTCAGTTGGTGTCGGGGTAGAGGTAACAGCCTGAGGAGGCTGCGACTTCTTCCTGCTCCTCTCCCGCCTCCTCTTCTTGGAGGGTTGCCGTTCTGTGGCGGGGTTGGCGGGGGGCTGTAGAGTCGCCCCCGGTGGTTGCCCTTGTCAGTGTGGGTTCCACCGTTTCCTTAGGTGTTACGGGTGGGGGGGCTGGTTGCCTGCCCTTCCCTGTGATAGTAACCCACCCGTCTTTTTGAATGGTCACGGTTTTTGGGCGACTCTGGGGGATCTTTTTTGGGTCCTCCGGGAGTAGCTGCTCCAGGCTCAGGTGGTCAAATTGGGCAAAGTAGATGCAGCCAGGTCTGCCCCTACGAGGTGGGATTGCTTTGACGTACTTTACGTGGAAGCCTTTTGCCCTAATAGCCTCCTCTATTGTCTTGGTGTCCGTGCCCATTGGTAGACCCCGGATACAATACCACGACAGTGTTGGTATTTCTTTTGATAGTTCCACCATGTATCGCTGAACTGTTCTGAATTCGTTGGCGCTCTGAGGTGTGAACCTTACGCCTTTCCCGAACGGACGGGCATTTAAAGGGTGGCCCAACATTCTGTTGAGCTCCTTAAAATGCCTCGTCCAATCCGGTAGGCATTCGGCCACTATAGGTCGATATCTAACTTTTTACTGGTCGGCAGGCTTATCAGTTGGCACTGCTGCCGGTTGTGGTCGTGGTACTGCTGGTGCAGCTACCATATGGGCATAGCTGGTAGATGGTCGTTGGCCATCATGCTGCGGGAGCCCGGACGGATTTGTTGTTGCCACCGGCGATGATCGGCCGGCGGATGCTGCGAGGGTTGCATAAGTGGTTGACCCCCAGCTGTAAGATTCCTCGCCCCCCTGCTCATACTGGGCTGAATCTTGGCTTCACCGATCCGGTGATATGGAGCGGGGGGGTTGTGGTGGGGAGGGGGACTTCGGTGGTGATCTGAGCACCTTCTTCGTCGTCACCTGGTGGTATTCTTCGTCTTCCGATGTGGATGGTGGTTCATCGGAAGACAGCTGGGAGCCTATCCGTTGCCTCTTTTCATATAGGGAGGCTTCGGTTTCCGGTGGGGTATGGCGTCTGGCCGTTTTCTTAGCCCGCTGCTGCTGGGGCGACGGTTGCCGCCTGACCGTGTGCTCAGACACGGCTGGCGTGAGCGCGACGCCCGATGCGGGCTCCTTCCGCGGCGAGACGGGTTTCCTCATGGGTATCTGGGAGAAAGCTGGCACCGTTCTGGTGCGCTCTGGGTTCGCTAGATCCCTGATGACTAAAGGTCTCTACAACACTCCTTTCTTATCCGGTGGTACTCTTGACTTGGGGGGTGGCTCCCCCTTGTCCCTACCTGACATGATGTAGTCGGTTGTGTTCTAAAGGCAAAAGTTCTATATATGATGGTAATAATATAGTGAATGGCTTTCCTCACTGTGGGCACTGCCTACCCCTTTTACTAGTAAAAGGGTTTGGGGAGTGCGATGGTGGCACTTTAGTACGCGACTGGGCACAGGATGCACGGAGCGCATAAAGTGCCAAGAATCACCTAGGGGCCAGTGACCTCGACGCCTCACGGAATCACGGGACTCAACGATCGGCGGAGTTTGTCGTACCGGCGGTTATTTGCAGCCACTGCTAACTACAGATAACGCACGCCTAGGAGATCCTTGTGGGCAGGCACGGGTACGAGCATGTAGACGCCTTCTTCGGATGTTCTCGCTACTCGGCCCGAGTATTCGCCTTATCTCCTCTCGATGTTAGTTTTTTTTGGCACGAGATATAAAAGGAATGTTCGTATGTATTCGTACTGGTGTTTAGATACATGTCATTATTTACTTGACCGTGAACTTTTAAACTAACTAAAAGACCTTCTACTGTGATGGATTGGAGTATTGAACCCACTATTTTTATAGACCTTTATCAAGGAGAACCCGTGATATGGAGTCCTAGAAATCAGTTTTGAATACATATTAATGAAAATAAATATTGCATCATCATCACATTACAACCCTTCACAAGTCCATACTGAACACAGTCCTTCATCAAGGTATGTCACAAACCACGGTCCTGAGCCATTTGCATCGATTCACATTCTGCATGTCTTACCAGGTCAAAATCTTACCATCCCTCCATCTAGTGGGGGGCTCTGCACACCCCCAAATAAATATTTGTGAGTCTACAAATATCAAACAGACATAAAACGCGTCGTACTCGCCCGCGACTTGAGTATCTCCGCGAGTTACTCGGCGAGTTGCTTGTCTGATAATAATTTAAACGTGCCATGGTGGAAATTGGTCTGACTAATATACGTCAGTATAAATTTTAATTGTGACTACAGACTTCCATGCAGCCCAAGTTCCTTAAGCATTTTCCAGCCAACTACAACTACCATGACCAGCATTCATCTTATTATATATAAATTACGTGTCACGTTGTTTGTCCGCGATGGACTCCTAAACTACTTAACCGATTTTAATCAAATTTGCACCGTTTTGCACCGTGTGCAGTTTGGTCCAACTTGAGAGATAGAGTGGTTTTTAAAGCGATAAGTAACCCTTAATTTTTTATTGCGTATTTAAGGATTTTTTTACAGGAAAGTCGTTCGAAAGGGCAGAAAAACGTTTGCCTGGCTAGTTAGTAAAGGTGTAATTCCTTGTGTCATAATATCGCCTGATAACCAATTTTGTTTAAGACAAAATTTTAGCATTTCGTTTAAAAAAAAAAACGTGCCTGCGTGGGTACTAAAGTCTCCTAACATATACATAGATTCAATATTCTCATTATCAACTATTGCAGATATTTCGATTAAACACAGTAGGGCCGGTCCGAGGTGGACACTCCGAGTGGGGTTGGCGAGACTGCTTTGGATGTGTGTCATTTTAAAAAAAAAAACAAAAAAGATAAATCGGAACAAAAATTAATAATTTTAATCTGGAGGTGGCCGTGGTTAGTTGTTTGTGACGTCGAACACCGTAGTCCCCCCCACAGATCGTCGTGGGTGCTGTAAAGTGTTCCAATCGTCGGGAATATAAAATAAGTTAATATACGCGATAAAATTCGTAAAAACTAGTTTTATTTCAATGTGTGGTATTCGCGTAAATATAAGAAATCGTTATATAAAAATTTAAATTGGATTTAGACCTGGAAGAGGATGCACGGATCAAATGTTTTCTCTCCGCATGATCACGGAGAAGCTTCTGAGTGTTAACCAGAAGATTTTCTGTGCTTTTGTGCATCTGGAGAAAGCATTTGATAAGGTTATAAGGAAGAAAATGTGGGAACTGTTGCCGGGATATGATGTGGATGGTCGATTGTTAAGGGCTGTGCAGTCACTTTACTATGACTGTAAAGCCTGTGTGCGGGTAGGGCATGACCTGTCACCCATGTTTAGCGTCCAAGCGGGCGTAAAACAGGGTTGTGTCATGTCTTCCTGGCTGTTCATACTGTATCTCGACAGCTGTTTACAGAAGCTAAAAAAGCTGTTTGGGTGTGAAATTGGGTGACATAAAAGTTAATTGTCTGCTGTATGCTGATGATGCAGTGCTTATTGCACCATCAGAAGCAGAACTGCAGGCATTAGTCACGTGTATGAAAGAGGAATGTGAAATTAAAAACTGCTAATAAAACTGTTCTGGTATTTGAAAAGGACGAAGAGAGAACGAAATGTGAAATATCAAATCAGGAATGTCTAGAACAGGTAAATGAAATTGTATACTTCGGAAGTGCTTTAAGCCGGGATGGAAGATGTGATTTAGATGTGGACAGGCGTGTCGCTGCCGGAAACAAAGTCAATGGTGCCCTGAATGCATTAGTAAAAAGGCAAGGCGTGGTGAAGAGTGCACGCCTTGCAATACATAATGCAGTGTTGGTACCGACTTTGTTATATGGCAGCGAAACCTAGGTATGCCAGAAGAAGCATAAAAGCAAGTTGAATGCAGTGGAGATGCGATCTCTTCGTAAAATGTGTGGCGTTACCTTAGCCGACCGAAAGCGAAACGAAGAAATTCGCAATATGGCAGGATTGAAAGATGACCTTATCACAAAAATTGATAGGGGCGTACTCCAATGGTTTGAGCACGTTGAACGAATGAGTGAAGACCGAATGGTGAAGAAAATATATAGAGCGAAAGTAAATATTAAAAGGTGTCGAGGTAGACCGAAACTAACTTTCGAAGACCATGTGAGCAAATTACTCGAAGAGGGGAGGGTCAAGAGTACTCGGATACCTAGACGTGCATGTATGAAGAAGTTAATGAACCTGAAAGAAGCGAAAGAGATATGTAAGGATCGTGACACTTGGCGATCTGTTCTCTCTGGCTACCCCGTTAGGGATTGTGCGTGAAGATAAGTAAGTAAGTATTATATAAAAAAAGTTTATTCTCTCCTAGTCAACCCGGGATCAGTCCCCCCCCCGTGACCATGGGAATATAAAACAAGTTAATATACGCAATTAAATTCGTAAAATATAGTTTTATTTATATTTGGACTTGCATTGTAAACACTGACATAATTACAAACTGCAGTTCTTTCGTTTGACATTTCATAACGATCAACCGAGTGTGACGAGATGATTGAGAAAAAAGTACATTCACTCGACTTGTCAGATAAAGCGTTATTTGTGATGGCTGTACGATATTTTCTGCTACACACAAAGGGCGACATAATACAGACAGTATACAATATTCAAGTACTAATACAACTACTGCACTAATTTAATAATGTACAATAAATAATACAAGGATGAATAAGGACGGACGATAGGAGGAACGCCGTACAATAAAAATAACGAGGTAATTAAAGCGTTATGGTTGTTTAAAATGTGGCTATATTTCACCTGATAGCTGTTCTTCGACTTAGTCCGCGTGGAATTTATTGCGATTGGATTTCATGGGTTTTAATTGTATTGCGCGTAACATTAATTCTTTTTCTAAAATTAAAGTAGGCTAAGTTATTCCTTATAAAATCAGCTAACTGCCGGTGAAAGTCTCGTCAAAACAGAACAGACCGACAGACAGTTTAGCGACAGCGACATGTAGGCTGTAACTTCATGCTTACACACGCTTTTATATCTTAAGAGCCGTTACCCGCAACTTCACTCGCATGTAATTTAGGGTCTTAATTTATTTTCCGCGGTACCCGAATTCATTTTTTAAATAAAAGTAGCTTAAGTTACTCCTTATAACATCAGCTATCTGCCAGTGAAAGTTCCGTCGAAATCGGTCCAGTTGTTTCGGAGATTAGCCGGAACGGACAGACAGACAGACAAATATTTAATAATTGTTTATTTGTTATAAATACCGTATACATCTTCATATGCATTTAGTAAGAAGCTGTTATTTTGACATGACAAACAGACACTGCACTTATATTTATTTGTATAGATTATTTAACTCATCTATTCCATTACAGCCTATAAATGTCCAATGCCGAACGTAGGCCTCCCTCGTAGATTGACCCAGGTTAAGATTTTGCCACAGTTACCACGTTTGGCAAGCAGGTTGGCAACCGTAGTATTTGTATTATTTTGAGTTGTTATCAGGAAGATGCTGCTGCCCATCTCCTGGTTTTTTCCCTGTGTCGCCTCTTACTACATCTTCGGGACGATATGGGGTAGCGGATATTCTTACACTACCACTACACGGTTATCATCTATTATTGAATTTTACTTATTTATTCAATAGCAGTAGACAAATGTATGGTAGGTGGATTTGGAAACCGTAGTCCTAATAAAAGTCTGGCACCTTAGACGCTACTCCAAGTTACATGCCCGGGTACTGGAAGTACGTTATATTCTTTCTTCAGTTCTTTAAATCATGCCGTCTGTTGAAGTATGAAATATGAAAAATTTGAATTAACTTTCAGCAGGGATGGGAGATATGATAAGGATATTGAACGACGAGTGAATGCAGGAAATAAAGTAAATGGGGCTCTACACTCTATTGTGAAAAGTCAGAATGTGTCAAAAAAGGCACGTATGGAAATTCACAATGCTGTATTAGTCCCTAATTTAAAACATGGTAGTGAAAGTTGGGTGTGGCAGAAGAAGCACGAGAGTAGAATAAATGCAGTAGAAATGCAGTCGCTAAGGAGTATGTTAGGACTGAATCTGAGTGACAGGGTGAGAAACTGTGTGATAAAAGAAGAGTGTGGTTTGCTAGATGATGCAGTGACTGTGATTGTTGGCAGAGTTTGGTCGCCGCGTCCACACGTTGGCCACGAGTTTAGTTTGCTACAAACTCCCAGAGTGATTACACGCATCTGATTAAAATTTTATATTCACGCTTTGTAGGGTGGATGACCCAATTACCAGCCTTTTAGTGCCAATTTCAACTTTAAACATTCCTACTACTTTATTTACCGCGATTTAATTATTTTTAAACATTTGTTTTAACCGATAAGCTATTTATAAAAAAATTAACATTTATTTACAATCAGATTATTACGAGAACAATTTTAAAATGAAAAAAAAAATGAAGCACGTCGTTTATACGTGGTAGAACCATGCAGTTATATTAGAAGTATAGTTGTAGCACGAATGGGTCGGTTCGACCGGGGAAGGACCACGCTCTCACAGAATATCAATGTAAAATAGTAGCTTAATGATGCTGTGTTTCGTATAGTGAGTGTAGAGAACCAGAGACACTTTTTAAAGGAAACGAGGCATTTCATCTTAGTCCTCACGGGTGAGAACGCATATGCATTTTGATTCGTAATCGAGGATAGATGTAGATGTCTGTGGGCCACAGCAACCACTTACCGTCAGGTGAACTGTGTGCTCGTTTGTCACCCTATCCTATATAAAAAGCGTCGATTTCTTATAATTTAATCGTGCAAGTTTTCGAATCATCATCATCATTACAGCTCTTCACAAGTCCACTACTGAACATCCTCCTCCAAAGAATGCCGCAAAGCATGGTCCTGATCCACTTTCCTTGTCATGAGTTTTTCATTTATGTTCTAAGTTATAATTAGTACCTATTATTAAGTCAGTGTTAATTATATTTATTGCTATTGTTTTTGTCTTTCTCAAAAAATAATTAAATTACCGAATAAGGTGTTTTTTTATATACATCAAATGTCTGATAGAAAAGCAAGTACATGTTTTGCAAAAATTTAAAAACAAAATCCAATTTTAAAACATAGACTAATCGATTATAACTCCTTTAACTTTAAAATAAGTTAAGTTCTAATTAATGGTATTTATTCCTGTTTCTGATGCATGTAAAGAATAAATAAACTAATCGTATATCGTATATCTATTTACAGCCCCATTAATATTCACTATTCTTTTATAAAAACGTTACCCCCCTCACTTGGATTTTCTCCTGTATCGCGGAGGCAACTTACAAACATAAATTGCACAAGGACACACATCCAGACCCGAAACAATTATTTGTAGGATATACATATACTTGTTCCGTGCGGGATTCAAACCCGCGACCCCTGGGACAGCCACTCATTGCCAAGCCACTGCGCCACGGAGCCGTCATCTAAAATAAAATAAATTCGTCCGCACATTGGCCCGAACCGAAGTAAACTGAACGACCTTCCAACGTGTGGACGCCGTCACCAACTCTCGGCCAATATATTCGCCACTACATTCGCCACTGTGTTGGCCAACGTGTAGAGGCGACATTAGAAGAATAAACATTAATTTGAGCAATCGAAACTCGCTGGTAGTGCCTAATAATTATTAAGCTAAAGAACTAGTTTAACGAGGAAAGGGCTCAAAACAGGTGGAGATAATTTCGTCCCTTTTCCACTTTTATCAGGTTCACATCAGTCAATTTTTTATTAACTAATCCCTTTCCGCATGGAAAAGTCTCACAGTATGTACCCGATACAAGGTTTTCGCTTTCAAAGATTTAAAATAATGTGAGGTAGGTACACAACTCCACAAACTTCAAATTCCACTTCGGAGAATCGGGACAGGAATTTGGGGACTGGACCTAACTCTGCAGCAAAATAACTAAATACCAAAAAACAGGGCTCGGCATCTTGGTAGGAAACAAGTAAGTACAAATCTTATTCGACATTATCCTGATGAAGTCCCGGACGTCAATTTGAGTGATATTAAAATGTTTCCCCAACATCTTAAAAATAGCAAGGTAACCTGATGAAGATATAATTATAACAGAGCTTTTGCAAGTAAGTTTAGTCGGTACTTATGTCCTTTAGGAGCTTAACTTTGCCCTTTTCTTTAACACTACGTCAAGTGAATATCATAGAAGCAAAAGTGGAATATATCTTATTTATTTTTTTAAAAACGATAACGCCCTTATGAAGAACTACAACTAAACTGCATTTAAACTGCATCTACATGCTCTTTTCCAAAGTCATTACGAACCGTCTTGCACGCAGACTTTTAGATTTTTAGTCTCCCGAATACGCTGATTTGAAACCTGAAAAATAGTGCTAGGATAACTCTGTTTAACTTACATATTGTCTGTCAATAGTAAGGTTTTTAATAGTTAAGTAGTAAAAAAAAGATGTGTTCATTTTACGTCTATAGTACGCGGGTTGCTAGAAAACTACACTCACAATTATTGAATAATATATCTAAAACAAATATTGAAGCAAAATATATTGTTTGTAGATGTAATATAACAAATATCGTTATGATTTCTTATATTCACACAAATGCTTGACATTGACTCAAACTAATTTTACGGATTTCATCGCGTTTAATTTAAATTAAACGTGACAAAATCCGTAACATTTGTTTTATACCATAAGAAATATTTTTGATATATTCATCTATGGGAAATTAAGCGGGAGGCGGGAGGATTATTTTGTAAGAACTAAAATTGAAATACATTGTCTTTATTAAATTTTTGGATGATTTTAATATGAGCGCTATCATGTATACAATTTGGATCACACAGAATGTTTTCGGTGTCTTTTTACGAAAGACTCAATTTTTGGGTCCTTTGTGAAACAGAACTTGTGTATTTGTTTTAGATTCAAATCCAGGACATGTGTTTTTGTCCAATTTGAACAAGTCTTTTATCACAATTGTCTATAGTTATTGGTGTTTAAGGTCCATTTCAGACATTATAATTTATTAGTTGTGACACAGAAACACGTATAACTAGTACAATTTTTCTTTAGTTATGCAATTATTGCGCGGCCTATGGAGTCTTGGCCTGTCGGAAACAACGTCGCAATCAGTGTTACCAACTCATTGAGGTATAAACATCAAGCTTCAATATACAAACTCGATTTTTTTTAGGATAGGGTGACAAACGAGCGAACAGTCCACCTGATGGTAAGTGGTTGCTGCGGCCCATAGACATCTACATCCATCCTCGATTACGAATCAAAATGCAGATGCGTTGTCACCCTCGAATGCCTCGTTTCCAGTAAAAAGGGTCTCCGGCTCTCTACACTCACCATACGAAACACAGCAGCATTAAGCTACTCTTTGACGCTGGTATTCTGTGAGAGCGTAGTCCTTCCCCGTTCGAGCCGACCCATTCGTCCTACAACTATACTATTAATATAACTGCAGCATGGCTCTTCACGTAAAAATTTTTTCAAATCCGTAGATTGATATAAAATTTTTGTGTAGAATTCCATAGATGCTATTTCAAAATATCCGTAGATCTGCAAACTTTTTGAGAGGATCAAAAATTTTTGTTATTTTCATAGAATAGATCAATTTTTTGGAGAAATTCTTTCTGTCAATGTTATGTAAATAAAATAATGAATCTTCACATATAAAAAATTACCATAAAAATTGATTAATACTTAACTGTTTTCTTTTTCATGATAACATGGAAATTGAATTCAGTTCCGTAGACGATGAAAAATTTCCGCAGATCTACGGAAAAATCCGTAGAGCTGGCAACGTCGGTCGCAATGTTGACAATATTATAAAGCTAGTGATCTGTGTCTAAAGAGCTGTGTGACACTGTTGTTTGCGAACCATGCTTACCGAAATATAGGCAGTAGCCGAAGATGTTGCGTTGTTCTGTTCTAGTTCTGTGCATGGTGGTAGCCGCCAAACTTCAAAATGATCCTGCGGGACAACAGATTTTACTTTTTAAGGAAAAGACGAAGGTAAGAGTATAAAGTAAAAGTTAGTGTTTATTGTTATTATTTATTTTTTTTATAGGAGGGGGATGCAAACGAGCTTACGGCTCACCTGATGGTAAGTGATTACCGCCGTGCAACTGCAACACCAGGGGAATTGCAGATGTGTTATTAAACAATTTTTACGGCGGATGCACGACAAGGTATTCAACTTATGCTTAATATGAATATTCTAATCAAATATTACTATTATATATCATTAACTTAATAGATAGTTATTGTCATTAACTTTTCTGTAAAATGTTAAAACCAGCAGAAAGAAAAACGGAGAGCTGCATACATTTTTAGTGACTCAAAACCATGTTCAATTTATTGTAAGAACACGCAATGACGTGCACACATTTGCATCTAAAATAATTTGCAACCAAAAACATGGTTTTGAGTTTAACCTCTCGTCAGTCTAAAACCTTCTATAGGCCGCTATTAAAAAAGTACGCATCTGTCCACAACCTTTAGAAGTTTGCTATTTACTTATAAACTTCAGACACGAAAAAGCCGTAGTAAATGTATACGTATCTCGTACAAAATTGTTTTAATATCATGAACCTAATTATTTCGGTATGGAAAACATGAGTGCATACAGCTGTGAACTTTTATGTGCTGATAATCGAAGAAGTAACTAAGATGTGTGCATGATATTGTGTCGGGAAGATGAGCATGGTTTTTGTGTCACTTGAAATATACACAACGATCCGTCTTTCTTTCTTATTCGGTCTAGGTATAAAAAAATTGAAAAAAGAGCAAGTCAACATCCATGATTAACAAATAATTATTCATTTTGTAGATATTAGAATTAGCTATTTTGATCGAGATTCGAATTCGAACCTGCGACCCTCAAAGAAATAATGATATCAGAATAAAGAAATATGATTATCCGAATTTAGCACAGATATGCTCGAGATTGAAATACTTTTGTCATTAAAATGTGGTCAAAGTATTGTAGTACAGTGTAATCTCGATAACTCGAACCTCGTTAAGTCGTAATACTCAGTAAGACGAAACTAATTGCCATTCCCTTCCGCTGGGCCCCTAAATACGCGGTATCTCGAATTATTTAGACTTTGTAACTCGAACAGAATTTTATTTCCTTGCAAGGTATTGATACATATCTATTTATACTCTATAACTCGAATTTCCAAAAGCAGAACTTATAGCAATATACATAATGCAAAAATTATCTTTATTGCTTCTGTTTATTGTGTGTATTTTGTACATGTCCATTTAATGAATTAAACTTTCCGTGTATCTTATGTTTGTTTATGTTTTGGAGAATAAATTTCTAAAATTCTTGTTAAATTGAAAACTTGTTAACTCGAAATTCTTAGCGTTCCCGTGAATATCGAGATATCGAGATTCCACTGTAATTTTATTCTGCATTTAAAAATATATATATATTTTTTAATTTTAGTCTAGTTGTAAGTGACACTTTAGTAAAAATCATTTATACGGCGAACAAGGCTTTGTATGCATGCATCATACGGAGCCTCTGTATTTTGATTCTTAATCAAGGATACATATTGGTGAAATTGGAAAAAACACTTCTCTACTTTAAATCTCTATTTTTGTGCTAAATATCTATGAAAAAATTGCAATTAAGTCACCTTTTATGTGGTCGAGGAGAAACATCAAAAAAAATGACGTTAACAATACATATTTATAATATACAATGTATTTTAAATATATAGTACTATATTTTTTAGTTTTAGTTTCCATTAAGTAACACATAATATAGATATCTTAATATATATAAATTACGTGTCACGTTGTTTGTCCGCGATGGACTCCATACTAACTACTTAACCGATTTTAATCAAATTTTCACACTGTGTGCAGTTTGTTCCAACTTGAGAGATAGGATAGTTTTTTTGACCATGAGTGACACACAATTTTTTTACGAATTTAAGGATTTCTAATAGGACATGACAAAGGGTCATCGAAAAGGGCAGAACAGCGTCTGCCTGGCAAGCTAGTATATTTTAATATTTTATATTCTCTATCACTACTACAACTCATTTGAAATAAAGAGCGGTTTTCTGAAAAAAAAACAACTTATACGAAAAATGTTTTAGTTATTTGAAAATGTCATTGGCCGGTTATTAAAGTGGTATGTGATGTTACACACTATTGAGTAACACGGGCAACCAGCGGATCTGACAGGAGTTGTCTTACGCAGGCGTTTCCATCTGTCGAAGTGTAAAACTAGTTGCAGCCCCACTGCTCACTAGACTAAATCTAGTTGCGCGACTGAATACTACTCATGATCAAAAAACTATGACTACCGCCGCTCATGATCAAAGTTGTACGCGGAAGAAAATTCCTTTTGAAACGTACTGTGGACCGCCCCAAGCATCCAGATGGTGTGGATGGTATCGGGACGTTTGCCGCGTAGTGCGTTCACGAAATTTGACGGCTGGGATTAATCCGAACAATTCCTCAGAGCACTCTCCATAGTATATGCGAAATAAAATGCAAAGAGATGCAACATCTCTTCGCAGTGCCAGTGAATCGAGCCGATCGGAAAGCACTCGGTCGTCGACGATTCGAGCCGCTCTGCGCTGGATGCGGTCAAGTGGAAGGAGCTGGTACTGGGGGGCCCCAGCCCAGAGATGGGAACAGTATTCCATGTGCGGCCGAACCTGTGCCTTGTAAAGTCGCAGGCGGTGTGCCGGCATGAAATACTGTCCCGCTCTGCTGAGCACGCCAAGCTTTTTAGAGGCCAATTTGGCCTTCTCTTCCAAGTGACCACGAAACTGCACGTCACTCGAAATGTCAACGCCAAGGATTCCGATACTGGCTGAGGCAACAAGGGGAGTGCCTTGAAACTGAGGAGATACGACAAAGGAGTTCTTTTTAGCGGTTAACGCGCAAACTTGTGTCTTCTGGGAGTTAAACTGGACTAGATTTATTCGCCACCAATCCGAGACTCTGTTCAGCAAAGCCTCGACTTCAGACACAAGTTTGTCCCGGCACTCGGAGACGTTTTCCCGAGAAATATTGGCTCGGCCGGTGTAAAGAGCATCAACAGTGCTGTCATCTGCATAGCAATGAATGTTACGGGTTTGCAACATGTCATTGATATGCAGAAGAAACAGCGTTGGCGATAGCACGCAGCCTTGTGGAACACCAGCATTAATAGGCTTGCAATCGGAGCTTGCATCGTCTACAACGACCTTGATGCTCCGATCTGCAAGAAAGCTGGCGATCCAATCGCACAATTTCTCGGGAAGCCCATAGGAGGGGAGCTTCGAAAGAAGCGCTTTGTGCCAAACCCGATCGAAGGCCTTCGCAATGTCCAAACTAACGGCCAATGCCTCCCCCTTGGACTCTACTGCCTCCGCCCATCTACGAGTTAGGTAGACCAGAAGATCACCAGTTGACCGACCACGGCGAAAACCGTATTGGCGGTCACTTATCAGCTGGTGATCCTCAAGGTACCTCATGAGCTGGCAGTTTACAATAGACTCCATTGTTTTGGAGAACAAGGAGGTGATGGCGATAGGCCGGTAGTTGGACGGGTCTGAGTGGTCGCCTCTTTTAGGGATCGGGTTGACGAAATCCATGATTTTGGGACTACGCCTAGGGAGTAGGAGTACCGGAAAAGACGCGTTAAAACCGGTGCCAACTCTGGAGCACACGTCCTCAGCACAATTGGGGGGATTCCAGGGAGAGGAGTGCTTTGCGAACCGAGCGCTGTGTGAACTGCACTTCCGGCATGGAGCACTCACACCGCGGGATGGTCGGCGGCGTACTCCCCCCGTCATCGAGAGTTGAGTTGGACGCAAAGAAAGAGCCTAGAAGATCGGCTTTCTCCTTTGCGGTATGGGCCAGTGAGTCGTCCTCCCTGTGCAGAGATGGAAGAGATGGCTGACAGAAATTCCCCTGGACAGCCTTGGCGAGAGACCAGAATGCACGGGTTCCAGAAGGAAGGCGATCTAGTTTCTCGCCAATTCTGCCTATGTGCTCTGACTTTGCCTTGGCAATGACTCTTTTGAAAGACCTAGAGGCGGAATTATACTTCTTTTTTATTGCGCTGGTGTTTACATCACGGGACGCTGATGCGTCAGCCCAGGCTCGGTAGCATTCCTGCTTATAGCATGATGCTATTTTACAAGAGCGACCAAACCATGGCTGAGATTTGCCTCCAATGCGCACCACAGAGGAAGGAATAAAAAGTTCCATACCCTGAAGTACCACATCAGCGACAGAATCCGTAACAACGTTGGGATCGTCCGGCAAGAAGCAAACCCACCCCCAAGGGTAGGATGCAAAGAAAGACTGCATTCCATCCCAATCGGCTGACCTATAGTGCCAAACACGGCAGCCTGCAGAATGCAACTGCGATTTCAGCGTGAGTGGCACCATACTCCGGACAAGACAATAGTCCGAGGAGCCTAAAGGGACTTCGACGGAAATCTGATATCCGTCCGGGTGAGAGGTCAGCAGAAGGTCCAACAGGGAAGGTGCATGATCCTCCACATCTGGAATCCGCGTAGGCGAAGTAACCAGTTGTGTCAGACCATATGCCAAGGCAAAATCATGAACAGATCTCCCCACATGATCGGTTAAACGTGAACCAAGCCATTCGGCGTGATGGGCGTTAAAGTCGCCGAGGATCACGATCTCTGCAGAGGGGATCTGCTGGAAGCAAGCAACGAATCTGTAGCCATTTGGACGTGGTTGAAGAGTCGGTCTGTTTCGGCATTACCGCTATGGGACCTATAGAGGCACCCTTAGACGCACGGATGGTCGTCGCTGTCTACGCGTAGTCAAAGGATGGACAGGTCCGAACCTTCAATTCTGCCGAGGCGTCGAGAACAGATGTCCTCTCTGACGTAAGCGCAAACTCCAGCCCGAGGCACAAAGGAGTGTTCCAGTTTGTACCCCGGTAGGAGAGATACGAAATGTCAGCCGAAGAGGACACCTGCGTCTCGGTCAGGAAGAGCAGAGCCTGCCTCGCCGTCTCGAGATGGTAGTAGACGGCGTTTAGGTTAGAGTGAAGTCCCCTGATATTGCAGAAATTCACGGACAGCTTGGCAGGGGTCGCCTTGGTCTTGTTGCTCCGTTTGCCCCGAGCAGGTGTAGTCTTGAGCGGAATTTTGCCCCCCCCCCCCAGAATACGCGGGGCAGTCTGAGAACCCACGCTCAGAAGTGGAGAAACATGGTCGTGGATTCTCAGCGAGGGATTCTCCAGGGGTTCTGGTACCTGGGTCTATCATTATTTAATTCCGCTACCATGTTGATGGGGGGGGGGGGATTTGGGCCTCCGGCCACCTGCACTCACCAGGCGAAACGCGGAAGCAGAGCTTCCACTTCACGCCGGTATTCTGTGAGGTCCTGGTACCACTCCGGTTTGAGCTGGCCCATACGTGCAACAGCAAAGCTGCCGCGTGGCTCTACCACTGTTAAAACGTCGACGTCCTACAAAAATATAAAATTTACAAAAAGATGGCGTTACCTTACATATGTTAATTTTTTTATGAATATAGCATGGTCAATTAATCATTTATTCATTCATTCAATACAACCTATAACGTCCATTGCTGACTATAGGCCTTTATATATTTAGGCTCATTATATATTATGCTGTTTCATTGTTAAAATATTTGCTTACGAGGTGGAGAGAGGATTATAGAAGGATGAATGTCTGTATATGCCAATCTCGTGTATGCCAGATGTAACATACCCGGATCAGCGATGCAGGAACAGGGAAAACATGCGAGGCGTCTGGCACTGCGATGCGACTGACAAGCGTGGTGATTGCAGTAATATCTTTCTACAATGAACAAATAACTGCTGATGATGTAGAAGAAAATACAATTATTTGTATAATAAAATGTTAGAAAATTTACAAAAATGTGAATAAATATTTTTATTAATTTTCTAAAATAAGGTGAATGTAATGTATGCGCATATCTACCGTATGTGTGGCTTCAAGTTAAATGATTAAGAATATAAAAATTTATTTCATTTCAGGGACCTATTGGCGTCATGACAACCAGTGCTGGTGCGCCTATAGAATACAAAGACGCAAGAGTTACTCTCAATTCGAAACTAATATTTAACGAATATTTCATGGACTCTCTAACTCATCTCAATCGGGAAAGAATACCCGAGCGCGTAGTCCACGCGAAAGCTGGAGGTGCATTTGGGTACTTCGAAGTAACACATGACGTAACATCTATTTGTAAAGCGAAATTATTTGCGACTGTAGGAAAAAGAACGCCTGTTGCAGCACGTTTTTCGCCTGTTGTGCAAGAAAGAGGAGGAATAGATACTTCAAGGGATGCCAGAGGTTTTGCTGTCAAATTCTATACAGAAGAAGGAAACTTCGATATTGTAGGTTTAAGTACACCTATGTTCGTGATTAAGGATCCGCTACTCTTCCCTACCTTTGTAAGAGCTCAAAAACGAAATCCGGCTACAAATTTGTTTGATAGTAATACTTTATGGGACTTCCTAACTTTACAGCCGGAAAGCTTACACATGTTCCTTTTAATATTCGGAGATCGGGGAATCCCTGATGGGTACCGTTACATGCCAGGCTTTAGTATTCATACTTTTGAAGTTCTTAACGAACCTGGAGAGAAAAGCTTCGTCAGATTTCATTTTACGCCTACAGCTGGCATTAAAAATCTTAGATCAGAAGAAGCACGAAAAATAGCAGCTGTTGATCCTGATTATGCTACTAGAGATTTATACAGAGCTATTGGTAACGGGAATTTCCCTAGTTGGAAAGTTAGTATACAAGTATTATCACTAAATGACGTTAAAAATGCGGGATTCGATGTGTTTGACGTGACAAAAGTCTTACCATTGGATGATTACCCACTGATACCTGTAGGTATTTTCGTGCTCAATAAAAATCCAGTTAACTATTTCGCTGAAATAGAACAATTAGCTTTCAGTCCTGCGAATCTAGTGCCTGGTATTTTAGGAGGCCCCGACAAACTTTTTGAAGCTCGCCGCTTAGCTTACCGTGATGCTGAATACTATCGTTTAGGTGCAAATTTCAATAAGATACCCGTCAATTGTCCTATTCAAGTTAAATTAATGGATTACAACCGTGATGGCAAACCTCCAGTGAAAGATAATGGAAAAGATACTCCAAATTATTATCCTAATTCTTTTAATGGAGCTGAACCTTACCATGATGAGAAAAGAACTGAGTTAATTGAAATATTTCAAGATGAACCAAACAATTTTCAGCAAGCCACAGAATTGTATGTAAACGAGATGACGTCAGATGAACGCAGCCGACTTGTTCAAAACATACTATACAGTTTGGGACCAGTGGCCAAATTTTTACAAGATAGAGCCGTGAAATTATTAACCATCATACATCCCGATTTAGGTAACCGAATCGCTGAGGGCTTAGCGGCAAACAGAACCAACTATTATAAAAATTATGACGATAGGTTGTTTAATTATAATTAATAAAATTAAATTTTCCGAATTCTTATTAAAATTTTCAACTCACACTAGGAATTTCCAAGGAAAACCTGTACTATGGAAAGGTGAATATTATACATAAATTGCTCATAGGCAAACACCCTGATAACACTTCTATCAACGATTTGTAGGTGCTGTTCCGAGCAGAAATCGAAACCACAGTTCAAAGAGTCACCTGTGTTAAGTTATCAAACCTATCCCATGCTGTGGTAGAAATGTCAAAATTTTTGTTTCAAATCTTGTTTAATTGCTCCGCAACAAACGGCATATCCCGACAGATTCAAGTTATAAATCAATCGTGTATTTAATTCACACTTAATATAATCCGCGTAGCTTAAAATAAAGTGATTATATCTTCGATCAAGTATTTCGTTAGTGTCTAAAAATTCTTACTCTTTATTGAGTAGTTCAAACTTAAACGTAATCAATTTCACCAAACTAAAAAATGTATTTTTTAGTGTATAACACTATATCCTTCCACTCGTTTTCCCGCAATCTGTGGGAGCGATTTCAGGAAAAGGGAGGAGGTGTGTAACAGGAAGCCGGGGGAAGCACGCGCTGTTTGATTTGACCAATGAACCCGTGCGATGGTGGTAAAGTGTGCTGTTATATAAACTAATTTATATGTGTTAACTATATTAATAAATGTATTTACTATTGATAGTAAGTGTGAAAAAGCGCCGGTTTTTGATAAAACTGCAAGTTAGTAATCTTATATATGTATTTAAAAATCGATTGCTGTTCGTTATTGTCGCCAAAACTCGAAAACGGCTCGAACGATTTTGAAGATTTTTTGTATGTATTTGAGTGGGTCCTTGAATGGTTTAAAAACTCAATTGAGCCTGGTAGGTGGCGCTGTTGTTGAGGTTCATAAATCACCCGTGCGAAGCCGAGGCGGATCGTTAGTAATAGTAATGAATAATTATTCGAATATTAGCAATGAATAATTATTAGAATATTACCAATGAATAATTATTCTAATAATTATTTCAGCATTTAGCTTTTATAAATGTTGGTGAGTCGACAACCGTTTGCATTCTAGCTTACTTAATTTTTTCTTTGACTCATTCTTTTGTTGTTACGCTACACAAGGAATTCAGCTCTGTTGTTATATCCATATTTTATTGCGAGCTGGCGCAGAATTACAGCTCCGATAATTGCACCAACCGTTTGCATTCTAGCTTACTTACTTTTATCTTTGACTCCTTCTTTTGTCGCTGCGCTACATAAAGAATTCAGCTATGTTGTTAAATCCATATTTTATTGCAAGCAGGCACAGAATATCAATAGCATAATTAATGTCTTTTATACATTTTTTTGATAGTGATCTGATAATTGCGCCAATCGTTTGCATTCTAGCTTACTTACTTTTAATGTTTGACTCCTTTTGAGCAAAAGTCTGTTGTTAAATCCGTACTCGATTGCGATCAGGCGCAGAATGACAGTAACATATTGTCCTTTATCAATTTTTATCAAACATTTGCAGTATTTTTTTAATTTGTTCATATACACGGGGAATTTGTGTCTCCGGCAATTATTGAAAAAAAATATATACGTACATCAAAATAACGCAATTAAAACGAACTCTAAATTAAGTTAGTGTAGTAGTAGCCACTTACCACTAGATGGGCTACTTACCATCAGGTGGGCCACTTATCATCAGGTGGGCCACTTACCATCAGGTGGGCCACTTACCATCAGGTGGGCCACTTACCGTCAGGTGCGCCACTTACCGTCAGGTGCGCCACTTACCGTCAGGTGGGCCACTTACCTTCAGGTGGGCCACTTACCATCAGGTGGGCCACTTACCATCAGGTGGGCCACTTACCATCAGGTGGGCCACTTACCATCAGGTGGGCCACTTACCATCAGGTGGGCCACTTACCATCAGGTGGGCCACTTACCATCAGGTGGGCCACTTACCATCAGGTGGGCCACTTACCATCAGGTGGGCCACTTACCATCAGGTGGGCCACTTACCATCAGGTGGGCCACTTACCATCAGGTGGGCCACTTACCATCAGGTGGGCCACTTACCACCAGGTGGGCCACTTACCACCAGGTAGACCACTTACCGTCAGGTAGGCTACTTACCATCAGGTGGGCCACTTACCATCAGGTGGGCCACTTACCATCAGGTGGGCCACTTACCATCAGGTGGGCCACTTACCATCAGGTGGGTCACTTACCATCAGGTGGGCCACTTACTATCAGGTGGGCCACTTACCATCAGGTGGGCCACTTACCATCAGGTGGGCCACTTACCATCAGGTGGGCCACTTACCATCAGGTGGGCCACTTACCACCAGGTGGGCCACTTACCATCAGGTGGGCCACTTACCATCAGGTGGGCCACTTACCATCAGGTGGGTCTCTTACCATCAGGTGGGCCACTTACCATCAGGTGGGCCACTTACCATCAGGTGGGCCACTTACCATCAGGTGGGCCACTTACCATCAGGTGGGCCACTTACCATCAGGTGGGCCACTTACCATCAGGCGGGTCACTTACCATCAGGTGGGCCACTTACCATCAGGTGGGCCACTTACCATCAGGTGGGCCACTTACCATCAGGTGGGCCACTTACCATCAGGTGGGCCACTTACCATCAGGTGGGCCACTTACCATCAGGTGGGCCACTTACCATCAGGTGGGCCACTTACCATCAGGTGGGCCACTTACCATCAGGTGGGCCACTTACCATCAGGTGGGCCACTTATCATCACGTGGACTGTAAGTTCGTTGTCTTTTCAGTTCGATAAAAAAACATAGCCAGCTGTGTACGACACACAGATTGACGAGAATTGGACATCCTTTGTACTGGTAACGAGATATCTTTCTTAAAAAAAATGTAATGCGATAACGGACATTATTATTCAGGTGTTTATTGTTCTTTTGTCGACCTATTCACATTGATATTATATTTGTCGATATTATTTCTTTTGTTTGCGTTTATCGGCTATATTTCAGAAGGAAATATTCATATTCAATATTATGTAAATATTTTTCTTTGGTTTTAAACTCATTACTGTATATGAAGCTTTAGTAGTTTGCAACGCTTAATCAGGTTCATGATCCTGAGACACCAACACCTATACATATATATGGTAGCATCTATCAACTTCCTTCTGTTCCTTTTTAAGCGAAAAGCTGATGAGGCTACCACTTGAGAACCTTACTTCTAGTTTTAGAAGCTTTAGTGCTGTCCAATGGCAGTGTAAGAATATCCACTACTCCATATCGTTCCGAGAGTGTCGTAAGCCAGAGGGAATATGGAACAGGAGATCGGCAGGAGCATATGCCTGATAACAACTGGAAAATAAAAAACTGCGGTTGCCAAATCCACTTGTCAACTATGGCAACTGGGGGAAAATGCCTCATGGGGGGCAATCTTTGAGGGAGGCCTATGTTCAGCAGTAAATTTTTATAAGCTATAATGGATGGATGGGTGGGTGAATTACCGCGCAAAAAATATCGCTTTGAATGCTGCTGAAATTTACAAAAATGAATGCTTCACTTATAAAAATAAAACAATATTCTTATGTGATAATTTTATATCTGCGTGATATGAATAAATATTAAATTGTCACGCATTCAATAACAATTAGATATAATAATGTCCTCCAGACCGATTTCGGTCACGGCGGCCTGCATCAACGGCTAGCCATCGGCGATCGGCGCAGGGCAGTGCCCAAGTGTATACGCAAGCACAGGTGTAATCTCTATTCCCTCACACTCATAATCCGATGGCACGATAAACGAACACGATCGAAGAGAGATCAGCTACTGAGAGTTTCTTGGCAGAAAAAACTCAATAATTGATTTTTTGGGCCGACCCGGGTTTCGAACCCAGGACCTCACGATCAGCAGTCGCAATACTACAACCACTAGAGCTAGACCAACGAGGCAGTCACAAAAAAGATATAGTGATACTACAACCACTAGAGCTAGACCAACGAGGCAGTCACAAAAAGATATAGTGATACTACAACCACTAGAGCTAGACCAACGAGGCAGTAACAAAAATATATAGTGATACTACAACCACTAGAGCTAGACCAACGAGGCAGTAACAAAAAGATATAGTGATACTACAACCACTAGAGCTAGACCAACGAGGCAGTAACAAAAAGATATAGTGATACTACAACCACTAGAGCTAGACCAACGAGGCAGTCACAAAAAGATATAGTGATACTACAACCACTAGAGCTAGACCAACAAAGCAGTAACAAAAAGATATAGTGATACTACAACCACTAGAGCTAGACCAACGAGGCAGTCACAAAAAGATATAGTGATACTACAACCACTAGAGCTAGACCAACAAAGCAGTAACAAAAAGATATAGTGATACTACAACCACTAGAGCTAGACCAACGAGGCAGTCACAAAAAAGATATAGTGATACTACAACCACTAGAGCTAGACCAACAAAGCAGTAACAAAAAGATATAGTGATACTACAACCACTAGAGCTAGACCAACGAGGCAGTAACAAAAAGATATAGTGATACTACAACCACTAGAGTTAGACCAACGAGGCAGTCGCAAAAAAGATATAGTGATACTACAACCACTAGAGCTAGACCAACGAGGCAGTCGCAAAAAGTTATAGTGATACTACAACCACTAGAGCTAGACCAACGAGGCAGTAACAAAAAGATATAGTGATACTACAACCACTAGAGTTAGACCAACGAGGCAGTCGCAAAAAGATATAGTGATACTACAACCACTAGAGTTAGACCAACGAGGCAGTCGCAAAAAGATATAGTGATACTACAACCACTAGAGCTAGACCAACGAGGCAGTAACAAAAAGATATAGTGATACTACAACCACTAGAGCTAGACCAACGAGGCAGTCACAAAAAGATATAGTGATACTACAACCACTAGAGCTAGACCAACGAGGCAGTCACAAAAAGATATAGTGATACTACAACCACTAGAGCTAGACCAACGAGGCAGTCACAAAAAGATATAGTGATACTACAACCACTAGAGCTAGACCAACGAGGCAGTAACAAAAAGATATAGTGATACTACAACCACTAGAGCTAGACCAACGAGGCAGTCACAAAAAGATATAGTGATACTACAACCACTAGAGCTAGACCAACAAAGCAGTAACAAAAAAGATATAGTGATACTACAACCACTAGAGCTAGACCAACGAGGCAGTAACAAAAAAGATATAGTGATACTACAACCACTAGAGCTAGACCAACGAGGCAGTCACAAAAAGATATAGTGATACTACAACCACTAGAGCTAGACCAACGAGGCAGTCACAAAAAGATATAGTGATACTACAACCACTAGAGCTAGACCAACGAGGCAGTCACAAAAAGATATAGTGATACTACAACCACTAGAGCTAGACCAACGAGGCAGTAACAAAAAGATATAGTGATACTACAACCACTAGAGCTAGACCAACGAGGCAGTCACAAAAAGATATAGTGATACTACAACCACTAGAGCTAGACCAACGAGGCAGTCGCAAAAAGATATAGTGGGCTATCAAAGACTAGGAGCTAGGACACTTGAGTTGAATAGAATAGAATATTTTTTTATTTAATCAAGATTACAATTTATTAATGAAAGTCAATTTTTTACTTTACCACTGGTTCGAAAAAAAACCTCTGTTCTGGGACCAACCAGCAAGAAGCCCAGCGGAACTTTTTTATAAAATAAATTTTACATTGTCAATGGCCACAAAATATTTACAAATTTTATTTTAGAAACAGCTTGGAAGCGACCACCTCATTCCCAGGGGTTATTATCAACCATGTATTCATTTATATCATAATAACCCTTTTTATAGTTTTTGTTTAAATAAATATTTAAACTTGGAAGTTGTCTTGGAAGAGTGATCTTGTATTTTTCTGGGACTTTGTCGTAATAGCGTATACATTGCAAAGAATGAATTACTGACTCTGTGGAGTCGAGAAACTTGTATCACTAGCTTGTGTTTGTTCCTAGTGTTTACAGAGCGTATATCACTTTTTTTTACTAAAACTACCTTTGGTTTTGTGAACCTACATCAAATTTTCATAGATATACTGAGAGACCGAAGTTAATATATATATTTCTTTAAATTTTTCTTTATGAGACTCTCTCGGTAGAAGGTTGTAAATAGCTCTTATGGCCCTCTTCTGAAAAAGAAAAATAGTTTCTAAATTAGTCGCATTCCCCCATAGCAAAATCCCACATAACATTATGCTATGGAAATAACTGAAATAAACTAATCTAGCTGTCTTGACACTAGTGAGATCTCAAATCTTTTTTATAGCATAAGCTGCAGAGCTTATAGTCTGCTTGCTAGTTTAGATATATGGGGGCCCCACTGAAGCTTAGCGTTGAGAGTGATGCCAAGAAAAACAAAGGATTCAACAGGACTCAGTTCTTCCTCATTTAAAACCAGATTGGTATTCTTATTATTAACATTTGTTGTTGTATATTTAATACATTTGGTTTAATTGCCATTTAAATGTAGTTTATTGACTTCTTGTACCTATATGTGGTAAACAAATGATTTTCAATAAGAATTATTTATATCTCGATTTTGAATAATAGTTATTCTGTTCTGTTCGATTCTACTATGACGAACAAGATGTAAAATGTTATATCTTAATATATATAATTTACGTGTAACGTTGTTTGTGTACGATGGACTCCTAAACTACTTAACCAATTTTAATTAAATTTGCACACCGTGTGCAGTTTGGTCTAACTTGAGAGAAAGGATAGTTTTTTTTTTGCCCATGAGTGACCCACAATACTATTTTGCTAATTTAAGTATTTTTAATAGGACATGACAAAGAGTTGCCGAAAAGGGCAGAACAACGTCTGCCTGGCAAGCTAGTAATTTGTAATAAACTTTATATTTTCAGCGCCTGTTGTAAAATTTATAGCAAATAAATGCTGTAGATCTTTTTTTGCTCCACGTTTTTTTTAATGTTGGCGACAGTAGCTTAACGGTTATAGGTTGACTGCAAACTTCTGTCCTGAATCACTCCTAACAAAAGCATTTTTTGACCTCGTAGTGGCGGTATAAGAATATCCACACTCACTCTTCCTGTGAGTGTCGTAAGACGCGACAGAGGGAAGCGAACTAGTAGACTGACAGCAGCAATCTTCTAGTAACAACTAAAAATAAACAATGTACTTGCCATTTCAACTATCAAGGTAGGCATCTATGGGAAATATCTCTCCCATGAGGCAATCTATGGGGGAGGCTTATATTAAGCAGTCGACTTTAGATTGGATGTAATAATTGTATTGAGCCTGTTTACGTTGCTTTTATTTTATTAAGTCCATATATGTGTTTGTGTTTTTAATCGTAAGGTTATTATTAAGTTAATGGGGGGCAAATATATTTTTCATCAATACTATTAAGTAGATGTATAAAAAAATTATATACGATATATATACGATAACGGTAACCAGCGTAATGATTTCTTATACATTTACGCGAGCACTACACATTTGAATAAAACTAGTTATCCCGGATTTTATAGCACATCTACAATATGTAACGTAATTAACGCATACCCTCAGACACCCCAATTAGTATATTATGTTATAATCATAATACATACAATGAATTTTTAATTAAACATTTTTATGCACTGATTATTTATCAAATTAGTTATACTAATTCCGGAAAAATGTTGTGGTCACAGTACAAATCCACGAACGCAAAGAATTTAACCTTCTTGAAATAAAGTTCATTTTTCTTTATTTTTATTGAATGACAAAATTAGTAATAACACAAATAAAACTGCACTCTTAAAAGACTTATTGCCTTAAGTTACAGTCCATTTCAGTTTGTTTTGACTGTACAGATTTAGTGTATAATTTACGTAGTTTAATTATTTTTGGGATAAAAAATTA